>CM059870.1:21481269-22129716 GCA_030490815.1 Acer saccharum
CCGTGTGGGGCACGTGGCCACACGGGGCCAGAGGCGCTCTGGCCGTGGGCCCACGGCTCCCACACGGCCTGGGCCCACGTGGCCTCTTGGCCACTCCTCCTCTCGTGCGCTCCCTCATGTTCTTCAGCCGTTCTTGGGCATCCGAACTCCGATTTTGAATCTATTTTTGGATTATGACCCGTAACTCCCTCACGCACAATGACGACTAACAACTTTAAAAATGTTTGAGAAATCATCTCGAAACTTTATGAAGTCAACTCAACGAATGAGAACGAAAATAGCTAGCTACATCTTTTGGACTCGAAACTAATGATGAGTAACCAAAATGAACTGGAACTCAATAGAATAAAATAAGTATTTCAAGTCCAAATACAAAATACGGAACAACAAACACAAAGACACACACTATGCTATTTCCTAGACATAGTCCTAGAACATGTAATAAGCAAAGTTTGTCAAGAATAGTATAAATCATGAGCATATATATCAAGTGTGAAAGTGTATATAAATGATGTTTAACCGAAGGAACACACAGGATGTCATGTGTTTGTGTGCCTAGCCTTGTAAGAGATATAGGTCTTATATTACCTTTGATGATCAATGAAGCACATATCTCTTTGAAGCCGCATTTTGCATGAATTGTGGCCAGACTTTCTTCGTCTTCATAATCTTCAACATATGGACCACTAAACATTACAAAAGAAACACGTTTTGATATGGAAAATGCCAACAACAAACTATACCTAACATTAGTCTTGGTGATCAGTGGTGTTGGCCTTCTCTATCCGATTGACCTCCTTCAGATCAGAACAACATGCCTTCTTACAACCCTATTCTAGTTTTGGAGGATTGTCTAAGTGGCTTCCTACACCTGATGGTATTTACACAGCACCTCTACCATGGTAGTCCTTTAAGGCTCCTCATCCTTTGGTTCCTTGGTTGAGCTTGTGTGGTATTCACATAACATTCCAAGGATGAGCTTCATTCTTTGTTGCTAGTAGAGGGAGACTTTCAACGTTGGACCGTGTTCATCCTTTACCCTCATGTTGGTACCTCTTTGTGTCTTTGCTCCGCTTTCCTTGAGACTCATGCCGACCTTTTCTTTGAGTGTACTTATAGCAAAGTTATATGGTCTCTTGAAGGATATGTGGCCAGCCTTGGAATGTCAAAGATGGCCTAGTTTTATTGCTTGGGCTTCTCAACGTTGGAGGGGAAATCTCCTCCCATTTTGTTAGAGCTTTGTCTTTCTCTGGCAGTTTACTCTATTTAGAGAGAAAGGAACATAGAATATTGGGAGCCCTCAGAAGACCAACATAGCCATTGCCCTTTCCATTATTGAACACTATTCTCTGGCTCTTTACTATCAACTTAAAAGGATTGGCCTCATATTGCTTTTAAAGTGGAATATTTTCTATTAGTTGATATGTTTGCCTTGTGTTTTGTTTGTTTGCCCTTGTTTAGCTCTTGCTTCTTGTTTTCCTTGTGTGTTTGAGCTGGTTTGAGCTTTTGTTTTTTTGCTCTTGTTTTTTCTGGGGTATGCCCCCTTGTATTTTGTACATTCTTTCTCTCTTTTTATGATACTATTTATTTTCCTGCCTCCCCCCCCCCCCCCCCCCCCCCCCCCCCCCCCCCCCCCCCCCAAAAAAAAAAAAAAAAAAAAAAAAAGATCAAACGCCAAAACAGCATCTGGAAACTTAAAATCGCCTCGGAACTGATAAGCCTCTAGATTCAAAAAGAATGCCCGCCAAAAAGAACGCCCGAAAGCCAAAAGAAGTTTGCTTACCAAAAGAATGCTCGAAAGCCAAAAGATGCCTTCACATTAGAAAGCACGCTCGAGCACTAAAAGCACTCTCGCGTTCAAAAAGCATGCATGCCTGCATGCCAAAAAACACTCGAAAGCTGAAAAGAAAGTTTACTTGCCAAAAAGAAAACCCGAAAGCCAAAAAGAACACTTGGAAACTACAAAGCACGCTCGAGAACTAAAAAGCACTCTCACGTTCAAAACGTCTTCCTGCATGCCAAAAAGAATGTTTGATTGCCAAAAAGAACGCCTAAAAGCCAAAAAGACACCCAAAAGCCAAAAGAACGCCTGAAAACTAAAAAGCATGCTCGAGAACAAAAAAGCCCTCTCGCGTTCAAAAAAGCATGTCCACAAGCCAAAAAGAAAGTTTAATTGCCAAAAAGAACGCCCGAAAGCCAAAAAGAACGTTTGTAGAAACATGTTTGAGAACTAAAAAGCACTCTCGCGTAAAAAAATGCATGCCTGCATGCCAAACAGAAAGTTTACATGCCAAAAAGAACGCTTGAAAGCCAAAGTAAATGTTTGCTTGGTAAAAAGAATGTTCGAAAGCCAAAAAGAACGTCTGGAAATTAAAAAGCATGCTAGAAAACTAAAAAGCACTCTCGCGTTCAAAATAGCATGCCAGCATGCCAAAAAGAACGCCCGAAAGCCAAAAAGAAAGTTTGCTTGCCAAAAAGAATGCTCGAAAGCCAAAAAGAACGTCTGGAAATTAAAAGCATGCTCGAGAACTAAAAAGCACTCTCGCATTCAAAAAGCATGCTCGAGAACTAAAAAGCACTCTCGCGTTCAAAAAAGCATGCCCGCATGCCAAAAAGAACGCTCGAAATCCAAAAAGAAAGTTTGCTTGCCAAAAAGAAAACCCGAAAGCCAAAAAGAACATCTGGAAACTACAAAGCACGCTCGAGAACTAAAAAGCACTCTCGCTTTCAAAAAAGCCTTCCTGCATGCCAAAAAGAATGTTTGCTTGCCAAAAAAAATGCCCGAAAGCCAAAAAGAATGCTTGAAAACAAAAAAGCACTCTTGCGTTCAAAAAAGCATGCCCATAAGCCAAAAAGAAAGTTTAACTGCCAGAAAGAACGCCTGAAAGCAAAAAAGAAAGTTTGCTTGCAAAAAGAAAACCCAAAAGCCAAAAAGAATGTTTGGAAACTAAGAAGCATGCTCGAGTACTAAAAAGCACTCTCACGTAAAAAAAAACGCATGCCTACAGCCAAACAGAAAGTGTGCATGCCAAAAAGAACGACCGAATGCCAAAATGAAAGTTTGCTCGGTAAAAAGAACGCTCGAAAGCCAAAAAGAACGCCTGGAAATTAAAAAGCATGCTCGAGCACTAAAAAGCACTCTTGCATTCAAAAAAGCATGTTCGCATGCCAAAAAGAATGCCTGAAAGCCAAAAAGAAAGTTTGCTTGCCAAAAATAACGCCCGAAAGCCAAAAAGAACGTTTGCATACTAAGAAGCATGCTTAAGAACTAAAAAGCACTCTCCTGTTAAAAAACGCACGCCAGTATGCCAAAAAGAAAGTTGTATACCAAAAAGAATGCCCGAAGGCCAAAAAGAAAGTTTGCTTGGTAAAAAGAACGCTCGAAAGCCAAATAGAATGTCTGGAAACTTAAAAGCATGCTCGAGAACTGAAAAGCCTTCTCGAATTCAAAAAAGCATGCCCGCATGCCAAAAAGAAAGCCCGAAAGCTAAAAAGAAAGTTTGATTGCCAAAAAGAACGCTCGAAAGCCTAAAAGAACGCTTGAAAATTAAAAAGCACGCTCAATAACTAAAAAGCACTCTCGAGTTCAAAAAAGCATGCCCGCATGACAAAAAGAAAGTTTGCATGCCAAAAAAAAAAGTTTGCTTGCAAAAAAAAAAACGCTTTTAAGCCAAAAAGAAAATTTGTAAACTAAAAAGTAAGCTCGAGAACTAAAAAGCACTCTTGCGTTCAAAAAAGCATGTCCGCAAGCAAAAATGAAAGTTTGTTTGCCAAAAAGAATGCCCGAAAGCCAAAAAAAAAAGTTTACTTGCCAAAAAGACCGCCTGAAAGCCAAAAAGATTGTCTGGAAACTAAAAAAGACCGCTCGAGAACTAAAAAGCACTCTCACGTTCAAAAAAGTATGTTCACATGCCAGAAAGAACGCCCGTAAGCTAGAAAGAAAGTTTGCTTGTCAAAAAAGAACGTTTGAGTACTAAGATGCATGCTCGAGAACTAAAAAGCACTCTCGCATTACTAAACGCATGCTCGCATACCAAAAAGAAAGTTTACTTGGTAAAAAGAACGCTCGAAAGCCAAATAGAATGTCTGTAAACTTAAAAGCACGCTCGAGAACTGAAAAGCACTCTCGAGTTTAAAAAAGCATGCCCACATGCCAAAAAGAATGCCCGAAAGCAAAAAAAAAGTTTGTTTGCCAAAAAGAATGCTCGAAAGCCTAAAAGAACTCTTGGTAATTAAAAAGCACGCTCGAGAACTAAAAAGCACTCTCGAATTCTCAAATTCAGATTTTTAGAGAGAGATGCTCCTCCTTCTCTCTAGAATTCCTTGCTGCCATCTTCTTCTATTCCTAGCCCATTTTCATGGTGGATTCTTCTCCCTCCATGGCTTCCTCACCTACACACTCATTTTCTAGTGTTCTTCCTCCCATTTCTTCCATGGAAGACCGTCCTCTTTCCTCTTCTCAAGGTGTTATTTCCATTTTAAAGTCTAGTGTTCCTATTAAGAGTAACATTATGTCTAGCAAATGAGGGCATCCTTCTCTTTCAAATGTATCTTCTTTTTCTGGTTTTCCTTCTCTCTTAGAAGCTAGTGAGGTTTCAAACAAAGCTCTTAGCAATGGAGCTGGATTGGGTCGTCAAAATGAGGAAATTGCAGCTGATCACGAAGCTATTAGCAAAGGAGCTGGTTTGTCTCTTGAGAATGAAGGTTTACCAGCTATGGATATTCTTCAAAGCCCAAAATTGGTGGGAACTTTTGTGAACATAGTGAATAAGACAAAGGCTCTTGGAGGCAAAAATGGAGTTCTTGATGGTTCAAAATGGTGGCTTCCTCCAAGAACGTGATAGAGTCTTCATCTGCCACTGTCATCTTTGGCAACAATGGAGTTCTTGAAGGTTCAAAAATGGTATCTCCCTCCAAGAACGTGATAGGGAAGAAGAAGGGGACCAAGGATCAAAGTGATAGCTCTGAAAAGCATACTGAAACTTTAAGACCTGCTATGCTGTAGCAACAGGTGCCTTTTTCCTCTTTAGGTAATGCCTAAAAGCTAGCCTCAAAAGAAAATGCATGTTCCTCCACAAATGTTGAAAGCCAGCTTGGCCAGCTTGGTGGTGTTGCCTCATTCGGGTATTCTAAGGTACAGCAATGTAAAGACATCCCTACCACTTCTACCACTTCTTTTTTGGCGATTAATGATTCAAACAAGGCTGAAGGTCAACCTAAATGCCGCTTTCCTATAATTCCTGAAATAGCTCCTACTACCTATTGTAATGTGCTTAAAGGTGACAGCTATGGTTCTAATATGGAAGGTCACATTCGTAGGCCTATGAACCTAAAATATTACCAACCATTTCAGAGTGGAAATAGAACTTGTGTCTCCCCTCCCTTGGAAGTTGCTGATGATGGTTCTAAGGAATGGAAGAATTGCTTGGTGGGTCACTTTATTGAGAAGAAGCTCCCTTTCCCTCTAGTCAACAATATTGCTATGCGTTTATGGGGCAACTGTGGTCTGCTGGAAGTGTTAGCTAATGAGAAAGGGTTCTATTTTTTCAAATTCTCGGATGATGAAGCTTGCTCTAATGTTTTGGAAGGAGGCCCTTGGTTATTTACTGGAAGGATGTTGATTCTTAAGAAATGGCATCCTAGGCTCATTTTAACAAAAGAAACATATTCTAAAATCCCGGTATGGGTTAAGCTCTTCAATATTCCTCATGAATATTGGAACACATTGCTAGTGCGGTTGGCAAGCCATTTTATGCTGATAGTCTAACAGAATCCATGAAGAGAATCTCGTTTGCTAGAGTTTGTATTGAAATAGATGCTACCTGTGACTTGGTTGATTCTTTTGACCTTTTTATGGGAGACAATGCGGATCCAAATCATGGTGAAAGTGTTGAAATTTTGGTTGAATACCAATGGAAGCCTAAAATCTACACTGAATGCAAGTCCTTTGGCCATTTCGTAGTGACTTGCCCTAGGCTCAAGCCTATGAAATCATCTTCTGATATTGAACTTCCTTCCAAACCAAAGCAAGAATGGAAGAAGGTTAATAAAGGAGATGCAGCCTCTGTTTTTTTTTTTTTTTGGGGTAAGTAAATAGTATCATAGAAAGAAAGAAAGAATGTACAAATACAAGGGGCATACCCCCAAGAAACAAAGCAAGAGCTAAACAGAGGCTCAAACACATGCTCAAACAAAGAGCAAACAAAAAACAAGAGCTAGACAAGAGCTAGACCAGGCTAAAAAACAACTAGAGTTAAGGGTTGACATTCCAGTTCAAGGCGATATTTGGGTGATCCTTTACATTAATTGAGGAAAGCCGGCAACGAATTGTGTCAATAATGGAGCGAGCAACAACCGAACTAATCTTTTGAGTACCTTTTCAATTGTCGCCAATATCTTATTACGAATAATTCCGACAACTTCAGGAGAAAAAGAGGCATTTACTAATCTTTTGAGATGGTGTGATTTGATTATTTTTTTATTTACCACTTCGGAGCCCTCGCTATAAAAACGAAGGATGTGCAATTTATTCTCGTGTCAAGCGGGCTGTAATTAGGAGATTCTCTAGAAGAAATACGGGGTTCTGCTTTTGGCGGCAACAGGTGGGGTCTCCGATCTGCTGATACGGGGGTCAGTCAGCCGCTATACTTGATCGACGCGTCATACCTCATGAGAATGGTATGTAGGACAGTTGTTTATTGGATTGGTTTCTGGATTGAATCGAACGGATACGCTCTCTCCAAATATGATAAACCGCAACCCCAAGACAAAGCTTATTAGCAACAATAGTAGGAGAGTTCCCTCTCCAATTTGTGGACGCCCAATCAATAAAAGCATTCCAACATAGGCCACGTCAAGGAAACCCACAAATGTTCAGAAGTTGAGTCCAAATGGCTCTACTGAATAAACACTCAAAGAATAGGTGGCCATGAGACTCAAAGTGGGAGTTGCAAAGAACACAAGTAGTAACTGCCCGAGGTTTATATTTATGGATGCGATCCCAGGTAGCAAGCCTACCTTTAATGGCCAACCAAAGGATGAAACTCATTCTTGGAATATTTTGAGGGAACCAAACAAGCTTGAACCAAGGGACAATCGACTGAGGGGCTCTAAGAGATTCCAAAGCAGAGGAGGCTGAGTAGGTACCATTGGAAGAAAGCAACTAGCGAACACTATCATCTACATTGGAGTTAGGGTTGTAGGAAGGCATACGACTTCTAATTTCGACAAGATCTATCGACATAGCAGCTGGCCATCTCCAAGAGTCACCATGAATGATGGAACTAACCGCTGCATTGATAGGGATGCCCGAGTCATAGACAGCTTGGGTGCTCCATTTCAATAGAAGAGGACCATCCAGATGCCAATTGTCAAACCATAAGGAGGTGCTAGAACTGGTTCCAATGAAGTGCTAGATAAAGGGGCGAACAAGGGGCCGAAGATGTAGGAGTTTTCTCCAATTCCAAGAGCAGGTAGAGGGAGCTTTAGCCTCCCAAAGATTTGAGTCCTTGAGGTGATAGGCTTTGATCTAAGAAGACCATAGGTTATTTGTGCCATAAATCAGAATCCAAAGATGCCTAATCATGAGGGCCTTGTTCCAAGAGGATAGGTTCTTGATTCCAAGACCACCCTCTTTCTTTGGGAGACAAATTTCAGACCAGGAGATTTTTGCCCCCTTGTTATCTCCTTCAACCCCTTTCCACAAAAAGCTTTTGAACTTCTGCTCAATAATTTTCAAAACCTTAGTAGGGAGACACAGATAACTAGCCCAAAAAACTTGTAAACTAGTTAAGACCGAAACAATAAGCTGCAAGCGACCAGCATAAGATAAGCCTCGGTTCAACCAAGAAGAAAGTCTGCTCGAGACTTTGTCCAGAAGGGGGGAGCAATCGCGAAGACATAACTTAGTGGAGGTGATAGGGATGCCAAGATAACGAATGGGGAAAGAACCAACCGTATAACTAAAGAGATTGATAAGCTGTTGGTTAGTGGTAGAATTTACACCTGAAGTGAAAATGTTGCTCTTGGCATGATTGGCAAGGAGGCCCTATAATGAAGAGAACTCATCAAGGGTTGCTTTGAGAACAAGAGCTGAAGAGAGGGAGCCATGACAAAGCATAATAAGGTCATCAGCAAAACAGGGGTGGGAAAGCTTTAGCTTATCACACTTCCAATGAAACTTGAAGCTAGGAGAGTCCGCAATGCTCTTGGCTAGAATTTTAGATAGAACTTCCATAGCAATAACAAAGAGGTAGGGGGACATAGGATCCCCTTGCCTAAGACCCCTCTTTCTGGAGAAAAAACCGGCAAGCTCACCATTGATAGAGATAGAGATCTTAGGGTAGTAAGGCAAGCTTGGATCCACTTAATGATTCTAGGAAGGAAGTGAAACGCAGCAAGGGTTTCAAGCAAGAAGCCCCAGTCCACCATGTCAAAAGCCTTCATCAAGTCAACCTTAAGAGCCAACTTAGGGCAACCAACATCTTTGTGGTAGTTTCTCATAAGCTCTTGCGAAAAAAGAATGTTGTCACCAATACTCCTACCAGCCACAAAAGCTGATTGAGAAGGGCTGATTATATCCGGAAGGCAAGGCTTGATCCTATTAGCAATGATCTTGGCAATGATCTTGTAGAGAGTGTTGCAACAAGAGATGGGTCTAAAGTCCTTCATCTTTGAAGGATTAGGAACTTTGGGGACCAAAGCAATAATTGTAGCATTGAGTTCCTTGAGCGAAAGACCATACCTAAAGAACTCTTGGATAGCATTAATAACATCTTCACCAACAATGTCCCATGTTCTCTTGAAAAAATGAGCGTTGAAGCCATTGGGACCAAGCGCTTTGTTTGGGTGGAGAGAGAAGCAAACATCACGAATCTCATCATTAGTGATATCTCTGGCCATGAAGTCAGCTTGATCATTGGAAATGACATTATCAATAATGTTGCCCAAAGAACTACCAATACTATGTCTAGCGGGCATCGAGCAACCAAGAATATTCTGAAAATGACGAATAGCTTCATTCTTGACCAGAATGTCTCCCTCAATCATGGAACCATCCTCTCTGGTAATAGAGTGGATCTTGCTTCTATTGCGCTTACCATTGATGGCTTTGAAGAAATAAGAGGAGTTGCGGTCACCAGCCTTAAGCCATTGGATTCTTGATTTTTGCCTTAGAAGGTCCTCTTCAGCCATAAGAGTCGAAGTGTAACAGCTAATAAGCTCATTTTCTTGAATTCTGAGGTTAGAATAAAGGGGTTGAAGATCAAGAAGACCTTGACAACCATCAAGGGCAGCCTTGGCTTCGATCAATTTAATTGTCAAGTCTCCCACCTTGCCAAAGAGCCCTTCTATATCTATCATCATTAGAGCCATAAACAAAGGAAATTCAGAACTGATCATTGGTGTCCAAAATACAAGCATTACAATGGATGATCTGATCGGTTTCACTAATTTTATTGATATTGAGAATTCTAGGATCCCAGCCAACCCAAATTCTACCAAGACCATGACTATTGTAGTTGTCTATCATTTCCCAATTCTTAAAAACTGAATTGACAACAAGAGGTTTTTTGTTAAATCTCACTCTAGTCTCAGTTAAACAAACTAGACTAAGCTTTTGGTCAAACAACAACTTCCTAACTTCTGATTGTTTAGGGGTAGTATTCAGACCCCTAATGTTCCAACAAGTTAGATTAATCATTGAGAGGTTGAGGATGCACCACCTTAGCCTGTGGGCTATTATCCTTGCTTTTCTTGGCAATTCGTTTCTTTTTCTTCTTTTTGCTAGAGGACTCCGATGGGCTGGAGTGACCTATAATCGTGATCCCATCTATGTTTTTGATCTTTGAGTGCCATAGGGACTGATCTGGAGAGGCAGTAAAATGAGAGTCATCATCATTGCAATAGTCACCATCTGGAGAGGCTGCACATGGAGAGACATCATCCTCAACAAGGGTTAAGAACTTGTTAGAGGTGTCAACAACACTTTCCATAGGGAGGTCATTGGAATTGCTACGAATCTCAATTTCAGTACTACAAGTGGATATAACTTTATCACTTTTGAAGGTAGCAAGGGGAGGAAGTTGTTCTAGGTTTACTTTAGGTGAGGAAACCAGGGGGGTATCCCTTCTATTGACTCGTCTCCGTTCTTGCTTAGGTTTGAGAGCAAAATCAGTATCGAAAGGAGGATGTAAGGGCTTAAGCCTAGGGCATGTCAGAATAGAGTGCCCAAATGACTTGCATTCACTACAGACTTTTGGTTTCCATTGGTATTCAACCAAGATTTCCACACTTTCATCCAGGTTTGGATCTAAATTATCTCCCATAAATAAGTCAAAGGAATCAACTAAGTCACAAGTGGAATCAATTTCGACACAAATTCTAGCAAAGGAAATTCTCTTCATAGATTCGGTGAGGCTGTCCGCATAGAGAGGCTTACCAACCACACTAGCAATGTGGCTCAATCCCTCTTCAGTCCAGTATTCATGGGTGATGTTGAAGAGATTAACCCAAACCGGGATTTTAGAGTAGGTTTCTTTAGTTAGAATGAGCCTAGGATACCATTTTTTGAGAATCACCATTCTTCCAGCAAATAACCATGGGCTTGATTCTAACACACTTGAACAAGCTTCATCATCTGAGAATTTGAAGAAATAAAACCCCTTTTCATTAGCCAAGACTTCCACTAGGCCATGATTGCCCCAGATACGCATGGCACTGTTGTTTACTAGAGAAAATGGGAGCTTTTTCTCAATAAAATAACCCACCAAACAGTTCTTCCAAGCTTTAGAGCCATCCTCTGTAACTTCCATGTGGGGGGGGTGGGGGACACATCTCCTATTACCACTTTGAAAAGGTTGGTAGAATTTTAGGTTCATAGGCTTGCTTGTAGGATCCTTATTTGGACCATTGTGGGCACCTTTCATGATGTGGACCAACAAGTTGATCACCATTCGGCTAAGGATGGAAAAAATCTTTTTGTGTTAAATAAATAGTATCATAGAAAAGAGAAAGAATGTACAAATACAAGGGGCATACCCTAGGAAGAAAACACAAGAGCAAAAACAAAAGCTCAAAAACAGCTCAAACACACGAGCAAAACAAGAAAGCAAGAGCTAAACAAGCACAAAAAAAGACAAACAAATCACCCAATAGAAATATTCCATTTTAAAGCGACAAGAGGCCAATCCTTCAAGTTGATAGATAAGAGCTTGCTACGAATAGTATCAATAATGGAACGGGTAACGACTATGCTTGTCTTATGAGAACTCTGAAAGATTCTACTGTTCCTTTCTCTCCAATTATAGTAAACCGCCACAGCAAGACAAAGCTTCTTGACAACAATGGAAGGAGATTTCCCTCTCCAACGTTGAGCAGCCCAAGTAATAAATCTAGGCCAGCTCTGACCATTCCAAGGCCGGCCACACATATCCTTCAAATGAGACCAAATGACTTTGCTATAAGCACACTAAAAAAAAGGTAGGCATGAGTCTTAGGGGAAGAGAAGCAAAGAACACAAAGAGTCCCAACATGAGGGTTATAAAGATGAACACGGTCCAAAGTTGAAAGTCTCCCTCTAACGGCTAACCAAAGAATGAAGCTCATCCTTGGAATGTTATGAGAATACCACACAAGCTCAAACCAAGGAACCAAAGGATGAGAAGTCTTGAGACTAGCCAAGGTTGAAGTTGTGGAATAAATACCATCAGCAGTAGTTAGTCACTTAATACAGTCCTCCAAACTAGAATTAGGGTTGTAAGATGGCATATGGTTCTTGATTTCTAGGAGATCAATCGACATGGAGGAAGGCCAAACCCACTGATCACCGTGAACAATAGATCTGACTTTGGCTTTTTTCAGAAGACCTGAGTCATAAATGACCCTAGAGCTCCATTTTAAACGAAAAGGGCCATCGGGATTCCAATTATCAACCCACAAGGAAGTGCCGAGACCATTACCAATGATATGCCGAATCAAGGGACAAGCAATAGGACGAAGCTTGAGGAGCTTTCTCCAATTCCAAGAACAAGTTTGGGGAGCATTCACCTCCCCAAAAATCCTGTCTTTGAGGTGATAGGTTTTAATCCAAGTTGTCCAGAGATTATTAGAACCATGCACCAGATTCCAAATATGACGAGTCATTAGAGCTTTATTCCAAGAAATGAGATCCTTGATGCCGAGACCACCCTCATTTTTAGGAAGACAAATATCCGACCAAGCAACTTTTGCCCCTTTACAATTTCCATCAACACCTTTCCATAAAAAGGAGCAAAGTTTCTACTCAATATTCCTTAGAACCTTTGAAGAGAGACAAAGGTGACTAGCCCAAAAGACTTGGATACTAGACAAAACTGAGATAATAAGTTGCAGTCGACCCGTATAAGAAAGACAACGATTCATCCAAGAAGAAATTCTATTTGAAACTTTGACCAAAAGAGGAGAGCAATCAAGATGACTTAACTTTGAAGAAATGATTGGAATCCCCAAATACTTGATAGGGAGCGAGCCAATATTGTAGCCAAAAATGTTAATGAGCTGCTGTCTACTATCATTAGGCACACCTGAAAGAAAAATGTTACTCTTGGCCGGGTTAGCTTTAAGGCCTAAGAGAGAAGAGAAATCATCAAGAGACATCTCGAGAACAGTAGCAAAAGGAGTAGAACCGTGACAAAGCATAATAAGATCATCCGCAAAACATAGATGAGATAGCTTAATCTTGTCACACTTCCAGTGATATTTAAAATGAGGGGAATCTTGAATGTGCTTAGCTAATAACTTAGTGAGAACCTCCATAGCTATAACAAAGAGATAGGGAGACATAGGATCATGTTAGGATTCCCATATCTTGATTGGCTTATTTCGTGGACAAACCACATGATGGGGTTGATTGTGTAAGGGTAGTTTAGGTGATTGATCTTCAAGCTCGAAGGCCCTTCCAAGACCTCAAGGGACAAGCACGCCAAAGGTATAATTTCTAGTGCTTGGTTTTCTTTGAAGAGATTTAGTTAGCACACACACACTTAGCATATTTGTTCTTGTGTGCATACTTTTCACATGTCACTTTACACACTAGCACTTTGGTTGATATATCTTGTTGTGTGTATATGTGCTTTGTAATTCGTTTACCGATATAATTCAGAAACATCCGCGCTTGCACTAATGAGTGCTTGGTTTCGCGCGAAGACCGCCTACGGAGAATGCCCTTGGCTTCTCCTTGGATTTCACCTCTGTTGGTGATCGGCGGTCATGATTGGCGGCCTGGCCGCCGAACGAAACTGCCGTTTAAGACCTGATTGATTTTTCTCTCGGGTTTGATTCGGCGGTTGTAACGTCGGTCACGAAACCGTCGAATGAAACCGCCGTTGTTCCCCAGTCTTCTCGGGTTCAATTCGGCAGTTGTAAACGGTGGCCTGGCCGCTGTTTGAAACTGCCGATTGGTGCGTTTCAGGGAAAAACTTGTCTTTTCACATGCCCAATTCTTGATGTCTATAAATATCTTACTTTCTCATTATCTGAATAAGTTCTTTGACACCTTAGAACCCTAAACTTCAAAGAGAGATTTTTGAGAAAAAATCAAATCAAGAACTCACCTTTATGTAGGGAAAAATAAACAAAAGTGGTAAACGCAGCGGAAGCGATACTAAAATCGATTTAGTGACTTTTAAAAAAATTTTCCTTTATGAACCTTAAACCCTTTTAATCAATAAACATGCATATACATTAACAAAAGTAAATTACCTTTTGTCGCGTGATCCGATTGACTTACGTCGATGGTAATCCGCAAGACCTTCAATCCGAGCACGAACGTGGATCACCTAGGAGCGTGGTCTCCCTTTTCTTTGAATTGCAAACCTGTGAATGGACCAAACAAAAACTTTCTTTTCTTTGTTAGTCACAAAACAATCAAAAGAATGTCTAAGATTATTCCGGTCACTTTTGAGTTCTCAATCTAATGATCGAAACTCGCGTGAACCTAGATCGATATCGTATACACAAGCTTATTGATGATTAAGCAATAGTATACTATCAAAGAATAATCTAACACTCCTTTTTGTCTTTTTAGAATAAAAACTCTCTTGGAATTAAGAAGAAGAAGAAAGAAATAAAAAACTCAAGCACCATTCATTGTAGTGGCCGAATTCTATAAGTATGCTTATATAGGTGGCCAAAATTTCTTCCTTCTTTCCTTATAGGGTGGCCGAATTCTCTATGTGTGTTTGCCTAGGGTTGCCGCAATTTTCCTCTACAAAAGAGGAGTTGTATTGCACCCAAAAACCACATGTCTTTTAAGACTTCAAACCCTAATCCAACTCCTTTATTTTTATTCTTTTATTTTGACTAAATAAAAAGACTCCTTATTTGATTAAATAAATAAAACTAATTTATTTACTTACTTATCAAACAAGTCTTTTACTATTAGGAAAGATTTGTTTCTTTAATTAAACAATTAATCAATAAATTAATTAATTCTTATTTAATTAAAACAAATGAAACAAAATAATATTTTTAGGTTAAAACATTAACCTAGCCGCCCCACTTATATAAGATTGGGCCTAATATTATTTTCCTATTTCATTTAATCCATTGGACTTTAAATAAAAAGCCCACATGTGAACCAGACCCATTCTTACTAAAAGAAACAAGCCCACATGTCTTTCATTAATATATTAATATAATTGAGCAGCCCATTACTTAAATAATGTGCAAATTATATTCTTAATATATTAAATGCAATTCTAGATGGACCCTTAAATTGGTCCGGTAGAATATATCAAGTGATCCATGCAAGTCCGTGTGGATTGGGGATCTTGGCGGGCCATCTAAATTTAAGCTTCAATAGACATAACCTAATCACAATCAACAAATGATTCACTTAGGTCCGATCCATTAATTTTAACTCATTCCACTAAAGAGCTAAAACTGAACTCTTAAATAAAGATAGAAAAGGAAGATGCTCCTCATTCATACCCTAGACAATCATATTGGAGATAGTGTATCCTCGTGATTAATATCAGTAATCGCCAAGAGTTCATAGACCGCCTATAACTCTCCAAGTTACCATATTTACTCATATGACCACGTTTTGAACTTGGATATTTTGACTTGTCCAGAAGTCATGTTTTCAATAGACACTATCGAAAACTCAACGTTGAGATTTAATATCCAATTACCTCAAAACATCCATATGATAATATTATACTCTCATTTTATTAAATGGAGCCACGATGTCCATATCTATAAATGAAGTCCTCTATCGATTAACAAATGAATATCACCAAACTATCGAGGATAGACTATGCGATATAATCGTACTCATTGATAACTCAAATGATATCACTTGCAACCATAAGTCCATCATTTATCTCAGGATTAAGATAGACTCTCCGATTGTCCTGATAATGAAAAGACTATTATCTACTGACGGTTCTAGATAAAGCTTTTCATTGTGATCCAGTTCAATGCACCCAGTGCACTAGATCCTTTTGCTCGAAGACACTCCGATGATTTTAGACTCATCATATCTCATTTGATCCCACTCAAATGCTAGCAAAAGAATTCTACAACTTTAACAAGATAAAGGTGCCCAACCTTTAACTTAAGTTGTGAACATTATTCAAGACTAACTAAAGAATTGTGTCTACCACATACATATCCAGATGTACGAACAATTCTTCTTTTCCCATAGTCTTTAGACCTTATGATTATTTACTTTGACAATTATAATATAAACTATAAATGCTATACGATTTGTTAAACCAGAAATCACTTTATTAATATGAAAAAGATTGTTAATTACAACATTACACTCTTGCTATTGAGCATAATCCTAACAATCTCCCACTTGCGCTATAGCAAATGTGTCATATCTCTCAAGCCCATGTTCTCTAGATGCCCATCAAAACTCTTCTGAGGTAGAGCCTTTGTGAAGGGATCCACTAGATTTTCTGCTGACGCGATTTTGGTAATTGTCACGTCACCTCTTTGAACAATCTCCCTTAAAAGATGATACTTTCTTTCAATGTGTTTACCTCTCTTGTGACTTCTTGGTTCTTTCGAATTAGCCACTGCTCCACTGTTGTCACAGTAGATAGTGATCTGCTTATTCGCACTAGGAACCACTTCTAAGTCAATCAAGAATTGGCGGAGCCAAACAGCCTCTTTGGCAGCTTCGCATGCAGCAACATACTCAGCTTCCATGGTGGAATCAGCAATACAAGATTGCTTGATACTCCTCCATATAACTGCTCCTCCTCCAATAGTAAACACAGCCCCTGATGTGGATTTTCTAGAGTCAGAATCTGATTGGAAATCAGAATCTGTATACCCAACGGGAACCAAATCCCCTCCAGAGTATACAAGCATATTATCTCTCGTTCTCTTAAGATACTTGAAAATATGCTTGACTGCCGTCCAGTGATCAGGACCAGGTTTCGATTGAAACCTGCTAACTATGCCAACAGCAAAACAAATATCTGGTCTAGTACAGAGCATTGCATACATGAGACTTCCAACTGCCGAGGCATATGGAACTCTACTCATGAATTGCTCTTCATGCTCATTCTTAGGAACTTGTTCCTTAGAAAGCTTGATTCCATGTCTGAAAGGTAACATACCTTTCTTGGAATCCTGCATGGAAAACCTAGACAAGATTTTGTCTATGTATGAAGCTTGGGATAATGCAATCGTTCTATTCTTTCTATCCCTTATTACTTGGATACCTAGAATAAAACTTGCTTCTCCTAAGTCCTTCATATCAATTTGTTTTGCTAACCATTCTTTTACTGATGTCAATACACCTACATCGTTTCCAATGAGTAGTATATCATCAACATAAAGAATCAGGAAAACCAACTTGTCGCCTTTAATCCTTTTGTATACACAAGGTTCGTCAGGATTCTGAATAAATCCAAAACCTTTGACAGCTTGATCAAACCTTATGTTCCAGGATCTGGATGCTTGCTTTAATCCATATATGGATTTCTGCAACTTGCATACCTTATCCACTTGGCCCTTTTCAATGAATCCCTCTGGTTGCATCATGTAGATGCTTTCGTCAAGACTTCCATTTAGGAAAGCTGTCTTGACGTCCATTTGCCAAATCTCTAGATCTAAAGATGCTGCAATGGATAAGAGTATCCTAATGGATTTAAGCATGACCACAGGAGAGAAGGTTTCCTCATAATCGATACCTTCTTTCTGTGTATACCCTTTAGCTACCAATCTAGCTTTAAAGGTTTCCACCTTTCCATCCATACCTCTTTTCCTCTTGTATACCCACTTGCACCCAATGGGTTTTATCCCTTTAGGCAAGTCTACAAGGGACCAGACTTTGTTATCGAACATAGATTCAATCTCGGATTGCATTGCCTTTTGCCAATGGCGACTATCAACATCCTCCATAGCTTCCTTGTACGTATAGGGATCATCGTCGTCCGAGAGATTCTCCACTGATTCTCCCAGACCGATGTATCTTTCGGGTTGTGTTCTAACCCTCCCACTACGACGAGGAATGGTAGGTTGTTGATCTTGTGTTGGATCGGAACTTACAATTGGGTTAGGTTGTGTAACCTCTCGTGGAATTGTATCTCCTGACATCTCATTCAGGACAATTCTACTTCTAGGCACAAAATTATTCATATAGTCCTTTTCCAGAAATTTAGCATTTGTCGAAACAAATACTTTAAGATCTGAAGGACTATAGAAATAATATCCTTTAGTTTCTTTTGGATACCCTACAAATATACATGTTTCTGAACGGGACTCCATCTTTTCTGTCTTTCCTTTTAATACATGCGCAGGACAACCAAATATCCTTAAGTGTTGTAAACTAGGCTTGCGCCCAGTCCACAACTCATGCGGTGTTTTAGGAACAGACTTAGATGGTACATCGTTTAGAATGTATATAGCAGTTTGTAAAGCATTTCCCCAAAAAGAAATAGGAAGCGTTGAATAACTCAACATAGACCTAACCATATCCAAAAGAGTTCTATTTCTCCTTTCTGCTACCCCATTCTGTTGAGGTGTACCTGGTGCAGAAAACTGAGAAACTATCCCATTATCAATAAGATATTGCTGAAACTCACCAGATAGATATTCTCCACCACGATCAGATCTCAAGATTTTTATGTGTTTCTCAAGCTGATTTTCCACTTCAGCTTTGAATGCTTTGAACATGTCAAAAGCATCCGACTTATGTCTCATGAGATACACATAACCAAATCTCGAGTAATCATCCGTGAAGGTGATGAAGTACTCATATCCACCTCTAGCTTGAATGCTCATAGGTCTACATACATCAGTGTGTATCAATCCTAAACATTCAGTGGCTCTTGCACCTTTGGCAGAGAACGTCCTTTTGGTCATTTTACCTTCCAAACAAGATTCACAAGTTGGTAGATCATCAACCTTTAAGTCACTCAAAGGTCCGTCACATACCAATTTTTAATCCTATTAAGGTTAATATGACCTAAGCGTAAATGCCAAAGATAGGTTTCATCCGTTGATAATTTTACTCTTTTATGATTAGGTTCCGTTATTTCTGTGTCTAACGAGTGAGAGATATTTCTATGCAAAAAGTATAGACCGTTTTCCAATGTACCTTTGCAAATAATTTTGTCATTCTTACTAATAATAAAAACTTTATTAAAAGTAACCGAATATCCAAATTTATTCAAACAAGAAACCGAAATTAAATTCCTCTTGAATTGAGGTACATAATAAACGTCTATTAAATCTAAATGCCTTCTAGAATCCAAATAAACTCTAATATCTCCCACTGCACTTGCAGACACTAACGTTCCGTTGCCCAAGCGCAAATTGATTTCATTCTTACTCAGCTTTCTCCTTTCTTGAAACCCCTGCAAGGAATAACAAATATGATTAGTGGCTCCTGAGTCTATGATCCAAGAATCTGTAGAATCAGCCAAAAAACATGTTTCAAGATAATTCAAATTACCTTCTTCCTTCTTGTTCTGGGACTTTGGGCAATCTCTCTTCCAATGTCCCTTTTCACCACAAAGGAAGCATTTCCCTTTGATCTTGGTTACTTTCTTGGTCTCCTTCTTGATAGGCCCAAGTTGCTTTTTCTGCTGTTGTTTCTTGACCTTTTGACGGGCCTTAACAGTAGCAACTTTACCAACCATATGAATCTCTTGACCTTTGCCTTTCACAAGGATCTTTTCAGCACTTTGAACATCTTGCATCAGGCCTTGTAAGGTGTATTCCTTTTTGTTCAAAGTGTAGTCCAATTTGAACTGATCAAAGGAATCTGACAATGAATTGACAACCATATCAATCTTTGTCTCACCATCTATCTCAGCGCCATGCAGTTCAGCAATGTTGAGATGTGCTATGACTTTCATCATGTGATCTTTCACAGCCTGTCCAGGTTTCATCCTAAGATTCATAAAAGCAGTCACTGCCTCTCTCTTAGTCGTCCTAGACTTCATAGCAAACATCTCCTCTAGAGACATCATTATATCAGCAGCGGACTCCATTCCTTCATGCTGCTGTTGCAACACGTCGGAGATAGTGGCCATAATGTAACATTTTGCCATATCATCTGAAGTCTTCCACTGCTCATACTCATCTCTATACATTATGCTAGATTCATTATTAGGAGCAGGTGGTTTAGGAGTAGTTAGAACAAACTTATGTTTTTCACTTTGCAGTAACAACCCAATTTTCCTTTTCCATGTGACATAATTATCTCCAGTTAAAGTGTTATCTTTCAGGATGTTCATAAGTGATGGGGTCATGATTTCTGAATAAAACAAAACATATATAAGTAAATAATCATGATAAAGAACTTTTATATATTTATCTTGAATTAAATAAATAACTCAATCATAAAATTCAACGGTGATCTAACACCCATAAATGTTACGTCTCCTTTGGGAGTTCGCACCATTTACTAGTTAGACTAGGTCCCACCTAATTGTTAACATAACAACCAGCGTTTTCAATTTTAGCCTTGCAATTTTATTGACAAGAACTCTTGGGAGGATATCAATAAAATTACATTGAGTGTGTTACCAAGATATCGACCCTCAATTTTCTCTCACGAAAAT
Organism: Acer saccharum; assembly: GCA_030490815.1. Classification (NCBI taxonomy): domain Eukaryota; kingdom Viridiplantae; phylum Streptophyta; class Magnoliopsida; order Sapindales; family Sapindaceae; genus Acer; species Acer saccharum. Next base: position 21,501,339 of record CM059870.1, read on the forward strand.
CCCTCCTTGGGGAGTAGATCTCGTTTGAGTCCATTGTCTAGTCTATCCTTGTAAGGAAGTATGTTGCTAAATTCCATTCATGGACGCCCCTTGGGGGGATTACCAATAAATAATAAAGCTCAACTAACCTTGGAGGCCATAGGTGTTACAAAAACACCTTCTCCCACTCAATTATTTAAGGCGTGTGATTAAATCCCATAGAATGATTTACCGAGTTATCTAGATGCCAATTTAGATACCTAAATCATTCAATGCATGTTCATACCAAAAGAGATATATGCGTGGCACTCCTATTCTATATGTCATGTTATCATACAATAACAAATATTGTAATATTTAAGCATAAATTAAATAGCAACAATTTTGGCCCATCCTAGAAAAACAAGTAAAATTACAATTGTTTAGGAATACAAGTTCTTCAAGTGGCCCATCAACCATACGCTCATCCTTCGGCCCAAACCCCATGGGCGTGCACGACCCACAACCCCACAAAGGGGCTGCCATGCGCAGCCCATAAGGCCTTCAAGGCTGCCGTGCGCAGCCCACCAAGCTTGGGCTTGCCATGCGCAGCCCAATCCACTCCTAGGGTGCGCACGGTGCTCGTTCTCGGTTCCGGTTGCTTCGTTTTTCATCGTGTCTTCGAATCTTCAAGCCCTAAATATATTACGGCAGTATTTAAACAAATAAAATACTGCAGTATTTTTTTTTTTTTTTAATCACTGCAGTACCTTTTTACATACAAAAAACTGCACATAATAAAAATTAAAAAAACTGCAGTAGTATAAAAAAAATACTGCACCTATATATAAAAAAAATAAAACCTAGCTATCTACCAAGAAGGAATTATGGCGATGATAGACCACCCTTCTTGTTACAATTCCATAACAAAATTTACATTGAAAATCTAGGACCAAAATCGAGCAATAACAATCCACACAAACATATATAAATCCATACATCCACATGTAATTATATATTTGAATACCTAGAGTGCCATCTCTTTCTAAACATGCATAATCACAATAAAAAGAAATAGATCCACGTATATATACGTTAATTAATTAAAAGGGTTCAACCTGGGCTCTGATACCAATTGTAGGGAAAAATAAACAAAAGTGGTAAACGCAGCGGAAGCGATACTAAAATCGATTTAGTGACTTTTAAAAATTTTTCCTTTATGAACCTTAAACCCTTTTAATCAATAAACATGCATATACATTAACAAAAGTAAATTACCTTTTGTCGCGTGATCCGATTGACTTACGTCGATGGTAATCCGCAAGACCTTCAATCCGAGCACGAACGTGGATCACCTAGGAGCGTGGTCTCCCTTTTCTTTGAATTGCAAACCTGTGAATGGACCAAACAAAAAACTTTCTTTTCTTTGTTAGTCACAAAACAATCAAAAGAATGTCTAAGATTATTCCGGTCACTTTTGAGTTCTCAATCTAATGATCGAAACTCGCGTGAACCTAGATCGATATCGTATACACAAGCTTATTGATGATTAAGCAATAGTATACTATCAAAGAATAATCTAACACTCCTTTTTGTCTTTTTAGAATAAAAACTCTCTTGGAATTAAGAAGAAGAAGAAAGAAATAAAAAACTCAAGCACCATTCATTGTAGTGGCCGAATTCTATAAGTATGCTTATATAGGTGGCCAAAATTTCTTCCTTCTTTCCTTATAGGGTGGCCGAATTCTCTATGTGTGTTTGCCTAGGGTTGCCGCAATTTTCCTCTACAAAAGAGGAGTTGTATTGCACCCAAAAACCACATGTCTTTTAAGACTTCAAACCCTAATCCAACTCCTTTATTTTTATTCTTTTATTTTGACTAAATAAAAAGACTCCTTATTTGATTAAATAAATAAAACTAATTTATTTACTTACTTATCAAACAAGTCTTTTACTTTTAGGAAAGATTTGTTTCTTTAATTAAACAATTAATCAATAAATTAATTAATTCTTATTTAATTAAAACAAATGAAACAAAATAATATTTTTAGGTTAAAACATTAACCTAGCCGCCCCACTTATATAAGATTGGGCCTAATATTATTTTCCTATTTCATTTAATCCATTGGACTTTAAATAAAAAGCCCACATGTGAACCAGACCCATTCTTACTAAAAGAAACAAGCCCACATGTCTTTCATTAATATATTAATATAATTGAGCAGCCCATTACTTAAATAATGTGCAAATTATATTCTTAATATATTAAATGCAATTCTAGATGGACCCTTAAATTGGTCCGGTAGAATATATCAAGTGATCCATGCAAGTCCGTGTGGATTGGGGATCTTGGCGGGCCATCTAAATTTAAGCTTCAATAGACATAACCTAATCACAATCAACAAATGATTCACTTAGGTCCGATCCATTAATTTTAACTCATTCCACTAAAGAGCTAAAACTGAACTCTTAAATAAAGATAGAAAAGGAAGATGCTCCTCATTCATACCCTAGACAATCATATTGGAGATAGTGTATCCTCGTGATTAATATCAGTAATCGCCAAGAGTTCATAGACCGCCTATAACTCTCCAAGTTACCATATTTACTCATATGACCACGTTTTGAACTTGGATATTTTGACTTGTCCAGAAGTCATGTTTTCAATAGACACTATCGAAAACTCAACGTTGAGATTTAATATCCAATTACCTCAAAACATCCATATGATAATATTATACTCTCATTTTATTAAATGGAGCCACGATGTCCATATCTATAAATGAAGTCCTCTATCGATTAACAAATGAATATCACCAAACTATCGAGGATAGACTATGCGATATAATCGTACTCATTGATAACTCAAATGATATCACTTGCAACCATAAGTCCATCATTTATCTCAGGATTAAGATAGACTCTCCGATTGTCCTGATAATGAAAAGACTATTATCTACTGACGGTTCTAGATAAAGCTTTTCATTGTGATCCAGTTCAATGCACCCAGTGCACTAGATCCTTTTGCTCGAAGACACTCCGATGATTTTAGACTCATCATATCTCATTTGATCCCACTCAAATGCTAGCAAAAGAATTCTACAACTTTAACAAGATAAAGGTGCCCAACCTTTAACTTAAGTTGTGAACATTATTCAAGACTAACTAAAGAATTGTGTCTACCACATACATATCCAGATGTACGAACAATTCTTCTTTTCCCATAGTCTTTAGACCTTATGATTATTTACTTTGACAATTATAATATAAACTATAAATGATATACGATTTGTTAAACCAGAAATCACTTTATTAATATGAAAAAGATTGTTAATTACAACATTACACTCTTGCTATTGAGCATAATCCTAACACTTTAACCACTCAAATCAAATCCTTTTTGCATCAAATTTCATATTGCATCTTCTATGTGTTAGGATTATGCTCAATAGCAAGAGTGTAATGTTGTAATTAACAATCTTTTTCATATTAATAAAGTGATTTCTGGTTTAACAAATCGTATAGCATTTATAGTTTATATTATAATTGTCAAAGTAAATAATCATAAGGTCTAAAGACTATGGGAAAAGAAGAATTGTTCGTACATCTGGATATGTATGTGGTAGACACAATTCTTTAGTTAGTCTTGAATAAAGTTCACAACTTAAGTTAAAGGTTGGGCACCTTTATCTTGTTAAAGTTGTAGAATTCTTTTGCTAGCATTTGAGTGGGATCAAATGAGATATGATGAGTCTAAAATCATCGGAGTGTCTTCGAGCAAAAGGATCTAGTGCACTGGGTGCATTGAACTGGATCACAATGAAAAACTTTATCTAGAACCGTCAGTAGATAATAGTCTTTTCATTATCAGGACAATCGGAGAGTCTATCTTAATCCTGAGATAAATGACGGACTTATGGTTGCAAGTGATATCATTTGAGTTATCAATGAGTACGATTATATCGCATAGTCTATCTTTGATAGTTTGGTGATTTTCATTTGTTAATCGATAGAGGACTTCATTTATAGATATGGACATCGTGGCTCCATTTAATAAAATGAGAGTATAATATTATCATATGGATGTTTTGAGGTAATTGGATATTAAATCTCAACGTTGAGTTTTCGATAGTGTCTATTGAAAACATGGCTTCTGGACAAGTCAAAATATCCAAGTTCAAAACGTGGTCATATGAGTAAATATGGTAACTTGGAGAGTTATAGGCGGTCTATGAACTCTTGGCGATTACTGATATTAATCACGAGGATACACTATCTCCAATATGATTGTCTAGGGTATGAATGAGGAGCATCTTCCTTTTCTATCTTTATTTAAGAGTTCAGTTTTAGCTCTTTAGTGGAATAAGTTAAAATTAATGGATCGGACCTAAGTGAATCATTTGTTGATTGTGATTAGGTTATGTCTATTGAAGCTTAAATTTAGATGGCCCGCCAAGATCCCCAATCCACACGGACTTGCATGGATCACTTGATATATTCTACCGGACCAATTTAAGGGTCCATCTAGAATTGCATTTAATATATCAAGAATATAATTTGCACATTATTTAAGTAATGGGCTGCTCAATTATATTAATATATTAATTAAAGACATGTGGGCTTGTTTCTTTTAGTAAGAATGGGTCTGGTTCACATGTGGGCTTTTTATTTAAAGTCCAATGGATTAAATGAAATAGGAAAATAATATTAGGCCCAATCTTATATAAGTGGGGCGGCTAGGTTAATCTTTTAACCTAAAAATATTATTTTGTTTCATTTGTTTTAATTAAATAAGAATTAATTAATTTATTAATTAATTGTTTAATTAAAGAAACAAATCTTTCCTAAAAGTAAAAGACTTGTTTGATAAGTAAATAAATAAATTAGTTTTATTTATTTAATCAAATAAGGAGTCTTTTTATTTAGTCAAAATAAAAGAATAAAAATAAAAGAGTTGGATTAGGGTTTGAAGTCTTAAAAGACATGTGTTTTTTGGGTGCAATACAACTCCTCTTTTGTAGAGGAAAATTGCGGCAACCCTAGGCAAAAACACATAGAGAATTCGGCCACCCTATAAGGAAAGAAGGAAGACATTTTGGCCACCTATATAAGCATACTTATAGAATTCGGCCACCACAAGTTTTGGTGCTTGAGTTTTTATTTCTTTCTTCTTCTTCTTAATTCTAAGAGAGTTTTTATTCTAGAAAGACAAAAAGGAGTGTGAAATTATTCTTTGATAGACTATTGCTTAATCATCAATAAGCTTGTGTATACGATATCGATCTAGGTTCACGCGAGTTTCGATCATAAGATTGAGAACTCAAAAGTGACCGGAATAATTTTGACATTCTTTTGATTGTTTTGTGACTAACAAAGAAAAGAAAGTTTTTGTTTGGTCCATTCACAGGTTTGCAATTCAAAGAAAAGGGAGACCACGCTCCTAGGTGATCCACGTTCGTGCTCGGATTGAAGGTCTTGCGGATTACCATCGACGTAAGTCAATCGGATCACGCGACAAAAGGTAATTTACTTTTGTTAATATATATGCATGTTTATTGATTAAAAGGGTTTAAGGTTCATAAAGGAAAAAATTTTAAAAGTCACTAAATCGTTTTTAGTATCGCTTCCGCTGCGTTTAACACTTTGTTATTATTTTTCCCTACAATTGGTATCAGAGCCTAGGTTGAACCCTTTTAATTAATTAACGTATATATACATGGATCTATTTCTTTTTATTGTGATTATGCATGTTTAGAAAGAGATGGCACTCTAGGTATTCAAATATATAATTACATGTGATGTATGGATTTATATATGTTTTATGTGGTTTGTTATTGCTCGATTTTGGCCCTAGATTTTCAACGTAATTTTTGTTTCGGAGTTGTAACAAGAAGGGTGGTCTATTATCGCCATAATTCCTTCTTGGTAGCTGTTAGGTTTTATTTTTTTTAATATGTGCAGTATTTTTTTTAGGTTTACTGCTGCAGTTTTTTTTTGTTGTTTGTGTGCAGTTTTTATTTTGTAAAAATACTGCAGTAAATAAAAATAAAAAATAAAAAATAATACTGCAGTATTTATTATATATATACTGCCGTAATATATTTAGGTCTTGAAGATTCGAAGACACGATGAAAACGAAGCAACCGGAACCGAGAACGAGCACCGTGCGCACCCTAGGAGTGGATTGGGCTGCGCATGGCAAGCCCAAGCTTGGTGGGCTGCGCATGGCAGCCCTGGAGTCCTCATGGGCTGCGCACGGCAGCCCCTTAGTGGGGTTGTGAGTTGTGCTCGCCCGTGGGTTGGGCCGAAGGATGAGCGTATGGTTGATGGGCCACCTGAAGATCTTGTATTCCTGACAATTGTAATTTACTTGTTTTTCTAGGATGGGCCAAAATTGTTGCTATTTAATTTATGCTTAAATATTACAATATTTGTTATTGTATGATAACATGACATATAGAATAGGAGTGCCACGCATATATCTCTTTTGGTATGAACATGAATTGAATGATTTAGGTATCTAAATTGGCATCTAGATAACTCGGTAAATCATTCTATGGGATTTAATCACACGCCTTAAATAATTGAGTGGGAGAAGGTGTTTTTGTAACACCTATGGCCTCCAAGGTTAGTTGAGCTTTATTATTTATTGGTAATCCCCCCAAGGGGCGTCCATGAATGGAATTTAGCAACATACTTCCTTACAAGGATAGACTAGACAATGGACTCAAACGAGATCTACTCCCCAAGGAGGGATTTTCGTGAGAGAAAATTGAGGGTCGATATCTTGGTAACACACTCAATGTAATTTTATTGATATCCTCCCAAGAGTTCTTGTCAGTAAAATTGCAAGGCTAAAATTGAAAACACTGGTTGTTATGTTAACAATTAGTTGGGACCTAGTCTAACTAGTAAATGGTGCGAACTCCCAAAGGAGGCGTAACATTTATGGGTGTTAGATCACCGTTGAATTTTATGATTGAGTTATTTATTTAATTCAAGATAAATATTTAAAAGTGCTTTATCATGATTATTTACTTATATATGTTTTGTTTTATTCAGAAATCATGACCCCATCACTTATGAACATCCTGAAAGATAACACTTTAACTGGAGATAATTATGTCACATGGAAAAGGAAAATTGGGTTGTTGCTGCAAAGTGAAAAACATAAGTTTGTTCTAACTACTCCTAAACCACCTGCTCCTAATAATGAATCTAGCATAATGTATAGAGATGAGTATGAGCAGTGGAAGACTTCAGATGATATGGCAAAATGTTACATTATGGCCACTATCTCCGACGTGTTGCAACAGCAGCATGAAGGAATGGAGTCCGCTGCTGATATAATGATGTCTCTAGAGGAGATGTTTGCTATGAAGTTGACTAGCTCTCTTTAGTGAGTGACTCTCGCAATAGCACGAGGTCGGAGAGTAGCACAACGGTGAATAAGATTCGTTCCCACAGGGATCGAGTGATCGATTATCGAAATTGATTAGCCTAGATGCTATTCAAACAAGCGAAAAAGGATATTTAAACTAAGTAAATTAAACTAATTTAATCTAATGACTAATGCAAGAAATAAAATAACACTAAAATAAACTCAAGTGTAATATCGAAGAAAAACATGCTAGGACTTGACTATACCCCACCCTCAATTGACTTCCATTTTAGACTCAATTATTCACCCAAAACATACTCATGCAATTTGTAGATTCATGCACCCTAATATTAACCTACAATCTTGGTCAAGCAAAGTAGATTACACACGAAACGTACCCAAGCCTATCTCTCGATTACCCAGAATATACGAATTGAGTTCATTAAGTTTGTTGGCGCACTAAACGAATCCTATACTCTAGCCTAAGTGGGTGTACTTTTCTAGACATGCATAGAGGGCATTTTATCGAACACGTGGTGTGCGTCTCCTGTCAGTACATAACACACCACAATAATTCATTCAAATGGAGATCAATCACTTGAAAGCTTTAAGCATACAAAAATACTCATACAAACCACAAGTTGCACATAAATGGATAAACAAGAATCAATATAAATATATAGTCATGGGTGGGGTTTCATCAAATCCTAGCAATATATATTTAGCTCATATTACAAAGAATAGCCATAACATAGATAAAATCAAATAAATACATGGCTATGAAAAAGAGTAAAGGAGAAAGGATGTAGAGAAAACTAGTGGAGAGCTTCTCTTCTTCTTGGGATCTTCTTCTCCTCCTCTCTTTCTTCAACTCTCTCTTGCCCAAAAAGGTGGGGTGATGGTGGATGTGGAAAAGTGGGAGTGAAGTTTGTGTTTGGATGTTAAGGAGATTTGGATGGTAGATGGGTTGTGGAAGATGGAAGGTGAGAGTAAAAATGGTGTCTTGGGTTCTTTTTGATGAGAGAGTTCCCCTTTGGTTTAAAAATATCAAAGGTTTATATAGATGAATGAATTAGGTCAAGGGCAAGGAGGTAAAATCTTGATTTTTAACATATTTTGGGCAAAAGGGCGAGCTTGGGGCGACCTGGGGGTGATTTGGATGCTCTTGGTTGAAGAAAACTGTTGAAAACCCGAGAGATTAGCGACCTTGGGGGGCGAGCTGCTTGAGCTCGCCTTGGGCTCGCATCTCTCTCGGGTGAAGTTTTCCAGCTTCGCGCACCGTTACGAAAATGGCCATAACTTCCTCTAGAGAACTCAGAATCGTGATCCGTAAAAAGCGTTGGAAAGTAGACTCGTGGGGCTTTCCGAAAATAGGTTATACCAAACGTAGTTCAATCGGAGGAGGGAGATATAGCCCCCGAAAGTTGAAAGCTCTGCACTAAAATTTCCAATTTCAGCCCTTTAACCTCCAAAACTCTTCAATTATGCTCAACACCTTATTTTAGAGCATATAACCTACACAATGCTCACAAAATGCATTATATACAAAAACAAACTCGACAACGAGTACAAAATCTAGGAAATGGGGACCTCAAATAGGTATGTAAATCATCCAATCAAATACCCCCAAACCTATCTTTTGCTCGTCCTCGAGCAAAACCAAAACAAACAAACAAAAAGAAAAATAAAACAAAAGAAAGTAATAACATAAAGAAATAAAACGCACATGATAAGTCTTTTAAACCCCTAGGCGATCCCTAGTGGGACGAGTGAAGTCTCGTGAGGGTTTACAGTACGACACCCACAAACGTCTTTCCCGCTGAGCCAACTATAGACAGAGATGCAATAATGGTGAACCGAATTGAGACGCATGCATGCTAAGACCCCTAAGAAAAAGCTTGGGTTATGCAAGCTAAGGTGCTACAACAAGAGAGATTGCAATTCCATACTTCTTAGTGAACAAAGCTTCAAAAAGCATCGAACACAAGAGTCTTATGATAGCATTTCGCCTCGACTCTATACCTTTCCGGATCTCTCTCATTTTACCACTCAGAACCTAGGCTCACTCAACTAACATATGCGGTTGGAAATTAAGCACAAGAATTTTCAAATTACATGCATATGACACATTTTGAAAAACCGCTAAAGCTTACATGCAAATGGACCACAAGAACGGATTCGAACATTAAGAACAAGAGCAAACACCATTTGATGCCTTCGTTAACAAGCTAAACTCCTCCTAAAGATCAATTAGGACTTCTTTAAAGTTCAAGTGATGTTATGGTGAGATGGTGGTGGAGAGGCTAGGTGGGTATGGGATTGTGGGCTAGCAACCGATTATGCTTTAACTTCTATTTTGGTACGCTCATCACAAATAAAGCGTCTAGGCATGAATTCTTCAATTAATCATCTTGTGCTCATTTTTAAGTTGCTTTATATTTTAGCAACTTTTACACTTTAGAGCTTAGAAGGCTTTTTGTGCTATTCTTTTTCTTTTGAGCACTTTTAATTTTTCATATATTTTGAGCCTTATTCTTTGCACAACTTACACATCTAGCCTGAGTACACGCTAATTTTACCCTTTTGATTTCCCTTGAGCTTCATTTTAATATGATAACAAGCCATAATCATAGCAAATGGGATGGTCTAGTGTTTATGTAAGATATGGTGATGTGTATGATATGGGAGGATATAGTGATGGGGTTTAGTGTGTAGGTCAACATAGATAGGACATTTAAGCACACACACAAGGCATGGGACGTGTTTAGGATATTTGTAGTGACTTAACACACATTGCCTACATCATCTCTATAGGTACGAGTTAAGCAAGCAAACAAAGGCAAAACCACGGTGATGCTCTTAAAATGGCGCTCTTTAATGTCCAAAGCATGGAGTGAGGTCCTTTTTAATTTATGCTTATTTATCTACAAGAAGAGTGTTTAAGATGAAACAATGAAAAAGCATACACTCATAAGGACGCTATTTAGGCTCTGGCCTCACACGGGTAGTCTCCACTAATGATCTAGACATCTTAAGCGCGATACCCAATTACTTAGACACTTTCGAGTCTGGTAGGGTGCGTGCAAGCAATGTGGTGTAGCTTTAACTAGCACGACCTTCGCCTAGACTCAGGGGCTCAACACATGCAAAAATTGTCTCAAACGGCACAACCCAAAAGCATCTCATTAAAGCAAGCTAATGCTCCAAAATTTGGCTCAAAACAGGAGAACGGACAGAACAAGACTCTAAACACACACAATCATGCAAAAATATGAAAAAATTTCGCAAAAATATGAAAAAAATTTCACAAAAATAAGCACACGCAAAAATCAATCATGCAAAAATGGCCATAGAAAGGCCGCACCCCCAAACCAAAACTCCACATTGTCCCCAATGTTGGAAACAAAAGAGTCCGACGTAACGGCGCGTACCTAACATGACACAAAACACAAAAAACACAATGCGAAAGGCCATCTCAACATAGAGGATAAAATTCCAAAAACTAGTGACTTTTGAAATCAACCTATGTCCGCTCTTTAGTGCATATTTTTAAAAATACTCAATAACGCTTTCTCAACTTTTGGTACAGGAAAATAGACATGCAAATGCACACTTTTCATTTAGAAAACATTTCAAAATTCAAATTGGAAAAGTGTGCAAACGGACTTCGAAAATGGTTCACGTGCAGATTTTCAAAACAGGGCATCGCCCATGACCTTTAGTCGAAGAAATATTCATAACTTTTGAACCCCCACCCAGAATTTTGCGTTCTTTATATCGTTGAAACCGTATCGAAAAATCAAAGAACACAACGCGGACGAAATAATTTATTTCCTCACCAAACGGTACAGTTTAAATGAAACATTTGGCCTCAAAATTTCAAAACAGGGCACTTTCGTAAAGGTCAAAGAAAGATTTGAAAAACTAAAAAGAAAAATGACTCAAATAATGAATTCACACCCCCAAACCTAATATAAACATTGTCTTCAATTTTTATATGACATTGAGATGCATGGACAATGAATAAACGAAGCATGAGAGGCAAGAACTCAAGACACAAACAACATAAACCTCCTAGGCACTAAATACAACTCAAACTATCCGCACACTTATTCTAAACAAGAATGTAAAAACAAAATAAAAACAAATATAAACTAAGAAAAGAAAATGTACCTAGGTGGGCTGCCTCCCACCAAGCGCTTGGTTTAACGTCTCGGCTAGACGTGGCATGGTGCTCAAGCTCTTTGAACTCCAAAATGTTGCAACCTTAGGATAAGGTCCTCGCCCTTTTTATGAGCACTCTTGGCTTGCTCGTCCCTCCAAGACTCGCAAGTTGTCTTTGTTTCATCCCAAGAGATAAAGAACCTTGCTTGAAGCACAAGCACCACAGCATACTTCCTCAAGAAGCAATAGAAAATCTACACAAGCATTAAGCACCTTAAAAAGTTCCGGCAAATAAACATAAACTCAATACATGCAATTGCCAACAAGAGTTTGGAACACCAATTATTCAAAAGAAATAAACTAAACAAATAAAGCATAAAAATAAAATGCACAAAAAGAATTTTTCTAAATTATGTACTTGTGCTAGGGGTGTCATCAACTAAAGGAGGTTTTACCAAGTTTGGAAATTGATCCTTTTTCACAACCCAAACAAGTTGAGTTGATTTCCCCTTTTCTTTTCTTTCGGGCCTAACTTGGTTAACCAAGTCTTTTCTTACCCAAATTTGCTTAACTCTAGGCGGCTTTTTTCTATTCCTAGATTTTCTCAATTTTTCATGCTTATGGAATTTAAAACAATGAGCTTTTAAGTGCCCTTTTTGAAAGCAAAAATAGCAAGTAGGAGGATGGTTTAGAAAACTCCCTCTTGGTAGGTGACTATGAAGCCTTTGATGTTGCTTCATTTGTAGCGTTTTGACCTCTTTTTCCACCTTGTCTAAATAGACAATGTAGTCACACTCCTTGACTTTTGCTATTTTGAGGGCTTCATCCTTCCTACCAAGTGCTTCATTCGTTTCTTCCAAAGCTTTTACTTTTTGCTCCTTTTCCATAAGCAACTTCCTTGTCGTCCTTGCACATTCTTCTTCAAATTCTTCAAATAGCTTTGCAAGGTCTTCGAATTCCTTCGATGTTGCACACTTTTCGACTTCAAGTCTCTCAATTTTTTCTTCAAAATCTTTACTATGTTTGGAGACTTCGCCATTCATCTTCTTTAGTGTGCCATTTTCAACCCTGAGCGCCATTACTTCAATTACGAGCTTCTTGTTTAGCTCTTGAAGCTTATTTGCCTTTTCCATTTCCAAGGCACTCTCACTTTCAAATTCCTTTTTCATTAGCTGCAACCTCTTCTCAAATTCTTCCCTCATTTCTTCTTTCTCTCGGGAAGTTTCCTCTATTTTCTCTTGAAGCTGAGCATTCCTTTCTTTCAACTCCTCCAGCATAGACATCACAACCCTATTATTATGCAAAACATTCTCGCACATCTTGAGCCACTCTTTCTTCTCTTTTTCAAATGTTTTGAACATTGGTTGGCACGATGAGGTAGGTTTTTCAAAGCCATTGGTCTCATCATAGCTCATTGAGAAGTCTTGGTGCATCCTCCAATCTTGGTTGTAAGAGTTGTTAAGGTTCCTTCCAAATGTCGTCTCTATTGATTGGTCTAGCCAGCTAGGTGACATATTGTCATTGAAATTCTGTGTGATTTCCGGTTGAGAGTCTATAGCATCTTGCAAGAGCTCTATTATCTTATCTTCCGATGACATGCTCATTGGCGGGGAGCTTGGCCTCGAGTTTTGCATGAAGAAATCCATAGAATCCTGAAAAAAGAAAATAATAATAATAAAAAATAAATAAATACTAAATTAAAAAGTTCAAATTAGCAATAAACTAACTAGTATCGATATCAATCATCCGCTCAATCCCCGGCAGCGGCGCCAGAAGTCTAGGACGACTAAGAGAGAGGCAGTGACTGCTTTTATGAATCTTAGGATGAAACCTGGACAGGCTGTGAAAGATCACATGATGAAAGTCATAGCACATCTCAACATTGCTGAACTGCATGGCGCTGAGATAGATGGTGAGACAAAGATTGATATGGTTGTCAATTCATTGTCAGATTCCTTTGATCAGTTCAAATTGGACTACACTTTGAACAAAAAGGAATACACCTTACAAGGCCTGATGCAAGATGTTCAAAGTGCTGAAAAGATCCTTGTGAAAGGCAAAGGTCAAGAGATTCATATGGTTGGTAAAGTTGCTACTGTTAAGGCCCGTCAAAAGGTCAAGAAACAACAGAAGAAAAAGCAACTTGGGCCTATCAAGAAGGAGACCAAGAAAGTAACCAAGATCAAAGGGAAATGCTTCCTTTGTGGTGAAAAGGGACATTGGAAGAGAGATTGCCCAAAGTCCCAGAACAAGAAGGAAGAAGGTAATTTGAATTATCTTGAAACATGTTTTTTGGCTGATTCTACAGATTCTTGGATCATAGACTCAGGAGCCACTAATCATGTTTGTTATTCCTTGCAGGGGTTTCAAGAAAGGAGAAAGCTGAGTAAGAATGAAATCAATTTACGCTTGGGCAACGGAACGTTAGTGTCTGCAAGTGCAGTGGGAGATATTAGAGTTTATTTGGATTCTAGAAGGCATTTAAATTTAATAGACGTTTATTATGTACCTCAATTCAAGAGGAATTTAATTTCAGTTTCTTGTTTGAATAAATTTGGATATTCGGTTACTTTTAATAAAGTTTTTATTATTAGTAAGAATAACAAAATTATTTGCCAAGGTACATTGGAAAACGGTCTATACTTTTTGCATAGAAATATCTCTCACTCGTTAGACACAGAAATAACGGAACCTAATCATAAAAGAGTAAAATTATCAACAGATGAAACCTACCTTTGGCATTTACGCTTAGGTCATATTAACCTTAATAGGATTAAAAGATTGGTATGTGACGGACCTTTGAGTGACTTAAAGGTTGATGATCTACCAACTTGTGAATCTTGTTTGGAAGGTAAAATGACCAAAAGGACGTTCTCTGCCAAAGGTGCAAGAGCCACTGAATGTTTAGGATTGATACACACTGATGTATGTGGACCTATGAGCATTCAAGCTAGAGGTGGATATGAGTACTTCATCACCTTCACGGATGATTACTCGAGATTTGGTTATGTGTATCTCATGAGACATAAGTCGGATGCTTTTGACATGTTCAAAGCATTCAAAGCTGAAGTGGAAAATCAGCTTGAGAAACACATAAAAATCTTGAGATCTGATCGTGGTGGAGAATATCTATCTGGTGAGTTTCAGCAATATCTTATTGATAATGGGATAGTTTCTCAGTTTTCTGCACCAGGTACACCTCAACAGAATGGGGTAGCAGAAAGGAGAAATAGAACTCTTTTGGATATGGTTAGGTCTATGTTGAGTTATTCAACGCTTCCTATTTCTTTTTGGGGATATGCTTTACAAACTGCTATATACATTCTAAACGATGTACCATCTAAGTCTGTTCCTAAAACACCGCATGAGTTGTGGACTGGGCGCAAGCCTAGTTTACAACACTTAAGGATATTTGGTTGTCCTGCGCATGTGTTAAAAGGAAAGACAGAAAAGATGGAGTCCCGTTCAGAAACATGTATATTTGTAGGGTATCCAAAAGAAACTAAAGGATATTATTTCTATAGTCCTTCAGATCTTAAAGTATTTGTTTCGACAAATGCTAAATTTCTGGAAAAGGACTATATGAATGATTTTGTGCCTAGAAGTAGAATTGTCCTGAATGAGATGTCAGGAGATACAATTCCACGAAAGGTTACACAACCTAACCCAATTGTAAGTTCCGATCCAACACAAGATCAACAACCTACCATTCCTCGTCGTAGTGGGAGGGTTAGAACACAACCCGAAAGATACATCGGTCTGGGAGAATCAGTGGAGAATCTCCCAGACGACGATGATCCCTGTACGTACAAGGAAGCTATGGAGGATGTTGATAGTCGCCATTGGCAAAAGGCAATGCAATCCGAGATTGAATCTATGTTCGATAACAAAGTCTGGTCCCTTGTAGACTTGCCTAAAGGGATAAAACCCATTGGGTGCAAGTGGGTATACAAGAGGAAAAGAGGTATGGATGGAAAGGTGGAAACCTTTAAAGCTAGATTGGTAGCTAAAGGGTATACACAGAAAGAAGGTATCGATTACGAGGAAACCTTCTCTCCTGTGGCCATGCTTAAATCTATTAGGATACTCTTATCCATTGCAGCATCTTTAGATCTAGAGATTTGGCAAATGGACGTCAAGACAGCTTTCCTAAATGGAAGTCTTGACGAAAGCATCTACATGATGCAACCAGAGGGATTCATTGAAAAGGGCCAAGTGGATAAGGTATGCAAGTTGCAGAAATCCATATATGGATTAAAGCAAGCATCCAGATCCTGGAACATAAGGTTTGATCAAGCTGTCAAAGGTTTTGGATTTATTCAGAATCCTGACGAACCTTGTGTATACAAAAGGATTAAAGGCGACAAGTTGGTTTTCCTGATTCTTTATGTTGATGATATACTACTCATTGGAAACGATGTAGGTGTATTGACATCAGTAAAAGAATGGTTAGCAAAACAATTTGATATGAAGGACTTAGGAGAAGCAAGTTTTATTCTAGGTATCCAAGTAATAAGGGATAGAAAGAATAGAACGATTGCATTATCCCAAGCTTCATACATAGACAAAATCTTGTCTAGGTTTTCCATGCAGGATTCCAAGAAAGGTATGTTACCTTTCAGACATGGAATCAAGCTTTCTAAGGAACAAGTTCCTAAGAATGAGCATGAAGAGCAATTCATGAGTAGAGTTCCTTATGCCTCGGCAGTTGGAAGTCTCATGTATGCAATGCTCTGTACTAGACCGGATATTTGTTTTGCTGTTGGCATAGTTAGCAGGTTTCAATCGAAACCTGGTCCTGATCACTGGACGGCAGTCAAGCATATTTTCAAGTATCTCAAGAGAACGAGAGATAATATGCTTGTATACTCTGGAGGGGATTTGGTTCCCGTTGGGTATACAGATTCTGATTTCCAATCAGATTCTGACTCCAGAAAATCCACATCAGGGGCTGTGTTTACTATTGGAGGAGGAGCAGTTATATGGAGGAGTATCAAGCAATCTTGTATTGCTGATTCCACCATGGAAGCTGAGTATGTTGCTGCATGCGAAGCTGCCAAAGAGGCTGTTTGGCTCCGCCAATTCTTGATTGACTTAGAAGTGGTTCCTAGTGCGAATAAGCAGATCACTATCTACTGTGACAACAGTGGAGCAGTGGCTAATTCGAAAGAACCAAGAAGTCACAAGAGAGGTAAACACATTGAAAGAAAGTATCATCTTTTAAGGGAGATTGTTCAAAGAGGTGACGTGACGATTACCAAAATCACGTCAGCAGAAAATCTAGCGGATCCCTTCACAAAGGCTCTACCTCAGAAGAGTTTCGATGGGCATCTAGAGAATATGGGCTTGAGAGATATGACACATTTGCTATAGCGCAAGTGGGAGATTGTTAGGATTATGCTCAATAGCAAGAGTGTAATGTTGTAATTAACAATCTTTTTCATATTAATAAAGTGATTTCTAGTTTAACAAATCGTATAGCATTTATAGTTTATATTATAATTGTCAAAGTAAATAATCATAAGGTCTAAAGACTATGGGAAAAGAAGAATTGTTCGTACATCTAGATATGTATGTGGTAGACTGTTAGGTTGATAATTAGTGTTGGCATTAATTCCATATCAAAACGTGTTTTACTTGTAATGTTTAGTGGTTAGAAAATGAAGGATTTCAAAGACGAAGGACGTCTCAACCATTATTCGTTCAAGTTGCCGGCTTTTAAGAGTTTCGGACATTATCGGTCTACAAAGGTATACATGACCTCTTATCTCTTACAAGGCTAGGCACACACCCACACATATCATTTTTGTGTGTCCCTTCATGATTTTATTTCATTTACATTTCACTTTCACACACTTGGCAAAATATGCTCATGCATTCACTTTTAGTTAATAAACTTTGTGTTTTGCATTTTCTAGGACTATGTCCGGAAACTAGCATATGTGTGTGTATTTGTGTTTATATGTTTCCGTATTTTGTGTTTAGGACTTGAACATGTTCTTATTCAATGCCTTATTGAGTTCCGGTCGTTTCGGTTACTCATTCATAAGGTTTCGAGTCCAAACGTGTTGACTATGCCACTTTACGTTCTCTTACGTTGTGTTGACTTCATCGATGATTTCCGAGATGATTTCTCAACCGTTTTTCAAAGTTGTATAGTCGTTTTTGTGTGTGAGAGAGTCACGGTTCGTAATCCGAAAACGGATTCAAATTCGGAGTTCGGACGCTCGAGATACGGGCCGACGAACCGAGAGTGCGCGGGAGAGGACAGCCCAGGCCGTGGGCCACATGGGCTGGCCGTGGTTGAGGCCGTGGGCCCCACGGCCTGGAGCCCCTTCTGCTCCCGTGTGGGCCACGCGCCCCCCACGGCCTGGGGGTGACGTGGCACCACATGATTGGTCAATAAGACCTCTCTCTCTCCTCCTATTTCTTCCCTCTCTCTCTCATTTTGAATTTCCAAGCAAAAATTTCAGAATTCCCGTATACACTTCTCTCCAATTTTTCCAAACTTCAAAACACCATATCTTCCTCAGCCGGAGTCGGATTTGAGTGATTCAAGTTGGAGAGTGTTCGTATTTGAGTCCTCTAACATCTCCAAGTGATTTGGTGGCTGATTGATCGTGATTTCAAGTGGTTGGACACTGAAATTCGTACCAGCTGCAGAACTTGAGGTTTGAGTCTCAACTTTGGGATTTCTTGTTATTTCACCTTCCATTTGCTTGGGGTTTCTTCTTCTATATATATGTTATTGTTTTATGAAAGCTATTTGAAAAGGTAGCTTGATTATCATTCCAATTGAAACTCAATTTGTGGACTTATGTTGACTAGATTTTATGATTCTAGGTTTTACATTTGTTTGTGAGTTGTATTGTGATTAGAATGGCATCTTAGGTTGTTTGATACTTAATTGAATTAATTTTGTGTTAAAATGACTTTGAGATTTGATTTGGTCCTTTGATTGAAGAAATCAAGGATTTGTGTATTTGTTTGTGATTTAGAGAATATAGGTTTTGATTGATGTAAATCTCAAAACCTTGCTCTATATTTTTGTCTAGTATATTGATTGATTTTAATCTCATATATCTAGATTTTGATTGTATATTGATAGCATCTTGAATTAGGACTTAATGAACATTTTGTGATTCAAGTGTTATATGTGTGAATGAGACTTTGAGTATATGTGTTAGGTGTTTCACATGCTTAGGTTTCTATTCATGGATTTTTGCATCTAGACTTGATTAATTGTGTTTTCACATGTTTAGGTCTATTTGTGCCATAGAATGTATTGATCACATGTTCTATGTTGAAATGAATGTTTGCATCATTTGCATTCACATGATCACACTAGGAAGTCCTTGTAAAAGGCATGAAGTCTTGGTTAGAGTCGGGATGACTCGGATAGCCAAGCAAGAAGTCTTGCCTAGAGTCGGGATGACTCGGATAGGTAAGCAAGAAGTCATGGCTAGAGTCGGGAGGACTCGGATAGTCATGCATGGGAGGCTCCCTAGAGGCAAGAGTGCCTTGGATAGGGAGTTGGCTAACATATTGGTAGGCCTAGGCGTATGGTTAGACATAGACTCCGATAGAGCGGGGTACACGGGATGTGTATGCACTCTTGAGGAATTTCTAATCTACCATCGATGTTGGTTGAGTGTGTTGTCCAATATATGGTGGTTCCGCATCATTGAGGGATTTCATACTTTCCAATAGGGTTGGGTAGGCTTAGACTTCACTAGGTTGGGTGAGCTAAAGATTGGTCACTTTGTGAATGTTCTATGTTTACTTTCCAATAATATAGTACCCAATGGTTGTAATTCAACCCGTGGATGTTTCCTCCTTGGAGGTTTTACCACGTTAAAAAAATCCCTTGTGTTAATTCTTTCTATCTCTTCTCTTATATTTTAATTGTATATTTTATTGTCTTGATTCATAATATTGACTTGTGATGTATTTTGAATCAAGTCTTTGTATAGTGTGATTAGTATATTCATTCTATAGATCAATTTGTACCTTTGATTCTTTTGTATATTGTAATATTTGTTTAGTGACATTTTGCTCAATCTTGTAACACATTGAACATCTTATGAAATACAAGTTTATTTTGTTGTTATGATTATTTGATATTTTACCTCACATGACTTGTTGATATACTTAGACATTTCAATTATGATTGTGTCATCATATTGTCTATGTATGTCTATCTTGGATTTTAGTGTTGTGTGTAAGGCTACCTTGAGGGACAAACGGATGTTTGTTCAAGGGTTTGAAAAAAGGTGTAAAAACCTATTCACCCCCCCCCTCTAGGTATGCTTTAAGCAATTTAACTTCGTTTGTGTACATTCATAGACACAATTCTTTAGTTAGTCTTGAATAAAGTGTAGGGAAAAATAATAACAAAAAGTGGTGAACGCAGCGGAAGCGATACTAAAAACGATTTAGTGACTTTTAAAATTTTTCCTTTATGAACCTTAAACCCTTTTATTCAATAAACATGCATATACATTAACAAAAGTAAATTACCTTTTGTCGCGTGATCCGATTGACTTACGTCGATGGTAATCCGCAAGACCTTCAATCCGAGCACGAACGTGGATCACCTAGGAGCGTGGTCTCCCTTTTCTTTGAATTGCAAACCTGTGAATGGACCAAACAAAAAACTTTCTTTTCTTTGTTAGTCACAAAACAATCAAAAGAATGTCAAAAATTATTCCAGTCACTTTTGAGTTCTCAATCTAATGATCGAAACTCGCGTGAACCTAGATCGATATCGTATACACAAGCTTATTGATGATCAAGCAATTGTATACTATCAAAGAATAATTTCACACTCCTTTTTGTCTTTCTAGAATAAAAACTCTCTTAGAATTAAGAAGAAGAAGAAAGAAATAAAAACTCAAGCCCCAAAACTTGTGTTGGCCGAACCCTATAAGAACCCTTATATAGGTTGGCCGAATTTTTCTTCTTTTTCCTTTAGGGTTGCCGAATTCTATGTAGTCTAAGATTAGGGTTGGCCGAATTTCATCATGTCACTTATATAGGGTGACTAAAATTCAACCCTAATTCTTTTCAACTTTATAGACTTCAAACCCTAATCCAACTCCTTGATTTTTATTCTTTTATTTTGACTAAATAAAAAGACTCCTTATTTGATTAAATAAATAAAACTAATTTATTTATTTCCTTGTCAAACAAGTCTTTTACTTTTAGGAAAGATTTGTTTCTTTAATTAAACAATTAATCAATAAATTAATTAATTCTTATTTAATTAAAACAAATGAAACAAAATAATATTTTAGGTTAAAATTTTAACCTTGCCGCCCCACTTGTATAAGATTGGGCCTAACATTATTTTCTTATTTCATTTAATCCATTGGACTTTAAATAAAAAGCCCACATGTGAACCAGACCCATTCTTACTAAAAGAAACAAGCCCACATGTCTTTCATTAATATATTAATATAATTGAGCAGCCCATTACTTAAATAATGTGCAAATTATATTCTTAATATATTAAATGCAATTCTAGATGGACCCTTAAATTGGTCCGGTAGAATATATCAAGTGATCCATGCAAGTCCGTGTGGATTGGGGATCTTGGCGGGCCATCTAAATTTAAGCTTCAATAGACATAACCTACTCACAATCAACAAATGATTCACTTAGGTCCGATCCATTAATTTTAACTCATTCCACTAAAGAGCTAAAACTGAACTCTTAAATAAAGATAGAAAAGGAAGATGCTCCTCATTTATACCCTAGACAATCATATTGGAGATAGTGTATCCTCGTGATTAATATCAGTAATCGCCAAGAGTTCATAGACCGCCTATAACTCTCCAAGTTACCATATTTACTCATATGACCACGTTTTGAACTTGGATATTTTGACTTGTCCAGAAGCCATGTTTTCAATAGACACTTTTGAAAACTCAACGTTGAGATTTAATATCCAATTACCTCAAAACATCCATATGATGATATTATACTCTCATTTAATTAAATGGAGCCACGATGTCCATATCTATAAATGAAGTCCTCTATCGATTAACAAATGAATATCACCAAACTATCGAGGATAGACTATGCGATATAATCGTACTCATTGATAACTCAAATGATATCACTTGCAACCATAAGTCCATCATTTATCTCAGAATTAAGATAGACTCTCCGATTGTCCTGATAATGAAAAGACTATTATCTATTGACGGTTCTAGATAAAGCTTTTCATTGTGATCCAGTTCAATGCACCCAGTGCACTAGATCCTTTTGCTCGAAGACACTCCGATGATTTTAGACTCATCATATCTCATTTGATCCCACTCAAATGCTAGCAAAAGAATTCTACAACTTTAACAAGATAAAGGTGCCCAACCTTTAACTTAAGTTGTGAAAATTATTCAAGACTAACTAAAGAATTGTGTCTACCACATACATATCCAGATGTACGAACAATTCTTCTTTTCCCATAGTCTTTAGACCTTATGATTATTTACTTTGACAATTATAATATAAACTATAAATGCTATACGATTTGTTAAACCAGAAATCACTTTATTAATATGAAAAAGATTGTTAATTACAACATTACACTCTTGCTATTGAGCATAATCCTAACATAAAGTTCACAACTTAAGTTAAAGGTTGGGCACCTTTATCTTGTTAAAGTTGTAGAATTCTTTTGCTAGCATTTGAGTGGGATCAAATGAGATATGATGAGTCTAAAATCATCGGAGTGTCTTCGAGCAAAAGGATCTAGTGCACTGGGTGCATTGAACTGGATCACAATGAAAAACTTTATCTAGAACCGTCAGTAGATAATAGTCTTTTCATTATCAGGACAATCGGAGAATCTATCTTAATCCTGAGATAAATGATGGACTTATGGTTGCAAGTGATATCATTTGAGTTATCAATGAGTACGATTATATCGCATAGTCTATCCTCGATAGTTTGGTGATATTCATTTGTTAATCGATAGAGGACTTCATTTATAGATATGGACATCGTGGCTCCATTTAATAAAATGAGAGTATAATATTATCATATGGATGTTTTGAGGTAATTGGATATTAAATCTCAACGTTGAGTTTTCGATAGTGTCTATTGAAAACATGGCTTCTGGACAAGTCAAAATTTCCAAGTTCAAAACGTGGTCATATGAGTAAATATGGTAACTTGGAGAGTTATAGGCGGTCTATGAACTCTTGGCGATTACTGATATTAATCACGAGGATACACTATCTCCAATATGATTGTCTAGGGTATGAATGAGGAGCATCTTCCTTTTCTATCTTTATTTAAGAGTTCAGTTTTAGCTCTTTAGTGGAATAAGTTAAAATTAATGGATCGGACCTAAGTGAATCATTTGTTGATTGTGATTAGGTTATGTCTATTGAAGCTTAAATTTAGATGGCCCGCCAAGATCCCCAATCCACACGGACTAGCATGGATCACTTGATATATTCTACCGGACCAATTTAAGGGTCCATCTAGAATTGCATTTAATATATTAAGAATATAATTTGCCCATTATTTAAGTAATGGGCTGCTCAATTATATTAATATATTAATGAAAGACATGTGGGCTTGTTTCTTTTAGTAAGAATGGGTCTGGTTCACATGTGGGCTTTTTATTTAAAGTCCAATGGATTAAATGAAATAGGAAAATAATATTAGGCCCAATCTTATATAAGTGGGGCGGCTAGGTTAATCTTTTAACCTAAAAATATTATTTTGTTTCATTTGTTTTAATTAAATAAGAATTAATTAATTTATTGATTAATTGTTTAATTAAAGAAACAAATCTTTCCTAAAAGTAAAAGACTTGTTTGATAAGTAAATAAATAAATTAGTTTTATTTATTTAATCAAATAAGGAGTCTTTTTATTTAGTCAAAATAAAAGAATAAAAATAAAAGAGTTGGATTAGGGTTTGAGGTCTTAAAAGACATGTGTTTTTTGGGTGCAATACAACTCCTCTTTTGTAGAGGAAAATTGCGGCAACCCTAGGCAAAAACACATAGAGAATTCGGCCACCCTATAAGGAAAGAAGGAAGAAATTTTGGCCACCTATATAAGCATACTTATAGAATTCGGCCACCACAAGTTTTGGTGCTTGAGTTTTTATTTCTTTCTTCTTCTTCTTAATTCTAAGAGAGTTTTTATTCTAGAAAGACAAAAAGGAGTGTGAAATTATTCTTTGATAGTATACTATTGCTTAATCATCAATAAGCTTGTGTATACGATATCGATCTAGGTTCACGCGAGTTTCGATCATAAGATTGAGAACTCAAAAGTGACCGGAATAATTTTGACATTCTTTTGATTGTTTTGTGACTAACAAAGAAAAGAAAGTTTTTGTTTGGTCCATTCACAGGTTTGCAATTCAAAGAAAAGGGAGACCACGCTCCTAGGTGATCCACGTTCGTGCTCGGATTGAAGGTCTTGCGGATTACCATCGACGTAAGTCAATCGGATCACGCGACAAAAGGTAATTTACTTTTGTTAATATATATGCATGTTTATTGATTAAAAGGGTTTAAGGTTCATAAAGGAAAAAATTTTAAAAGTCACTAAATCGTTTTTAGTATCGCTTCCGCTGCGTTTACCACTTTTGTTATTATTTTTCCCTACACTATGACTATATAGAATGCATCCATGATTGGGTTTGCATCATCACAACTTGCTTGGTAAGATTTTGATTAAGTTCAAGCTATTCTCTTTTAATTTACTTGTATGTTTTTTATCATATGATAAATACAAGAATAGAGAATTAATTGTGATGAATTGATTGAGTGTTGTATTGTGATAGCTAATTAGGTTTTTGATTAATCTTGATTAGCTAAGCTATTTGACATGTCATCTAGCTCTTGATATCTAGGGTTGATTTAATTGAATATATCATCATCCTAGATAAGCATCTAAGGTTACCTAGCCTTGTTTGTTATTTGAATATTCATACATATTCACATATGTTGCATAATCTCTTCATAGAGAATTAAGTCTTGAGGCTAAGATTGCTTAGGCCTCAAGCAATTGGACTAGAGCCACTTTTAAAGGCCCGCGTGGTAGAAGTGGGGGGTTATTGATCGGAGTGTTAGACGAGGTCTACATAGGTTGTAAACTCCATTTCAATTAATGGATTTCAAGGTTCGAGTGTGGCGCACTAAACAGCCCGTGGTTTTTCCCAGTGGTTGGGTTTCCACGTATACATCAAGTGTTATTTAAATTTTGCACTATATTATACTTGCTTGTATTTTTGACTAGTAGGGGTATTTTCGTAAAATTGACTTGCATGCGAAAATT
Source organism: Acer saccharum (assembly GCA_030490815.1). NCBI lineage: Eukaryota > Viridiplantae > Streptophyta > Magnoliopsida > Sapindales > Sapindaceae > Acer > Acer saccharum. Next base: position 21,526,149 of record CM059870.1, read on the forward strand.
GGGTAATAATAGCTAAAATCTATTCACCCCCCCCCCCCCCCCCCTCTAGATTAATATTTAGAACACACCGAGTATTCTTTTTAGATCACCTTGATGAAGCCCCCTCTTACTATGAAAGAAACCAGTAAGCTCACCATTTATAGAAATAGAGAACTTAGGAGTTGTGATGCATGCCTTAACCCAGTTTATTACCTTCGAAGGAACACGAAAAGCAGCAAGGGTCTCTAATAAGAAGTCCCACTCCACCATATCAAAAGCTTTCATCAAATCCACCTTCAGAGAGCACTTGGGAGAGCCATCATCTTTATGGTAATTCCTCATAAGCTCTTGGACAAGAAGAATATTATCACCAATCCTTCTTCCAGCCACAAAAGCTGATTGAGGAGGGTTGATAATGTCAGGAACAATAATCTTAATCCTATTTGCAATGATCTTTGCGATGATCTTGTAGAGAGTATTGCAACATGAGATCGGTCTAAAGTCTGTCATTCTAGAAGGATTTGGGACTTTAGGAACCAAAGCTAAGATCATTGTATTGAGTTCTTTGAGAAGATGACCGGTTCAAAAAAACTCTTGAATTGCATTGATCACATCTCCACCAACTATATCCCACGTTGTTAGGTTGATAATTAGTGTTGGCATTAATTCCATATCAAAACGTGTTTTACTTGTAATGTTTAGTGGTTAGTAAATGAAGGATTTCGAAGACGAAGGACGTCTCAACCATTATTCGTTCAAGTTGCCGGCTTTTAAGAGTTTCGGGCATTATCGGTCTACAAAGGTATTCTAAGTCCTCTTATCTCTTACAAGGCTAGGCACACACTCACACATATCATTCTTGTGTGTCCCTTCATGATTTTGTTTCATTTACATTTCACTTTCACACACTTAGCAAAATATGCTCATGCACTCACATTTAGTTAATAAACTTTGTGTTTTGCATTTTCTAGGACTATGTCCGGAAACTAGCATATGTGTGTGTATTTGTGTTTGTATGTTTCCATATTTTGTGTTTAGGACTTGAACATGTTCTTATTCAATGCCTTATTGAGTTCCGGTCATTTCGGTTACTCATTCATAAGGTTTCGAGTCCAAACGTGTTGACTATGCCACTTTACGTTCTCTTACGTTGTGTTGACTTCATCGATGATTTCTGAGATGATTTCTCAACCCTTTTTCAAAGTTGTATAGTCTTTATCGTGCATGAGAGAGTCACGGTTTGTAATCCGAAAATAGATTCGAATTCGGAGTTCAGACGCCCGAGATACGGGCCGATGAACCGAGGGAGCGCGCGAGAGGACAGCCCAGGCCGTGGGCCACAAGGGCTGGCCGTGGTTGAGGCCGTGGGCCGCACGGCCTGGAGCAGCCTCTGCTCCCGTGTGGGCCACGGGCCCCCCACGGCCAGGGGGTGACGTGGCACCACGTGATTGGCCGAAAAACTCCTTCTCTCTCCTCCTATTTCTTCCCTCTCTCTCTCCATTTGAATTTCTAAGAAGAAAATTTCAGAATTCCCATCTAGAGTTCTCTCCAATTTTTCCAAACTTCAAAACACCATATCTTCCTCATCCGGAGTCGGATTTGAGTGATTAAAGTTGGAGAGTGTTCGTGTTTGAGTCCTCTAACATCTCCAAGTGGTTTGGTGGCTGATTGATCGTGATTTCAAGTGGTTGGACACTGAAAATCGCACCAGCTGCAGAATCCGAGGATTGAGTCTCAACTTTGGGATTTCTTGTTATTTCACCTTCCATTTGCTTGGGGTTTCTTCTTCTATATCTATGTTATTGTTTTATAAAAGCTATTTGAAAAGGTAGCTTGATTATCATTCTAATTGAAACTCAATTTGTGGACTTATGTTGACTAGATTTTATGATTCTAGGTTTTACATTTGTTTGTGAGTTGTATTGTGATTAGAATGGCATCTTAGGTTGTTTGATACTTAATTGAATTGATTTTGTGTTAAAATGACTTTGAGATTTGATTTGATCCTTTGATTAGTGAAATCTAGGATTTGTGTATTTTTATGTGATTTAGAGAATATAGGTTTTGATTGATGTAAATCTCAAAACCTTGCTCTATATTTTTGTCTAATATATTGATTGATTTTTAATCTCATATATCTAGCTTTTGATTGTATATTGATAGCATCTTGAATTTGTACTTAATGAACATTTTGTGATTCAAGTGTTATGTGTGTGAATGAGACTTTAAGTGTATGTGTTAGGTGTTTCACATGCTTAGGTTTCTATTCATGTATTTTTGCATCTAGACTTGATTAATTGTGTTTTCACATGTTTAGGTCTATTTGTGCCATAGAATGTATTGATCACATGTTCTATGTTGAAATGAATGTTTGCATCATTTGCATTCACATGATCACACTAGGAAGTCCTTGTAAAAGGCATGAAGTCTTGGTTAGAGTCGGGATGACTCGGATAGCCAAGCAAGAAGTCTTGCCTAGAGTCGGGATGACTCGGATAGGTAAGCAAGGAGTCATGGCTAGAGTCGGGAGGACTCGGATAGTCATGCATGGGAGGCTCCCTAGAGGCAAGAGTGCCTTGGATAGGGAGTTGGCTATTGTATTGGTAGGCCTAGGCGTATGGTTAGACATAGAGTCCGATAGAGCGGGGTACACGGGAGGTGTATGCACTCTTGAGGAATTTCTAATCTACCATCGATGTTGGTTGAGTGTGTTGTCCAATATATGATGGTTCCGCATCATTGAGGGATTTCATACTTTCCAATAGGGTTGGGTAGGCTTAGACTTCACTAGGTTGGGTGAGCTAAAGATTGGTCACTTTGTGAATGTTCTATGTTTACTTTCCAATAATATAGTACCCAATGGTTGTAGTTCAACCCGTGGATGTTTCCTCCTTGGAGGTTTTACCACGTTAAAAAATCCCTTGTGTTAATTCTTTCTATCTCTTCTCTTATATTTTAATTGTATATTTTATTGTCTTGATTCATAATATTCACTTGTGATGTATTGTGAACCAAGTCTTTATATAGTGTGATTAGTGTATTCATTCTATAGATCAATTTGTATCTTTGATTCTTTTGTATATTGTAATATTTGTTTAGTGACATTTTGATCACTCTTGTAACACATTGAACATCTTATGAAATACAAGCTTATTTTGTTGTTATGTTTATTTGCTATTTTACCTCACATGACTTGTTGATATACTTAGACATTTCTCTTATGATTGTAACATCGTATTGTCTATGTATGTCTTCCTTGGCTTATTGTGTTGTGTGTAAGGCTACCTTGAGGGACAAACGAATGTTTGTTCAAGGGTTTGAAAAAAGGTGTAAAAACCTATTCACCCCCCCCCCCCCCCCTCTAGGTATGCTTTAAGCAATTTAACTTCGTTTGTGTACATTCACACGTCTTTTTAAAGAAATGAGCATTAAAACCATCAGGCCCTGGAGCTTTATTAGGGTGAAGCGAGAAGCAAACCTCACTTGTAAGGATTCCCGTTTTGTTGATTGGCTTATTTCGTGGGCAAACCACAAGTTGGGGTTTGGTTATAAGGGTAGTCTAAGTGATTTGTTGAAGATCAAAGACCCTTTCCAAGACCTCAAGAGGACAAGCACCAAAGGTATATATCTTGTGCTTACTTTGCCTTGAAGAGATATAGTTGCACACACACACAACATGCATAACTCTTATTCTTGAATGTTGTGTTTATATTTTGTGTGCATTGTGCTTTATTGATTATTCAATATCTCTTCTTGCATTAAATTGATTGCATCTTGTTCTATGAAATGCCATGACATGTTTAGGCATTAGGATGCAAAGTCATGAATTTTATTCATGCATGTTTGAATTGAGTGCATCTTGTTCAATGATAATGCCATGACATGTTAGGCATTAGGATGCATTCAATACCCACACTTGCACTTCATGATTAGTCTTAAGTGTGGTGTAATTCGTTTCCGTTTGTGTGATCGGAAACGTCCGCGCTTGCACGATGGTGTGCATGTCTTAGCGCGATGGTTGACCACTTGAGAAGGTCTCATTCTTCTCTTGGATAAGTGGTAGTTTTGGTTTGGTTGATTGGAGTAAGGTGTCTAGTTTTAAAAGATTGGATTTCAATGTTTTAAGTGTTTTCAAAACTGACCTTTGCATGGTCTTGTGACCATAACTTTTTACATAAAGCTTCAAAATGAGTTTTGAAAATTTATGTACAAACTAGACACCCATACCTTTCCAACGGTATATTATTCGTAATATTTCATGACCGTTTGGATTGGTTTTAAAATCTCCAAAGTTACAACCAAAACAGGGCAACTCTGTTGTTGTCCGTTTCTGACCTTTGGTCACTCAATTGACCATAAATTTTTCTACAGACATCAAAATACCATTCTGTAAAACGATTAGAAAGTAGACATCCATACCTTTCCAACGATATATTATATGAAAGGTTTCGATGTCGTTTGGTCATGTTTCGAAGCGCTCGAATGTTGAGTCGCTGCACTGACGCGAGTACTGCGAAAATGCCCATACTTTTTTCATTTCTTCCAAAACGACGTAGTTTCATTTGGGCATTATAAATACATATCTTTCTCATAATTTTAAGAAGAGAGCCACAAAATCAAACCCTAGAGAGAGAGGCTCCTTATTCTTGAGAGAGAAAGAGAGACTTGAGAGAAAAAGCTTAAAGATTACATCTTTATCTCTCTAAACCCATTCCCACATGCACAAATCATCATCTAGGCATCATCTAGGTTCATCTAGCATGTGCTAATGCATGGGTCTTCTTCAACACACATGGTATGATTTGTTGAACACTTTTATCTTACATAATTAGTGTTTCTACTTATCAATTTTATCTCATTTATTACTTGTATGTGTTTAGATTAATTTCTACATACATGATTGAGATTATGTGTTGATTGGGTTATTTATGTTAGCTAGGTTTTCATGCCTATTTTATATCTAGCTAATTAATCTCATTATATGATTGAGATTATTTTTGATAGCTTAATTGATTAGGTCATTATTGCCTAAAAGCTATGCCATAAACATTCTTGTGTGATTTATTTATAACTAGGTTGATAGATTGTTTTTTAATCAACTAGTTAATCTTTTGAATGTTTGTGGGTTTTTTGTGATAGCTTTGTATCTAGGATTGGTTATCCTTTACTTAGCTAAAGTTGTATGCCATGACATATAGTTATTTTCGTATCTAGGATTGATTTAAATTGAATATATCATCATCCTAAATAAGCATCTAAGGTTCCCTAGCCTTGTTTGTTAATTGAATATTCATACATATTCACATAGGGTTGTGCATCTCTCTTGAGAGATTGAAGTCTTGTGTGATTGACCGGGATTAGGTCGGACACCGGGAACAGGTGGTCACATAAGCAATTGGACTAGAGCCACTTTTAAAGGCACGCGTGGTAGAAGTGGGGGGTTATTGACCGGAGTGTTAGACGAGGTCTACATAGGTTGTAAACTCCATTTCAATTAGTGGATTTCGAGGTCCGAGTGTGGCGCACTAAATAGCCCGTGGTTTTTCCCAGTGGTTGGGTTTCCACGTAAACATCAAGTGTCATTTATTATTTCCGCATCTTATTACACTTGTATGTATATTTGACTTGCTAGGGGTATTTTCGTAAAATTGACATGCACGCGAAAATTGGGTAATAATTAGCTAAAATCTATTCACCCCCCCTCTAGCTTTATATTAAACACGCCTCCAGGACTTTTCATCACGAATCTCTTCATTAGTGACACCCCTGCTCATCAAATCAGCTTGATCACTTGAAATATGATTATGAATAATAGTTCGAAGTGTACCAGTTCTATTCAATTAAGTAACCGAGCAACCAAGAATATTCTGAAAGTGGCGGATAGCTTCATTCTTGACATTAACATCACCTTCGATCAAAGAACCATCTTCCCCCATAATAGAAAGAATTTTATTTCGATTTTGTCTACCATTGATGGCCTTGAAAAAGTAGGAAGAATTCTGATCACCAGCATGTAACCATTGGATTCTTGATTTTTGCTTAAGAAAATCTTCCTCAGCTTGAAGAGCCATAGTATAAGAATGAATAATATCCTTTTCTTGCAATCTAAGAGTGTGATCAGTAGGGTAGGCATCAAGAAGACGTTGACACTTTTCAAACGCTTTTTTGGCTTCATTCAATTTGACTGTCACATCACCAACCTGGTTCTTGTTAAGAGATTTTAAAGCCTTCTTAAGAATACGAAGCTCAGAGCAAAGCTTAAATTGCATAGTTCCATGAACTTGTTCCTGCCAACAGCTCTTAACAAGAGGAAGAAAGTCTTCCCTCTCCGTTAGAAAATTGAACAATTTAAACGGGCAATTCTTCCTTCTACCTTGTAACCTAAGCTTAACCAAAGACGGACTATGATCTGAAATGCTAGGGGGGAGAAAAAAGGCTTCTGAATTTGTGTACTTACCTAGCCAAGCATCATTAACGAGCACCCTATCTAATTTCTTAGAGATACAATCATCATTACTTCTTTTGTTACACCAAATGTGGAAAAAACCCGAGAACCGCAGGTCGTCCAGTTCAACAGCTTGTAAACAATCTTCAAACTCATCCATAGCAGCTGATCTTCTAGAAGAACCCCCAATAGTATCTTGAACCCTTCTAGCAACGTTAAAGTCTCCAAGAACAATCCAAGGGGTACCAACAAAATGATTAGCACACATATTCTCCCAAAGTGCTCTCCTAGCTCTATCATCATTAGAACCATAAACAAAAGAGATTTTAAATGTGTCATTATTATCAAGAAGACAAGCATGATAGTGGATAAGCTGGTCGGTTTCACAAATTTTGCTCACTTTAAGAATTCTAGGGTCCCAACCAACCCAAATCCTTCCAAGGCTATGACTATTGTAGTTGTCAAGCATGTCCCATTCTTTGAAAACAGATTTGATAACATTGGGCTTAAAGGATGGAAAAGATCCAGATCCTTTAACCATTCATGGAGGACCAATGACACGAGCTAAAGCTAAAAGGATGAAAGAAGCCTTAACTTTTTTAATGGAAAGCATTTGGAAGGAGCAAGCTAGTCAAGATTTGGTCTCGGTTCTAAGGATGCAAGAAGAGTCTAAATTGGTCAACATATTTCCAGCAAGTCCAAATCATGAAGACAAGAGTCCAGCCTTGTTAGAATGAAGTATTTAGCCTATCTTGAAGAATAAAAGGCCATTCAGCCTTGTTGGATTTTGTGGGCTTATTTTATGTTACTTGGGTTTTAATTGTGTTGGGTTTTGTGGGCTTGGGTTTTTAACTTGAACATTTAGGGTTTTATTTTGTTAAATGTGAGTTCATGTGTCCTTTAATTAGGAAAAAGGAGTTTCAAAGGATGAATCATTTATGGCCAACATTCATGGTCTAGTTGTCTTATTAATGGGCGGTTACATAGTTAATGGTCGGTTACACATTTAATGGGCTGTTACTTTTGTGTTTAGTGGCTGATAGCTTTCTTTGTAACTATTTTTGGCCTTTGTTCTATATAAACAAGGCTGATTTTCTTTGTAATGATAGATTTGAGTAATAAACTTATTTCAGCACTTTGTGAGTGTTTTGTTTTTAAGTTCTTGCATGAACTTTGGAACTTATCAAGCTTATTCAGCTTGTGGCGTTCAAAAACCTAAAAAATCTTTGTTTTCTTTAAACTTATCAAACTTCATAGTTTGTGGCGTTTTTAGGGAAATCAAAGTGTTGTTCTAATTATTTAATCATCATTCCACTAGTAAAGTGAGTAGAATAGTTTCTCTTACTTCAATCTTGAATGATCGGATTTAATTCAATTAGTTGGAGGGTGTTAATTTGCATTCCATATGTATCATAGCTATTTAGCTATTGGGGTGTATGGTTGCTAAGTTGATGATTTCCATCATTTCAGCACATTACTATAGGTGGTAGTGGTTGTGTTTTTGGAAATAACAGTAGGCATGAGACCTATAGTTTTGTTAGGATCAATATTCACTAAAGAGGTAGAGATAAACATACCTTTCTTGTGGTGCAGCTTAGATTTCTTAAAGAGGGAACATCTTCAAGTTGACCTTCTACATTTGCGGAAGGACAGGCCTCTCCTTTAGAGGTAAGCTTTTCAGCATTACCATTTGTAGAAAAAGGCTAATTAGGTCTAGTAGCAACATGGGTAGGCTTTCCAGCCCTATCATCTTGATCTGTGGACCCTTTCTTCTTCCCTATCACGTTTTTGGGAGGAGTAACCAGGTATGAACCTTCAAAAACTCCATTGTTGTCTATAATGGCTGCAGAAGATGAAGTTTGTGGTGTTCTATGAAGGTCCTCTACAGCAACAGCAATAGCAGCTGTGTTGAGCGAACTTGGACCAGCTCCTCCATTCTTAGGCAAGCTAGAATGATGCTCTCCTTTGCTAGACTCAATATTGCACTTAATAGGAATACTATATTTTAAAATGGAAATGACACCAGCAGAGGGAACTTTATGAGGGAGGGAGATAGGTTGGCCTTCCATGGAGGAAATGGGAAGAGGAACACAAGAAATGGAAGGGGAAAGTACTTCTAAAATTTCAGAAATGGGTGGATTTTCAGTGGTAGACTCCTTTGGAAGGACCAAAGAGGATGAGGAACAAGGCTTGTTAGAGACTAAGCAAGGAAGGGGTGAGTGTTTAGGTGAGGAAGCCATGGATGGAGAAGAATCCACCATGGAAATGGGCTGGGAAAAGAAAGGGGCAGCAAGGAATTCTAGAGAGAAGAAGGAGCATCTCTCTCTAGAAAAAAACTCATTGCGATGCAGCCTTTATTTCTACACCTCTAGAGGCCTTCAAGCCTTTGCCTCTTTCTAAAGCCACTACGAAAGGTGATGAAGCTATTTCTGGGTGTAATCCCAAAATTGAGCCTCCAATCCATGTTGCCACTGTCACTACTCCGATTATTAGCATTGATCCTTTTAAGGAAAATGTTATTGATACCTCTAACAATTTCTCAGCTCTTGTTGATGATGATGGTAATTTGTGTGGTGAAGATAACTCCCCTACCACAGCCTCTCCGGATCACTCCATTCATGTTGCCAATGTGCCTACTCCGATTATTAGCATTGATCCTTCTAATGAAAAAGTTATTGATACCTCTAACAATTTCTTAGCTCTTGTTGATGATGATGGTATTTTGTGTGGTGAAGATGACTCTCCTACCACAGCCTCTCCGGATCACTCCCTTTGGCTTACTAAGATCAAGAATATTGATGGGGTCCCTATTATTGGACTCTCCAGCCCCTCTGAAACTTATAGTAAGAAGAAGAAGAAGAAGAAGAAGAAACAATTGTCAAAGGCTTCTAAGAAAGGAATGGATAGTAGCTCTAAAGCTAAGGTGGAGTCTTCTCTATCTCTCAATGATTAATTTTGCTTGTTGGAATATTAGGGGTCTGAATGCCTCCCCTAAACAATTAGGGCCTTCGGCAAGGGGACCCTATGTCTCCGTATCTTTTTGTTATTGCTATGGAGGTACTCTCTAAACTTCTGGCCAAACATATTACGGACACTCCTAACTTCAAATATAATTGGAGGTGTGACAAAATAAAACTTTCCCACCTCTCCTTTGTAGATGACCTGATTATGCTTTGCCATGGTTCCTATCATTCAGCTCTTGTTCTCAAATCAGCCCTTGATGAGTTCTTTTTGCTTGTGGGTCTTTGTGCTAATCATTCCAAGAGCAACATTTTCATTTCAGGAGTGCCCTATGCTATTAGTCAGCAGCTCATCAACCTTTTTGGTTACCCGGTTGGCTCTCTTCCTATTCGTTATTTGGGAATTCCTATCATCTCTTCAAAGTTGAATTTTCATGATTGCTCTCCCCTTGTGGAAAAGGTTTCGAGTAGGCTTTCTTCTTGGCTAAATCAGTGCCTTTCTTTTGCTGGTCGTCTTCAACTTATTATTTCGGTCTTTACAAGTATTCAAGTCTTTTGGGCTAGTCACCTTTGTCTTCCAAAGAAAATCTTGAAGAGCATTAAGCAGAAATTCTGAAGTTTTTTATGGAATGGGGTTGAGGTTAATAGCAAAGGCTCTAAAATTGCTTGGTCCGATATTTGTATTCCAAAGAAAGAAGGTGGCCTTGGAATCAAGGACCTCTCTTTGTGGAATAAGATGCTTATGATTAGACACATATGGATTCTGGTTTATGGCATTAATAATCTTTGGACATCTTGGATCAAAGCTTATCACCTCAAAGATACTAATTTGTGGGAGGTGAAAGCTCATCATACCTGTTCATGGAATTGGAGAAAGCTTCTTCATCTTAGGCCTTTTGTTCATCCTTTAATTCAGCACATCATTGGTAGTGGCTTGAAAACTTCCCTATGGTTTGATAATTGGCACCCGAATGGTCTTATTCGTTCGAAATGGAGCTCCCGTGTAATTTATGATTCTGGCCTCTCTATCAATGCTAAGGTTAATGCCATTGTTGTAGGTGATAATTGGAAATGGCCTATTGCTATGTCCACTGATCTTGCTGAAATAAGGATTCGTATGCCTTCTTACAACCCAAACTCTAATTTGGATGACAGTATTCGGTGGCTTCCTTCTTCAAATGGCATTTATTCAGCTGCTTCTACTGTGGAGTCTCTTAGAACCCCTCATCCTCTTGTTTCTTGGTATGAAATTGTGTGGTTCCCTCAAAATATTTCAAGAATGGGTTTTGTCCTTTGGTTGGCTATTAAAGGTAGGCTTTCTACCTTGGATCGTGTTCAACGCTATGACCCTCAAGTTGTTGCTACGTGTGTCCTTTGCAACTCTCAAGCTGAGACTCATGCTCACCTTTTCTTTGAGTGTTCGTATAGTAAAGCCATATGCACACAACTTTTGAATAAATGTGGTTGTCCTTGGATTGGTCTCAGCTGGTATGATTTTATAGAATGGGTGTCCATTCATTGGAAGGGGAACTCTCCCCCCATGGTGACTAAAAAGCTTTGTCTTGCAGTGGCTGTCTATTTTATTTGGAGAGAACGAAATTGTCGCATTTTTAAAAGCACTCGAAAGCTTAATGCTGAGGTTGCCCGGTCCATTATTGACACTATCCGTTGCCGGCTCTCCTCTATCAACTTGAAGAATTGACCTCCTCTAGCATTGAATTGGAACATCAACTCTAGATAATCCATTGAGTTGCAGGCCTGCTTGTTTGCTTTGGCTTTTGTGTTTGGTTGTGCTTTGTTGTAGCCTTTGTTTAGCTCTTGTTTGAGCTTTGTTGTGCTTGTTTTTTGGGCCTTTCGGCTCTTGTCTCCTTTCTTCCTAGGGTATGCTGAATGTACACAAACGAAGTTAAATTGCTTAAAGCATACCTAGAGGGGGGGGTGAATAGGTTTTTACACCTTTTTTCAAACCCTTGAACAAACATCCGTTTGTCCCTCAAGGTAGCCTTACACACAACACTAAAATCCAAGATAGACATACATAGACAATATGATGACACAATCATAATTGAAATGTCTAAGTATATCAACAAGTCATGTGAGGTAAAATATCAAATAATCATAACAACAAAATAAACTTGTATTTCATAAGATGTTCAATGTGTTACAAGATTGAGCAAAATGTCACTAAACAAATATTACAATATACAAAAGAATCAAAGATACAAATTGATCTATAGAATGAATATACTAATCACACTATACAAAGACTTGATTCAAAATACATCACAAGTCAATATTATGAATCAAGACAATAAAATATACAATTAAAATATAAGAGAAGAGATAGAAAGAATTAACACAAGGGATTTTTTTAACGTGGTAAAACCTCCAAGGAGGAAACATCCACGGGTTGAATTACAACCATTGGGTACTATATTATTGGAAAGTAAACATAGAACATTCACAAAGTGACCAATCTTTAGCTCACCCAACCTAGTGAAGTCTAAGCCTACCCAACCCTATTGGAAAGTATGAAATCCCTCAATGATGCGGAACCACCATATATTGGACAACACACTCAACCAACATCGATGGTAGATTAGAAATTCCTCAAGAGTGCATACACATCCCGTGTACCCCGCTCTATCGGAGTCTATGTCTAACCATACGCCTAGGCCTACCAATATGTTAGCCAACTCCCTATCCAAGGCACTCTTGCCTCTAGGGAGCCTCCCATGCATGACTATCCGAGTCCTCCCGACTCTAGCCATGACTTCTTGCTTACCTATCCGAGTCATCCCGACTCTAGGCAAGACTTCTTGCTTGGCTATCCGAGTCATCCCGACTCTAACCAAGACTTCATGCCTTTTACAAGGACTTCCTAGTGTGATCATGTGAATGCAAATGATGCAAACATTCATTTCAACATAGAACATGTGATCAATACATTCTATGGCACAAATAGACCTAAACATGTGAAAACACAATTAATCAAGTCTAGATGCAAAAATCCATGAATAGAAACCTAAGCATGTGAAACACCTAACACATATACTCAAAGTCTCATTCACACATATAATCACTTGAATCACAAAATGTTCATTAAGTCCTAATTCAAGATGCTATCAATATACAATCAAAATCTAGATATATGAGATTAAAATCAATCAATATACTAGACAAAAATATAGAGCAAGGTTTTGAGATTTACATCAATCAAAACCTATATTCTCTCAATCACAAACAAATACACAAATCCTTGATTTCTTCAATCAAAGGACCAAATCAAATCTCAAAGTCATTTTAACACAAAATTAATTCAATTAAGTATCAAACAACCTAAGATGCCATTCTAATCACAATACAACTCACAAACAAATGTAAAACCTAGAATCATAAAATCTAGTCAACATAAGTCCACAAATTGAGTTTCAATTGGAATGATAATCAAGCTACCTTTTCAAATAGCTTTCATAAAACAATAACATATATATAGAAGAAGAAACCCCAAGCAAATGGAAGGTGAAATAACAAGAAATCCCAAAGTTGAGACTCAAACCTCAAGTTCTGCAGCTGGTACGAATTTCAGTGTCCAACCACTTGAAATCACGATCAATCAGCCACCAAATCACTTGGAGATGTTAGAGGACTCAAATACGAACACTCTCCAACTTGAATCACTCAAATCCGACTCCGGATGAGGAAGATATGGTGTTTTGAAGTTTGGAAAAATTGGAGAGAACTCTAGACGGGAATTCTGAAATTTTCTTCTTGGAAATTCAAAATGAGAGAGAGAGGGAAGAAATAGGAGGAGAGAGAGAGGTCATTTCGACCAATCTTGTGGTGCCACGTCACCCCCAGGCCGTGGGGGGCGCGTGGCCCACACGGGAGCAGAAGGGGCTCCAGGCCGTGGGGCCCACGGCCTCAACCACGGCCAGCCCATGTGGCCCACGGCCTGGGCTGTCCTCTCCCGCGCACTCTCGGTTCATCGGCCCGTATCTCGAGCGTCCGAACTCCGAATTCGAATCCGTTTTCGGATTACGAACCGTGACTCTCTCACACACAAAAACGACTATACAACTTTGAAAAACGGTTGAGAAATCATCTCGGAAATCATCGATGAAGTCAACACAACGTAAGAGAACGTAAAGTGGCATAGTCAACACGTTTGGACTCGAAACCTTATGAATGAGTAACCGAAACGACCGGAACTCAATAAGGCATTGAATAAGAACATGTTCAAGTCCTAAACACAAAATACGGAAACATATAAACACAAATACACACACATATGCTAGTTTCCGGACATAGTCCTAGAAAATGCAAAACACAAAGTTTATTAACTAAAAGTGAATGCATGAGCATATTTTGCCAAGTGTGTGAAAGTGAAATGTAAATGAAATAAAATCATGAAGGGACACACAAAAATGATATGTGTGGGTGTGTGCCTAGCCTTGTAAGAGATAAGAGGTCATGTATACCTTTGTAGACCGATAATGTCCGAAACTCTTAAAAGCCGGCAACTTGAACGAATAATGGTTGAGACGTCCTTCGTCTTTGAAATCCTTCATTTTCTAACCACTAAACATTACAAGTAAAACACGTTTTGATATGGAATTAATGCCAACACTAATTATCAACCTAACAATCTCCCCCTTTGGCAAATTCCATGTCAAAACCCCTAAACAAACACTAAAACAATTACAAAGAAAATTTGGTCACAATGAGTACAATGAGTTACACATATAGACACAAATTATAAATCAAGTCTTGAACTTCATCTTGGTCTTCTCTTGATATCACCTAAAAAAAAACTTGAAAGCACAAGAATATCCAAGAGACACCAAGTATGGCAATATCCAAGTATCCAATCATAGGCAAGAAAATAATAGCATATAAGTTCAAATGGATCAAGTATGCTCCCCCTTAATACATACTATCCATCAATATATTCTAAGCCAAGATTCAACAAAAAATATTACATGCCATATAGTTCAAGCTAGATACCAAATATACAAAAACAACTAACATAAGGCTAAGTAAGCTAGATATCTCCCATGTGTTTCTCATATTTCTCCCCCTTTTTGACATGATATGAAGCCAAAGGGAAAGAGTAAGAAATTATACCTCATGAAGCTTTCTAGCAACTTGTGCCACCAAGGAAAGAAGAACGGTGTGCGGATCTCACATATTGCCTTGTTGGAGTTGATTTTCCTTCCAACTCTTTGATCCTCTCATCTTGAGCAACAAGCTTTGCACTAAGGTCTTCAATCTTCCTTTGTGACGCCTCAATCAACCTATGAGATTCTTCAACCTCTTTCCTCAATTTTAAAGCCCAACTAGGAAGAGCGGGTGAGTAAGGGACATGGTTAGAATCAAGAGAATCACCAAAAAGCCTAAGTACATCATTAGACTTTCCCTTGTCCTTGTATGACATGGTTGCCAAACGTTTCTCACACAACTTCTCTAAGGGAGGAAGCATAACATCACCATCAAGATTCCTCACACCTTTAGCTAAGCACAATTGAGTTATAAACCCCGGAAAAGCCAATTTCTTGTCCAAACGACTAGTACAAGCCGCACTTTGAATTTGCTCCACAAGCAATTCACCAAGGTTTATAGGTTGGTTAGTAACCAAGGCATACACAATCTTAATCTTGTCTCTATTGAGCTCCGAAGCATTAGTAGAAACAATAAGATTGGAGCATACAAATAAATGCCAAAATGCACTAATTTTTGTTAGCTCACCTTGCCTAATAAAAGCACGTTTCCCCCACACAAAATCATCATCATCACAAAGAGTCTTACCCATTAAATCAAGGTTTTCCAAGACATCAATATCAAGGAAATCCGATTCAATGTCATCGGACAAGTTAAGAAATTCATTAACCTTCCTAGGGCAAACTCTAAAGACAACTTTCCTTATGCTAAGAGTAGCACTAGTCACAGTAGAACCGGATTTGTAAGCATTATAAAATTCTCTAACAATGGTCTCATTAGATACTCCTAACATGTTGACCCATGAAATCCAATTCCTACTCTTAAGCACATCATAAACATATGATCCAATACAAGAGTCCAAGTCAATACCTCTTTCTTGAATTATCTTTTTGCACCCAAAAATTCCCAATTCATCAACTTTGTTACCTTTGGAAATTTTGGACGAAATTGTAGGTTTCGACTTGGCAATGGGAGATGAAGAAGTATTTCCACCAACCTTCTTTGCTTTACCCATTATCTTGCAACACAAAACAAACTAAAAACAAAGTGAGAGGAAACAAAGAAACAAATAAGAAACCAATAAACATATACAAAGGCAAAACACTATATTTAATAAATCACCATGCAAGTAAGAATTTATCATAGCATCTTCATGATTTATCAAAAATAAGAATAATGCCAACAATTAACAACCTTGAAGAACATGTGAACATGTCATAAAAGAGAACAAGAATTTAGCATATTATGCTCCCCCTTGACAAGTGCCTCATCTAAAATCAAGATAGACAAATGTTCACAAAAATCACCACACAATCACATCACAAGCAATCTTTATTAGATTTGCAAATAAGCTTCACATATCTAAGAGAGTTACATCAAGATTTTCAATCACTCTCATATGTCATCAAAAATTGCTAAAGTATCACAAATACTAATTAAGCAAAAGTGAGTGTGTGAAGATTTGCTTCAAGTATATGAAAAGAAGTAGTTTGATAATCAAGCATGCACACAATTTCAACATCTATTCATCTTAGGCCTTTCCATAAAAAGGTCAAACCGGTTATCATCCGAAATTTTGCTTATAAAGAGAATAGATTTCAACATGTGAGCGTGTGTGTGCATGTGGCTCGTCAACCCATTTCTATTTGTCAACCCGAGCTCTTTTGATTATTCAACTATACTCCAAAAGCCTTTTATTTATTTATTTATTTATTTTTTTATTAAGGCTTGAATCAAAGATTTTTTTTTTATGATTCAATTCAACACTTCTTTGATTTTTCTAACATAAACATATACACCTCATGGCGGCTTTCACTCATCACAATGACGTAGCCCTTTCCAACATTGGGTGGCTTCACAACCAAGGTGTGTAGCCCTTTCCATGAGGGTGCTCGTTGAGTTCTATGTTGCCGAAGCAAATGGATACCAACCATTGGTCATTTTTAAATGTACTAGTCCTTAGGACTTCAAGGTGTATCCAAAGCAAACATCAATCAAGCTCAACATACTTAACAAAACATACAAGAGAAGCAAAGTGCATTTTTTGAAACCAATTTCAAGGCTAAAAGCACATGATCTAAAAGCAAGTAAAGAGACTTACTTAAGATCTCTACTTCTCAAGAGAGTAGCTATCAAAGAATATGAAGCTCACATTATTCAAAAATTAGCCACTCAACAATCATACAAATAACAACACGCTTCATGAAATAAGATCAATGTGAACACTTATCACCAAAAGATCTTAAGCTAGCAAATGTCAAAGAGTACCATATAAACACTATATTAGTTCTCAATTATGACATGCTTCATGAAAGTGATACAAACAATGAGTTGATAGATGAAAAATCAAGTAAGCAAGCAATACGATATAGAGATACCTTCGCAAGCCATTTTCACCAAATACAAAGCCTTCACCCTTTTTATGAGTCCTCTTGGCTTGTGAGTCCTCATGACTACAAGTTATAGGTGTGTCGATTCCAAGAGACTAAAGGCAATGTAATCCAACTCAAACAAAAAAAAATGACTTTCTCTAAAAGCCATAACAATAATGTTATCATATAGATTCCAAAAAAAAACTTCTCAAAAGTTAACCAACAAATTTTGACTATCAAAACAAACAAAGTGAGATAGCTAAGTTCATGTCAAGTTGTAAAGATACAAAGCAAAAAGCTAAGCCTCTTATCAACGACACTAATCTTAAAGCTAACTCACATGTGCAACTTACACTAATGGTAAGAGCACTCACCCTTGACAAATTTTGTCTTGGGTGGACAAACACGAACATCATCAAGATTCTCTTTGACCACAATGTTGAACCTAGAGTAAAGTTCTTCCACAACTTGATTCACAATAATATCATTAATACTCTTCTTCTCAACATTGTTAGCAACACATGCATGGTCAAACTTTGTAGGATATGCATTCTTCACCTTCCGGATATTCTTAGCATGCTTTGACAAATTATCATACTTTCCATATTCAAAAGCTTTAGCATGCATAGAATTAGGTCCAATCGCTCTATTCCTAGATGCATTTTCTAAGTTGCAATATTCAATAAATTTATAGCACTTGGGCTTGATATGGCCTAAGGTATTGCAAAAATGACATATGGGAACAAAAGGAGAGATTTTACCTTCCGGTGGTGGTGGAGGACAAATGGGAGTTTCAAGGGGTACCTTGTTCTTCAACTTGGAACGTCTCTTCTTAGAAGCTTTCTTATCAACAACTACCTTACTTGTAGGAAGTGATGCTACTAAGAGCTTCTCCTCAACTACCAAGTTGCTTGAGCCTCCTAGAGTTAAACTAGAGATGACCATATCCCTTTCAAGAACAAACCCTTCAACTTCTCTAAGCTTCTTGGCAAGAGCATTCTTTTCACCCAAGAGCCTCCGAGTTGTTGAGACCAACTCAACCACTTGTAGCTTGATCAAATCATCTTAAGCACTCTTAATGATTTGGATCAACCTCCTCATCCAACGAATCTTGACTAACATCCTCTAGGATAGAGTGAGAAGCCATGAAAGCAACAAAGTTGCTCACTAACTCTTCTTCAATAGAAGACTCACCACTTGAGCTTTCCCCATCACTAGAGTTATCATCACTCCATGTGGATTTCTTCATTATGTTGCTTGAGTAAGTGATCAAGTCTAAATTGATCATCCTTTGGAACACAAGAACATCTTCTTCTTTGCTTTTGTAACTAACAATCTTTCAAGCTTATCAACAAATTTGTTAGTAGACAAATGCAATGAAAAATAAGAAGAACCTTTTCCACAACAAATAAGGAGGAAAACTATGACACAAAAACCTAAGCAATTTACTCGTAAGTGTAAACCGGATCTCGCCGAGTGCCGTCCGACGACCCGCTCTGATACCAATTGAATGTACACAAACGAAGTTAAATTGCTTAAAGCATACCTAGAGGGGGGGGGGTGAATAGGTTTTTACACCTTTTTTCAAACCCTTGAACAAACATCCGTTTGTCCCTCAAGGTAGCCTTACACACAACACTAAAATCCAAGATAGACATACATAGACAATATGATGACACAATCATAATTGAAATGTCTAAGTATATCAACAAGTCATGTGAGGTAAAATATCAAATAATCATAACAACAAAATAAACTTGTATTTCATAAGATGTTCAATGTGTTACAAGAGTGAGCAAAATGTCACTAAACAAATATTACAATATACAAAAGAATCAAAGATACAAATTGATCTATAGAATGAATATACTAATCACACTATACAAAGACTTGATTCAAAATACATCACAAGTCAATATTATGAATCAAGACAATAAAATATACAATTAAAATATAAGAGAAGAGATAGAAAGAATTAACACAAGGGATTTTTTTAACGTGGTAAAACCTCCAAGGAGGAAACATCCACGGGTTGAATTACAACCATTGGGTACTATATTATTGGAAAGTAAACATAGAACATTCACAAAGTGACCAATCTTTAGCTCACCCAACCTAGTGAAGTCTAAGCCTACCCAACCCTATTGGAAAGTATGAAATCCCTCAATGATGCGGAACCACCATATATTGGACAACACACTCAACCAACATCGATGGTAGATTAGAAATTCCTCAAGAGTGCATACACATCCCGTGTACCCCGCTCTATCGGAGTCTATGTCTAACCATACGCCTAGGCCTACCAATATGTTAGCCAACTCCCTATCCAAGGCACTCTTGCCTCTAGGGAGCCTCCCATGCATGACTATCCGAGTCCTCCCGACTCTAGCCATGACTTCTTGCTTACCTATCCGAGTCATCCCGACTCTAGGCAAGACTTCTTGCTTGGCTATCCGAGTCATCCCGACTCTAACCAAGACTTCATGCCTTTTACAAGGACTTCCTAGTGTGATCATGTGAATGCAAATGATGCAAACATTCATTTCAACATAGAACATGTGATCAATACATTCTATGGCACAAATAGACCTAAACATGTGAAAACACAATTAATCAAGTCTAGATGCAAAAATCCATGAATAGAAACCTAAGCATGTGAAACACCTAACACATATACTCAAAGTCTCATTCACACATATAATCACTTGAATCACAAAATGTTCATTAAGTCCTAATTCAAGATGCTATCAATATACAATCAAAATCTAGATATATGAGATTAAAATCAATCAATATACTAGACAAAAATATAGAGCAAGGTTTTGAGATTTACATCAATCAAAACCTATATTCTCTAAATCACAAACAAATACACAAATCCTTGATTTCTTCAATCAAAGGACCAAATCAAATCTCAAAGTCATTTTAACACAAAATTAATTCAATTAAGTATCAAACAACCTAAGATGCCATTCTAATCACAATACAACTCACAAACAAATGTAAAACCTAGAATCATAAAATCTAGTCAACATAAGTCCACAAATTGAGTTTCAATTGGAATGATAATCAAGCTACCTTTTCAAATAGCTTTCATAAAACAATAACATATATATAGAAGAAGAAACCCCAAGCAAATGGAAGGTGAAATAACAAGAAATCCCAAAGTTGAGACTCAAACCTCAAGTTCTGCAGCTGGTACGAATTTCAGTGTCCAACCACTTGAAATCACGATCAATCAGCCACCAAATCACTTGGAGATGTTAGAGGACTCAAATACGAACACTCTCCAACTTGAATCACTCAAATCCGACTCCGGATGAGGAAGATATGGTGTTTTGAAGTTTGGAAAAATTGGAGAGAACTCTAGACGGGAATTCTGAAATTTTCTTCTTGGAAATTCAAAATGAGAGAGAGAGGGAAGAAATAGGAGGAGAGAGAGAGGTCATTTCGACCAATCTTGTGGTGCCACGTCACCCCCAGGCCGTGGGGGGCGCGTGGCCCACACGGGAGCAGAAGGGGCTCCAGGCCGTGGGGCCCACGGCCTCAACCACGGCCAGCCCATGTGGCCCACGGCCTGGGCTGTCCTCTCCCGCGCACTCTCGGTTCATCGGCCCGTATCTCGAGCGTCCGAACTCCGAATTCGAATCCGTTTTCGGATTACGAACCGTGACTCTCTCACACACAAAAACGACTATACAACTTTGAAAAACGGTTGAGAAATCATCTCGGAAATCATCGATGAAGTCAACACAACGTAAGAGAACGTAAAGTGGCATAGTCAACACGTTTGGACTCGAAACCTTATGAATGAGTAACCGAAACGACCGGAACTCAATAAGGCATTGAATAAGAACATGTTCAAGTCCTAAACACAAAATACGGAAACATATAAACACAAATACACACACATATGCTAGTTTCCGGACATAGTCCTAGAAAATGCAAAACACAAAGTTTATTAACTAAAAGTGAATGCATGAGCATATTTTGCCAAGTGTGTGAAAGTGAAATGTAAATGAAATAAAATCATGAAGGGACACACAAAAATGATATGTGTGGGTGTGTGCCTAGCCTTGTAAGAGATAAGAGGTCATGTATACCTTTGTAGACCGATAATGTCCGAAACTCTTAAAAGCCGGCAACTTGAACGAATAATGGTTGAGACGTCCTTCGTCTTTGAAATCCTTCATTTTCTAACCACTAAACATTACAAGTAAAACACGTTTTGATATGGAATTAATGCCAACACTAATTATCAACCTAACAATCTCCCCCTTTGGCAAATTCCATGTCAAAACCCCTAAACAAACACTAAAACAATTACAAAGAAAATTTGGTCACAATGAGTACAATGAGTTACACATATAGACACAAATTATAAATCAAGTCTTGAACTTCATCTTGGTCTTCTCTTGATATCACCTAAAAAAAAACTTGAAAGCACAAGAATATCCAAGAGACACCAAGTATGGCAATATCCAAGTATCCAATCATAGGCAAGAAAATAATAGCATATAAGTTCAAATGGATCAAGTATGCTCCCCCTTAATACATACTATCCATCAATATATTCTAAGCCAAGATTCAACAAAAAAATATTACATGCCATATAGTTCAAGCTAGATACCAAATATACAAAAACAACTAACATAAGGCTAAGTAAGCTAGATATCTCCCATGTGTTTCTCATATTTCTCCCCCTTTTTGACATGATATGAAGCCAAAGGGAAAGAGTAAGAAATTATACCTCATGAAGCTTTCTAGCAACTTGTGCCACCAAGGAAAGAAGAACGGTGTGCGGATCTCACATATTGCCTTGTTGGAGTTGATTTTCCTTCCAACTCTTTGATCCTCTCATCTTGAGCAACAAGCTTTGCACTAAGGTCTTCAATCTTCCTTTGTGACGCCTCAATCAACCTATGAGATTCTTCAACCTCTTTCCTCAATTTTAAAGCCCAACTAGGAAGAGCGGGTGAGTAAGGGACATGGTTAGAATCAAGAGAATCACCAAAAAGCCTAAGTACATCATTAGACTTTCCCTTGTCCTTGTATGACATGGTTGCCAAACGTTTCTCACACAACTTCTCTAAGGGAGGAAGCATAACATCACCATCAAGATTCCTCACACCTTTAGCTAAGCACAATTGAGTTATAAACCCCGGAAAAGCCAATTTCTTGTCCAAACGACTAGTACAAGCCGCACTTTGAATTTGCTCCACAAGCAATTCACCAAGGTTTATAGGTTGGTTAGTAACCAAGGCATACACAATCTTAATCTTGTCTCTATTGAGCTCCGAAGCATTAGTAGAAACAATAAGATTGGAGCATACAAATAAATGCCAAAATGCACTAATTTTTGTTAGCTCACCTTGCCTAATAAAAGCACGTTTCCCCCACACAAAATCATCATCATCACAAAGAGTCTTACCCATTAAATCAAGGTTTTCCAAGACATCAATATCAAGGAAATCCGATTCAATGTCATCGGACAAGTTAAGAAATTCATTAACCTTCCTAGGGCAAACTCTAAAGACAACTTTCCTTATGCTAAGAGTAGCACTAGTCACAGTAGAACCGGATTTGTAAGCATTATAAAATTCTCTAACAATGGTCTCATTAGATACTCCTAACATGTTGACCCATGAAATCCAATTCCTACTCTTAAGCACATCATAAACATATGATCCAATACAAGAGTCCAAGTCAATACCTCTTTCTTGAATTATCTTTTTGCACCCAAAAATTCCCAATTCATCAACTTTGTTACCTTTGGAAATTTTGGACGAAATTGTAGGTTTCGACTTGGCAATGGGAGATGAAGAAGTATTTCCACCAACCTTCTTTGCTTTACCCATTATCTTGCAACACAAAACAAACTAAAAACAAAGTGAGAGGAAACAAAGAAACAAATAAGAAACCAATAAACATATACAAAGGCAAAACACTATATTTAATAAATCACCATGCAAGTAAGAATTTATCATAGCATCTTCATGATTTATCAAAAATAAGAATAATGCCAACAATTAACAACCTTGAAGAACATGTGAACATGTCATAAAAGAGAACAAGAATTTAGCATATTATGCTCCCCCTTGACAAGTGCCTCATCTAAAATCAAGATAGACAAATGTTCACAAAAATCACCACACAATCACATCACAAGCAATCTTTATTAGATTTGCAAATAAGCTTCACATATCTAAGAGAGTTACATCAAGATTTTCAATCACTCTCATATGTCATCAAAAATTGCTAAAGTATCACAAATACTAATTAAGCAAAAGTGAGTGTGTGAAGATTTGCTTCAAGTATATGAAAAGAAGTAGTTTGATAATCAAGCATGCACACAATTTCAACATCTATTCATCTTAGGCCTTTCCATAAAAAGGTCAAACCGGTTATCATCCGAAATTTTGCTTATAAAGAGAATAGATTTCAACATGTGAGCGTGTGTGTGCATGTGGCTCGTCAACCCATTTCTATTTGTCAACCCGAGCTCATTTGATTATTCAACTATACTCCAAAAGCCTTTTATTTATTTATTTATTTATTTTTTTATTAAGGCTTGAATCAAAGATTTTTTTTTTATGATTCAATTCAACACTTCTTTGATTTTTCTAACATAAACATATACACCTCATGGCGGCTTTCACTCATCACAATGACGTAGCCCTTTCCAACATTGGGTGGCTTCACAACCAAGGTGTGTAGCCCTTTCCATGAGGGTGCTCGTTGAGTTCTATGTTGCCGAAGCAAATGGATACCAACCATTGGTCATTTTTAAATGTACTAGTCCTTAGGACTTCAAGGTGTATCCAAAGCAAACATCAATCAAGCTCAACATACTTAACAAAACATACAAGAGAAGCAAAGTGCATTTTTGAAACCAATTTCAAGGCTAAAAGCACATGATCTAAAAGCAAGTAAAGAGACTTACTTAAGATCTCTACTTCTCAAGAGAGTAGCTATCAAAGAATATGAAGCTCACATTATTCAAAATTAGCCACTCAACAATCATACAAATAACAACACGCTTCATGAAATAAGATCAATGTGAACACTTATCACCAAAAGATCTTAAGCTAGCAAATGTCAAAGAGTACCATATAAACACTATATTAGTTCTCAATTATGACATGCTTCATGAAAGTGATACAAACAATGAGTTGATAGATGAAAAATCAAGTAAGCAAGCAATATGATATAGAGATACCTTCGCAAGCCATTTTCACCAAATACAAAGCCTTCACCCTTTTTATGAGTCCTCTTGGCTTGTGAGTCCTCATGACTACAAGTTATAGGTGTGTCGATTCCAAGAGACTAAAGGCAATGTAATCCAACTCAAACAAAAAAAAAATGACTTTCTCTAAAAGCCATAACAATAATGTTATCATATAGATTCCAAAAAAAAACTTCTCAAAAGTTAACCAACAAATTTTGACTATCAAAACAAACAAAGTGAGATAGCTAAGTTCATGTCAAGTTGTAAAGATACAAAGCAAAAAGCTAAGCCTCTTATCAACGACACTAATCTTAAAGCTAACTCACATGTGCAACTTACACTAATGGTAAGAGCACTCACCCTTGACAAATTTTGTCTTGGGTGGACAAACACGAACATCATCAAGATTCTCTTTGACCACAATGTTGAACCTAGAGTAAAGTTCTTCCACAACTTGATTCACAATAATATCATTAATACTCTTCTTCTCAACATTGTTAGCAACACATGCATGGTCAAACTTTGTAGGATATGCATTCTTCACCTTCCGGATATTCTTAGCATGCTTTGACAAATTATCATACTTTCCATATTCAAAAGCTTTAGCATGCATAGAATTAGGTCCAATCGCTCTATTCCTAGATGCATTTTCTAAGTTGCAATATTCAATAAATTTATAGCACTTGGGCTTGATATGGCCTAAGGTATTGCAAAAATGACATATGGGAACAAAAGGAGAGATTTTACCTTCCGGTGGTGGTGGAGGACAAATGGGAGTTTCAAGGGGTACCTTGTTCTTCAACTTGGAACGTCTCTTCTTAGAAGCTTTCTTATCAACAACTACCTTACTTGTAGGAAGTGATGCTACTAAGAGCTTCTCCTCAACTACCAAGTTGCTTGAGCCTCCTAGAGTTAAACTAGAGATGACCATATCCCTTTCAAGAACAAACCCTTCAACTTCTCTAAGCTTCTTGGCAAGAGCATTCTTTTCACCCAAGAGCCTCCGAGTTGTTGAGACCAACTCAACCACTTGTAGCTTGATCAAATCATCTTAAGCACTCTTAATGATTTGGATCAACCTCCTCATCCAACGAATCTTGACTAACATCCTCTAGGATAGAGTGAGAAGCCATGAAAGCAACAAAGTTGCTCACTAACTCTTCTTCAATAGAAGACTCACCACTTGAGCTTTCCCCATCACTAGAGTTATCATCACTCCATGTGGATTTCTTCATTATGTTGCTTGAGTAAGTGATCAAGTCTAAATTGATCATCCTTTGGAACACAAGAACATCTTCTTCTTTGCTTTTGTAACTAACAATCTTTCAAGCTTATCAACAAATTTGTTAGTAGACAAATGCAATGAAAAATAAGAAGAACCTTTTCCACAACAAATAAAGGAGGAAAACTATGACACAAAAACCTAAGCAATTTACTCGTAAGTGTAAACCGGATCTCGCCGAGTGCCGTCCGACGACCCGCTCTGATACCAATTGAATGTACACAAACGAAGTTAAATTGCTTAAAGCATACCTAGAGGGGGGGGGTGAATAGGTTTTTACACCTTTTTTCAAACCCTTGAACAAACATCCGTTTGTCCCTCAAGGTAGCCTTACACACAACACTAAAATCCAAGATAGACATACATAGACAATATGATGACACAATCATAATTGAAATGTCTAAGTATATCAACAAGTCATGTGAGGTAAAATATCAAATAATCATAACAACAAAATAAACTTGTATTTCATAAGA
This sequence comes from Acer saccharum, assembly GCA_030490815.1. NCBI lineage: Eukaryota > Viridiplantae > Streptophyta > Magnoliopsida > Sapindales > Sapindaceae > Acer > Acer saccharum. The sequence goes on from CM059870.1 coordinate 21,552,111, forward strand.
TGTTCAATGTGTTACAAGATTGAGCAAAATGTCACTAAACAAATATTACAATATACAAAAGAATCAAAGATACAAATTGATCTATAGAATGAATATACTAATCACACTATACAAAGACTTGATTCAAAATACATCACAAGTCAATATTATGAATCAAGACAATAAAATATACAATTAAAATATAAGAGAAGAGATAGAAAGAATTAACACAAGGGATTTTTTTAACGTGGTAAAACCTCCAAGGAGGAAACATCCACGGGTTGAATTACAACCATTGGGTACTATATTATTGGAAAGTAAACATAGAACATTCACAAAGTGACCAATCTTTAGCTCACCCAACCTAGTGAAGTCTAAGCCTACCCAACCCTATTGGAAAGTATGAAATCCCTCAATGATGCGGAACCACCATATATTGGACAACACACTCAACCAACATCGATGGTAGATTAGAAATTCCTCAAGAGTGCATACACATCCCGTGTACCCCGCTCTATCGGAGTCTATGTCTAACCATACGCCTAGGCCTACCAATATGTTAGCCAACTCCCTATCCAAGGCACTCTTGCCTCTAGGGAGCCTCCCATGCATGACTATCCGAGTCCTCCCGACTCTAGCCATGACTTCTTGCTTACCTATCCGAGTCATCCCGACTCTAGGCAAGACTTCTTGCTTGGCTATCCGAGTCATCCCGACTCTAACCAAGACTTCATGCCTTTTACAAGGACTTCCTAGTGTGATCATGTGAATGCAAATGATGCAAACATTCATTTCAACATAGAACATGTGATCAATACATTCTATGGCACAAATAGACCTAAACATGTGAAAACACAATTAATCAAGTCTAGATGCAAAAATCCATGAATAGAAACCTAAGCATGTGAAACACCTAACACATATACTCAAAGTCTCATTCACACATATAATCACTTGAATCACAAAATGTTCATTAAGTCCTAATTCAAGATGCTATCAATATACAATCAAAGTCTAGATATATGAGATTAAAATCAATCAATATACTAGACAAAAATATAGAGCAAGGTTTTGAGATTTACATCAATCAAAACCTATATTCTCTAAATCACAAACAAATACACAAATCCTTGATTTCTTCAATCAAAGGACCAAATCAAATCTCAAAGTCATTTTAACACAAAATTAATTCAATTAAGTATCAAACAACCTAAGATGCCATTCTAATCACAATACAACTCACAAACAAATGTAAAACCTAGAATCATAAAATCTAGTCAACATAAGTCCACAAATTGAGTTTCAATTGGAATGATAATCAAGCTACCTTTTCAAATAGCTTTCATAAAACAATAACATATATATAGAAGAAGAAACCCCAAGCAAATGGAAGGTGAAATAACAAGAAATCCCAAAGTTGAGACTCAAACCTCAAGTTCTGCAGCTGGTACGAATTTCAGTGTCCAACCACTTGAAATCACGATCAATCAGCCACCAAATCACTTGGAGATGTTAGAGGACTCAAATACGAACACTCTCCAACTTGAATCACTCAAATCCGACTCCGGATGAGGAAGATATGGTGTTTTGAAGTTTGGAAAAATTGGAGAGAACTCTAGACGGGAATTCTGAAATTTTCTTCTTGGAAATTCAAAATGAGAGAGAGAGGGAAGAAATAGGAGGAGAGAGAGAGGTCATTTCGACCAATCTTGTGGTGCCACGTCACCCCCAGGCCGTGGGGGGCGCGTGGCCCACACGGGAGCAGAAGGGGCTCCAGGCCGTGGGGCCCACGGCCTCAACCACGGCCAGCCCATGTGGCCCACGGCCTGGGCTGTCCTCTCCCGCGCACTCTCGGTTCGTCGGCCCGTATCTCGAGCGTCCGAACTCCGAATTCGAATCCGTTTTCGGATTACGAACCGTGACTCTCTCACACACAAAAACGACTATACAACTTTGAAAAACGGTTGAGAAATCATCTCGGAAATCATCGATGAAGTCAACACAACGTAAGAGAACGTAAAGTGGCATAGTCAACACGTTTGGACTCGAAACCTTATGAATGAGTAACCGAAACGACCGGAACTCAATAAGGCATTGAATAAGAACATGTTCAAGTCCTAAACACAAAATACGGAAACATATAAACACAAATACACACACATATGCTAGTTTCCGGACATAGTCCTAGAAAATGCAAAACACAAAGTTTATTAACTAAAAGTGAATGCATGAGCATATTTTGCCAAGTATGTGAAAGTGAAATGTAAATGAAATAAAATCATGAAGGGACACACAAAAATGATATGTGTGGGTGTGTGCCTAGCCTTGTAAGAGATAAGAGGTCATGTATACCTTTGTAGACCGATAATGTCCGAAACTCTTAAAAGCCGGCAACTTGAACGAATAATGGTTGAGACGTCCTTCGTCTTTGAAATCCTTCATTTTCTAACCACTAAACATTACAAGTAAAACACGTTTTGATATGGAATTAATGCCAACACTAATTATCAACCTAACATATGCCCTTTGAATTTGTACATTCTTTCCTTCTTTTCTATGATACTATTTATTTACCCAAAAAAAAAAAGCACTCTCGAGTTCAAAAAAGCATGCCCGCATGACAAAAAGAAAGTTTGCATGCCAAAAAGAATGCCCGAAAGGCAAAAAAAAAATTTACTTGCCAAAAAAAAAACGCCCTAAAACCAAAAAGAATGTCTGTAAACTAAAAAGCAAGCTCGAGAACTAAAAAACACTCTCGCGTTCAAAAAAGCATAACCGCATGCAAAAAAGAAAGTTTTTTTTTTGCCAAAAAGAATGCCCAAAAGCCAAAAAGAAAGTTTGCAAGCCAAAAAGAAAGCCTGAAAGATAAAAAGAACATCTAGAAACTAAAAAGCACTCTGGCATTCAAAAAAACATGTTCGCATGCCAAAAAGAAAGTTCGCATGCCAAAAAGATCGCCCGAAAGCCCAAAAGAAAGTTTACTTGCCAAAAAGACCGTCGGAAAGCCAAAAAGAATGTCTGGAAACTAAAAAAGACTACTTGAGAACTAAAAAGTACTCTCGCATTCAAAAAAGCATGTTCTCATGTCAAAAAGAACGCCCGAAAGCCAGAAAAAAAGTTTGCGTACTAAGAAGCATGCTCGAGAACTAAAAAGCACTCTCGCGTTAAAAAACGCATGCCCGCATGCCAAAAAGAAAGTTTGCATACCAAAAAGAACGCTTGAAAGCAGAAAAGAAAGTTTGCTTAGTAAAAAGAACGCTCGAAAGCCAAATAGAACGTCTGGAAACTTAAAAGCACTCTCGAGTTTAAAAAAGCATGCCCACATGCCAAAAAGAACGCCCAAAAGCCAAAAAGAAAGTTTGCTTGCCAAAAAGAACACTCAAAAGCCTAAAAGAACACTGGGAAATTAAAAAGCATGCTTGAGAACTAAAAAGCACTCTTGAGTTCAAAAAAGCATGCCCGCATGACAAAAAGAAAGTTTGCATACCGAAAAGAACGCCCGAAAGCCAAAAAAAAAAGTTCGCTTGCCAAAAAAAAAACCTCGAAAACCAAAAAAGAACGTCTGTAAACTAAAAAGCAAGCTCGAGAACTAAAAAGCACTCTTACGTTCAAAAAAGCATGCCCGCATGCAAAAAAGAAAGTTTGCTTGCAAAAAGAATGCTCGAAAGCCAAAAGGAATGATTGCTTGCAAAAAGATCACCCGAAAGCCAAAAAGAAACTTTGCTTGCCAAAAAGATCGCCTGAAAGCCAAAAAGAACGTCTGGAAACTTAAAAAGCACTCTCGCGTTCAAAAAAACCATGTTCGTATGCCAAAAAAAAAAGTTTGCATGCCAAAAAGAACACCCGAAAGCCAAAAATAAAGTTTGCTTACCAAAAAGAACGCCCGAAAGCCAAAAAGAACGTTTGCATACTAAAAAGCATGCACGAGAACTAAAAAGCACTCTCGTATTAAAACATGCATGCCCGCATGCCAAAAGAAAGTTTACATACAAAAAAGAACGCCCGAAAGCCAAAAAGAAAGTTTCCTTGGTAAAAAGAACGCTCAAAAGCCAAATAGAATGTTTGGAAACTTAAAAGCACGCTCGAGAAATGAAAAGCACGCTCAAGAAATGAAAAGCACTCTCGAGTTCAAAAAAGCATGCCCGCATGCCAAAAAGAATGCCCGAAAGCCGAAAAGAAAGTTTGCTTGCCAAAAAGAGAGCCCGAAAGCCCAAAAGAACATCTGGAAACTACAAAGCATGCTCAAGAACTAAAAAGCACTCTCACGTTCCAAAAAGTCTTCCTGCGTGACGAAAAGAAAGTTTACTAGCCAAAAAAAACGTCTGCAGACTAAAAAAGCACGCTTGAGCATTAAAAAACACTCACGCGTTCAAAAAAAGCATGTTTGCATCCCAAAAAGAAAGGTTGCATGCCAAAAAGAACGCCCGAAAGCCAAAAAGAAAGTTTGTTTGGTAAAAAGAACACTCGAAAGCCAGATAGAACGTCTGGAAACTTAAAAGCACGCTTGAACACTAAAAAGCACTCTCGCGTTAACAAAAGCATGCCCACACGTAAAAAAGAAATTTTGACTGCCAAAAAGAACAAGTGAAAGCCAAAAAGAAAGTTCGCTTGCCAAAAATAACGCTCGAAAGAATGTTTGGAAACTAATAAGCATGCTTGAGAACTAAAAAGCACTCTCGCGTTAAAAAAACGCATGCTCGGATGCCAAATAGAAAGTTTGCATACCAAAAAGAACGCCCGAAAGCCAAAAAAAAGTTTGGATGGTAAAAATAATGCTCGAAAGCCAAAAAAAAGGTTTGGATGGTAAAAAGAACGCTCGAAAGCCAAATAGAATGTCTGGAAACTTAAAAGCACACTCGAGCAATAAAAAGCACTCTTGAATTCAAAAAAGCATGCCAGCATACCAAAAAGAACCTCTGGAAACTATAAAGCATGCTCGAGCACTAAAAAAAACACTCACGATCAAAAAAGCATGACTGTATGCCAAAACGTATGCCTGAAAGCCAAAAGAAAGTTTGCTTGCCAAAAAGAACGCTCGAAAGTCAAAAAGAACGTTTGGAAACTAAAAAGCACGCTCGAGCACTAAAAATTAATCTCGCATTCAAAAAAGCATGTTTGCATGCCAAAAAGAACGCTCGAAAGCCAAAAAGAAAGTTTTCTTGGTAAAAAGAACGCTCGAAAGCCAAATAGAATGTCTGGAAACGTAAAAGCACGCTCGAGAACTAAAAAGCACTCTTGAGTTCAAAAAAGCATGCCCGCATGCCAAAAAGAACGCCCGAAAGACAAAAAGAAAGTTTGCTTGCCAAAAAGAACGCTCGAAAGCCTAAAAGAACGCTAGAAAATTAAAAAGCATGCTCGAGAACTAAAAAGCACTCTTAAGTTCAAAAAAGCATGCCCGCATGACAAAAAGAAAGATTGCATGTAAAAAAGATCGCCCGAAAGCAAAAAAAAAAAGTTTGCTTGCCAAAAAAAAAATGCCCAAAAGCCAAAAAGAATGTTTGTAAACTAAAAAGCAAGCACGAGAACTAAACTGCACTCTCGCGTTCAAAAAAGCATGCAAAAAAGAAAGTTTGTTTACCAAAAAGAATGCCCAAAAGCCAAAAAGAAAGTTTGCTTCCCAAAAAGAAAGCCTGAAAGCTAAAAAGAACATCTTGAAACTAAAAAGCACTCTCGTGTTCAAAAAAGCATGTCCACATGCCAAAAAGAAAGTTTACGTGCCAAAAAGATCTCCCGAAAGCCAAAAAGAAAGTTTACTCGCCAAAAAGACCGTCTGAAAGCCAAAAAGAACATCTGGAAACTAAAAAAGACCACTCGAGAACTAAAAAGCACTCTCGCGTTCAAAAATCATGTTCGCATGCCAAAAAGAACGCCCGAAAACCAGAAAGAAATTTTACTTGCCAAAAAGAACGCTCGAAAGCCAAAAATAATGTTTGCGTACTAAGAAGCATGCTCGAGAACTAAAAAGCACTCTCGCGTTAAAAACACATGCCTGCGTACCAAAAAGAAAGTTTGCATACCAAAAAGAAGGCCCGAAAGCCAAAAAGAAAGTTTGCTTAGTAAAAAGAATGCTCGAAAGCCAAATATAACGTCTGGAATATTAAAAGCATGCTCGAGAACTGAAAAGCATTCTTGAGTTCAAAAAAGCATGCCCGCATGCCAAAAAGAATGCCCGAAAGCCAAAAAGAAAGTTTGCTTGCCAAAAGGAACGCTCGAAAGCCTAAAAGAATGCTTGGAAATTAAAAAGCACGCTTGAGAACTAAAAAGCACTTTCGCGTTCAAAAAAAGCATGCCCGCATGACAAAAAGAAAGTTTGCATGCCAAAAAGAACGCCTGAATGCCCAAAAAAATGTTTGCTTGCCACAAAAAAAAAAAAAAAAAAACGCTCGAAAGCCAAAAAGAACGTCTGTAAACTAAAAAGTAAGCTCAAGAACTAAAAAAGCACTCTCGCGTTGAAAAAAGCATGCCCGCATATAAAAAAGAAAGTTTACATGCGGTACGCCCAAAAGCCAAAAAAAAAGAAAGTTTGCTTTATCAAAAAGAACGTATGGAAACTAAAAAGCACGCTCGAGCACTAAAAAGCACTTTCGCGTTCAAAAAAGCATGTTTGCATGCCAAAAAGAAAGTTTGCTTGCCAAAAAGAACGCTCGAAACTAAGAAGCAGGCTCGAGAACTAAAAAGTACTCTCGCGTTAAAAAATGCATGCCCACATGCCAAAAAGAAAGTTTGCTTACCAAAAAGAACGCCCAAAAGCCAAAAAGAAAGTTTGCTTGCCAAAAAGAACGCTCGAAAGCCAAATAGAATGTCTTGAAACTTAAAAGCACGCTCGAGAACTGAAAAGCACTCTCGAGTTCAAAAAAGCATGCCCGCATGCCAAAAAGAATGCCCAAAAGCCAAAATGAAAGTTTGCTTGCCAAAAAGAACGCTTGGAAATTAAAAAGCACGCTCGAGAACTAAAAAGCACTCTTGTGTTCAAAAAAATCATGCCCGCATGACAAAAGAAAGTTTGCATGCCAAAAAGAACGCCCGAAAGCCAAAAAAAAAAATGTTTGCTTGCAAAAAAAAAAAAAAAAGGCCCTAAAGCCAAAAAGAACGTCTGCAAACTAAAAAGCAAGCTCGAGAACTAAAAAGCACTCTTGCGCTCAAAAAAGCATGCCCGCATGCAAAAAAGAAAGTTTGCTTGCAAAAAATAATGCCCGAAAGCCAAAAAGAAAGATTGCTTGCCAAAAAGAAAGCCTGATAACTAAAAAGAACATCTTGAACATAAAAAGCACGCTTTAGCACTAAAAAGCACTCTCGCATTCAAAAAGCATGTCCGCATGCCAAAAAGAAAGTTTGCATGCCAAAAAAAATCACCCGAAAGCCAAAAAGAAAGTTTGCTTGCCAAAAAGACCGCCTTAAAGCCAAAAAGAACATTTGGAAACTAAAAACGTATGCTCGAGAACGAAAAAAAACACTCTTGCGTTCAAAAAAGCATGTTCGCATGCCAAAAAGAAAGTTTGCATGCCAAAAAGAACGCCCGAAAGCCAAAAAGAAAGTTTGCTTGCCAAAAAGAACGCTTGAAAGCCAAAAAGAACGTTTGCATACTAAAAAGCATGCTCGAGAACTAAAAAGCACTCTCGCATTAAAAAACGCATTCCCGCATGCCAAAAAGAAAGTTTGCATACCAAAAAGAACGACCGAAAGCCAAAAAGAAAGTTTGCTTGGTAAAAAGAACGCTCGAAAGCCAAATAGAACATCTAGAAACTTAAAAGCTCGCTCGAGAACTAAAAAGCACTCTTAAGTTCAAAAAATTCTCTATTTTACATTATTCATAATTGGACAGCAGTGCTGATGTAAAGGTTTTGGTTTTGGCTTTCTGAGTAATTCTTTGTATTGGATTGCGCTCGTCAGCTATTTGAATTGTATTTTTATGGTGATGTATTAAAAAGTGTGCTGACTATGATATATTTTATACACAGGTTTTTCGAATGTCTGTATTAGCATGTGTATATCTGTTAGTACTGGGGATTGTTATTCTATCAGTTTATTGACATACGCATCTTTATCGTGCTTCTAATTCAGAACATGATGTAGTAGTAGACTAGCATTCTATCTGGTACCTGTGGTCAGACCTGGCATGGTTCCGGTTCCGGTTCCACGGTTAGGTGGAACCGGCGGTTCTGAACCTTTTATTTTTCTTTTTTTTCTTTGTTAATAAAAAAAAAAAAAATTAGACTTGTAAAATTGTAAATATATATATTTTTTTCAATCAAATAAAACTATATAAATAAATAAATAAAGAAAAGAACAAAAAGTAGCAAATGCCAAACCAACCACAAAAACACCACGAGCAAAATCCCCAACTAGAAAAGTGGTGCGCAGGCCACACAAGAAAACAAAAACAACAAGAAAAACGAAAAGACTCCCGACCCATGCAGTCAACTCAGATCTCTGAGAACCTATCTCGTAGAACCATTCCCAAACCCACAACAATTCCAATATAGGACACTAATCATCAGAAACCCTCGAAAAAGCCCAGGACCCGGACTTATAAGAAGCCAGTCTACGTGCAATCCTAGTGGACCTTCGAGTAATAGTAGTAGTATCATCTAACTCTTCTTCCTCAACCTGGTCAGCCTAGGAAGAATCAGCAATGGGGCGAAGTTCAGATTGGGAATCAGACAACAGATGCTCAGGACCCTATACCTGAACATCATAGACCACATCCAAGATAGGGGAACATGAAGATCCAGATCCATTCCTTAAAACAACCCTTTCAATCCTTTCAACCGAAGGAGAAACTATACCCACCCTATCGTCCAACTCATCAACTGAAACCACTGAAGAAACAATGGGTTGAGCAAAAGAAACCAACGGAGAAACAGAATCCTTACCAACCTTCGACCCCTGCCCGACCATCGAAACAGCTGAAGAGATCGAAACAACAGCACCAGCTGAAACATCAAGAATCGAAGAAGGACCCTCTGAAGAAACAGGCACTGCTCCCACTCTGGAGGAATGAACAGGGAAACCAATAAGAGAATCCTCACTCCGCCCCACCTGTTGGGATTGACAGACTTGAGCAGCCACCACCGAAGTAGTAGGAGCCACCAAAGAAGTTAAACATGGCGAATCAACTAGTCTAGCAGAAGAAACCATACCCAAAATCGGATCTGAACCTGTCGAAGAATGAACCACAACTGAATCCAAAGACCCTAAATCCTATTGAATAGCGGCAAAGACATTAGAAATTGGAACTTCTGCCTGAGGAAAAACCAGTTTAGGAGTATGTTTGTGAGGAACTTGAAACCCCTCATCTGTAACAACCGTGGCCGGACCATCTCTAGCCAAATCGAGCTTACTAGAATTAACAGGAATCCCCTTGTCGGACTTGTTCCAACGACAAACATTGGGAAAATGACCAATAGAGGAACAAGGAGAATAGAAAGCTAGGAGATTCTCATATTCCACCGAAATGAAAGAACTATGAGAATCATCCCTCTCAAGAAGCAAAGAAGACGGAGGCATAGTAGACATATCAATATCCATCAGAACACGCGTAAAATGTCAAAAATCACCCTCTATAGTAGCTCTGTCCAGCCGTAAAAGCACTCCAATCCCTCTAGCTAAATCAGAAATAATCTTCGGATGCCAATATTCCCATGACAGATCATAAAAACGGACCTAAACCTGAGCATTTGAAGACTTATGTAATGCCGGATTAAAATCCAGAATCCAAGGCTGAAGCCGTAAAACACAGAGTTTGAGATTAAGAGACCCCAAACTCCAAACCATATTCTTGTCAGCATTTGAATTCAATAGAATCTGAACGTACTCTTTACCTAAAGAAATCAGCCTCCAAACAGAGTTCAACTTTCAAATAGACTGCATCTTGGCTTTAAGATTAGCCAACTTCCAAGGCTTCTTACCACTAGAAAGGACAACTCGACCAAGGAGAGAAAACTTACAAACCTCCAATCTAGACTTATAAGCAAAGGGATCCACCTGAACAGCCACATAACCACCCTTTTTTGAAAGAATTGAAGGATTGGAAACATTATCCTCTTGAATTTGGGCAGCCATAAAAAGATCCGCATAAGAAGAGTCCCTAATAGATGACAGAAGCAAGGAATTGCCCACAAGCGGATCCACCTCCCCAACAATAGCCTTACCTCTAGGCAAAGAATGAGAAGTCTTGAAGAGGTCCGCATAAGACTTACTACCCTGAACCAATAGTCCAGAGCTCTGAACTGAACCATGCACAGAGACCCCAACACTCATAGGAACACGATCCGAAAGCTGTGACAAAACCGGCCTTATCAAAGCCTTCGAACTTGCTGGAATAGAAACATACCCCCCATTCTTAGAGGGAACTAATGGCACCGGTAAAGTCTCAACAGGAGAAGATTTGAAGAGACCCGCAAAAGACTTACCACCTTTGACTGATCGCGCTCCAAATGTTCACATTTAGCGCTCTCTTTTCCTATCTTTTTGTGCTTGTTTCTCGGGTAAAACCGAGTATTTAATGGATAAATAAGTGTTTCGGGTGATTAGGGAAGTTCAGGGGAAAACTTGTCATTTTGGACAATTCAGGGGCAAAAGTGCAAGATTCAGGCAATTATTGAAGATTCCGTGAATAAGGGAGAAGTCAGGGGTACAAACTGCAATTAGCCAGCCAACGCACAGCAGTCAGCCACGTCAACTTTGGAAAACGACGCCGTTTGGCGCCTGCACATGTCACGCCTGACGTCACGCTGACGTCAGGTCGTCTTCTCCATCAACCAGGTCAGCCCGACCCGGTTCAGACCCGATCCAAACCTACGACAGACCCGACATTTCTCTGGCCATTTCTGACTGTTTTTCAGCCACTTTTCCAACGGTTCTCCACCCAGATCGGAAGCCCACTCCACGGTGGTCCTATTGCACCCACTTTTAGCCTCTCATGCAAAGGTTTTCAACTCTAACAAATCTTCCAAACCTCCATGGATGTTCAAGCCTTCAAGCTTGGTTCGGCGGCCATTCTCCCGCAATCCAGCACGTTCAAGCTCACCAAATCTTGGCGGTTTCATGCCGCGGGAAAGAACTCGCGGTCTAGAAGGTCAGAACTCGCCGCCGACTCCAAATTCTTCACGGTGAGCTTCGACGACGGCCACAAGCTCACCGGCCAGCAGTTCTGAACCCGCCGGGACGACTGACTTGAAGATATTTCCGTCCAAAACCTCCCCAAAACAGTTCCCTATTTATATATTTCCTCCTCTAACCTAAAACATACCTCCCAAATGTCCAAAAGGTACCATAATTACACCCAATTAGCTTAGTTTAGCTTAGATTAGCTTAGTTTATTTTAGTGTAATGTAATTTCTCACCATCCACACCACCTTAGTTATTTTATGTAACTAATATTGATGTTGGGTTTTGGTGTACTTTGTATATGATATATGTTGGTTTTCTATATTGAGTTTCAATTCATATATGTGTTGAATTAATTGACAAGTTAATTAGCATATAATACAATTTAGACCATGCATGAATAACTCTTGATGCATGTGCCTTTATTAAATGTGTTAGACTATCCTAGGTTAATAGAAATCAACTAATTAATTGGATAATTACACTTGTACACCAATATTCCAACATCCCATCTCTCATTACCACTTTTGCAAGATCATTGCATTAGATGGTAATTAGTTTAATTAGTTAGTTAGTTAGTATAAATTAGATTAAAAGCATCTTAGTATAATTGTAGTTTAATTAGTTATAATTGATGTAGTGTAAATTAGTTAATTTATGCCATCTTAGTATAATTTTAGTTTAATTATTTACATGCCATCCTCCTAGTTTAATTGCTTTCTTGCCATCCTAACCATTTACTTTTCATGCATGTAAATATGTTGTAAGTAGTGTAATTAGTATATATAACGTATCAGACTAAAACCGATAAAAGGAACCTCACGAATTCCCTGTGGAATGAACCGTACTTGCCGCTATGTGATCGTAACGATCCGTGCGCTTCCTGATAAACATACGCGCCCCATTTATTTTACGATAGTTTATAGAACTATTGCGTGTCCCGCGTGCGCCGATCGAGTTATTGGTGCCGCCGGGGATACTTTATTATAGACCGTTCCGGGGCGTGTCAAGATTTATGGTGCCGTTGCCGGGGATCTCAAAAATGTGCAGCGTATATTTTATTGGTTTTAGTGTTATTTTTATTTCGTATTTGTATTGTTATTTTGTGTTTAGAGTTTGAGTCTCTTAATTATCCACTAACCATATTGCAAGTATGCTATAGGATGCATAGAATTAGATAGGTTTGGGGGTTTTTGGACTCCTTACTTATCATTTGTATAGCATGTGCTTGTGATAGTTGTTGATGTGATTTTTGTGTGTGTAGGGTTTGGAATCAAGAAGAAATACCTACGGCGGGACGAGTCCGCGGGAATGAGCCTGCCCAATAAAGCCGCCGGGGTTCTTTTGAACCTTTGGCGAGACATGACGGCGGGACATAACCCGCCGGACGGACGGAAGGAACCCGCGGAGTCTTCGGCGACTTCACATCCGCGGGACAAAGCCCGCCTTACAGAAGATCAGAACCCGCGGAAGGTGCTGAAGGAAGTCAGCGACCTCATGCAGCGGGACATAACCCGCCATCCAGATGGAAGGAACTCGCCGAGTTCACGGCGACTTCATGCCGCGGGAATAAGCCCACCGTCCAGAAGAGACATAGCAGCCGCACCATCTGGAGGAACCACCGCGACTTCGTTCGCGGGAATGAACCCGCCGACCTAAACCCGCCTACCACACCATTCACCAATACATCACTCCACGATGCACACCATCCTACGAATGCTAATTCTCATGTCCAATCTTCTACTTTTGAGCTTTTACTTCAAGTATATCTATTGCTTAGCTTAAGAGTGTGAATTGATTGTGTTGCCTAGTGATTAGGATTGGTTTTTGTAATGTGATTAGTGGTGGATAATTAGGATTGTATATATATGTTTACATGTTAGTTGTAGATATTAGGATTGTATATATGTGATTATGTTGTATTTTTGTTTTTATTTTTGTTGTTGTTTTTCAAACCTTGTGAGATGCCCTGTTTCGAAAATTTTAAGTCAAATATTTCTTTAAAACTGTACTAATCGGTGAAGAAATAAATTTTTCTGCCTGTGCTATGTTCATCGATTTTTCGATACGGTTCTAACGGTATAAAGAACGTAAAGTTCTGGGCTGTGGTTTAAAAGTTATGACTATTTCTTCGACCGAAGGTCACAGACGTGCCCTGTTTTCAAAATTTTTGCACGTGACCTGTTTTCGACGTCTGTTATCACACTTTTTCAAATTGAATTTTAAAATATTTTCTTCATGAAAAGTGTTCATTTGCATGTCTATATTCTTGTCTCAAACGTTTAGCATGTTTTATGGAGTATCTTTGAAAATATGCATTGAAAAGAAGACGTTGTTCGAGTTTCAAAAGTTGACAGTTTTCTCGAAATGTTTTCCTCTATTTTGAGAAGCATCTTCACATGGTATTTTTATTTGTTTGTGTGTGTTTAGTTGTATATATATGTTATAATGTTTTGTGCTCATATTTCCAAATCATGAATTCCTTGTCCATGTTCTTCAAGTTTTCAACATTGAGGACAATGTCGAGTTTAGGTTTGGGGGTGTGGACACATTTGTGTCATATTTGTGTCATATTTTTTCATATTTTTTTCATTTTTGGTGATTTTTGTGTTGTAAATATTGTGTTTTTGTGTTTTTGTCAAAATTTTGAAATTTTTGCGATAAGCCATTGTGAACAAATTGTTTGAATGAGATGTTGTGAGTAGTGCCATTGAGGAATCTTTCGCATGTGTTAGTTGATGAGTCCTGGATAACTTTTGTCAGTCTAGGATTGCTTTGCATAATGTGAAATTAGTCCCTTTCTCTTAGTGTCTAAGTGGACGAGACTCCATACTCGATTGTTAGGATTAATAGTGGAGACTACCAGTGAGTTTTGTGCCTTAGCGTTCATTTCTGAGGGTAAATTATGTTCCTACTCTTATACACTCTTCGAATTGTTTTTCATTATGATCTCATTACATCAATTGCATTGTTTGCCATAGAACATTCATAAATTTGGATAACATGTTGAAATTGTATTCCCATGATAGACGGACTTCTAGAAATGATATTAGGATTTTGTTAGTGTTTCACGAATAATCCTAAACACATCCGCATCCCTATTATGAGTGCTTCATTGTTGAATTATGGCCAAACACTTAACCTACACACATAAACCTACCACATCACCATCACAAAACACTAACCTAAACACTTAGCCTCACCTAAGTTATTAATCTTGTTAAGGTGTACAAATTAGAAGATTCAATTGATAAGCTCTAAAAGTTGTAAAAGCGTGTACTGAGGCGGATTTTATATTTGTGCTAAAAGAAAGGCTTTCAAAATTTAAGTGTTGAAAATGGAGCACTTAAAGCCTTTGTAGTTCAATGCAATGTTACTCAAGATTAGAGTAACCAATTAGCACAAATCGAAATTAAAGTTGAAGCCTAGACGCTTGTTTGAAAATGTAAAGTTATATAGAGCTTATAATTCTAAAATGTATTGTATAAACACCTTGACTTGATTAGTAATTTTCCGTACCCTATCTCTACCATTTCCATACACTCACCCATGGCCAATACAAATTAGGGAGAGTCCGATTGATCTTTTAGAAAGTCTATTTCGGGAATGCAAATTTAAATATTCCCTACCACGTTCATGGCATTCAATTCCTTCATGAGATCAATTCACATAAAATGTGCTTTATTTCGATTACTCACATGCATTATATTTGATTGCCATTTACATAACTTCCAAATCGCATGTGTTTGATAAAGAGTGTGCCTAGGACTCTGAGAGAAAAATAGAGTGAAATCTAGTGAGATTAGAGTCGAGGCGAATTACATCCAAGCATTGAGTGTGTTGTATTTGATGCTATGCCATTGAGAGTGTGGGATTTGCATTGTGAGTTTCAGTCATTTGAATGACTTTAGGTTATCCTTCACTCAGCTGTTTTCACATGTGTGATTCCTCATATGCACAACTCTTTTATATCTCATTTTTGTATGGCTTGTCTTTCGCAATTTGTTTTTAATTTTTAGTTTTAATTGTTAGATTTACGTTTGTGGGTATCGTAGCGGTAAACCCTCAGGAGACTACACTCCTCCTACTAGGGACACCTAGGGGTTTAAAAGGCTTGTGGCACGTGCTAAGTGCCATCGTTTCTCCCACGAAAGTGGACTAACCTAGTTTATGTTTTATTTATGCTTTAGTAGTGTTAATTGTTAGTTTTTGTTTTGCTCGAGGACAAGCAAAAGTTAGGTTTGGGGGTCTGATCGCGCTCCAAATGTTCACATTTAGCGCTCCATTTTCCTATCTTTTTGTGCTTGTTTCTCGGGTAAAACCGGGTATTTAATGGATAAATAAGTGTTTAAGGTGATTAGGGAAGTTCAGGGGCAAAATTGTCATTTTGGAAAATTCAGGGGCAAAAGTGCAAGATTCGGGCAATTATTGAAGATTCCGTGAATAAGGGAAAAGTCAGGGGTACAAATTGCAATTAGCTAGCCAACGCACAGCATTCAGCCACGTCAGCGCGGGAAAACGACGCCGTTTGGCGCCTGCACATGTCACGCCTGACGTCACGCTGACGTCAGGTCGTCTTCTCCATCAACCGGGTCAGCCCGACCCGGTTCAAACCCGACCCGAACCGAACCGAACCGAACCGAACCGAACCGAACCGAACCGAACCGAACCGGCAACAGACCCGACATTTCTCCAGCCATTTTCGATGATTTTTCAGCCACTTTTCCAGCGGTTCTCCGCCCAGATCGGAAGCCCACTCCACGGTGGTCCTATTGCACCCACTTTTAGCCTCCCATGCAAAGGTTTTCAACTCAAACAAATCTTCCAAACCTCCATGGATGTTCAAGCCTTCAAGCTTGGTTCAGCGGCCATTCTCCTGCGATCCAGCACGTTCAAGCTCGCCAAATCTTGGCGGTTTCATGCCGCGGGAAAGAACCCGCGGTCCAGAAGGTCAGAACTCGCCGCCGACTCCAAATTCTTCACGGCGAGCTTCGACGGCGGGCACAAGCTCGCCGGCCAGCAGTTCTGAACCCGCTGGGACGACTGACTTGAAGATATTTCCGTCCAAAACCTCCCCAAAATAGTTCCCTATATATATATTTCCTCCTCTAACCTAAAACATACCTCCCAAATGTCCAAAAGGTACCATAATTACACCCAATTAGCTTAGTTTAGCTTAGATTAGCTTAGTTTATTTTAGTGTAATGTAATTTCTCACCATCCACACCACCTTAGTTATTTTATGTAACTAATATTTATGTTGGGTTTTGGTGTACTTTGTATATGATATATGTTGGTTTTCTATATTGAGTTTCAATTCATATATGTGTTGAATTAATTGACAAGTTAATTAGCATATAATACAATTTAGACCATGCATGAATAACTCTTGATGCATGTGTCTTTATTAAATGTGTTAGACTATCCTAGGTTAATAGAAATCAACTAATTAATTGGATAATTACACTAGTACACCAATATTCCAACATCCCATCTCTCATTACCACTTTCGCAAGATCATTGCATTAGATGGTAATTAGTTTAATTAGTTAGTTAGTTAGTATAAATTAGATTAAAAGCATCTTAGTATAATTGTTGTTTAATTAGTTATAATTGATGTAGTGTAAATTAGTTAATTTATGCCATCTTAGTATAATTTTAGTTTAATTGTTTACATGCCATCCTCCTAGTTTAATTGCTTTCTTGCCATCCTCACCATTTACTTTTCATGCATGTAAATATGTTGTAAGTAGTGTAATTAGTATATATAACGTATAAGACTAAAACCGATAAAAGGTACCTCACGAATTCCCTGTGGAACGAACCGTACTTGCTGCTATGCGATCGTAACGATCCGTGCGCTTGCGGATAAACATACGCGCCCCATTTATTTTACGATAGTTTATAGAACTATCGCGTGTCCCGCGTGCACCGATCGAGTTATTGGCCCCGCCGGGGATACTTTATTATAGACCGTTCCAGGGCGTGTCATGGACCATAGGTGCTGAACTCTAAATGAGACCTGTAACCGAATCAAGAACAATCACCGAAACACCCCCCTCAGGCTGAGGAGGAATTGGCCCACCAACCAAAGAACACATCCCACCAGATGCAAGAGGAACAACCCGAGAAGAGGAATTCACTCCACTCACCGTACTCAGACCAACATGACTATTCAAGGTGGAAGACACCGCCACCGGAGATGAAAGAGACAAAGCGGCCTCCATGCACATAGGATCCATAGAGCTCGATAAACTGTAGAGAAAGTACTGTAGAGAAATCATTGTAGCACTGTAGCACTGAACGAGACTGTAGCGGAAACACTATAGCAGAGACGGAACACTGTAGCAGTCTGTAGCATTGACGAAAACATTGTAGCATTGACGGAACTGTAGCAGTGACGGAAATTACTGTAGCAGCAACCACTATTCACTTTTTTTTTTTTTTTTTTTCCTAGGGTTCCCTCATGGCACTCACCTTGTAAAATTGTAAATAAAATAAAATATATAAATGACAAATTATTAAATAAAATAAAATAAAATTCATTGGGTTGGGTCACCCGAAAATATAATAAAATAAACAAATGACAAATTACAAAATTATATTAAAATAAAACTAAACAAAATGACAAATTACAAATTACATTTCAATGGGTATTTGGGTCACCCGAAAATAACATAAAATAAATAAATTACAAATTACAAAATTAAATTAAAATAAAACTAAAAAAAAAATGTAAAGTTATTAGCCTTGCACTTAATTTTTACCATAATTAAGTTGCCTACGTTTCCTCTTGGGGGGTTTAGAGGAATCAAAAGCCACGTAGTTCTCTAACCTTTTATTGTAGGTTTAGTGATGACGTGGACTAATTGTTGTTGTGATCCGTATCCGCTATTCTGGCTCAGCTGCTCCACTTTCAGGTTCGTCATCTTTGAAGAAATCGTACGGTTCCTCCTGCTCGATTTCTTGTTGTCGGTATTGTGCCTTAGTCCAGTCATCTACACAAACTTGCATATGTAGTGATTTTGTACTCAAAGCACGAACGCTTTGCATCTAGGATATTCCCCCCAGCGCTGAACTCTTGTTCCACCGCCACCGTAGAAACTGGTGTTGAAAAAATATTTTTGGCTATCATAGCCATGATTGGAAAGTACTTTCCATACTCTTTCCACCATTGTAAGATATCAAATTTTTTTATCTTCCGTTTCTTCTATAAAATCAAAAGAGTTACTTAGATAAGATTTAAGCTCAGAATACTTGTTGGTGCCTGATGAAGAAGAACCTCGTAATTTTTTTGTTTATATATATATATATATAACAGATTATACCCTGAATTCATAAATCCGGAGGATGATGGGGACTGAGATACATTTTGTGTTCGTGTAACATCTAAGTTCAGTGAGGGTCCATAAACTGTGACATATTCATCATATAACTCATACAATAATTTCTTAACTCTATCACAACACGCATCAACATCATATTTTATTTTTAAATCTTGTGGGGAATAATAACTAGTTAGATAATAAGACAAATTTTCTAATTTACATCGTGGATCAAAAGACATGGCCACCAAATAAATATTTGGAAACTCCTTATAATATTCTAACCATTTTTCCTTCATAGCATTAATGGACTCTACTAATTCTATGTCGGAATCACAATGAGCAAAGGCTGACGCGGCCCAGAAAGGTCTATAATAAAGTGTCCTCCGGCGGCGCCAATAACTCGATCGGCGCACGCGGGACACGCGATAGTTCTATAAACTATCGTAAAATAAATGGGGCGCGTTTGTTTATCCGCAAGCGCACGGATCGTTACGATCGCATAGCGGCAAATACGGTTCGTTCCACAGGGAATCCGTGAGGTACCTTTTATCGGTTTTAGTCTTATATATTATTATTATACTATTTACACTAATTACAACATATTTACATTATTTACATGCAAGAAAAGTAAATCATGGTGAGGATGGCAAGAAAGCAATTAAACTAAGATGCAAAAAGTAAAGGAGGATGGCAAGTAAGCATTTAAACTAACTAATAACTAAATTAACTAAGATGGCATAATTTAAATATAACTAAATTACACTACAATTACACTAAGATCATTTTAATCTAAATTATACTACAACTAAGGATTGTCATCTCCTTAGTAACTAATTAATTTATCAACTAAACTACCACTACAATTATCTAAATTAAGTTAACTAAACTACCTAATTAAACTAATTACCATCTAATGCAATGATCTTGCAAAAGTGGTAATGAGAATTGGGATGTTGGGATATTGGTGTACAAGTGCAATTATCCAATTAATTAGTTGATTCCTATTAACCTAGGATAGTCTAAAACCATTAATAAAGACACATACATCAATATTCATTTATGTATAGTCTAAATTGTATTACATGCTAAACAATTTGTTAATTGAATCAACATATATATAAAGTAAAGCTCATCATAGAAAATCAACACATATATTAGATAATATACAAAGTACACCAAAACCCAACATCAATACTTAGTTACATAAATAACTAAGGTAGTGTGAATGGTGAGAGTTTATATTACACTAAACTAAACTAAATTAAACTAAGCTAATCTAGACTAGTTTAGGCTAATTATGGTAACTTTGGATATTTGGGAGGTAGTGTTTAGGTTAGGGGAGGGAATATATATATAGGGAACTGTTTTGGGGAGGTTTTGGACGGAAATATCTTCAAGTCGGTCGTCCCGGCGGGCTTGTGATCCATGGCCGACGGGCTTGTGCCCGCCGTCGAAGCTCACCGCGAAGAAAATGAAGTCGGCGGCGAGTTCTGACCTTCTGGACCGCGGGAATGAAGCCGCCGCATGAACCCGCCAAGATTTGGCGAGCTTGGACGCTCTGGAAGGCGGGAGAATGGCCGCTGAACCGAGCTTGAAGGTTTGCACAACCATGGAGGTTTGGAGGATTTGTTGGAGTTGAAAACCTTTGCATGGGAGGCTAAAAGTGGGTGCAAAGTGACCGGGAGGATGGTGGCCGTCGATCTAGGCGGAGAAACGTCGGAAAACTAGCCGAAAAACCATCGAAAACGGTAGCCAAAGTAGCCAGGTCAAACCGGGTCAAACCTGGTAACCGGGTCGGGCGCGCGGGTCAGCTGGAGGTTGATGACGAGCTAACGTCGTCCTGACGTCAGCGTGATGCCAGCTGGTCAAAACGGCGTCGTCTGATGCGTGACGTGGCAGCTGATGCTGTGCTTTACGCGGCAAATTACAATCTGCACCCCTAACTTCTCCCTTATTCACGGAATCTTCAATAATTGCCCGAATATTGCACTTTTGCCCCTGAATTGTCCAAAATGACAATTATGCCCCTGAACTTCCCTATTCACCTGAAACACTTATTTATCAGTTAAATACCCGGTTTTACCCGAGAACAAGCACAAAAAGATAGGAAAAGGGAGCGCTAAATGTGAACATTTGGAGCGCGATCAAAGGTACCAGCAATATTAAGACTCTCAATAATAAATAAATGAGTTGTAGGATAATAAACACCAAATAAATTGTTAGTAGCATTATAAAAGACTTTTAACAAATTAAAAACGTTGTAACAAGCATCCTAATGAGTTTGATAAAGATTAACGTGGCTAACATGAAATTGAATAAAAGAAACTAATAAATCCCTATAATCATAACTTATAGCAAACAATTTATAAGTAGAATTCCAACGTGTTGGAACATCATGAGGAAATCTAACGATACGCCTTTCATTTTGTTTACAATATGTTGTCCATGCTTTCATTGTAGAAGGATGTATCCATAAAAAATTTAGGGCTTTTTTAATAGGTCGAATAAAATGTTCAAGAGTGTCTAATCCTTTTTGAACACATATATTTAAAACATGGCATGCACATCTTTGATGAAAAAATTTACTGATATGAACCTCGTCGATTGTATCAAGATTGATGCCTAAGATCGTTCTAACCTCTGGTTCGGATGGAAACCGCGACCCAACACCTATATCAAGATATGAACCTTGGTATAAAGGAGGACGCCACAATCAAGGATGGAATACACGATTGATAAGTCAAGGAGGAACGCCACAGAGAAATCTGATAAGTTCCAATTAGTTCTCAAAGAACAAAAGAGAAAAATTCTCTCAAATTTCATTCAAATCAAGTCTAATCTGCTGAATAATACATCAATGCGTCCTTTAAATACTAAGAAAAGATCTAAACCCTAGACGACAAAAGAAAAGGAAATAAAATATTCAGCAATTAATTGCCTTACAATTAGGAAAGTAAAAGAATAAAAAATAACTACTAATTGACTTTGTTTGGGAAACAAATCAACTATTTATTTGGGAAATAATTAAAAATAGGAAATATGCTAAAATTCGGAATCCTCTAACCCTAGCTTGTATCTCACACCCAAATCAGCTCTTTATTAGGAAATATGTTGAAATTCGGACTTCTCAGCTCAATGTTTCGCGCAACAAGATAGATGGCCAAATTTGGGCCTGTTGTGATCTGTTATGGAGGACAAAGTCTTCATAACATTTGTAGGGCTCGTCTTGGGCTTTCCGGAAACATATTATAACAGACGATCCGACCTCAGATGCTCTCTATAGAGGCCCACGAAGTTCAGCTCAGATTTGGGCCGAACTTGGACTTCAAAAACTTAGAATCGGCCCATCATTAAATGCTTCTTTGATCCTCTTGGCCCCTTGTAATTGGCCCAACCAGAACAAGCAATGGATCCTTTGGTGATACTTCTTGATTCTCATCATTTACCACCAAGATAAGGTTTGCATAAATCAAGTAAAGTAGGAATAGCATCGGTATTGCTAAAAGCATTATCAAGTTTTCAATTTTATACTCTGCAAAAAGAATTCTAACCTGTCTAAAAATATTATGAGCACTATGAAAAGTCATGGAGGCGTGTTTAATATAAAGCTAGAGGGGGGGGGGGGGGGGGGGGGGGGTGAATAGATTTTAGCTAATTATTACCCAATTTTCGCGTGCATGTCAATTTTATGAAAATACCCCTAGCAAGTTAAATATACATACAAGTGTAATAAGATGCGGAAATACTAAATGACACTTGATGTTTACGTGGAAACCCAACCACTGGGAAAAACCACGGGCTGTTTAGTGCGCCACATTCGGAACTCGAAATCACTAATTGAAATGAAGTTTACAACCTATGTAGACCTCGTCTAAGACTCCGGTCTGTAACCCCTCACTTCTACCCAGCGGGCCTTTATTAGCAACCCTATTCCAATTTGCTCGATCCTCGAAGTCACTACTCGTAATGATGTTTACAGCCTAATCCCGGTCTGTAACCCACCACTACTACCCGCAGGCCTGTAATAGCAACCCTAGACCAAGACTTCAATCTCTCAACAGAGATGCACAACCCTATGTGAATATTCAATGATATCCAAATATGCAATATAGAGCTAGGGTACTCTAGATGCTTACCTAGGATGATGAATTTGCAATTAAAGCAATCCTAGATATTAATGGCTAAATGACATGTCAAATAGCATAGATAATCATAGATTATAAAAACCTAGATATCTATCAAAAACATCACTCAATCAATACATCACAAATAATCTCTTTTCTTGTATTTAGCATATGATCTAAAACATACAAGTAATTTAAAAGAGATGGCTTGGTATTTAAAATACTAAAATAAGATGAAATTAATCAAAATCTTACCAAGCAAGTTGTGATGATGCAAACCCATACATGGATGCACTCTATATAGACATAGAAGATGCAATATGAAATTTGATGCAAAAAGGGTTTGATTTGAGTGGTTAAAGGTGAGTTCTTTTTATTTTTCTTCTCTTGAAAAATATTCTAAGTGTGAAGAATGAAAATATGAACTCTCTTGGACGACCTAAAATCATAGAAGACTTTATATAGGCAACTCTAGTAGAGTGAGGTCGTTTTGAAAAAATCGCACCTGATTGGTCGATGTGCGCTGGTCAGCTTGCGTTGGACGTCCAGCGCACCACCAGCGCATAGACCATTTTCATGGTGCGCTGGTGGGCTGCGCTGGTGGACCAGCGCACGACCAGCGACAGACCACTGGGCGATCTGCGCTAGTGGGCTGCGCTGGTCTGGCGCTTGACGTCCAGCGCACAGCAGAGCCCACTCCTTTGAACCCAAAAGCACATGCAAGGGTAAAAAGGTAAAACATGAATGCATCCTAATGCCTATCATGACATGGCATTTCATAGAACAAGATGCAATCAAATAAATGCAAGAAGAGATATTAAATAAATCAATAAAGCACAATGCACACAAAATATAAACACAACATTCAAGAATAAGAGTTATGCATGTTGTTGTATGTGTGCAACTAATCTCTTCAAAGCAAAATCAAGCACTAGATATACCTTTGGTGCTTGTCCTCTTGAGGTCTTGGAAAGGGTCTTTGATTTTCAACAAATCACCTAGACTACCCTTACAACCAAACCCCAACATGTGGTTTGCCCACGAAATAAGCCAATCAACAAAACGGGAATCCTTACAATCTCCCCCTTTGGCTATTTCATGACAAAACCACCACTCACATTGATTCCTCACAACATAATAGAAACTACTGGTCTACTATGATTTTCTACTTTACAAAGAGATAAGATAAATAGTCTTGAAGTCTTCAATCTCAAGTAGAACAATCAATCCCTGAAAGCACAGTTTCTATACTTTCCAATACAAGAAAAGGTGAGATGAATCAAGTGAGATAAAACAAGCATTTGCATTTAAGAATTTAAGTACAACATCATGCAATGTATGTATGTGCAAATGCTCCCCCTCAAAGGGTTACTCCCCCTCAATAAGTATTCTCCCCAATATGCACAATTGCTACTACAATTTGCAACTCCCCTTACCACAACCTACTCCCCCTTTTTGTCATGATATAGACAAAGGAGTAGTCCCCAATCGGGTCACTCAAGGCAAAGAGAGATAGTAGCATTCTAGTATTTGCATAATCAATATATGTCACTTTATGCAATCTCAATTAATTGGAGAGAAACAAGGAGATTTATTTAAGGAAAATGTGTGAATCAAAAAATTGCTTTGCATACAAGACATGTAGCATTTAAGTCCAAAATACCATGGTATTTGGCAAAGCAAATGACAAAGGTTTTTAATATGAATTCAAACCAATTTCACCAATGTCATGAGAGAAGCAAGGATATAGGTTTTCATTGATTTCAATATAAGAACAACTATATCCAACTTTATAAGCTAAACATGTCATGAGTGACTTTGCACCCTACTTGATTTTTCCGGATAAGATATCCGTATGATAGTAGACATGTTCAACCAATAAAGAAAGAGAGACATTTGGATTGTAAAATCCTTGAATGGATACAAGATCCTTTTTCATTTGAGTCTCATAAGCTTTTTCACACAAGTTTTGCATTTAAAAATTGCAATCATCAAAACATGCTTTTCAAGATTAACATTTAGCATGTCATTTAGCAATCATCATGTCATGGAGATCATTATAGGTCATTCAAATTATATCCTATGTAAATATCTCCTAGTCCAAAAATGCATGTTTGAACGTAAATATGACATGGATTGCAATACAAGCATTGATCACACTTATTGAATAGAAAAATATATATACAAAGTGTAACCAAGCTTACTCAAGCAACAAAAAGAGAAGCATAAGATATTTCAAATTTTTTGCAAGTGACAAGAATGCAAAACAGCTCTCTTTGCTTAAGTTCCCCATATGGGGTCAATATTCCATACCTCTTCAGAGAAGGGTATGAGGTCCTATGGACCTACCAAGTCCTTTGGACTTAGTTGAACCTATTTGAGACTTGTTAGTCTCGTAGCAAGCGGGTTCATTCTTATTAATCCACTTAGGTGACACTAAGTCAATCCTAGTGGACAAAGGTTCTAGAGTACAAGATGAAAAAGGATCATGCACATGATTTTCTTCCTTTTTATGAAGCATCTTAGCTCTAGCCTTTTTCTTGTCAAACATGCTTTTAGCTCTACACATTTCAATGTAATGCAAGCAATTTGGTCTAATATGACCAATAATACCACAAAAATGACAAGTGGGAAAAAGGTTAGGAATCATACCATTCCC
This sequence comes from Acer saccharum, assembly GCA_030490815.1. Taxonomy (NCBI): domain Eukaryota; kingdom Viridiplantae; phylum Streptophyta; class Magnoliopsida; order Sapindales; family Sapindaceae; genus Acer; species Acer saccharum. The sequence continues at coordinate 21,577,310 of CM059870.1, forward strand.
TTGAGCATAGATGGGTGCTTTCCCTTGTCGTTGTGGTTGTCTTGGTTGTTGGATAGGATCTCTCCTCCTTTGTTGATAACCAAGACGAGGTTGCTTGCTTGTCTGAGCTTGCATGTCTGAACTCTTCCCATGTTGTTTTTGAGTTTGAGGGAAGATAGTGTGAGGAGCCCTTTGGGTGTGAGCTTGAGCTTGACCTTTTGGTGCCTCAACAACTTGGGCACTTCTTGAACACTCTCCTAGGTCCATCTTCTTCCTAGGGTGTTGAGGAGGAGGGAACATATTGAAGTCCATGTCCATGACCAAGGATGTCTTGCTTGTGGAAGAGGCATCCTTGTCATCAATGTAGCCAAGACCTCTCTTGTCACTTGGCTTTCTTCCTACTCCCAACATGTGGTCAAGCATCTTGGTGCTTGAAGTCATCTTAGCCATTAAGACCTTAACTTCTTCAAGCTCTCTTTTTAGCTCTTCTTCTCTCCTCTTAGATAAGGCTAAGTCTTCTTTTAGCTTATCTTCATCCGCCATGGATCTTACCACTTCTTCACACAAGTGGTCTACTAGTGTTGAAAGCTCTAGATTCTCTTCTTTTAATCTTCTAATTTCTTCCTTGTTCCTCATCATCGAACTCTCAACTTTGACTTTGTAGTCATTAGGATCCATACCCTCCACATATCCATTTGTGGAGTTAGATGACAAATATTCAACACTTGTGTCATCTCCTCTAATCTCCATTTCACCAATGGAGTCATCTCCTTCATCAAGATCATCAAATTTGTCTCTTGATGAGGAATGAGCCAAATCCCTATGAGTAGCTACACCAACTACTTCTATACCTAGTTCTTCTTGGGGATTACAAGTAAAAGCAACTTTGCCATCTTCTTCAACCTCTACACTCTTGGCTCCAAATTCCGTGTAGATGATGGCAAGTTCTTCATCACTTGAAGGATTTTCGTCATCTTCATATTTATCCCATAAGGTGGCCAACGCCTTCCCTTTTCTTCTATCCTTCAAGTTTCCACACTCTGGGGAGAAATGCCCGAATCCTCCACATTCGTAGCACTGAATCCCCTCTCTTGAAGACACTCCTTGGTTTGGCTTGTCATTGAGTCCCATGTCTTCAATTGAGATAACCTTCTTCTTGTCATGCTTCGAAGTCTCCAAAGCAATTGTCTTCTTCTTCTAGAAGGTGAGGTGGTCAACTTCTTCTTAGGAGGTGAGGTGGTTAATTTCACAAATCTCCTAAATCTCTCTAGTAAGAGAGGCATCTCCTCAAAGGAGTGAATTTCTTCTCTCACGAAATCACTCATAGTGTTTGCGTTGAATGAATGCAAAAGAGAAGAATCAAAATGTATGAAGAAATCAAACAAACATACAAAATGCAAAACACACCAACAATGAGCAAAGGATCACCTAAGTATATCTAGAAACCCGCTCTGATACCAATTGAAAAGTCCTAGAGGCGTGTTTAATATAAAGCTAGAGGGGGGGGGGGGGGTGAATAGATTTTAGCTAATTATTACCCAATTTTCGCGTGCATGTCAATTTTACGAAAATACCCCTAGCAAGTTAAATATACATACAAGTGTAATAAGATGCGGAAATACTAAATGACACTTGATGTTTACGTGGAAACCCAACCACTGGGAAAAACCACGAGCTGTTTAGTGCGCCACACTCGGAACTCGAAATCACTAATTGAAATGAAGTTTACAACCTATGTAGACCTCGTCTAAGACTCCGGTCTGTAACCCCTCACTTCTACCCAGCGGGCCTTTATTAGCAACCCTATTCCAATTTGCTCGATCCTCGAAGTCACTACTTGTAATGATGTTTACAGCCTAATCCCGGTCTGTAACCCACCACTACTACCCGCAGGCCTGTAATAGCAACCCTAGACCAAGACTTCAATCTCTCAACAGAGATGCACAACCCTATGTGAATATTCAATGATATCCAAATATGCAATATAGAGCTAGGGTACTCTAGATGCTTACCTAGGATGATGAATTTGCAATTAAAGCAATCCTAGATATTAATGGCTAAATGACATGTCAAATAGCATAGATAATCATAGATTATAAAAACCTAGATATCTATCAAAAACATCACTCAATCAATACATCACAAATAATCTCTTTTCTTGTATTTAGCATATGATCTAAAACATACAAGTAATTTAAAAGAGATGGCTTGGTATTTAAAATACTAAAATAAGATGAAATTAATCAAAATCTTACCAAGCAAGTTGTGATGATGCAAACCCATACATGGATGCACTCTATATAGACATAGAAGATGGAATATGAAATTTGATGCAAAAAGGGTTTGATTTGAGTGGTTAAAGGTGAGTTCTTTTTATTTTTCTTCTCTTGAAAAATATTCTAAGTGTGAAGAATGAAAATATGAACTCTCTTGGACGACCTAAAATCATAGAAGACTTTATATAGGCAACTCTAGTAGAGTGAGGTCGTTTTGAAAAAATTGCACCTGATTGGTCGATGTGCGCTGGTCAGCTTGCGCTGGACGTCCAACGCACCACCAGCGCATAGACCATTTTCATGGTGCGCTGGTGGACCAGCGCACGACCAGCGACAGACCACTGGGCGATCTGCGCTGGTGGGCTGCGCTGGTCTGGCGCTTGACGTCCAGCGCACAGCAGAGCCCACTCCTTTGAACCCAAAAGCACATGCAAGGGTAAAAAGGTAAAACATGAATGCATCCTAATGCCTATCATGACATGGCATTTCATAGAACAAGATGCAATCAAATAAATGCAAGAAGAGATATTAAATAAATCAATAAAGCACAATGCACACAAAATATAAACACAACATTCAAGAATAAGAGTTATGCATGTTGTTGTGTGTGTGCAACTAATCTCTTCAAAGCAAAATCAAGCACTAGATATAGCTTTGGTGCTTGTCCTCTTGAGTTCTTGGAAAGGGTCTTTGATTTTCAACAAATCACCTAGACTACCCTTACAACCAAACCCCAACATGTGGTTTGCCCACGAAATAAGCCAATCAACAAACGGGAATACTTACACACTATGTGATTCATCAAAAACCCAAAATACAAGAATTCTTTTCTGGATATTCCATGCATCATCCATATAATGGCAAGTGACACCCAAGTATGAATACGATCACCAATGGTCACTGATACGAACCTTGTCGATTGTATCAAGATTGATGCCTAAGATTGCTCTAACCTCTGGTTCGAATGGAAACCGCGACCCAACACCTATATCGAGATGTGAACCTTGGTATAAAGGAAGACGCCACAATCAAGGATGGAATACTCAATTGATAAGTCAAGGAGGAACGCCACAGAGAAATCTGATAAGTTCCAATTAGTTCTCAAAGAACAAAAGAGAAAATTCTCTCAAATTTCATTCAAAATCAAGTCTGATCTCATATTACATCCATTCGTCCCTTATAAACTGAAACCCTAAAACCTAAAAAGGAAATAAATATTTGGCAATTAATGCCTTACAATCAGGAAAATAAATGGGCAATTAATGCCTTACAATCAAGAAATAAATTAAAATTAAAACTAAAACATGCAATTAGTTGACTTGCTCCCTATTTGGAAGGATAAATTTTGAAACAAATCAGCCTTTTAATTTGAGAAACAAATCAACTCATTATTCTTTGGAAACTAAAAAGGATAAAGCTGAAATTCGGACTCCTTAGCTCAAGTCTTTGCGCAACAAACTAGACGGCCAAATTTGGGCCTGTTGTGATCTGTTATGGGTGACGGAGTCTTCATAACATCTGTAGGGCTCATCTTGGCTTTCCGAAAACATATTATAATAGACAATCCGACTTCAGAAGCTCTCTTTAGAGGCCCACGAAGTTCAGCTCGGATTTGGTCTTCATGTGGACTGAACTTGGACTTCAGCAACTCAGAATCAGCCCCCATTAAATGCTTCTTTGATCCTCTTGCCCCTTGTAATTGGCCCAACTGGAACATGAAATGGATCCGTTGGTGAAGCTTCTTGATTCTCATCATTCCCCCTGATGAGAATAAGGGGGCCACATCAAGAGATCCATTGCACGTTCCGGTTGGGCCAATAACTAGGGCAAGGGCTAAGAGATTCAAGGAAGCACTAAATGGCCTGATTCAAGACACTTGAGCTGATTCCGAATTATTAAAGTCCAAGATGAGCCCACATGAAGACCAAGGCTTAACTAACATCATCAAGGCAATTGATTGGGCCGAATAAGAGAAGACTTGGGCGTGAAGTAGAGAGCTTGGGCGTGAAGCACAAGCTATGGCGTGTGGAGGAGTTTTCAATTTGCAATGAATAATGAATTGATTTATTTCCAAATATTAAGGGCTGATTTGTTTCCAAAATTTAGCCTTCCAAATAGGGAGCAAGTCAATTAGTTGCTTGTTTTAGTTTATTTCCTTTCCCGTTTGTAAGGCATTAATTGCCAAATATTTATTTCCTTTTTGGTTTTAGGGTTTCAGTATTTAAGAGTCATTTTGATGTAATTTTCGGCAGACTTTAATTTGAATACAAATTGAGAGAATTTTTCTCTATTGTTCTTTGAGAACTGATTGGAACTTATCAGAACTCTCTGTGGCGTTCCTCCTTGACTTATCAATCGAGTATTCCATCCTTGATTGTGGCGTCCTCCTTCATACCAAGGTTTACATCTCATTATAGGTGTTGGGTCGCGGTTTCCATCCGAACCAGAGGTTAGAACGATCCTAGGCATCAATCTTGATACAATCGACGAGGTTCGTATCACCCCCTCTCTTCAAAAGGATTCGTCCTCGAATCTTCACCGTAATGTTGTTGATAGCCTACGACACTTCATCAAAACACTGCAAAAGAGAAACAAGAACACTAGGCCAAGAAGTTGGCTGATTTGAAAACAATGCCTTTTTGATCTCTCTCTTTTTTTCCTCACTACGAAAATTTTTGTTTCCTTTTCACTCTTTTTTTCCTCATGAGCAAAAATTCTTGTTTCTTTTTCGCTCTTTTTTTCCTCAATAGCATAATTTTCTGTTTCTTTTTCACTCTTTTTTTTTCTTTTTTTGCTGTTTCAATATCTCTTTCTTTTGTCTCTCTTTCTTTTGAACTCTCACTCTCCTTTTTTACATCTTTTTGTTCTTTTAACCTCACTTGATCTTCATATACTTGTATTGGGGTTAAGGGTACAAGAGTGATTCATTTTTTATTGAGTACAAAAGAGTATCTATTTGTATAACCATAATGAGTTGCACGCCTATCAAACTGCCATGGTTGCCCCAAAAGGATATGGGTCGCATGCATTGGTACCACATCACACAAGACTTCATCTTCATATTTACCGATTCGGAACACCACTAAGACCTGTTTAGTCACCCTCACCTCACCACTATCATTCAACCATTGCAATTTATACGGCTTAGGATGCAGCATCGTTGGCAATCCTAATTTGTTAACCATGGTTGTACTTGCAACGTTAGTACAACTACCACCATCAATAATCATGCTACATACCTTATCATTAACATGACATCGGGTGTAAAAAACATTGTCATGTTGTACATCGTCAGACATTTTTTTTTTAATTATTTTTTTTGACTTTCAAAACGAAATTCAGCATGGTCTTTTTTATTTTTTTATTTTTTATTTTTTATTTTTTATGATCAACGAAATCAAAGAAGAAGAATAACAAAGATAGATTAAACCTGATGTTAGAGGCCGAAGCTCTAATACCAAATGATACGAACCTCGTCAATTGTATCAAGATTGATACCTAAGATCGTTCTAACCTCTGGTTCGGATGGAAACCGCGACCCAACACCTATATCGAGATGTGAACCTTGGTATAAAGGAGGACGCCACAATCAAGGATGGAATACTCGATTGATAAGTCAAGGAGGAACGCCACAGAGAAATCTGATAAGTTCCAATTAGTTCTCAAAGAACAAAAAAGAAAATTCTCTCAAATTTCATTCAAATCAAGTCTTCGCGCAACAAACTAGATGGACGAATTTGGGCCTGTTGTGATCTGTTACGGATGACGGAGTCTTCATAACATCTGTAGGGCTCGTCTTGGGATTTCCGAAAACATATTATAATAGACAATCCGACTTCAGATGCTCTCTGTAGAGGCCCACGAAATTCAGCCCGGATTTGGTCTTCATGTGGACTGAACTTGGACTTCAGCAACTCAGAATCAGCCCCCATTAAATTCTTCTTTGATCCTCTTGCCCCTTGTAATTGGCCCAACTGGAACATGAAATGGATCCGTTGGTGAAGCTTCTTGATTCTCATCAGTCACTCCATATGTCGGCACATACGGAAACACGACCGTTATATTTTTCAAAATATTTTTCTAACTTTATTTTTTCTTTTTCATAAATCTTTTCAAGTGGTATAGCTAGAAGCATTATCAAAACCAATTGCAAAAATTTTGTTTTCAATTTTATACTCTACAAAAATAATTCTAAGCTGTCTAAAAAATATTATGAGCACTGTGTGATTCATCAAAAACTTTAAATGCAAGAATTCTTTACTGGATATTCCATGCATCATCCATATAATGGCAAGTGACACCCAAGTATGAATGCGATCGCCAATGGTCACTCCATATGTTGGCACGTACAGAAACACTACCGTTATATTTTTCAAAATATTTTTCCAACTTTTTTTTTTCATAAATCTTTTCAAGTGGTATTGTTAGAAGCATTATCAAAACCAATTGCAAAAATTTTGTTTTCAATTTTATACTCTGCAAAAATAATTCTAAGATGTCTAAAAATATTATGAGCAATGTGTGATTCATCAAAAACTCTAAATGCAATAATTCTTTTCTGGATATTCCATGCATCATCCATATAATGGCAAGTGACACCCAAGTATGAATGCGATCGCCAATGGTCACTCCATATGTCAGCACATATGGTGATGAGAACCTCAATGGACTTGCCTTGAAACCCAACAAACAATTTGGAATACTTGCCCAGGAAAGCTAAAATTCAGATTTTGTGACAAAGAAAAACCCTGACCCACTGATTATTGGAATCAAGAACCGAAGGTATGTGATTTGAACGCCACAAGGGAGAAACCTTGATAAGTTCACAAGTTCTTTGAAGAACCAAGAGGAAGCAACCTCACAATAATTTTATTAATCAATTTCGTGCCTTCCAAAGCTACTCAAGCCTTCTTTATAAAGGCTGAAGGTAAAACATAAAATCTGGGAAAAATAAAACATAAAATCCTAAGGCAATTAAAGCCCCTTGTAGGGAAAGGAAAGAAAAGGTCTACAATCAGGAAATTAAGTACAAAAGAAAGCAACTAATTAATTCCAAATATTAGGCAAGTCAACATGCTCATTAATGCTCTGAAATTGGGCAAGTGATCATCCTATTCTTGGAAGGTCTTTATTTGAACACCCACAACCAGCTAATCATCCTCTCCAATTACTTTTATTACATTGATTAAGCTTTGGTCTTCTTTTGGGTCCAATTTTAAATGCTACCATATTAGAATCAGCCCAAATCTCTTGAATCAGCCCTATTAAGTGCTTCTTTAAACCTCTTGGCCCTTGCCCTTGTAATTGGCCCAACTGGAACAAGCAGTGGTTCATTTGGTATTGCTCCTTGATTCTTATCATTCCCCCTCTCCTCAAAAGGATTCGACCTCGAGTCGTCTCCTGCATCGAAAAGAGAAAGATCAGAAACATTAAATGTAGCACTAATGTTATACCCACCTGGAAGATCCAACTTGTAGGCATTATTGTTGATCCTCTCTATGACTTGAAATGGTCCATCCCCTCTAGGGTGTAGCTTGGATTGCCTATGGGCAGGAAATCTTTCCTTCCTCATATGCACCCAAACCCAATCACCGGGTTCAAAGATAACTTGTCTTCGGCCTTTGTTTGCTTTGGCTGCATATTGCTCATTCTTCTTTTCTATGTGTTGTCGTACACTCTCATGGAGCTCCTTCACCATCTCAGCCTTCTTTTGACCATCCAAACTAGTCCTCTCATTGACTGGTAGAGGCAACAAATCCAAAGGAGTTAGTGGATTAAATCCATAAACAATTTCAAATGGTGAAAAATTAGTAGTAGAATGAACACTCCTATGCAAACTCAATAAATGGCAAACAATCCTCCCAATTTTTCAAGTTCTTTTGAATCACAACACGTAATAGAGTAGATAAGGCTCTATTCACTACCTCTGTTTGTCCATCTGTTTGGGGATGACAAGTAGTTGAAAACAACAATTTAGTTCCCAACTTTCCCCACAAGACTTTCCAAAAGTAGCTATGAAACTTAACATCACGATCAGATACAATGCTCCTTGGAACACCATGGAGCCGTACTATCTCTGATACTAGACAACCCTCGCATAAATAAAACACACAAGAACAAATGAAAATAGATTAACTAATTTTCCAAGGGATACAGATATCACCACCCTTAGTAAACTAGTAGAAACCGCTCACCACCAAGATTAATCTAAAGGGATATAGAACCAATGAAAAACTTACCACTCTAAAGGAATCCACCCAAGAGATACAGAGTTGAAAGATAAAATCTCAAAGAGATAATATTCTGAAATGCAATATTCATTAACTTACTTTTTACAAGGATAAAGGCTCATTATATAGCCTAATCATGGAACAACCCTCCATGCATAGGAAAGGAACGAAAATAAAAGATAACAACACATTTCAAAGCATTTTAAACAAAGAAATTAAAGATATTAAAGCTGGACTCTTCAAATCCTGCAATTGTTAATTGCTGAACCTTGAAAGTAAAAAGCGTAATAACTTCTTCTAGGAAACCTCAAACGATGTGATTCAATAGTGGAAAATGTAGTTAAGACGTTGAACTTTCCAATGAGATAAAGCACATCAGCCAACTCTTCCAGAATCAAAAGTTATGAATGATGAGAATAAGGGGGCCACATCAAGAGATCCATTGCACGTTCCGGTTGGGCCAATAACAAGGGCTAAGAGATTCAAGGAAGCACTAAATGGCCTGATTCAAGACACTTGGGCTGATTCAGAATTATTAAAGTCCAAGATGAGCCCACATGAAGACCAAGGCTTAATTAACATCATCAAGGCAATTGATTGGGCCGAATAAGAGTGACTTGGGCATGTGGCAGAGAGCTTGGGTGTGAGGCACAAGCTATGGCATGTGGAGTGTTAGGATTATGCTCAATAGCAAGAGTGTAATGTTGTAATTAACAATCTTTTTCATATTAATAAAGTGATTTCTGGTTTAACAAATCGTATAGCATTTATAGTTTAATATTATAATTGTCAAAGTAAATAATCATAAGGTCTAAAGACTATGGGAAAAGAAGAATTGTTCGTACATCTGGATATGTATGTGGTAGACACAATTCTTTAGTTAGTCTTGAATAATGTTCACAACTTAAGTTAAAGGTTGGGCACCTTTATCTTGTTAAAGTTGTAGAATTCTTTTGCTAGCATTTGAGTGGGATCAAATGAGATATGATGAGTCTAAAATCATCGGAGTGTCTTCGAGCAAAAGGATCTAGTGCACTGGGTGCATTGAACTGGATCACAATGAAAAGCTTTATCTAGAACCGTCAATAGATAATAGTCTTTTCATTATCAGGACAATCGGAGAGTCTATCTTAATCCTGAGATAAATGATGGACTTATGGTTGCAAGTGATATCATTTGAGTTATCAATGAGTACGATTATATCGCATAGTCTATCCTCGATAGTTTGGTGATATTCATTTGTTAATCGATAGAGGACTTCATTTATAGATATGGACATCGTGGCTCCATTTATTAAATGAGAGTATAATATCATCATATGGATGTTTTGAGGTAATTGGATATTAAATCTCAACGTTGAGTTTTCGATAGTGTCTATTGAAAACATGGCTTCTGGACAAGTCAAAATATCCAAGTTCAAAACGTGGTCATATGAGTAAATATGGTAACTTGGAGAGTTATAGGCGGTCTATGAACTCTTGGCGATTACTGATATTAATCACGAGGATACACTATCTCCAATATGATTGTCTAGGGTATGAATGAGGAGCATCTTCCTTTTCTATCTTTATTTAAGAGTTCAGTTTTAGCTCTTTAGTGGAATGAGTTAAAATTAATGGATCGGACCTAAGTGAATCATTTGTTGATTGTGATTAGGTTATGTCTATTGAAGCTTAAATTTAGATGGCCCGCCAAGATCCCCAATCCACACGGACTTGCATGGATCACTTGATATATTCTACCGGACCAATTTAAGGGTCCATCTAGAATTGCATTTAATATATTAAGAATATAATTTGCACATTATTTTAGTAATGGGCTGCTCAGTTATATTAATATATTAATGAAAGACATGTGGGCTTGTTTCTTTTAGTAAGAATGGGTCTGGTTCACATGTGGGCTTTTTATTTAAAGTCCAATGGATTAAATGAAATGAGAAAATAATATTTTGGCCCATTTACTCTAAGTGGGGCGGCAAGGGTTATTTTTAACCTAATATATTATTTTGTTTCATTGTTTTAATTAAATAAGAATTAATTAATTTATTAATTAATTGTTTAATTAAAGAAACAAATCTTTTCTAATCAGGAAATATATTTCCTAAAAGTAAAAGTAAAAGACTTGTTTGATAAGGAAATAAATAATTAGTTTTATTTATTTAATCAAATAATAAGTCTTTTTATTTAGTCAAAATAAAAGAATAAAAGATCTATGAGTTGGATTAGGGTTTGATGTCTTAAAAACTAGATGGAAATTAGGGTGCAACATAAGCCTATGGTGGGCATGTATTTTGCGGCAACCCTAGTTATTTCTAGGTTAGGATTTTGGCAACCCTAATAATAAAAGAAAAGAAGAAGCAAACTTAGGCCACCTATATATTGACAAGTATAGAATTCGGCCACTACATGTGTTCTTGATACAAATTTCTTCTTCTTCTCAATTCATAGAAAGATTTTATTCTACTAAAACAAAAAGGAGTGTTAGATTATTCTTTGATAGTATACTATTTGCTTATTCATCAATAAGCTTGTGTGTACGATATCGATCTAGGTTCACGCGAGTTTCGATCATAAGATTGAGAACTCAAAAGTGACCGGAATAATCTTAGTCATTCTTTTGATTGTTTTTGTGACTAACAAAGAAAAGAAAAGTTTGTTTTGTCCATTCACAGGTTTGCAATTCAAAGAAAAGGGAGACCACGCTCCTAGGTGATCCACGTTCGTGCTAGGATTGAAGATCTTGCGGATTACCATCGACGTAAGTCAATCGGATCACGCGACAAAAGGTATTCTACTTTTTGTTATTGTATATGTATGTTTAATTAATTAAAGGGTTTAAGGTTCATAAAAGGAAAAATTTTTAAAAGTCACTAAATCTTGTTTTTAGTCTCGCTTTCGCTGCGTGTACTTCTTGGTATTTTTCCCTACATGGAGGAGTTTCAATTTTAGCTGTTTCCTTTTTTGGATTTTCAATGAATAATGAATTGATTTGTTTCCAAATATTAAGGGCTGATTTGTTTCCAAAATTTAGCCTTCCAAATAGGGAGCCAGTCAATTAGTTGCTTGTTTTAGTTTATTTTCTTTCCCGTTTGTAAGGCATTAATTGCCAAATATTTATTTTCTTTTTTTGGTTTTAGGGTTTCAGTATTTAAGGGTCCTTTTGATGTAATTTTACGGCAGACTTGATTTTGAATGAAATTTGAGAGAATTTTCTCTTTTGTTTTTTGAGAACTAATTGGAACTTATCAGAATTTCTCTGTGGGGTTCCTCCTTGACTTATCAATCGAGTATTCCATCCTTGATTGTGACGTCTTCCTTTATACCAAGGTTCACATCTCGATATAGGTGTTGGGTCGCGGTTTTCATCTGAACCAGAGGTTAGAACAATCTTAGGCATCAATCTTGATACAATCGACGAGGTTCATATCATTTGGTATCAGTGCTTCGGCCTCTAACATCAGGTTTTATCTATATTAGTTCTTCTTCTTCTTTGATTCCATTTGATCAATTCCAGTACAAAAAAAAAAAAAAAAAAAAAAAAAAAAAATCACGAAAAAAGGGTACCAAAGGCCTTTGCTTGTTGTTCAAGGTCAAAAAAAAAAAAAAAAAAAAAAGAAAAAAACGAAAGAAGATTACAAAATTTTTTATTTTTTTTAGAACGATCCTATAGTTGAAAATATCAACTATTGTTATTTCCCTTCTTGGTTTCGTACAGTGACATTCAAAAAAAAAAAAAAATTCCAAGAAGAAACTCATCCTTGTTATTCCAGTTTCGTTGTGATTCGTCTCGTGTAAACCTAGGAGATTTTTTGTTTCGTGTGAACGTGGCTAAGAAATTTTGATTATTTGGTTAGTTTGATAAGAACTTTTGAGAAAATTACGAGTGGAAAAAGGCAAGAGTGGTGAGTACATACTGAGGGTAAAAGCCGAATTTATTGTGTGTAAACACGAGTGTTGAGTGAACTCATTATTCGAGCGAAACACATGAGGGAGTGCTATGAGGTTTTTTTTTTTTTTCTAATCTTTGTTTTTTTTGCAGGAAAACATGTCTGAAAACAAAGACAAAGGCACTATTGAGGATTCTTCCATCCTGGCGGATCTAAAGTTTTGGAAGGAGGCATTAGTAGGGGAGATGAGACGGATGATGAGAGGGGAATTGATACCGGACAGCCCTCGCACAAATAAAACACACAAGAACAAACTGATACCAGACAGCCCTCGCACAAATAAAACACACAAGAACAAATAAAAATAGATTAACTAATTTTCCAAGGGATACAGATATCACTGACACGGGAGTGTCTATTTACATGACTCATGATCAAGGTGCAAAAGGTTCTAAATTATTACTTTAATTTATTGAGCAACAGATCATGTCAGAAGGGCAGTTTTGTGACTTTATAACTTTTGATTCTAGATGAATTAGCTAACGTACTTGATGTCATTAGAAAGATCAGCCTCTTAACTTCAATTTCGTATTTTGAAGCAAGTCATTTGAAGGTCCCAAGAGAGAGTTATGACTGCATTCATTTTGGTGCTCAGATTCAACTGATCTCGGGATTTGAAGAGTCCAGCTTTAATATCTTTAATTTCTTTGTTTAAAATGCTTTGAAATGTGTTGTTATCTGTTATTTTCATTCCTTTCCTATGCATGAAGGGTTGTTCCATGATTAGGCTATATAATGAGCCTTTATCCTTGTAAAAAGTAAGTTAATCAATATTGAATTTCAAAATACTATCTCTTTGAATTTTATCTTTTAACTCTGTATCTCTTTGGTGGATTTCCATTGAGTGGTGAGTTTCCCTTTAGTTCTGTATCCTTGGTTAATTCTCTAGGGTGGTGATATTCTGTATCCCTCTTGACTTAACTTTGGTGGTGAGCTTTTACCTATCTTACCGAACTTCCGTAGGGTGATGATCTTTGTATCCCTTTTGGAAGTAAAGCTATTGTTCTTTTGTGTGTGTTTGGGCTGTTTCTTGTTTGTCACGCTGCCTACCGGCATCAGTTTGGTATCAGAGCTTTTGGTTGCTCTTCGTTTTCTTTGTAATATCAACGGCTGGTCGTCGTCGCATGCCAACTTGAAAGTATACAAACGAAGTTAAATTGCTTAAAGCATACCTAGAGGGGGGTGAATAGGTTTTTACACCTTTTTCAAACCCTTGAACAAACTTTCGTTTGTCCCTCAAGGTAGCCTTACACACAACACAATAAGCCAAAGAAGACATACATAGACAATACGATAATACAATCATAAGAGCAAAGTCTAAGTATATCAACAAGTTATGTGAGGTATAAACAAAGTAAGCTTGTACTTCATAAGATGTTCAATGTGTTACAAGAGTGAACAAAATGTCACTAAACAAAAATTACAATATACAAAAGAATCATAGATACAAAATTTGATCAATAGAAAGAATTCACTAATCACACTATACAAAGTCTTGCTTCACAATACATCACATGAATATTATGAATCAAGATAATAAAATATACAATTAAAATAAAAGAGAAAGAGATAGGAAGAATTAACACAAGAGATTTTTTAACGTGGTAAAACCTTCAAGGAGGAAACATCCACGGGTTGAACTACAACCATTGGGTACTATATTATTGGAAAGTAAACATAGAACATTCACAAAGTGACCAATCTTTAGCTCACCCAACCTAGTGAAGTCTAAGCCTACCCAACCCTATTGGAAAGTGTGAAATCCCTCAATGATGCGAAACCACCATATATTGGACACCACACACAACCAACATCGATGGTAGATTAGAAATTCCTCAAGAGTGCATACACCTCCCGTGTACCCCACTCTATCGGAGTCTATGTCTAACCATACGCCTAGGCCTACCAATACAATAGCCAACTCCCTATCCAAGGCACTCTTGCCTCTAGAGAGCCTCCCATGCATGACTATCCAAGTCCTCCCGACTCTAGCCATGACTCCTTGCTTACCTATCCGAGTCATCCCGACTCTAGGCAAGACTTCTTGCTTGGCTATCCGAGTCACCCCGACTCTAACCAAGACTTCATGCCTTTTACAAGGATTTCCTAGTGTGATCATGTGAATGCAAATGATGCAAACAATCAATACAACATAGAATATGTGATCAATACATTCTATGGCACAAATAGACCTAAACATGTGATACCACAAGTAATCAAGTCTAGATGCAAAATACGAGAATAGAAACCTAAGCATGTGAAACACCTAACACATACACTCAAAGTCTCATTCACATATACAACACTTGAATCACAATATGTTCATGAAGTACAAATTCAAGATGCTATCAACATACAATAAAATGCTAGATATATGAGATTAAAATCAATCAATATACTAGTCAAAAATATAGAGCAAGGATTTGAGATTTACATCAATCAAAACCCATATTCTCTAAATCACAAACAAATACACAAATCCTAGATTTTATCAATCAAAGGATCAAATCAAATCTCAAGGTCATTTATCACAAAATTAATTCAATTAAGTTCCAAACAACCTAAGATGCCATTCTAATCACAATACAACTCACAAACATATGTAAAACCTCGAATCATAGAATCTAGTCAACATTAGTCCACAAATTGACTTTCAATTAGAATCATAATCAAGCTATCTTTCTCAATAGCTTTTACCAAACATAAACATATATATAGAAGAAGAAACCCCAAGCAAATGGAAGGTCAAAAAGAAAGAAATCCCAAAGTTGAGTCCATTACCTTGGATTCTGCAGCTGGTTCGGAAATCAGTGATGAACCACCAGAAATCACGATCAAACAGCCACCAAACCACTTGGAAATGATAGAGGACTCAAATACAAACACTCTCCAACTTGAATCACTCAAATCCGACTCCGGATGAGGAAGATATGGTGTTTTGAAAATCTGAAAATTGGAGAGGATTTGCTTACGGGAAAACTGAAACTTTTCTTCTTAATTTTTCAAATGGAGAGAGAGAGGGAAGAAATAGGAGGAGAGAGAAGGGCCAAGACAACCAATCAAGTGAGGCCACGTCACCCCTTGGCTGTGGGGGGCGCGTGGCCCACATGGGAGCAAAGGCTCCTCCAGGCCGTGGGGCCCACGGCCTCACCAACGGCCAGCCCAAGTGGCCTCACGGCCTGGGTTGTCCTCTCGCGCTCTCCCTTGGTTCTTCAGCCCGTATCTTGGGCGTCCGAACTCCGATTTTGAATCCGTTTCTGGATTACAAACCGTGACTCTCTCACGCACGACTACGACTACACAACTTTGAAAAACAGTTGAGAAATCATCTCGAAAATCATCGATGAAGTCAACTCAACGAATGAGAACGAAAAGTAGCGTAGCTACATCGTTTGGACTCGAAACTACATGAATGAGTAACCGAAACGACCGGAACTCAATAAGGAATCATAATAGAGCATATACAAGTCTAAATACAAAAATACGGAAATATACAAACACAAAGACACACACATATGCTAGTTTCCGGACATAGTCCTAGAAAATGCAAAACACAAAGTTTATCAACTTAATATGAATGCATGAGCATATTTTGCCAAGTGTGTGAAAGTGATATGTAAATGAAATTAAATCATGAAGGAACACACAAGAATGATACGTGTGTGTGTGTGTGCCTAGCCTTGTAAGAGATAAGAGGTCCTTTAATACCTTTGTCGACCAATAATGCCCGAATCTCTTAGAAGCCGACTTCTTGAATGAATTGTGGTTGAGGCGTCCTTCGTCTTCAAATTCTTCAATTAGTAACCACTAAACATTACAAGATAAACACGTGTTGATATGGAATTAATGCCAACACTAACTATAAACCTTACAATCTCCCCCTTTGGCAAATTCCATGTCAAAACCCCTAAACAAACACTAAAACAATTACAAAGAAAATTTGGTTACAATGAATACAATGAGTTACACATATAGACACAAATTAACAACCAAACAAGTCTTGAACTTCAACTTGGTCTTCTCTTGATATCACCTAAAAGGAACTTGAAAGCACAAGAATATCCAAGAGACAACAAATATGGCAATATCCAATCTTAGGCAAGAAAATAGTAACATATAAGTTCAAATGGATCAAGTATGCTCCCCCTTAATACATACTATCCATCAAAATATTCTAAGCCAAGATTCAACAACAAAAAAAAATATTACATGCCATAGTTCAAGCTAGATACCAAATATACAAACATATAAAACAACTAAAATGAGACTAAGTAAGCTAGATTTCTCCCATGTGTTTCTCATATTTCTCCCCCTTTTTGACATGATATGAAGCCAAAGGGAAAGAGTAAGAAAATATACCTCATGAAGCTCTCTAGCCACTTGTGCCACCAAGGAAAGAAGAACGGTGTGCGGATCTCACATATTGCCTTGTTGGAGTTGATTTTCCTTCCAACTCTTTGATCCTCTCATCTTGAGCAACAAGCTTGGCACTAAGGTCTTCAATCTTCCTTTGTGACGCCTCAATCAACCTACGAGATTCTTCAACCTCTTTCCTCAATTTTAAAGCCCAACTAGGAAGAGCGGGTGAGCTAGGGACATGGTTAGAATCAAGAGAATCACCAAAAAGCCTAAGCACATCATTAGACTTTCCCTTGTCCTTGTATGACATGGATGCCATACGTTTCTCACTCAAGTTCTCTAAGGGAGGAAGCATAACATCACCATCAAGATTCCTCACACCTTTAGCTAAGCACAATTGAGTTATAAACCCCGGAAAAGCCAATTTCTTATCCAAACGACTAGTACAAGCCGCAATTTCAATTTGCTCCACAAGCAATTCACCAAGGTTTATAGGTTTGTTAGTCACCAAGGCATATACAATCTTAATTTTGTCTCTATTAAGCTCCGAAGCATTAGTAGAAACAACAAGATTGGAGCACACAAATAAATGCCAAAATGCACTAATTTTTGTTAGCTCACCTTGCTTAATAAAAGCACGTTTCCCCCACACAAAATTACTATCATCACATAGAGTTCTACCCATTAAATCAAGGTTTTCCAAGATGTCAACATCAAGGAATTCCGATTCAATATCATCGGGCAAGTCTAGAAATTCATTAACCTTCCTAGGACAAACTCTAAAGACAACTTTCCTTATGCTTGGAGTAGCACTCGTCACAGTAGAACCAGATTTGTAAGCATGATAAAACTCTCTAACAACGGTCTCATTAGAGATTCCTAACATGTTCACCCATGAATTCCAATTTCTACTCTTAAGCACATCATAAACATAGGATCCAACACAAGAGTCCAAGTCAATACCTCTTTCTTGAATAAGCTTTTTGCAACCAAAAATTCCCAATTCATCCACTTTGTTACCTTTGGAAATTTTGGAAGAAATTGTAGGTTTGGACTTGTCAATGGGAGTTGAAGAAGTATTTCCACCAATCTTCTTTGCTTTTCCCATAATCTTGCTATACAAAAACAAACTAAAACCAAAGTGAGAGGAAACAAAGAAACAAATAAAGTAACCAATAAACATATGCAAAGGCAAAACACTATATTCAATAAATCATCATGTGAATAAGAATTTATCATAGCATCTTCATGATTTATCAAAAATAAGAATAATGCCAACAAACAACAACCTTGAAGAACATGTGAACATGTCATAAAAGAGAACAAGAATTTAGCATATTATGCTCCCCCTTGACAAGTGCCTCATCTAAAATCAAGATAGACAAATGTTCACAAAAATCACCACACAATCACATCACAAGCAATTTTTATTAGATTTGCAAATAAGCTTCACATATCTAAGAGAGTTACATCAAGATTTTCAATCACTCTCATATGTCTTCAAAATTGCTAAAGTATCAAAAATACTAATTAAGCAAACGTGAGTGTGTGAAGATTTTGCTTCAAGTATATGAAAAGAAGTAGTTTGATAATCAAGCATGCATACAATTTCAACATCTATTCATCTTAGGCCTTTCCATAAAAAGGTCAAACCGGTTATCATCCAAAATTTTGCTTATAAAGAGAATAGATTTCAACATGTGAGCGTGTGTGTGCATGTGGCTCGTCAACCCATTTCTATTTGTCAACCCGAGCTCATTTGATTATTCAACTATACTCCAAAAGCCTTTTTTTTTTTTTTATTTAGGCTTGAATCAAAGATTTTTTTTTTTTTTTTTATGATTCAATTCAACACTTCTTTGATTTTTCTAACAAAAACATATACACCTCATGGCGGCTTTCACTCATCACAATGGCGTAGCCCTTTCCTACATTGGGTGGCTTCACAACCAAGGTGTGTAGCCCTTTCCATGAGGGTGCTCGTTGAGTTCTATGTTGCCGAAGCAAATGGATACCAACCATTGGTCATTTTTAAATGTACTAGTCCTTAGGACTTCAAGATGTATCCAAAGCGAACATCAATCAAGCTCAACATACTTAACAAAACATACAAGAGAAGCAAAGTGCATTTTTGAAACCAATTTCAAGGCTTAAAAGCACATGATCTAGAAGCAAGTAAGGAGACTTACTTAAGATCTCTACTTCTCAAGAGAGTAGCTATCAAAGAATATGAAGCTCACATTATTCAAAAATTAGCCACTCAACAATCATACAAATAACAACACACTTCATGAAATAAGATCAATGTGAACACTTATCACCAAAAGATCTTAAACTAGCAAATGTCAAAGAGGACCATATAAACACTATACTAGTTCTCAATTATGACATGCTTCATGAATGTGATACAAACAATGAGTTGATAGATGAAAAATCAAGTAAGCAAGCAATATGATATAGAGATACCTTCGCAAGCTATTTTCACCAAATACAATGCCTTCACCCTTTTTATGAGTCATCTTGGCTTGTAAGTCCTCATGACTACAAGTTATAGGTGTGTCGATTCCAAGAGACTAAAGACAATGTAATCCAACTCAAACAAACAAAAAAAAATGACTTTCTCTAAAAGCCATAACAACAATGTTACCATAAAGATTCCAAAAAAAACTTCGCAAAAGTTAATCAACAAATTTTGACTATCATAACAAACAAAGTGAGATAGCTAAGTTCATGTCAAGTTGAAAAGATACAAAGCAAAAAGCTAAGCTTCTTATCAACAACACTAGTCTTAAAGCTAACTCACACGTGCAACTTACACTAATGGTAAGAGCACTCACCCTTGACAAATTTTGTCTTGGGTGGACATACACGAACATCATCAAGATTCTCTTTGACCACAATGTTGAACTTAGAGTAAAGTTCTTCCACAACTTGATTCACAATAATATCATTAATACTCTTTTTCTCAACATTGTTAGCAACACATGCAAGGTCAAATTTTGAAGGATATGCATTCTTCACCTTCCGGACATTCTTAACATGCTTTGAAAAATTATCATGCTTTCCATATTCAAAAGCTTCAGCATGCATAGAATTAGGTCCAATCTCTCTATTCCTAGATGCATTTTCTAAGTTGAAATATTCAATGAATTTATAGCACTTGGGCTTGATATGGCCTAAGATATTGCAAAAATGACATATGGGAACAAAATGAGAGATTTTACCTTCCGGTGGTGGTGGAGGACAAATGGGAGTTTTAAGGGGTACCTTATTCTTCAACTTGTTCTTGGTCTTGGAACATCTCTTCTTAGGAGCTTTCTTATCAACAACGACCTTGCTTTTAGGAAGTGATACTACTATGAGCTTCTCCTCAACTACCAAGTCGCTTGAGCCTCCTAGATTCAAACTAGAGATGATCCTATCCCTTTCAAGAACAAACCCTTCAAATTCTCTAAGCTTCTTGGCAAGAGCATTCTTTTCACCTAAGATCCTCCGAGTTGTTGAGACAAACTCATCCACTTGTAGCTTGATCAAATCATCTTAAGCACTCTTAATGATTTGGAACAACCTCCTCATCCAACGAATATTGACATACATCCTCTAGAATAGAGTGAGAGGTTATGAATGCAACAAAGTTGCTTACCAACTCTTCTTCACTAGAAGACTCATCACTTGAGCTCTCCTCTTCACTAGAGACATCATCACTCCATGTGGATTTCTTCATTATGTTGCTTGAGTAAGTGATCAAATCTAAATTGATCATCCTTTGGAACACAAGAACATCTTCTTCTTTGCTTTTGTAACTAACACTCTTTCAAGCTTATCAACAAAGTTGTTAGTAGACAAATGCAATGGAAAAACAAGAAGAACCATTTCCACAACAAATAAAGAAGGACAACTATGACACAAAAACCTAAGCAATTTACTCGTAAGTATAAACTGGATCTCATCGAGGGCTGTCCGACGACCCGCTCTAATACCAATTGAAAGTATACAAAACGAAGTTAAATTACTTAAAGCATACCTAGAGGGGGGGTGAATAGGTTTTTACACCTTTTTCAAACCCTTAAACAAACTTTCGTTTGTCCCTCAAGGTAGCCTTACACACAACACAATAAGCCAAGGAAGACATACATAGACAATACGATAATACAATCATAAGAGCAAAGTCTAAGTATATCAACAAGTTATGTGAGGTATAAACAAAGTAAGCTTGTACTTCATAAGATGTTCAATGTGTTACAAGAGTGAACAAAATGTCACTAAACAAAAATTACAATATACAAAAGAATCATAGATACAAAATTTGATCAATAGAAAGAATTCACTAATCACACTATACAAAGTCTTGCTTCACAATACATCACATGAATATTATGAATCAAGATAATAAAATATACAATTAAAATAAAAGAGAAAGAGATAGGAAGAATTAACACAAGAGATTTTTTAACGTGGTAAAACCTCCAAGGAGGAAACATCCACGGGTTGAACTACAACCATTGGGTACTATATTATTGGAAAGTAAACATAGAACATTCACAAAGTGACCAATCTTTAGCTCACCCAACCTAGTGAAGTCTAAGCCTACCCAACCCTATTGGAAAGTGTGAAATCCCTCAATGATGCGAAACCACCATATATTGGACACCACACACAACCAACATCGATGGTAGATTAGAAATTCCTCAAGAGTGCATACACCTCCCGTGTACCCCACTCTATCGGAGTCTATGTCTAACCATACGCCTAGGCCTACCAATACAATAGCCAACTCCCTATCCAAGGCACTCTTGCCTCTAGGGAGACTCCCATGCATGACTATCCGAGTCCTCCCGACTCTAGCCATGACTCCTTGCTTACCTATCCGAGTCATCCCGACTCTAGGCAAGACTTCTTGCTTGGCTATCCGAGTCACCCCGACTCTAACCAAGACTTCATGCCTTTTACAAGGACTTCCTAGTGTGATCATGTGAATGCAAAGATGCAAACAATCAATACAACATAGAACATGTGATCAATACATTCTATGGCACAAATAGACCTAAACATGTGATATCACAAGTAATCAAGTCTAGATGCAAAATACAAGAATAGAAACCTAAGCATGTGAAACACCTAACACATACACTCAAAGTCTCATTCACATATACAACACTTGAATCACAATATGTTCATGAAGTACAAATTCATGATGCTATCAATATACAATAAAATGCTAGATATATGAGATTAAAATCAATCAATATACTAGTCAAAAATATAGAGCAAGGATTTGAGATTTACATCAATCAAAACCCATATTCTCTAAATCACAAACAAATACACAAATCCTAGATTTTATCAATCAAAGGATCAAATCAAATCTCAAGGTCATTTATCACAAAATTAATTCAATTAAGTTCCAAACAACCTAAGATGCCATTCTAATCACAATACAACTCACAAACATATGTAAAACCTAGAATCATAGAATCTAGTCAACATTAGTCCACAAATTGACTTTCAATTAGAATGATAATCAAGCTATCTTTCTCAATAGCTTTTACCAAACATAAACATAGATATAGAAGAAGAAATCCCAAGCAAATGGAAGGTCAAAAAGAAAGAAATCCCAAAGTTGAGTCCATTACCTCGGATTCTGCAGCTGGTTCGGAAATCAGTGATGAACCACCAGAAATCACGATCAAACAGCCACCAAACCACTTGGAAATGATAGAGGACTCAAATACGAACACTCTCCAACTTGAATCACTCAAATCCGACTCCGGATGAGGAAGATATGGTGTTTTGAAAATCTGACAATTGGAGAGGATTTGCTTACGGGAAAACTGAAACTTTTCTTCTTAATTTTTCAAATGGAGAGAGAGAGGGAAGAAATAGGAGGAGAGAGAAGGGCCAAGACAACCAATCAAGTGAGGCCACGTCACCCCTTGGCCGTGGGGGGCGCGTGGCCCACACGGGAGCAGAGGCTCCTCCAGGCCGTGGGGCCCACGGCCTCACCAACGGCCAGCCCAAGTGGCCTCACGGCCTGGGCTGTCCTCTCGCGTGCTCCCTCGGTTCTTCAGCCCGTATCTTGGGCGTCCGAACTTTGATTTCGAATTTGTTTCTGGATTACGAACCGTGACTCTCTCACGCACGACTACGACTACACAACTTTGAAAAACGGTTGAGAAATCATCTCGGAAATCATCGATGAAGTCAACTCAATGAATGAGAACAAAAAGTAGCGTAGCTTCGTTTGGACTCGAAACTACATGAATGAGTAACCGAAATGACCGAAACTCAATAAGGAGTCATAATAGAGCATATACAAGTCCAAATACAAAAATACGGAAACATACAAACACAAAGACACACACATATGCTAGTTTCCGGACATAGTCCTAGAAAATGCAAAACACAAAGTTTATCAACTTAATATGAATGCATGAGCATATTTTGCCAAGTGTGTGAAAGTGATATGTAAATGAAATTAAATCATGAAGGAACACACAAGAATGATATGTGTGTGTGTGTGCCTAGCCTTGGAAGAGATAAGAGGTCCTTTAATACCTTTGTCGACCAATAATGCCCGAATATCTTAAAAGCCGGCTTCTTGAATGAATTGTGGTTGAGACGTCCTTCGTCTTCAAAATTCTTCAATTACTAACCACTAAACATTACAAGATAAACACGTTTTGATATGGAATTAATGCCAACACTAACTATAAACCTTACACAACTATTGATGAAGAGACAGCTCCTCAAGTGGATCAACGAAGAAAAAATGTTATTGATGATTTAAAACAACAAATCCATCAACTCCAGCAGCGTTTGGATCAATTCGTGATTGATGAGTTAAAACAGCAAATCCAAAAACTCCAGCAGCATTTGCAACTCATTGAAAATGAATCGAATCATTCGGTGGATCAAAAAGGTCTATTTCATGAAGGTATAGATTTCTATTGTATTACAACAGAAATTCCTACTTTTGATAATGATGGTTCTTATGGAGATTCATTTGGTGATTCCTTTGACAAACTCGAGCCTATTTGGGATGAATTCAAATATGGTGACTTGAGTGATTCTTTTGATGAAATTGAAAACATAAATGATTTTCAGCAAATTGGCAAATCACATCAGCTGGTTTGTCATGATGAAATCAGAATTAGTTCATCTCACGTAAATTTGGATAAACCACCAATCTTTGATGATGATGATGAGTTTGAAGGACCGAATCAAAAGGTTTCAAATTTTGAAGACTGTTTTTATGGTTCTCATGTCTATTTTTCCAAGAGCATCTCTCCAACATTTCTGTTCTTGCATAAATTGATTATCAGTTCATATATTTCATCTTATTGGTGTGATTGGATGGACATAATTACAAAGGTTGGAAAGTTAAGGTTGGAAAGTTTAGGGTGCATCGACTTCCTTTTCGAGTTCCATTGCAAGGGATGTTTTTTAATCGATATCAAAAAGATAAATCCTTAGAAACTCAAGGACGAGTTGTTTTTCAACCAGGGGAGTTTGACACGGGAGTGTCTATTTACATGACTCTTGATCAAGGAGCAAAAGGTTCTAAATTATTACTTTAATTTATTGAGCAGCAGATCATGTCAGAAGGGCAATTTTGTGACTTCATGACTTTTGATTCTAGATGAATTAGCTAACATACTTGATGTCATTGGAAAGATCAGCCTCTTAACTTCAATTTTGTATTTTGAAGCAAGTCATTTGAAGGTCCCAAGAGAGAGTTATGACTTAATTCGTTTTGGTGCTCAGATTCAACTGATCTCGGGATTTGAAGAGTCTAGCTTTAATATCTTTAATTTCTTTGTTTAAAATGCTTTGAAATGTGTTGTTATCTATTATTTTCATTCCTTTCCTATGCATGGAGGGTTGTTCCATGATTAGGCTATATAATGTGCCTTTATCCTTGTAAAAAGTAAGTTAATGGATATTACATTTCAGAATATTATCTCTTTGAGATTTTATCTTTCAACTCTGTATCTCTTGGGTGGATTCCTTTAGAGTGGTGAGTTTATCATTGGTTCTGTATCCTTGGTTAGTTAAGAGGGTGGTGTTTTTGTATCCCTTTAGATTAATCTTGGTGGTGAGCCGTTTCTACTAGTTTACTAAGGGTGGTGGTGACATTACGTGCTTTAAGTGTTTGGGAGCAGGTCATATTGCATCACAATGCCCAAACAAGAGAGTAATGGTTTTGAAGGACGATGGTGATATCGAATCCGAGGGTGAATCTGATGATGAGTTCATGCCACCTTTGGAAGATGCAAGTGACTTTGAATATCCGGTGGATGGAGAGCTTTTGGTTGCAAGAAGAGCTCTTAGTGCTCAAGCCAAGGAAGATGATGAGGTACAACGTGATAACGATTTTTCACACTCGCTGCCATGTTAATGATAAGGTATGTAGTATGATTATTGATGGGGGGAGTTGTACTAATGTGGCTAGCACTACTTTAGTGGAAAAATTGAATTTGACAACTTTGAAGCACCCAAAACCTTATAAGCTACAATGGTTGAATGATAGTGGGGAAGTTAGGGTGAATAAACAGGTGTTGGTGTCATTTTCAATTGGAAAATACAAAGATGAAATTATTTGTGACATGGTACCAATGAATGTGGGTCATATCCTTTTGGGAAGACCATGGCAATTTGATAGTCATGTGAGACATGATGGATATACCAATAGATACTCCTTTGTACTCAATAAAAGGCCAATCACTCTTGTACCTTTAACCCCAAGACAAGTATATAAAGATCAAGTGAAGTTAAAAAAAAAAGAGATGTTAAAAAGGAGAGTGAGAGTTCAAAAGAAAGAGAGACAAATAAGAGAGAGTCTGAAACAACAAAAAATGAAAAAAAAAGTGGAAAAAGAAATAGAGGCTGATGAGAAAAAAGAGAGAGAAAACAAGTGAGTTTTTATGCAAGAGAGAGTGAGATCAAAAAGGCTTTGTTTTCAAATCATCCAATGATTGTACTTTTGTACAAAGAGGCTTGTTTTAGTACTAACGAAATTGACTCTTCTTTGCCTAGTGTTGTTGTTTCACTTTTGCAGGACTTTGATGAAGTGTTTCCCGAAGAGATGCCTATTGGTTTACCACCAATAAGGGGGATTGAGCACCAAATTGATTTTGTACTCGGAGCACCAATTCCAAATAGACCCGCATATAGAAGTAATCCCGAGGAGACAAAGGAACTTCAAAGGCAGGTAGATGAGCTCATGGAAAAGGGGTATGTTCGTGAGAGTATGAGTCCTTGTGCGGTTCCCGTATTGCTTGTGCCTAAGAAGGACGGAACATGGAGGATGTGTGTTGATTGTCGTGCCATCAACAATATCACTGTAAAGTATCGACATCCTATTCCTAGATTAGATGATATGCTTGATGAATTGCATGGTTCTATTGTTTTCACTAAAATTGATCTTAAAAGTGGATATCATCAAATTAGGATGAAAGAAGGTGATGAGTGGAAAACTGCTTTCAAAACAAAATACGGTTTATATGAGTGGTTAGTTATGCCTTTTGGGTTAACTAATGCACCAAGTACTTTCATGAGATTAATGAACCATGTTTTGCGTGCTTTTATTGGAAAATTTATGGTGTTTACTTTGATGATATTCTGATTTATAGCAAGAACTTGGATGAGCATGTTGAACATTTAAAACTTGTTTTAGGTGTTTTAAGAATAGAAACGTTGTTTGCTAATTTAAAAAAGTGTGCCTTTTGCACAGATAAGCTTGTATTTCTGGGATTTGTTGTCAGTGCTAAGGGAATTGGGGTTGATGAAGAAAAGGTTAAGGCAATTAAGGAGTGGCCAAAACCTATAAATGTGGGACAAGTGAGAAGTTTTCATGGGTTGGCTAGTTTCTATAGGAGGTTTGTGAAAGACTTTAGTAGTCTAGCTGCACCTTTAACTGAAGTTATAAAAAAGAATGTGGGTTTTAAGTGGGATAATGAACAAGAAAAGGCATTTAACTTGATTAAGGAAAAATTAACTAATGCACCTTTGCTTGCTTTGCCTGACTTTGCTAAAGCTTTTGAGATTGAGTGTGATGCTTCAAGAATAGGTATTGGAGCTGTTCTAAAGCAAGAAGGACGTCCCATTGCATTTTTTAGTGAGAAAATAAGTGGAGCAGCATTGAATTACCCTACCTATGACAAGGAGATGTATGCTTTGGTTAGGGCATTGGAAACTTGGCAACACTACCTTTGGCCGAAAGAATTTGTGATTCACACGGATCATGAGTCCTTGAAGCATTTAAAGGGGTAGCACAAGCTAAATAAGCGGCATGCCAAGTGGGTGGAGTTCATTGAAACATTTCCATATGTGATCAAGTACAAAAAGGTAAGGAAAACGTGGTCGCTGATGCTTTGTCTAGAAGGTATGTTTTACTTTCTACTTTGGATGCTAGATTGTTTGGTTTTGACTGCATTAAAGAATTGTATGTGGAAGATTCTGATTTTAGCAATGTATTCAATCCATGTGAAAAGGTTGCTTTTGGCAAGTTTTATAGGCATGATGGATTTTTGTTTAGAGAAACTAAATTATGCGTGCCTAAGAGTTCTTTGCGTGAATTGCTTGTTAGAGAAGCTCATGGGGGAGGTTTGATGGGGCATTTTGGTATAGCCAAGACACTAGATGTTTTGCATGAACACTTCTTTTGGCCTCATATGAAACGTGATGTAGAAAGAATTTGTGAGAAATGCATTACATGTAGACAAGCTAAGTCTAGGATTAAGCCTCATGGTTTGTATACTCCATTGCCTATACCTAGTGGACCTTGGATTGATATTTCTATGGATTTTGTGTTGGGTTTGCCTAGGTCAAAGAGGGGTAGGGATTCTATATATGTGGTTGTTGATAGGTTTTCTAAAATGGCACATTTCATTTCTTGTCATAAAACTGATGATGCATCACATATTGCTGATTTGTTTTTCAAAGAAATTGTTAGATTGCATGGCATGCCTAAACCATTGTTTCGGATAGAGATGCTAAGTTCTTAAGCTACTTTTGGAAAACTTTGTGGGGCAAGTTAGGAACTAAACTTTTATTTTCTACTACTTGTCATCCACAAACTGATGGTCAAACTGAAGTAGTTAATAGGACTTTATCTGCCTTGTTGCATGCTATAATACAAAAGAACTTGAAAACATGAGAGGATTGTTTGTCGCATGTAGAGTTTGCTTATAATAGGAGTGATATGAACCTCACCAAGAGTAGTGAGACCCGGAACCAATATATGGTATAGAAGGATCGTTTTCTAATTCAAGTTTATAAAAACAAAGAAAATAAAGGACCGTGACCCATTATCTATATGGAGATAAGAACCAACGGTATCAAGAAGGTTGTAGACGCCACACTCAAGAAAGAGAAAGAAGGTGAGTGATAAGTCAAGGTTTGAACGCCACAACGTAGAACCTTGGTAAGTTCATAGTTCAATGAGGAACCAAGAGAAAAAGTTCTCTCAAATAATATTTTATTCAAAGTCTAATCTCCTCCAAATAATACATCAATGCGTCCTTTAAATACTAAGAAAATATCTAAACCCTAGACGACAAAAGAAAAGGAAATAAACTACTCAGCAAGTAATTGCCTTACAATTAGGAAAGTAAAAGAATAAAAACTAGCAACTAGTTAACTTTGTTTGGGAAACAAATCAACTATTTATTTGGGAAATAATTAAAAATAGGAAATATGCTAAAATTCGGAATCCTCTAACCCTAGTTTGTATCTCACACCATAATCAGCTCTTTATTAGGAAATATGCTGAAATTCGGACTCCTCAGCTCAAGTCTTCGCGCAACAAACTAGATGGCTGAATTTGGGCCTGTTGTAATCTACTATGGAGGACAAAGTCTTCATAACATCTGTAGAGCTCGTCTTGGGCTTTCCGAAAACATATTATAATAGACAATCCGACTTCAGATGCTCTCTGTAGAGGCCCACGAAGTTCAGCCCGGCGTCCAGCTCTCTTACAGCTCAAGTCTTCGCGCAACAAGATAGATGGCCGAATTTGGGCCTGTTGTGATCTGTTACGGATGACGGAGTCTTCATAACATCTGTAGGGCTCGTCTTGGGATTTTTGAAAACATATTATAATAGACAATCTGACTTCAGATGCACTCTGTAGAGGCCCACGAAGTTCAGCCCAGATTTGGTCTTCATGTGGACTGAACTTGGACTTCAGCAACTCAGAATCAGCCCCCATTAAATGCTTCTTTGATCCTCTTGCCCCTTGTAATTGGCTCAACTGGAACATGAAATGGATCCGTTGGTGAAGCTTCTTGATTCTCATCAAGGAGTGTGCATTCTGCAACTCATTTTTCGCCTTTTGAAATTGTGTATGGTTTTAACCCATTGACTGCTTTGGATTTACTTCATTTACCTGTGAATGAGCATGTTAACTTGGATGGGAAGAAAAAGGCAGATTTTGTTAGGCAAATCCATGAAAAGACTCGACAAAACATTGAGAGGAGAATTGAGCAATATGCCAATCAAGCTAATAAAGGGCACAATAAAGTTGTGTTTGAACCCGGTGATTGGGTGTGGTTGCATATGAGGAAGGAATAGTTTCCAGTCCAGCGGCGTTCTAAATTACTTCCTAGGGGAGATGGCCCATTTCAAGTGCTTGAAAGGATCAATGACAACGCCTACAAGTTAGATCTTTCAGGTGAGTATAATGTTAGTGCAAGCTTTAATGTTTCTGATTTGTCTCCTTTTGATGTAGGTGACGATTTGAGGACAAATCCTTTTCAAGAGGGAGGGAATGATGAGAATAAGGGGGCCACATCAAGAGATCCATTGCACGTTCTGGTTGGGCCAATAACAAGGGCAAGGGCTAAGAGATTCAAGGAAGCACTAAATGGCCTGATTTAAGACACTTGGGCTGATTCTGAATTATTAAAGTCCAAGATGAGCCCACATGAAGACCAAGGCTTAATTAACATCATCAAGGCAATTGATTGGGCCGAATAAGAGTGACTTGGGCATGTGGCAGAGAGCTTGGGTGTGAGGCACAAGCTATGGCGTGTGGAGGAGTTTCAATTTTAGTTGTTTCCTTTTTTGGATTTTCAATGAATAATGAATTGATTTGTTTCCAAAATTTAGCCTTCCAAATAGGGAGCAAGTCAATTAGTTGCTTGTTTTAGTTTATTTTCTTTCCCGTTTGTAAGGCATTAATTGCCAAATATTTATTTCCTTTTTTTGGTTTTAGGGTTTCAGTATTTAAGGGTCCTTTTGATGTAATTTTTCGGCAGACTTGATTTTGAATGAAATTTGAGAGAATTTTCTCTTTTGTTCTTTGAGAACTAATTGGAACTTATCAGAATTTCTCTGTGGCGTTCCTCCTTGACTTATCAATCGAGTATTCCATCCTTGATTGTGGCATCTTCCTTTATACCAAGGTTCACATCTCGATATAGGTGTTGGGTCGCGGTTTCCATCCGAACCAGAGGTTATAACGATCTTAGGCATCAATCTTGATACAATCGACGAGGTTCGTATCAATGAAGTCTCGAAAATACCCCTTCGAGCTGAATCTGATGCATAACAAACCATAGTGAGAATTTGGAATCCCTTTGTGTCTTGAACCGAGGTCATGTAATGGGACACTCTCGTGTCAATCTCCCCAGGTTGGAAAAGGCTTGACCTCAAGTCTGAAATGCTAGCATCACCTTGATAAGGAGACAAATTAGCTACATTGAAAGTTGGTGACACACTATAAGAATCTGGTAGCTCAATCTTGTACGCATTCCCTCCAATGCGTTGAAGTACTTTGAAGGGACCATCAGCTCTAGGCTTTAGCTTACCATATTTCCCTTTCGTGAAACGATCTTTACAAAGATGAATCCACACCAAATCTCCTTCCTTGAACTCTACATGCTTGCGACGCTTGTTCTTAGTCTTCTTGTACTTCTCATTCTGCTTCACAATCTTCTCTCGAACTTGAGCATGCAACTTTTTGATCTCACCAGCTCTAGCATCAGCATCTCCATTGAAATCTTTGTTAGAACCAATGGGAACCAAATCCAAAGGGCTGATAGGATTCTTACCATACACCACCTCAAATGGGCTATGATTGGTGCTTTGGCTTTTTGAGCAATTGTATGCAAACTCAATTTGAGGTAAGACCAAATCCCATTGCCTAATATTCTTCCCCACATAACACCTCAAAAGATTTCCCAAGCTACGATTAACAACTACTGTTTGTCCATCGGATTGTGGATGATAAGATGAGCTGAAATTGAGGCTAGTACCAAGCTTCCTCCAAAGTGTATGCCAAAATAACTCAAAAACTTTGAATCACGATCTGAAACAATTGTCTTTGGGACACCATGAAGCTTCACAATCTCTTTGAAGTACAAATCTAAAATATAAGAAGCATCGCTAGTCTTGTTGCAAGGAACAAAATGAGCCATCTTCGAACATCGATCAACAACCACCATGATAGAGTCTTTGTTCCTTTGAGTTCTAGGTAAACCCATCATAAAATCCAAACAAACATCTTCCCAAGGAGCATGAGCTACTGGCAGCAGTGTGTACAACCTCATATTTTGACCATGAGTCTTCGCCACAAGACATACCCTACACTCTACACATGTCTAGCTACATCTCTCATCATCTTAGGCCAATAAAACTTTTCTTCCACAAGAGCAAGAGTCTTGTCTCTCCCGAAATGACCATCTATCCCACTGTCATGAGCTTTCATAATAATGGATTGCCGAAGTGAACATTAAGGCACACACAAATGATTGGCTTTGAATAAATATTCCGAGGATGGGTTTCATCCTTTGGTTGGCTATTAAAGGTAGGCTTTCTACCTTGGACCGTGTTTAGCGTTACGATCCTCAAGTTATTGCTACATGTGTCCTTTGCAATTCTCAAAACGAAACTCATGCCCACCTTTTCTTTGAGTGTTTGTATAGCAAAGCCATTTGGACTCATCTCTTGAACAAGTGTGGTTGTACTTGGATTGGTCCTCAGCTGGAATGATTTAATTGATTGGATTTCCATTCATTGGAAAGGGAACTCTCCTTCCATTGTGACTAAAAAGCTTTGCCTTGCAGTGGCTGTCTACTTTATTTGGAGAGAGCGAAATTGTCGTATTTTAAGAGCTCTAGAAGGCCTAATTTAGAGGTTACCCGGACCATTATTGACACTATTCGTAGCCGGCTTTGTTCTATCAATTTGAAGGATTGGCCTCTGATTGCTATGAATTGGAATGTAACCTCTAGATGATACTTGTGTTGTTGGCTGTTTGTTTGCTTTCTTTAGTGTTTTTTTTTGCTTTGTTAAAGCTTTTGTTTAGCTCTTGTTTATGAGCTTGTTGTTTTTGAGCTTTTTGCTGAGCTTGTTTTGGGCCTTAGTGCTCTGGTTTCATTGTTTCCTGGGGTATGCCCCTTGTATTTGTACATTCTTTCCTCTTTCTATGATACTATTTATTTACCCCAAAAAAAAACAAAAAAAAAAAAATAAATACCTATCATGCTTCAAGAACTGCTCAAACGGGCCCCTTTTACACTTTTGCCAAATGCTACCAAAGTATGGATCAGCTGCATACAAATCTTTCATGATCTCAAACCCCACCACTTTAACTTCCATTGTGGACAACAAGGAAAGCTTCCTACTCAAAGCATCAGCCACCACATTTTGAACACCCGCTTTGTGCTTAATTATGAAGTTGTAAGCTTGAATAAACTCCACCCATATTGCATGTCTTCGATTGAGCTTGTGTTTGCTGTTGATGAACTTCTTTTTTTTTTGTTAGGTAAATAATCTTTCTAGGTCTTGAACCTTGGTGGTGAGGGGTTCCCAAAAGAAGGCCCACCACTATGGCAAGGGACCATGTGTAAGCTGTTGATGAACTTCAATGCTTCATGATCTGAATAAAGCACAAAAGGCTTTGACAGGAGGTATTGACTCCAATGATTCAAGGCTAGATAAATTGCATAGAACTCTTTGTCATAAGTAGAGTATTTTCTGCATGAATCATTCAACTTCTCACTAAAGAAAGAAATTGGTTTACCTTCTTGACTTAGCATAACACCAATACCCGAATTAGAAGCATCACACTCAACTTCAAATACCTTTGTCAAATCTGGAAGTGAAAGAATAGGAGCCTCCGCTACCTTCCTTTTAATGAACTCAAAACTTCTTCTAGCAAAATCCATCCACTTGAACCCAACGCTTTTCAAGCATTCGGTGATTGGAGCAATAATAGAACTAAATCCTTTGATGAAACGTCGATAAAAAGAAGCAAGCCCATGAAAACTTCAGATGTCGTGAACTGATTTCGATTCTGTCCAGCTTAGGATTGCATCCACCTTGGTAGGATCCATCTTGATTCCATCTTTAGACAGAACATAGCCTAAGAAAATAAAGCTGCTAGTAACGAACTTACACTTCTTCAAATTAGCATAAAGTTTTTGCTCCCTCAATATGCGAAAGATCTGCTCAAGATGATTCAAGTGTTCTTCTTCTTCTTTGCTATACACTAGAATATCATCAAAGTAAACAACAACAAATTGCCCAATACAAGGTTTAAGGATATGGTTCATGAATCTCATGAAAGTGCTAGGGGCGTTAGATAACCCAAATTGCATCACCATCCACTCATAGAGGCCATCTCTAGTCTTGAAGGTTGTCTTCCACTTATCTCCTTGTCTCATTATGATCTGATGGTAACCACTTCATAGATCAATTTTTGAAAAGATGGCAGCACCATGTAGTTGATCAAGTAGATCATCAAGTCGTGGAATCGGGAAGTGATAATCAACTGTAATCTTGTTCACTGCTCTACTATCAATACACATATGCCACACACCATCTTTCTTTGGTACCAAAGAGCTGGTACTGCACATGGACACATGCTTTCTCTCACCATTCTCTTGGCTAACAATTCATCCATTTGACGTTGCAACTCTTCATGCTCTTTAGGACTCATTCGATAAGCTGCCTTGTTTGGAATAGTTGCACTTGGAACAAAGTCAATGCAATGCTGAATGTCCCTCAATGGTGGTAAACCAGGTGGTAATTCATCCATAACCAGTGGAGGATCATTGTTCCCCTCATTTTCTTCCACCACAAACAGCACATACTCTTCACCCCTTGCATCAACTCTCTCCTACAATCAACTTGAGTAAGCAAGTTATTTCCCTCTCCTTTAGAAGGTTTGGGAACCTTTTCTAGCCTACTAGGGCCTAACACAATCTTACAACCATCTTTAACAAAAGAGTACATGTGTTTAAAACCATCATACAACACATGTCTATCATAATGCCAAGGTCTCCCTAGTAGTAAATGACATGCATCCATAGGAGCTACATCACACCAAACTCCATCTCTATAATTTCTACCAATTGAAAAAGAAACAAGGCAACGTTTATACACCTTTATTTCATTGTTTTTTTGAAGCCAAGAAAGCTTGTAAGGATGAGAATGTTCTATTTTGAAACCCAGCTTCTCCGCCATTAGAGTAGACACCACATTCTCAAAGCTTCTGATGTTAATAATTACATCACAAACCTTTTCATTTGAGGTACATCTGGTATGAATTTTGTTTTTCCACAACCAATCTTCTTCTTCTTCATGAACAACACTCTGACTTCTTTGAAAGATAAGTGACATACCATGATCAGCATAAGTCAGCTCTTCATCTTTCTCTTGATCATCATAATAATCAAAGATTGATGGTTCATCAAAATTTAAATGGGGTGAAACAAATCTGGTTTCATGATGATGAACAAGCTGATGTGATTTTTCAATATACTGAAAATCATTTATGATTTCAGCCCCATCAAAAGAATCAGCCAAGTCACACAAATCATCATCATCAAAAGTAGGAATTTCTGATGTAAAATAGTAGAAATCCATACCTTCATGAAATACACCTTTTTGATCCACCGAATAAATTGATTGATTCTCGATGAGTTGTAAATGCTGCTGGAGTTGTTGGATTCACTGTTTTAACTCATCAATCACAAATTGATCAAAACGCTGCTGGAGTTGATGGATTTGCTGCTTTAAATCATCAATAACAACTTTTCTTCGTTGATCCACTCCTTTCCTTCATTGATGGAGTTATGGACGACCAGCCATGGATATAACAAGCAAAAGAAGAGCAACCTTGAGCTCTGATACCAAACTGATACCGGACAGCCCTCACACAAATAAAACACACAAGAATAAATGAAAATAGATTAACTAATTTTCCAAGGGATACAGATATCATCACCCTTAGTAAACTAGTAGAAACGGCTCACCACTAAGATTAATCTAAAGGGATACAGAACCAATGAAAACTCACCTATAAAGGAATCCACCCAAGAGATACAGAGTTGAAAGATAAAATCTCAAAGAGATAATATTCTGAAATGCAATTCATTAACTTACTTTTTACAAGGATAAAGGCTCATTATATAGCCTAATCATGGAACAACCCTCCATGCATAGGAAAGGAATGAAAATAAAAGATAACACACATTCAAAGCATTTTAAACAAAGAAATTAAAGATATTAAAGCTAGACTCTTCAAATCCCGCAATTGTTGACTACTGAACCTTGAAAATAAAAGCGTGATAATTCTTCTAGGAACCTCAAACGATGCGATTCAATAGTGGAAAATGTAGTTAAGACGTTGAACTTTCCAATGAGAAAAAGCACATCAGCCAACTCTTCCGGAATCAAAAGTTATGAAGTCTCAAAAATACCCCTTCGAGTTGAATCTGATGCATAACAAACCATAGTGAGAATTTGGAATCCCTTTGTGTCTTAAACCGAGGTCATGCAATGGGACACTGACGTGTCAATCTCCTTAAAGAACAATTTAGCAATGCTTGTGGCATCATCGGATTTATGACATGATATAAAATGTGCCATCTTAGAAAACCTATCAACAACCACAAAAATAGAATCCTTACCTTTCTTTGACCTAGGTAAGCCTAAAACAAAGTCCATAGAAATGTCTAACCACGGCTCACTAGGTACGGGCAGAGGAGTATATAACCCATGAGGTAAGACTCTATATTTGGCCTGCCTACATGTGACACATCTAGCACACACCCTTTCCACATACGTTTCATTTTAGGCCAAAAGAAATGTTCATGCAACACGTCTAAAGTCTTTCTCACACCAAAATGTCCCATCAAACCTCCCTCATATGCTTCACGCACAAGCAGCTCACGCATAGAACCACTAGGCACGCAAAGTTTGTTTTCTCTAATCAAGTACCCATCTAGTATATAAAACTTTCCAAAAGCAGCCCTCTCACATGCCCTATAGACATTAGCAAAGTCAACATCATTGGCATACAAGTCCTTAATATTTAAATCCTAATAATTTTGCATTCAAGGTAGAAACAAGGATGTACCTCTGGACAATGCATTAGCCACAATATTTTCCTTACCTTGTTTGTATTTGATGACATAAGGAAAGGTCTCAATGAATTCCACCCACTTGGCATGCCTTCTATTCAACTTACCTTGCCCTTTCAAGTGCTTCAAGGACTCATGATCAGTATGTATAACAAACTCCTTCGGCCATAGGTAATGCTGCCAAGTCTCCATTGCTCTCACCAATGCATATAGTTCCTTGTCATATGTTGGGTAGTTCAAGGCTGCCCCATTTAGCTTTTCACTAAAATAGGCTATTGGCCGCTTCTCCTGCATCAAAACAGCTCCAATACCTATTCCGGAGGCATCACACTCAATCTCAAAAGTTTTAGAAAAGTTAGGTAATGCTAATAAAGGAGAAACACATAACCTTTATTTAATCACATGAAATGCATGAGGATCTTGTTCACTACCCCATTTAAAACCAATAGATTTCTTTATAATTTCAGTGAGTGGTGCAGCAAGTGTACTAAAATCTTTGACAAAACGCCGATAAAAACTAGCCAAACCATGAAAACTTCTTTCCTCAGTGATGGACTTAGGTATGGGCCAATCCTTGATAGCCTTCACCTTTTCCTCATCTACTTCAATTCCCTCTGTGCTAACAACTATCTAAGAAACACAACTTTTTCCATGCAAAAGGAACACTTTTTAAAGTTGGCATATAGTTTTTCCTTTCTTAAAACATTAAGCACACAACGCAAATGTTCAATATGTTCAACTAAGCTCTTACTATACACCAAGTATCATCAAAATAGACCACAACTCCCTGAGACTCATGCCCACCTTTTCTTTGAGTGTGCTTATAGCAAAGTCATATGGTCTCATTTGAAGGATATGTGTGGCCGGCCTTGGAATGGTTAGAGATGGCCTAGTTTTATTGCTTTGGCTTCTCAACGTTGGAGGGGGAAATCTTCTACCATTGTTGTTAAGAAGCTTTGTCATGCTATGGCGGTTTACTCTATTTGGAGAGAAAGGAACAATAGAATTTTTGGGAGCCCTCATAAGACCAGCATCATCGTTACCTGTTCCATTATTGATACTATTCGTAGTAGGCTCTTATCTATCAACTTGACGGATTGGCCTAATGTTGCTTTAAAGTGGAATATTTCTATTAGTTGATTTGTTTGCCTTGTGTTTTTGTTTGTTTGAGCCCTTGTTTGGCTCTTGCTTCTTGTTTGCTCATGTGTTTGAGCTGATTTGAGCTTTTGTTTTTGCTCTTGTTTTTCCTGGGGTATGCCCCTTGTATTTTGTACATTCTTTCTCTCTTTCTATGATACTATTTATTTACCCAAAAAAAAAAAAAAATAGACCACAACAAATTTGCATATAAATGCACAAGTATGATTCATTAATCTCATAAATGTGCTTGGTGCATTAGTTAGACCAAAAGGCATTACCATCCACTCATACAACCCATATTTAGTCTTAAAGGCAATTTTCCATTCATCTCCCTCTTTCATCCTAATTTGGTGATAGCCACTTTTCAAATCAATTTTTGTAAAAATACATGACCCATGCAATTCATCCAACATGTCATTAAGTCCAGGAATGGGATGTCTATACTTTACCGTAATATTGTTGAGAGCTCTGCAATCAGCACACATCCTCCAAGATCCATTCTTCTTAGGCACAAGTAGCACCGGTACCGCGCATAGACTCATGCTCTCTCACACGTCCCTTAGCCATCAACTCCTCAACTTGCCTTTGAAGCTCCTTTGTTTCCCCCGGATTACTCCTATAAGCTGGTCGGTTAGGAATTGTAGCACCTGGAACGAAATCAATTTGATGCTCTATTCCCCTAATCGGTGGTAACCCACTAGGAACATCATCGAGAAACACGTCCTCATATTCCTGCAACAAAGAGCAATACTAGGCAAAGATTGATCAGGTTTGTTAGTATTAAAACATGCCTCCTTGTACAAGAGTACAAATTTAGGCTGTTTTGCATAAAAAACACTCTTGACATCACTCGCCTTAGCATAAAAACTCACTTGTTTCTTTATTTTTCTCTCAATAGTTTCTTTTTCCACTCTCTCATGTGGTTCCACTTTTTTTTTACTCTTTTTTTCTTTTATTTTTGAACTCTCGATCTCTCTTGAATTTTTTATCTCCTCTCTTTTCATTTTCACAACCCTCGGCCTCACTTGCTCTCCTCAACTCACCCTCTCTCTTTAGTTTCAATTGATCCTCAAATACTTGCTTTGGGGACAAAGGTACAAGAGTGATGGATTTATTGTCTTTTACAAAGGTGTGTCTGTTCTTGATCCATCATGGATGACCTTTCGGTCAAATTGCCACGGCCTGCCCAATAATATGTGACCCGCATGCATTGGAACAACGTCACAAAGTACTTCATCATTATACTTCCCAATTGAAAAGGAAACTAGCACTTGCTTATTTACCTTTATCTCCCCACAATCATTCAACCACTGCAACTTATATGGACTAGGGTGTTTTAGGGTAGATAAATTTAGTTTTCAACTAAAGTGATGCTAGCTACATTAATGCAACTCCCCCCCATCAATAATCATATGGTACCTTGTTTTTGATGTGGCATCTAGTGTGAAAAATGTTTTCCCTTTGTTGTTCCATTTCGTCCTCCACAACTTGGACACTCAATGCACGCCTAACCACAAGCGCCTCACCCTCAACCGAATACTCTACATCATCATCACAAGCATCCTTAAGTGGCGGCATTTGGTCATCCTCACTTTTGCTTTCAGTTTCCACCCTCCATTAGCACGTGCAATCATAACCCTTTTATTTGGACATTGTGAAGCTATATGGCCCTTACCAAGACAACGAAAACACTTAATATCACAATTACGAATTTAGGAATCAGTTTAACCTTTGTTTTTACTGAGCACGTCATCCCTTCCTTTAGGTGGCTCGAATTTGGACTTAGAAATAGCCCTATCCTCTTTTCTCCAATTCGGCTTCCATGAAGTAGAGCAATTTGAGTTTTGAATTGGTCTGTTGACCTTCCTCTTAAGTTGTCGTTCCACCTTTATGGCCATATGCACCATATCCTCCAACTCCACATAGTGTTGTAATTCCACCACGTTGGCAATGTCTCGGTTCAACCCACCCAAAATCTAGCCATGGTAGCTTCCCTATCCTCTTCTACATTAGCCCGAATCAAGGCTACCTCCATCTCCTTGTAGTAGTCATCCACACTTTTAAAACCTTGAGTAAGGCTCTGCAATTTGGTATAAGTTCATATAGTGAACTAGGAACAAACCGCCTCCTCATGATGGCCTTCATTTCATCCCAAGTCTCAATAGGTCTTTTGTGGTTTCTTCTTCTATTCATCACAAGTTGATCCTACCATATAATGGCGTAATCGTTAAATTTGATGACAGCGAGTTTCACCTTTTTCTCCTCGGAATAATTATGACATTCAAAAATCAACTCCATCTTCTTTTCCCATTCCAAGTATGCTTCGGGATCATTCCTCCCTTAGAATGAAGGTATCTTCATCTTGATGTTCCCTAGATTTCGGTCAACTCCATCTCGCCATCTAGGACCTCTCATAAAGTCTCTTTCACGCCTTCCTTCCCTTTGCACGAACCTGTCCCTACCACCCATTGATACTTGATCCTCTTCATCCTCAATCTCATTCTCTAGATTATCATCAAAATCATCTATGGGTACACGCCTTTCTTGCCATCTAGCATTAGGAACTCTTTGGGTTCGCCCATCTTGCAAGTTAGCAATAGCAGTGTCTTGCTTATCCATTCGATCCCTGATTTCATTAAACACCACATTCATGCGCTCAAACTGTTGTTGCATAGCCTACATCACGAAGGATGGTTCCCCCTTTTCTTCTTTGTTTGTTGAATCACCCCTAGACGACATACTGAAAACAATAGAAAATTGTTAGAATTGTTTCTCACAACACTCCCTCACGTGTTTGCACTCAGATAGTGTCACTCACACTCGTGTTTTCACTCTTGATTTGGCTTTTTTTTTTTCTTTATAATCTTACACTCTCTTGCCTTTTTCCTCTCTTAAATTCCTGCTCAGTTCTTTATTGAACTAAATAAACCCCTTTAAGACTTCTACTTATAGTATTCAAATCAACCCAAGCGGCAAAAAGAAAGAAAGAAACGAAGTAGAAGTGAATGACTCAATGAAATAAACACAATCGATTTTTTTTTTTTTTTTGTTAAATAAATAAGTAGACCTTGATATGAAACCCACCAAGATATGAGGATATGAAATCTAGATTTTCACTTTGTATTGTATTGTATTGTATTTTTTTTTTTTTTTAATCCAACAGAATCTAGAAGAAAGAAAGTTGATGTTGAAACAAGAAACAATGAAAATAACCAGAAACGTTACCAAGAATAATCAAGAAAACAAGATAGTTTTAATTTGATTTATAGCCGTGCTCTGATACCAAATGATGCGAACCTCAATGGACTTGCCTTGAAACCAACAAACATTTGGAATACTTGCCCAAGAAAGCTAAAATTCAGATTTTGTGAAAAAGGAAAACCCTGACCCACTGATTATTGGAATCAAGAATCGAAGGTATGTGATTTGAACGCCACAAGGGAGAAATCTTGATAAGTTCACAAGTTCTTTGAATAACCAAGAGGACAACCTCACAATATTTTATTAATCAATTTCGTGCCTTACAACTACTCATGCCTTCTTTATAAAGGCTGAAGGTAAAACATAAAATCTAGGAAAAATAAAACATAAAATCCTAAGGCAATTAAAGCCCCTTGTAGGGAAAGGAAAGAAAAGGTCTACAATTAGGAAATTAAGTACAAAAGAAAGCAACTAATTTTCCAAATATTAGGCAAGTCACACGCCCATTAATGCTATGAAATTGGGCAAGTGATCATCCTATTCTTGGAAGGTCTTTATTTGAACGCCCACAACCAGCTAATCATCCTCTCCAATTACTTTTATTACATTGATTAAGCCTTGGTCTTCTTTTGGGTCCAATTTTAAATGCACCATATTAGAATCAGCCCAAATCTCTTGAATCAGCCAATTAAGTGCTTCTTTAAACCTCTTGGCCCTTGCCCTTGTAATTGGCCCAACTGGAACAAGCAATGGTTCATTTGGTGTTGCTCCTTGATTCTCATCATACGGAAATAAGACCGTTATATTTTTCAAAATATTTTTCCAACTTTCTTTTTTCTTTTCATAAATCTTTTCAAGTGTTGCTATGAGCATGGCTCTAGGAACACGACATGCAGCAGGATTTAATGCTTGTCAACAATAACTATAAAACCAACCTTTTCACCAAAACTAAATGATAAGTGTTCTACTGCTACCATTCTAGCTAATTCTTATTTATTTTGTTCATCAGTATAACGAAATAATTGGCTGTTAGGAGTAGCGTACCTAGGAATTTGTGATTGTGACCTCGATCTGGTCTCTATTTCTGGATGTTTGGTTAAAATATGTTTCCGATAAGTTCCATACCCTCTAGATTTGTGCCACTTATATACTTTTTGCAGTAATTGCAAACCACTGCATAGCTTCCATCTTCTTGCCTAATTCTCTTCATATGTTTTACGAAGAGATCAGATTTGCTTTACTTCTGTAACACATCTTCCTGCTCTTCTGGTTCCGGTGGATCAAATTTAAAATCTAGAGGGAGATCAGCATATTTTCTGACTGGTTTGTCATATTTTGAGGGGTGTCATTAGGATCGGGTTCTGAAAATGTTAAAAGGGGAGTAGGAGAGTTTAGGCCTAGGTCTTCAGCATAGGCCCGACGTTGCAGATACTCGTGATAGGTAGTGCCATCACGACCGAGATTATTAGTCATACGACCCTTACCTTTCATCGAAATGGAACGCCTAGGACCATCACAGTTGTTACCCCTTCCACTTCCACTTCCACTTGCCGTTTAAAAAATTGAATTGTAAAATTCCTTGAACAAAAATGTTAAAAAAATTGATGGAAATAAATGGTTAGAAATAAATTTGGGAGAGAATTGGAAACTCAGTAGGTGTTATCCAAAAATCGTCGCGGAGACTTTTCCGTACAACATTTAGATCGGATGGAACAGTGTTCCACGGTCGGAGGGGAGAGGTACGGGTACCCCGTCCATTGGGGCTTCGAGGATAAGGAGAATATATGGTGCTTGAGGTTCCCTTGCTGGTGTGAGGGGCAAGTCCTGATTCCTAGTCCCTAGTCTTGGTACACGGTCCTGGTACCTAGTCCCGGTACCTGGTCTCTTTTCTAGGTCTTCTCTGTAGTTCCCCGACCCAAATAGCAAGCAAGGAGGAAGGATTGGTGCTCCTCAATGATATAGATGTGGTCATCAAGGATGGGACCACCCGGTAATGATTCTTCACCTCTAGGTCCTTCTGGTCTGGGCCGAAACCCATCCCATTCTTCTAACTGGTCCAATGGCTTTTCTAGGATGTCTTGAGCAAGCTCCTCTAGCTCTGATGTCGGATCCTCAAGAAGGTTGCTCACTCCCATAGAGAGGGTACGGGGAGCTCCCCGACTCTCCAGTTCTCCGACTCCTTTTTAGCGGATTAAGATGGTTTTTTCCCCATCTTTATGTGACTTGGCATGTAGATAGGTGGATAAGAGAACTAGGACCAGTGGAGTCGGAATCTAACTCACATACATGCATAATAAAAGAGATAGATAGGAGAATGACAATTTATTTAATAGAATTGGACTGACCTAGAGGGAAAAAGCATCACGAGTGATCATATGCTAAAAAACCCCTAGACAGTATCCAGAGGAGGAAGAGAATCCATTCTTTGTATATATTACAAGAAATGCTCCAGGGAGCTTACACAAGTAGCATTCTCCGGGGGAGCTTACACAATAGCTAAATAGTATAACAAAGTTCTCAGGAGAGCTTACAGTCGTAGTTAGGTCGATTCTTTTTTCTTTTTCTTTTTCTTTTTTTCTTTTCTTTTTCAAGAGTGAGAGCTTTGTAGTATTTATAGTTCCAATGACTTGCTATCCATTCCGTTTAATTTGGTCATGGTCAATCAGTTAGCAAGCAAAGGAACATTGATTTGGCATTGATGGAGTTGACTATTTTCTCATTAATGGCATTGTGAATGGCCATTAAAGAGTTGACTATTTTCCATTAATGGCGTTGTGAATGGTCGAAAAATGTCAACTTTCCCTCTTGGTTGGATGTTACTGCATGCTGCTCTTCTTGTGACGTGGTCTTGGTTCCATGGTGTACCAGTCTTTTCTTCCTTGGTAGTTTTCTCCCTTGATGTATTGAGACCTCCCTTATTGTCATAACCCTTGCTGAATGGATGGTGACTACTTGGTAAATCGGTCCAAGGAAGGAATCGAGATGTCGGGGTACTATGCATTATGGATCGTGGTACCAGTACTCTTTAGGTATCAGGAAACTAGGGTGATGTGGTATTGGAGCATTCTGGAGCTTGACCCCAATGTTTCCCGGTACCATGGGACTAGAGTGACTTCGATCCCGGTCTTGATTCACACATGTCATGTATAGGTGTATCGATCCTGGTTCCTTTATAGGGTAGCCAAATGCTCCCTATAGCATCCTTTTTTTTTTTTTTTTGAATTACCCTATAGCATCCTTCTACTCCATGCGGTCTTGGCAAGAATGAAAAATTCTTCTTCAGACTCCTGCCAAAAATGGCTATTAACAGTAGGTAGTAATTGCAAATAAAATAAAT
The DNA here is from genome assembly GCA_030490815.1 of Acer saccharum. NCBI lineage: Eukaryota > Viridiplantae > Streptophyta > Magnoliopsida > Sapindales > Sapindaceae > Acer > Acer saccharum. The sequence goes on from CM059870.1 coordinate 21,621,151, forward strand.
TGCAAATAATGAAATTGGGGACTTAGTAATTGACTAATTGCAAATTAAATAAATTGGAAATAAAATTAATTGCAAATTAAATAAATATTAAAAACTTAGTAATTGAGAATGAATTGGAAACTTGGAGAGTTGGAGAATTGAGAGAGAAATTAGAATTAGAGAGAATTGGGAGGAAATTTGAGTGGGAAAAATGAAAAAGAGAGAAAGGGGGGGGGGGGGGGGGGGGGGGGGGGGGGGGGGGGGGGTGTTGTGGTGGGGCGGGTTGGTATTTTATAGATAAAAAAAAAAAAAAAGGAACCGTTGGAGGCCCCAATGGTCTGCTGATGTCAGCAGGCCGTTGGGCATCCAACGGTTAACCCAACATTTGAATTTTTTTTTTGAAAATAACACAAGAACCGCCGGTTTGAACTGGAACTGGCGGAACCGGAATCGAAACCGTTGGTTCCAATCCGGTTCGAACCAATCCGTTCCATGAAAACTATAACCGGATCCGGAATCGAATTTTTCTGTTTTTACGGTTTGGTTCTGATTCGGTTCCCCTGTTCGAACTAGAATCGTGTCGAGTTTACCTGTGGTTTAAACGACTAATAGCTTGTGGTTCTGGTTTGATTGCTTTGATTGTGAACACAATCTGAATGAGACTTGTATATAAGTGCATCTTTGTCTATCCATTTGTAGCCTATTGGAATTCTAAAGCAATGAAACGAAGGATTTGTCAAGTTCTATCATTGTTGAGTAAGTGTACTAGTATTTGTGAGGTCTGGTATTTTTTGTGTACAATTTCTGGTATTTTTTTTGTTTTTATTTATTTATAATAAAGTGATATAATTGAAGATATGAGTGTAATTAATGGGTGTAAATAGTATTTTGTTTATTTTTAATTAAACTAATTTGTCCTTATTGATAAATTCCTATTGATATATTTTTATAATTAAATTTTTTATTAAAATATGAGTGTGTTTATCATATTTGTGGGTGTCGATATTGGCTCTCTTAGACTAATATACACTCTTTTAATGTCGAATTTATTTTAAATAAATGTTCCCAAGAATCCTAATTCAATACATCCTACTATTTTTTTTTTTTTTTTTTGAGATTATAATAATTTTCTTAAAATATAAAAATTAGCTAGATGTATAAATAAAATTTGCGTAATCTTTATCCGAACGGTTTTAATCTGGAGCACAAGTCCTTTACGCAACCGCTCTGTCAAAGCAAAAAGACAAATCAAATCGAATTCAGAGGATTTGGAATTCAATCTCCTTTGTAATCCCTCCTCATCTTTGTCACCTTAATTTTAATGTACCCAATCGGTTCTATTTGATATGGTTGCTATTGATTTCTGATGACATATGTGTGCGTGTTTTTTGCTCTTGTGTTATTGTTGTTACCGATGAATTTAATAATAATTTTTGATTTGGTAGTTGGTGACGATTTGAGTTTTAATTGATTTTTATTATGAGTTTGATGTGTTGGATTTTACTTGGAATACATAGAATTTTATGAATCTGAAAATGCATCGACTTTCTCTTGACTAGACCTGTCCTGGATTGTTTGGATTCTTCACTTTTTATAATTCTTTCGTTTATGATTTTGATCATCAGATGTTTTATTGACTACCATCTATTAGATTTTCCATATTCTATGAAATTTTGAGCAAAAATGTATGTATACTCTTGGAGGCTTATGTTGATGAATATTGGGGATGTAGTTTATCTTTAGGTTCACCAAACAATAAAAGAAGTAGTTACAGAACAATTATATCATGCATATCTTTGTTTATTTAATTGTTTTTTGTTGATGGGTTTATCATTTTATGTTTTTCTTGTGATGTTGTTAGATGATTACTTGATCTGTGCTAAGGTTTGATTACATGTAACTGGTGTTCTGGGTGTAGCTTTTGGTTTTATCATCAATTTTGAATACGAATGGCCTTAAAACCTTTTTAGGTGGGAGAAGGAAGACAGTTTTGTGTTATATAATTTGAACTTATTATCTGAACTGTTCTTTGCTTTTGTACTCTTGTTCTTATATTAACTAGTTAAACAATCTCCAAGTAGCTTTGGTTAAGGCGTTACTGAATTGTAACTTTGTATACAAAACAACACTGAATTGCTTTTTATTTTATACTCTCTTTTGTTCTTATTTTCAGTTTAAAGGTGCAATTGTACATATCCGTTCTGTCCTTTGATGACCAAATATTTAAGGTTAAGATATCTTGTGTGCGACAATCACTTGTGTTTTCTGGTGTAACTGCAGGTTTATTCAAGGCTTTATTCCTTCAGCTGTGTAGAACTATTAACTATTAACTTATTTGTTACATTCGTTGGAGCACTGCATGCAGAGTGTTTTCTTGTGATTTAGAAAGTCAAGTAAAGATTTCGTAATTTCAATTCGTAGCTCGTAGAAACTCGGAAGCTTGCAGTAGGAAATCAGTTTAAAGTGCTCGTGGTAAGTATATGCAGTTGGGTGATATATATTGCTCCATCCTCACTTTGATTACATTTGTAATCATATCATTTTTACTGTGGATAGTCTTTTTAGCTTCTCTTCTTTTATTAGATCATGTTATCTATCTGGAAATTCGTGGTGTTTATTATTTGGCTTCTGTTCTGTATTTTCATATATATAGTTACTTTACTCAATGTATAGTTCTATCTCTGTTTCAACCTTATATGCTGACATTTCCCTGGAAGATTATGCCAGAAAGCTACCTTGATAATGGTTGATAAGTTCGTTAGGTTTTAGTTTGTTTGTGTGAGAAGGACAGACCTTGCAGATATTAATGCAATGTGGTTTGTGGGGTTTCTTTCTCATCTGACTGACTAACTTAATTACATCCTTTTAGTCATATTGCAAAAATAATTAATAAATAAGACTGTGCATTTAGTTTTAGTATATATCTCGAGGCTAATGTATTTGTGGTTTTCACTTTTCTCAGTTATCATTTAGAGGTACAGGAGATGTTGATTATGACGTTTTTCTCAGTGAGATAATAATGACTAGTTTAATAAAGCGATCTTTAAAAATAATTCAAGAAAACTTGGATTTGGGACTAGGAAGCTGATAGTTGTTCAATATTAGTTTAATGCAAAGATTCTAGGTTTGTTAAGAATTTAGAAGTTACAATGTCTATATTGATATATTATTGTACATTAAGTAGAAATATGAGTCTACAATCGACCTTAGAGGCTTACAGTAATACAGTTGCATTGTTTACTTGTGGATGATGGTCTTGGAAAGTGAATATAGGAACCCTTGCCTTTTTGATTTGGTAGACAAGTACTCAAGTAGACAACTCTCGTTATTTAAACCCCAATTCAACTACTTGGATCAGCTTGTCTGCAGTCAATGTAGGTGTGTAACAATAATTGTTTTTGCTTTAGACATGAAAGTATTTACTAAAATATTGAATCAAGCCCTAGCTGCCCAGTAAACAAAGAAAGGTTGGGGAATTTTTGGATATAAAGAGAAGGTCAATTCCCTATCTGGTTTCTCCCCTTTTAGTAACATAGTGACAGGAAGAAAGTAAAAAAGGCATAAAGTAGTAATTGATTGTGGTATGATGAGAAAATATATGTAAGATCGTTTGGTGTTAGCAATGGATTATGAACTTGCTGATTAGGATCGTTGACTGATGCCATTTGACTCTGTCAGAGAATAAAAGAGAAAGGCCTATAAGAATTTGTTCAGTGTCGTGAGAAATAGCAGCATGCTTTTCAACATAGAATACTATTCCTTAGATAATGATAATTGACTATTTGTGATTTGGGTTGTTGACCTCTGGAACTATGGTTTTGTTGTGTCGTACATAATTCTTGTGAATTTTGTTGGGAGACATGGCATAACTTGTTTGAAATCCTAAAATTTTCTTTTAATTGGAGATACTATTTTTCTGGTTGACTTAGGGGCAATTTGTTTTTTTCACTATAAGACTTATAGTACGTTTGGGAGAGTTTCTCAAATAGATCTTTTTGCAGTAGATCTTTTAGAAGTAGATCTTTTAGAGGTAAAGTTTTTAAATGAAAGTCGTTGGTCGTTTGGTTGTCAATTGAAAAGAGTTTTTTTAATGAGAGAATTACCAAAATACTCTAGTAAATATTAAATGATAGGGTTATATTGGAGATTACAAAAAAATTTGAAAAGAGCTTTTTTAATTAAATAAGCTCTTTTAGCCGGTAGACAAGCTCTCCTAAACGGACACTTATTGCCTCTTATATCTTAAATTATGCTAAATCAGTTTGTTTGTTTTTCCAACTTATATCTTATTTTAAGATATATGTCATTTAGAAAAAGTAAAATTTTTTGACTTTTATCTTATTAAAAAAGTGCTATGGTAGAGTTTTTTAATAAATTTCCACAAATGTCCTATAACAATTCATACATTTACAATTTTATCCGCACATAATAAAACCCTAAAAATCAATATTCCAAAAATTCCCAATTTTGAAGAAACCCTAACGCAACCTAATCAATTTTACATTTGTAATAAGTCATCCAAAATGAAAAACAAACATATCATAGTATTTTAATTTGTAAGACTTATCCATATGTCTAACAAATTAAGGTCTTATAAGACTTCAGATAAAAAAACAAACAGCCCCTTAATTTTGTCTTTCTTTTAGGGCATAATTTGAGGGGCAGGTATATTTTTTGTTTTGTTCCTTTTTGTTTTTAAATGGGATGCTCACTAAACCAAAAACCAGATTCAATCTTTTTGTTCTTCCTTTCCCCTGCTCTCCATTCTCCCACCATTACTCCAAGCCACACAAGCACACATGTAGATGGTAGATTCCAAGTGGACAAGTACATTTGTTGTTTGGTAATTTTATTTTCTTTCCTGTGATTTCAGAACTTGCCCACATTGCGGTAGATTCCAGGCGGATGATTGTATTCGTTATTTAGTCATTCCACTTATTTTTTAAAATTACATATTTATTTTTTGATACCTATTGCCTAGAAACTCTCCCAACCTTTACCTCGTTTATCGGGTTTTATATTGAAGGCTATTGTTGTACTTTACAATCTAATAAAATCCTAGGTAGATGGCCCCAAGGGGTTTTTGAATTCTTGACCTCTTGGTCGAAATCCCCACCCCTTGGTGGTTATTTGGTCATTTTATTTACTTTATGCTTACTTCTGATTAGTGACATGTGTTTTGCCATTTCACATGTGTTCATCTTAGGGGTGAATGACTAGTATATGCTGCATGATTCATTTAGACTTGGAGAATGGTCTAGTTGAATTGTGGTGCACTTGTAAGTTTTGATGTCTGTTACATGATTGATCTTTTTGATAAATGAATTATGTTGAGTGGTTCTGGTGTTCTAATAAGTTCAATATGTTTAGTAACTCACGGCAGTGCATGCAAGATGGCTGGCTTGAAACGAAGAAGGTATACTGATTCAGATATTAATGCCCTCCACAAAGAATTGGATGAGATCTCATGCCCTATCTGCATGGACCATCCACATAATGCTGTTCTCCTCCTCTGCAGCTCACATGAGAAGGGTTGCAGATCTTACATTTGTGATACAAGTTACCGGCATTCAAATTGTTTGGACCGTTTTAAAAAATTAAGGGCCAAGTCTAGGAACAGTACAACTTCACTCCCTGATTCGTCACCTATAGACCATAATAACTTTAGTAATACTTCTGATATGAACTTGGCTTTGAGAAGTGGCCTCATTGAAAGTAATGAAAATCGCAATCTGAATGGAAGCAATGCTTTATCTATTGGATTTTCGGAAGGGCTGGAGGAAAATAATATTCAAAATCAAGATAGGCAATTAGAAAGGCATGGAGAAGGTAATATGAATCTGGAAACAGGGGATCCTGAATCCTTCCATGAAATGATTGAACTTGAAGAGTTAGACATTGATAATTCGTCAGAATCAAGCTTGAATTTGCAGTGCCCCATGTGCCGAGGATCCATACAAGGCTGGGAGGTAGTAGAAGAGGCAAGAAAATATCTCAACCTAAAGAAGCGAACTTGCTCCAGGGAATCATGCTCCTTTGTTGGTAATTACCAGGAATTACGTCGACATGCAAGGAGAGTTCATCCAACAAACCGCCCTTCAGACATTGACCCATCCAGAGAACGGGCCTGGCGACGCCTTGAGCACCAGAGGGAATACGGTGATATTGTCAGCGCTATTCGCTCATCCATGCCAGGTGCTGTTGTGGTTGGGGACTATGTTATTGAGAATGGAGATAGGTTATCAGCTGGAAGGGAAAGTGGCAATGGTGAAGTTAATGCACCCTGGTGGACTACTTTCTTTTTGTTTCACATGATAGGTTCAATGGATGGTGCTGGTGAGCCAAGGGCCCGGTCAAGAGCTTGGACAAGGCATCGACGTTCTTCAGGAGCTTTATCAGAACGAAGACGGTTTCTTTGGGGTGAGAATCTTTTGGGTCTACAAGATGATGATGATGATGATGATGATGAGTTGCATATATTGAGTGACATGAGTGAAGATGCATCTTCAGCCCCAAGGAGACGGAGGCGTTTGATGCAGTCCAGATCTGATGAGGATCAGCCATGAGAGGCATCAGCACATTTCTGGTAAATTCTAGTTTCATGACATGACTTGATATCTGCTGGAATTGTATTTCAGATTGCTTTCAGCTGACACGACTGGTATTTTTACCATCAATATGCCAGTAATGTGGTCGGTCTTTCGAAGATGCACTGACCAGGATTCTGTTAAACATTGATGGGCTTATCTTCAAAGAGGAGAAGAGAGAACACAATACAATTTGCTGGCTTACTGGAGATTGATTTCTATTGTATTTAATGTCTTATGATTTCTACTTTGACATTGTGCTGTACTACGGGTTTGATTATGTTTCCGTCTCTCGTCTCACCTCCTTTCTTCCTGTAAACTGTTGCAAATTCTTTTTTATTGGTCGCATTAGTTTAAAACAAGTGGGAATCTCTTTAGTCTCAAGCTTATGTGAAATCTGTAAATCAGGTAGACTCAAATGACTGGCTTTTCAACATCAAAGTTTCCTATATATGATTTAATAGATGATTTTGCTGTTGGTATTAGATGATTCTAGAATAAAAAGATGGGTTGTCATTGAATAGAAGGGTGTGAGCTATGAAAATGAAATTGTCCTGTATTTAAGGGGCCGTTTGGTATGGGGTCATCTTGGCATGGGAATGAGAATCTCATAGCATTTCCATGTTTGGTAGCAGCTTAGTAGGTTTGAGTTTTTTGTTTCTCGGGAAAGTGAATCCCATGGGAATTATGCCTGTCCATTTGATTCCTATTGTGGGATCGACACTTATCTATTTTTTTTCTTACATGTTCTCACAATCCAACTTTCTTCAATCAAATTTCACAAACAAAAACCAAAATTAATTTCAAAAACCCAAATCAATTCCGATAATCCAAATAAAATGCAATTAATCAAAACTTTTTTTTTTTTTTTTTTTTTGGTGAAGAGGAGGCAATCAGCCCAACAAACTAGCCACTAGGAATCACCCTAGCAATAGCAAGACCCTTGAGATCATCCTCCAAAGTAGGAATGATCTGTAAAGGAGGAGTATCATACACTGTTAACCCCAAATCCAAGGAGTGGCCAAGTTTAGCAAGAGCATCAGCAGCTCTGTTTCCTTCCCTGTAGGAATGCTGAACAACACAATGCTAATCCTTCTTCATGAGAGATTTACAATCTTGAATAATGTTGAAGAGAGGATGGTGCAAGGGAGTGTCAGATGAAAGAAGCAACACAGCACATTTGGAGTCCAATTCCACAATCACCTGTCTGAAGCCAAGCCTCCACGCCAAATTTAGGCCTTCTAAAACACCCCACAGCTCAGCTTCCTCAATATTACCAGTTCCCTTGTTTAAAGCGAACCCAACCAACCAAGCCTTGCTCTCATTCCTAACAAGACCACCCGCCGCAATAGACCCCCCATCAGGATTCCAGCTGCCATCAACATTAATCTTCACCCAATCCTTCGGTGGGGGAGACCAAGAAATGAGACAGGACTCTTTACTGGTGTTGTGAAGTGGCAACGAATTGGCCACCAGCCAGTCATCAACATAGTTCAGAATAATCTTACCAGGGCAAGTGGGAGCGATGAAACTCGTGTTAAACACCTTCTCACACCCCCACTTCCAGATGAACCAGAGGGAGACGGCAAACAGAAGACAATCTGGGAAACGCCTTAAAGTCAACTTATTGCACTTGAGATTTTCAAACAACCAGCTGCTCCAGTCAGTACCATAAGAGGGCCTAGAAGTAACCCCACAGCAAATATCTTCCCAAACACATTTAGCAACACTACACTATCTGAAAATATGGTCTATATCCTCTTGACTCACCAAACAACTACTGCACAAAGTGTCCAGGGCGAAGCCTCTAGCAGCTCTATTCACATTAGTCAAGAGCTTGTTGTGCAAGAGAACCCAAAGAAAATGAAGAACACGAGGAGGTAACTTGAGTCTCCAAATGAAGCTCCATTTCCAGTTATTGAGATGAACCTTGTTAAAATGGATATCATACGCACTTCAAACCAAAAAGTTCCCCAACTTGCTTAACCCCCAAATAACCGAATCCTCCATGATGTTGTCCTTTGCTACATACACACTGAAGATATAAAGCACAACAGGCCAAGGCAACATACTGCACAGTTTCTGGACATCCCAACCGAAATCAACTAAATAAGCACTAACCTTTTCTTTAAGTTGGACAGAAGTAAGTGGGACAACCGCATGCTCTTGGAGTCTCCCCAGGCCAGGAAGCCACTTATCAGTCCAAAACCCCACAGTATTGCCATTACCAATTCTCCAACAAACCCCTTCCGAAAGAAGTTTCGCCCCAAAAGAAAATCCTCTCCAAGTGCTAGAGCAAGCCTTAGAGTTAGAAGTGTCGTGAGCCTCCATAGTCCCCCCATTAAGATACTTTGCCTTGATCAAACTGCCCCACAAACCACAATTCCTCTGGTGCAACCGCCAACCAGCTTTTGCACCAGCTTTTGCAAGACGAGCTTGGTTCATACGTTTCATCTTCCTTATACCCAGGCCTCCAAGATATTTAGGTAAGCAAACCGTGTCCCAATTAACAAGATGGACTTTCTTTTTTTTCAGAATTGCTTCCCCACAAAAAATCTCTATTAAGTTTATCAAGAGCGTTGCAAACCTCAGAAGGGAGTTTGATTGACTGCATCGCATAGGTAGGAAGGGCCGAGGTGACAGCCTCAATGAGGGTACATCGGCTCTCGAAAGAGAGCGAAGCACCTTCCAAGAAGCCAGGAGCTTTTGAGTCTTCTCAATGATCTCGTTATAGGTCACCTTTGTGATCCGACCATGTACGAGAGGGACCCCAAGATAATTCCCCAAGTTTCGAGTTAAAAGAGACCCACAAACATTCGCTAAGTCATTAGAAGTGGTGTGGCTAACATTATTTGAGCAATAAACTCTAGACTTTGGAAAGCTAACTTGCTGCCCAGACAAGTCACAAAACATATCAAGAGACTTCCTTATGATCGCAGCTTGTTGGATCGTGGCCTGACCGAAAAGAATAAGGTCATCCATGAAAAACAGATGGGAGATCTCAAGTCCACCTCTAGAGGCCTTAACCGGTTTCCAAGATCCTTCAAGGAGATGATGGTGGATAATGTGAGAAAGTTTCTCCATGCACAACACGAAGATGTAGGGAGACAAGGGGTCACCCTGTCTAATACCACACTTAGGCTGGAAACTATCGTCCATTTCACCATTTACAAGCACCTTGTAGTTCACACTAGTTATACAACTCATAAAGAGGTCATTCAACTTATCTTTAATCCTGACCTCTTCCAAAACATGCTTAATGAATCCCCACTGGAGCTTATCATAAGCCTTGGCAAGATCAATCTTCCAAGCTATGAAACCTCTTTTGCCTTTCACCACCTTAAACTTGTGGAGCACCTCCTGAGCAACCACAATATTGTCCTGAATTTGTCTCCCAGGCACAAACGCCACTTGATTTGGACTCACCAAATCCGGCAATAAACCACGAAGTCTCTGAACCAGGATTTTGCTGATGATCTTATAAGAGGTATTGCACAAGCTGATCGGTCTGAATTGAGCTAAATTACTCGGGTTAGGAACTTTAGGAATGAGAGAGATCAGAGTACTATTGATCTCACTAGTTACACGGCCTCTCCTGAAGCAATCGGACACCAAACTCATCAAATCAGCTTTGCACGTATTCCAGAATTTCTGAAAAAAGATAGTAGGGTAACCATCCGGACCAGGAGCCTTGATACCCCTTATACTGAACACACTTTGCTTAACTTCCATCTCAGAAGCAATCACACTGAGGCTAGAAGACTCGGTAACACTAAGCTTAGGGAATAACATAGGAAAATCCGAGTAGTTACCATTCCCTTGTTTCTCCATGAATAACTCTTGGAAAAAGTGGACTACCTCAACCTTCATCTCATTAATGTCCTCCATCCACCTGCCATCAGAAGCCCTGAATCCCTCAATCTTATTTCTTCGTCTCCGAATAACGGTGGAAAGGTGAAAGAATTTAGTATTTTTATCCCCCTCCTTAAGCCAGCAGTTCCTGGATTTTTGTTGCCAGAAAACTTCCTCTTGATCAAGGATATCCCTATACTCATTCAACTGACTGATCTCAAGCTCAGCTAAGAAGGGAGAAGATTTATAGCTAAGACTCGTTTGCACACCCCGGATCCTGGCTAACAAGCTTCGCTTATTATGGAAAATATTCCCAAATTATTCCAGCTTTTAAGGACTTCCGTGAGGTTATGTAGTCTAGAAGCAACCGACACTTCCTGAGAATTCCAGTTATTCTGAATCAGACCTTCAAAATCCTTGTGCTTCAACCACATAGCCTCAAATCTAAAGGGTTTACAATCATGGCTCGGTATATGTTTACTGTGAAGTTGGATAAGTATAGGGCAGTGATCAGACATCACTCTAGGCAAATGTTTGACAAACCCTTCCCCAAATTGGATTCTCCACTCCATCGAACACAATGCTCTATCCAATCTTTCCCAAATCTCCTCACCTATCCCCCTCTTGGTCATCCAAGTGAATTTCGACCCTGAAAACCCCAAATCCACTAGATTATTTCTATCAATCCAGTCCCCAAAACCACTATTAGAAAACTTGATTCTACCACCTCTCTTCTCAGATTGATTAGTAATTTCATTAAAGTCGCCAGCCACTAACCACGGAAGGTTAAAACAGTTCCTGATAGCGTCTAGGTAATTCCAAAACACTCTCCTAGAGGTAACACAAGGATTAGCATATACCACAGTAATGATCCAGAGAGAAACCTTATCATACACCAAGGCGGTCACACTATGTCTAGAGCTAGCAATAACATGAAGTTTAACTGTATTCTCATTCCACAGCAACCAGATACCCCCAGAAAAACCCTCAACCTCCACCACAAAGTTCTTGGAGAAACCTAACTTACCAATGACATTAAGAGCCTTTGAGCCATTAATCCTTGGCTCAAGGATAGCCAAAATCTCAAATTTATACATCACCTGAATATTCGCGATGATCCTAGGAAAGACCTTCTTACCAGCTCCTCTCACGTTCCACACACAAATCATTGAGAGAGAGACTAATTACTGCTCGGTAATAGCTGCCATCGCCTCTTCAAGATTTGAGGCAACCTCATCAAAGTTTTCTCCTACCAGACCTGAATTCAGCACATTGATAGCACAGTCCCCTGTTCCAACTTTCTCCACCAACATGCCTTGAAAATCACTGACTTCTTTGTGGAGGTCTCTTAGCACATCTGAACTGTCCATCTCCTTAGAGTCAAGGTCAGGGTCACACGATACTGGGTCTGGGAAAGGACTAATACTGTCAGCTCCTACAGAAACCTTGTAGAAGTCACCATTCCTCCTAGCTTCTACATGACCACTAGCATCAGAACCTAACCTGTTACCTTTTTTGGCTAGCAACTTACTTTTCTGTGGAAGAGTTTTAGGCACATACTTAAGATGAGAGGACTTATGGTTAGTGATCTCTGTTAAAACAGACTTACCTTTCTTCTTGATACCCTTCACAGAAGGTTTGCTACACTGAACCCTACTATCAACCATAGGAACATCCACTTCCTCACTCAGGACCTCAAACCTCGACCCACTAGGCATACTGGCATAAGGCTTACTAGGATTCGGATTGCTTGGTTTGACCACATTCTTCACAAGGTGGACCTTACCCCCACATTATTAGCAGCGTATTCCGCTTTCCTACTACTGGAAGGATCAGTCGTCGAAAATTTCCCATTACTCGCAGAGTTCATTGGCACACCAGCACTATTATTTCTGAACCTGCAATTCTTACCTTTATATCCATTATTACCTTGCTTTCCATAAGACACCAAGAGCCATGGCCCATATGCCGGTGTTTCCTTTCCACTGTTCTCCATGCCTTTACCGCTAGAAGCCGACTCTTCAGGAATTGGAGGCACCAATCCCTCCCTACATGAGTCCTTGCTATGCCCATACCGACCACATTTGAAACAAATGGACCCCAAATTTTCATACTCCACCCTGATGGTCCTTTCTTCAACATTAAGAGTGGCAACTAGGGGTTTAGAGATGTCAATTTCCACACATAAGCGTGCAAATCTGCCACGGGCCTGATTCAGCGTAACGGGATCGACTTTGCACATCCGACCCAGCATCCCCCCTATTTTCCAGAGCAATTCCGAGTCCATCCATTCCATAGGTAGTCCAGAAAGCCGAACCCAAATCGGCATGCTCTGGATTTGGTCCTCCCTTGGAACGAAATTCAGTTTCCATCTCTGAACCACCAAATATTGATTTGCAATTATCCAGGGGCCACTAGTTAGGACATAATCCAAATCTTCTTCAACCTAAAAACGGGCCACAAAATACCCATCACCAAGATCTGTGAGTTGCCACTATCCTAAGAGATTCCATTTCATCGATAACTTGGTGAGCATAAAGCTCAATGTGTGAGCACGACCCATATTCTTAAGAATCAAGGTGAAAAGTCCTGGAGGCGTGTTTAATATATAAAGCTAGAGGGGGGGTGAATAGATTTTAGCTAATTATTACCCAATTTTCGCATGCATGTCAATTTTACGAAAATACCCCTAGCAAGTCAAATAAACAAGAAAGTGTAATAAGATGCGGAAATAATAAATGACACTTGATGTTTACGTGGAAACCCAACCACTGGGAAAAACCACGGGCTGTTTAGTGCGCCACACTCGGAACTCGAAATCACTAATTGAAATGAAGTTTACAACCTATGTAGACCTCGTCTAACACTCCGGTCTGTAACCCCTCACTTCTACCCAGCGGGCCTTTATTAGCAACCCTATTCCAATTTGCTCGATCCTCGAAGTCACTACTTGTAATGATGTTTACAGCCTAATCCCGGTCTGTAACCCACCACTACTACCCGCAGGCCTGTAATAGCAACCCTAGACCAAGACTTCAATCTCTCAAAAGAGATGCACAACCCTATGTGAATATGTATGAATATTCAATTAACAAACAAGGCTAGGGAACCTTAGATGCTTATCTAGGATGATGATATATTCAAATTAAATCAACCCTAGATATCAATTGCTAAATGACATGTCAAATAGCATAGATAATCATAGATTATAAAAACCTAGATATCTATCAAAAACAACACTCAATCAATTCATCACAATTAATCTCTTTTCTTGTATTTAGCATATGATCTAAAACATACAAGTAATTTAAAAGAGATGGCTTGGTATTTAAAATACTAAAATAAGATGAAATTAATCAAAATCTTACAAAGCAAGTTGTGATGATGCAAACCCATACATGGATGCACTCTATATAGACATAGGAGATGCAATATGAAATTTGATGCAAAAGGGGTTTGATTTGAGTGGTTAAAGGTGAGTTCTTGATTTGATTTTCTCTCAAAATCTATCTTTGAAGTTTAGGGTTCTTAAGAGTAAAAGAACTTGTTCAGATAATGAGAAAGTGTGATATTTATAGACATCAAGAACAGAACAAGTGAAAAGACAATTTTGCCCCTGAATCACACTATCGCGGTTGCTCTGTGGCTCGACTGCCGCGGTTGCACAAACCGCGGCACTGAAACCGCGGCGAAGCGTCACAACACAAAGCTTGATTTTCAAGCGACTCAAAACATGACCAAACGACATCGAAACCTTTCATATAATATACCGTTGGAAAGGTATGGAAGTCTACTTTCTACTCCAATTAACAAAACATGATTTGGATAACTGTAGAAAACGTTATGGTCATTTGAGTGACCAAAGGTCAGATTCGGATAATAGCTGTGATGCCCTGTTTTAGTGGTCACTTTGGAAATTTCAAAACCAATCCAAACGGTCATGAAATATTACGAATAATATACCGTTGGAAAGGTATGGGTGTCTAGTTTGTACAGAAATTTTCAAAACTCATTTTGAAGCTTTGTGTAAAAAGCTATGGTCACACGACCATGCAAAGGTCAGTTTTGAAAACACTTAAAACATTGAAATCCAATCTTTTGAAACTAGACACCTTACTCCAATCAACCCAACCAAACTAAAGGTACCACTTATCCAAGAGAAGAATGAGATCTTCTCAAGTGGTCAACCATCGCGCTAAGACAAGCACACCATCGTGCAAGCGCGGACGTTTCCGATCACACAAATGGAAACGAATTACACCATACTTAAGACTAATCATGAAGTGCAAGTGTGGGTATTGAATGCATCATAATGCCTATCATGTCATGGCATTTCATAGAACAAGATGCAATCAATTAAATGCAAGAAGAGATATTAAATAAATCAATAAAGCACAATGCACACAAAATATAAACACAACATTCAAGAATAAAAGTTATGCATGTTGTGTGTGTGTGCAACTATATCTCTTCAAGACAATGTAAGCACTAGATATATACCTTTGGTGCTTGTCCTCTTGAGGTCTTGGAAAGGGTCTTTGATCTTCAACAAATCACTTAGACTACCCTTACAACCAAACCCCAACTTGTGGTTTGCCCACGAAATAAGCCAATCAACAAAACGGGAATCCTTACACAAGGCATTATTCCACGGTTTCTGAAGTTGTTGTTTTAAATTATCGGATAACGACATCTTTGGACCATTGGGACCCTCTGTTATCAAAATATCCTCACTGTCGATTTTGATTTTCTCTTTCGGACTAGCTGACCCCGCCCAAGTGCTAGGGCTCGCCATGTTCATCAGCTTGGACTTGAAACTACCCATGGCCTCAGTCCTTTCAGCATTGTTCACTATATCATCACGGCCAAGGCTATCAGACTCTGCTCTGGCTCTTTTGGCAGAACCGACACTATCGCAACCTAGAACTGAGTCCATCTTGTTGTTAATAGGGGGAGGTTGAGCTGAAAACACAAACCTCTCACTCGGGTTTTCCATACTACTTTGGATTAAAGGGAGCGGAGACAAGAAGGGAAGAAGAAAGCAAAACAAGAGCGAAAGAGACAATCGGAGAGGCGAACGGAGCTTACGTCTCAGACTAGATCTAGAAACCACATCAGGTGCGTACAAAATTAGCCCCACGCATTCATGGTGGATAGATATTTAGTAGTAATTTTCTATCTTCATTCTTTCTCAAGCAAGACTAACAATTAAGAAAAAACAAAACTTACGAATTTAATCAAAACTTTTCATCTAATCAAAACCACATCAATTTAAAAAAAATATATTTTTATTTTATTTTCTTCTTCTTCGTTCTTCATGATACTTCTGATAATTAACACCAAAAATCCATAATTTCATTTCACTAAAATCCCTAATCCTTAACCTCTTTTTCTTCAATTTTCAATCCTGCAAATCCTAGATCAAATCTTCTCCTCTTCAATTTTCTTACACTTTCTCGCTATCCAAACACCAAATTTTCAGATTTCAAAACTTAACTTTCATCAACTAAACAATACCCAACTTCATCTTCATCAAAACAAGATCTGGGTTTGCTCAAACAACATCGAACACCATCACCAACACAAAAAGAAAAAAAAATTTGCAGCAAGTAGCAACAAACAAGATCCGGGTTTGCTCGACGACGACGATGAGCTTCGATGAAGACGACGACGAAGATCAAGAACCCGGATGAACGCATCTGAGTTTCCAAGAAGAGGGTGTTTTTGGTTGGAAGATTATCTGGAGAACACGAAAGAAAATGGAGAAACTTCTCTGCCATTGATTTTTTTTATTTTTTTATTCAAGTACTCAATTGAGACATGTGCTCCATACATTTTTTAAAAAGGACAACTGGTATGGTTTTTTAAAAAAGGGTTAATTGCACAAACATACCATCTATTTATCTAATAAAGTAAATTTTCAAACAAATGCCCTATTCAAACATAAACATCCCAATTGTAATGTGCTTGGGGTATGGAAAGTCAATAGTGTCTTTGGGTAAAAGTGAGAGGTTATTTTGATGGGTAAATTTCACAAACAACCCTGAATTTAGGTGTAATTATATAAATATTCATTTTTTTCTAATAATTACATAAATATACCATATCGTCATTTGATTTTTGTTAACTTTAATCTTTAACCACATTTGTATCCCGAAATGATTAAACAACCCTTGAAAACTTATTTATCTTTTATTTTTTAGAGGCTAATCGCTTGGAGATTGGTTGTATGCGTAATTGTATGGACGACCTTTTGATTCTTCGTCGATTTGGTCTTCATGGTTGCCCTTCTAAAGCCCCGATGATCAAGAGTGTGGTTTGGTCACCTCCGACTCCTGGTTGGATCAAAGTGAATACAGATGGCGCTGCCTTGGGCTCTCCGGGGGTTGGTGGTTGTGGTGGTATCTTTCGGAACTGTAGAGCCTTTGTGAAAGGTTGCTTTGCTATTCCTCTTGGTCAGGTTTTTGTGTTTGAGGCCGAGCTTCTGGCGTCCTCATTGGCCATTAATATTGCTTAGAAGTATGGGTGGCATCAGATCTGGCTTGAGAGTGATTCTTCTTATGTGGTTCACCTTCTTTCTTCTCATTCTGAAATGGTTCCTTGGAGGGTTCGTCAGGCATGGCAACGCTGCATCTTCCAGATCTCGCATATGGATTTTCAGGTTTCCCATATTTTCAGGGAGGGGAATTAGGTTGTAGATAAGCTTTCTAAGCATGCTTTGGAGCTTCAGGCTGATTCTTGGTGGTTCTCTGCCCCGCCTTTCTGTTCTTCTTTAGTTGGCAATAACTGTATGGGCCGAGAGTCTTTTCGTTTTTCTTGATGTTTTCTTTTTCTTTTTGGTATGGCTTGCGTGCCTATTTTTGTTTGGGGTTGTTTTCCCCCTGGCTCTTTGTGCTTTTTTGCTTTTTGTCTCTTTGTTATTTTCTTTTATCTTTTATATATATGGATTCTGTCTAGGGGTTTTTCAGCATATGATCATTTGTGATGCTTTTTCCCTTTAGATCAGTCTAATTTTATTAAAAATTTAAAAATATTAAAAAATATTTACTTAAAAAATTGAAAAAATCGGTTTAATTTTTTTTTTTGTTGCTTTTTTTCTTTTTCTTTTTCTTTTTATCATTTTTTTTTTTTTACAATTTCCATATCCCCAAACACCAAATTTTCAGATTTCAAAAACCAACTTTATCACCAAATCATTCAATTTCATACTCATCAACCCACAAACAATTTCATTTCATCAACACAATCAAAACCCACCAACAATTACATTTAATCAACAGAATCAAAACCACAAAACTTATTAAACTTATTCAATACCCACTAAACACAACCATTTTCCCAGTTTTGTGGGTTCTGATTGTGTTAAAAAAAATGATAGAAAGAAAGCAACAAAAAATTTGTACCGATTTTTTCAATTTTTTAAGTAAAAACATTTTTAAATATATTTAGATAATAAAAGAAAATATAAATAAGTTTTCAAGGGTAGTTTAGTCATTTTGGGATACAAATGTGGTTAAAGGTTAAAGTTAACAAAAGTTAACTGACGATAGGGTATATTTATGTAATTATTAGAAAAAAAATGAATATTTATACAATTACACCTAAATTCAGGGTTGTTTGTGAAATTTACCCACCAAAATAACATCTCCCTTTTACCCAAGGGCACTATTGACTGTCCATGCCCCAAACACATTCCAATTGAGATGTTTGTGTTTGAATAAGTCATTTGTTTAAAAATTTGCTTTATTAGATAAATAGAGGGTATGTTTGTGCAATTAACCCTAAAAAAATTCATAGAAAACCATATTATATATAAAAAAAATTCATGGATCTGGTTTCATATCAGATGGAATTTGAAATTTTCTTTTTAATTTTTTTAGTTTTGAATAAAAAAAAATAAAAATTTCCATGTACAACCAAACACTATTACTTGATATTTCCAAGAATCCGATATAATATTCCCATGCACAACCAAACAAATGTATTCAATTTTCCCAGGAATCACATTACTAGGTTTCACTTTCTCAGGAATCACATTATTTTGATTACCCCATACCAAACCTAAAATTTAAATACATGAGAGTAGTCTGTTGGGGCCCTTCTGCCTATGTGTCTTGTTTTTAATTTCTTTGGCTCTTTCACGGAAAATGAAGTTTTGCACTCCGCTGTTGGTAATGTCAGAATGAAAATGTAATAAGTGTCATGTTGCCATTTACTTTTTTATTGAAACAGGTTGTGCAATAAGGTATCAAAGATGTGTGGGCCACTTTTGGAATAGGGCTTCCCATACTTAGGGATTTTACGACCAAGGATGAGCCTTGGTGGTGGAACTTTAGTACTTCACTTTGAATACTCCAACCATAAAGGCAAAAGGCCATTGGTGGTGGGTAGACTCTTATATTGCATTTGATTTTTTTGTCTGAAGACTGAATAATGTTGAATTGTACTGAAAACTGAAAAACATGTTTTTTTGTTTTTTGTTTTTTCATTGTAACCATAATATAAGTGATAAGTTGTTTGTTTTTATTAAGAGAAAATAACACTTTTTAACCAAAAAATTAAGGGGGTTCCTATTTTTACACGAAATTAGTGTTTTCATTGTTCTTACCAAACTTTTCACCGAAGAGACAAATTTACCCATGCACCAGATTAAACACACCGGGAATTAAACACACTAGGAATCAAACTGGTGGTGTGTTTAATTGATGAAAACTGATGGTGTGTTTAATTGAAGAAGAATGGTGGTGTGTTTAATTAATGAAAACTGGTGGTGTGTTTAATTGAAAAAAACTGGTGTTTAATTTCAGAAAATGTTGTGGTGTGTTTAATTGAAGAAAACTGATGTGTTTAATTGAAAAAGACTGGTGTGTTTAATTGAAAAAGACCGGTGTGTTAAATTAAGAAATCATTAAGGGTATTTTTGTCTCATCAGTGGAAAGTTTTGTAAGAACAATCTAAACACTAATGTTGGGTAAAAATAAAAACTCCACTAATTATATGGTTAGTTTCAATTTTAACCCTTTTTTTTTTTTAGTTATAAATATCTGAAAATAAATACTTTTGCATCTATATCCTTTCAAATGTGTTTTTTTTTTTTTTTTTGGATGGAGAGATTGTGAAGTTTGGCACACGGAAGGCCTTCTCGAAGAGCAAGGAGTTCACCCATTTCAACAGTAAAATTTCCAAGCATAGGCTTTGACAAGGCCATGATAACGTTGCTTTTATCATCCCTTATTGCAACACCCAAACCAATTATGAGACTGTCTTTGTGAATTGCCACATAAGAGTTGAGCTTGAACAAGCCTGGAGGAGGAGCAATCCATTCTTTGCAAGGCACGAGAGTAGAGAGAGAGACCTTTGACTGCAAAGCTTTTTGGGCGCTCTGAATTCAAAGAGGATCTCTCAAGTCCAGGAAACCAAAGTTTCTGGGTCCTTGATTTTCCTCCAATAAGGATGGCATTACGGTCCTCCTAAATGGCCCAGAGAGTGACGCATATAGGAGCTAATTCATCTTTGCTGATGCAGCATAGGAGACCCGTTAGGATATCCATCATGGAGAGCTTCTAAGGCTATCGAAATAGTTGTTGAAGCGTGTCCATCCCCAAAATTTCTTAGAGGTGCCACACCACAGCAAAGCATGGGTTGAAGATTTCATCCTAGAATTACATCTCCCACAAGTGGGGTGATCCACCATTTTCCTTTTCCAAAGGTTGAGCAAAGAAGGGATGGTGTAAATGCCTCATTTTTTGATTGACGTATTTCGTTGACAAAATGACAATGGGGTTTAAAAATGTAAGGGTAGCTTAGGATTGAAGAATTCTCCTCAAATACTAATAGACCTCATTGTGGATTTCAAGTGCTTCAAGGAAGGTAGCTTATTTGTCTTGACTCTTAATTGAAGAGATTTAATTGCACACAGACACTCCTCTTGCATGCATGTGTGATCATTTCTTTTTGTTTGTATTCATTTCACTATTCACACTTGCACCATTTTGAGTTTGATATGTGCAATGTGTGCTGTGCGCTAGTCCCCTAACTCGCGCAACACCTTCGCATTGCGATGGTTTAGCGCCGGTTGACCAGCGTAGCTCCCACGCAAGTTGGACAGAGGTTTGGTGCTGGTCATGCGTTGGTCGTCATGTGTACACACACCAGCGCAACTCGGGCAGAGGTTTTGCACTAGTCGTGCGTTACTCGACCAGCGCACACACTAGCGCAAATGACAGAATCTAAACAGTTTTTTTTTCCAAAACGTCGTCACTTCATCTAATGCTTATATATATCTGGCTTGTTGTTCCTAGATCATTTTTTTTTTTAGAGCAAAAATTACAACTTTTGAAAGCAAGAGAGTGTCTTCAAAGAAAAGTTGTCAAGACTTAATTTTTGTCAACCAAAACACAAATACCCATCATCCTTTCATGTTTCATACATCATCTAGCATCTTCTAGGTATGTTCTTCATGGGTTTTCTTTAATCTCACATGACTTGTAGTTAGAACATCATCTTCATCTATATTTGTGTTCTTACTTTACAAGATAGCTCTTTCATGACTTGACTAATATCAAGATTAGTTTTTTGTGTTGTGTTTTGTGCTTTGTTTGTGATAGCTATTGCATCTAGGGTTTTATTTGCTCATATAGCTAAGTTGTATGCATGTCATATAGCAACATGATATATATGAATGTTTGACATGTTCATCCATGGCTAGATAAGCTTAAATGTTTGACCTTGCATTTATGCACTTTGAATATTGCTTATATTCACATTAGGTTGCATATATCTTCTCTTTGAGAGTTAAGTCTTGTACTTACCTTGGGTAGTTTACAAGTAAGAGCCTAGAATCACTATATAAGTACTAGGTCTAGGAATCCATTGATCGGAGAAGGCTCTAATATGGGTACCATCCCCTACTTTCCATCGGAGACCCTTTGAAAGCAAGGTTCTACCCCAAACAATACTCCGCCAGATATGAGAGCTGGAGGCAGTGAGGGAGGCATGAATGAAATCATAATTCTTAAATACTTCGATTTGAGCACTTGTGCCACCATGGAATTTGGACAGAAGAGAAGCCTCTAGGCCTGCTTGGCCAAGAGAGACTGGTTAAACAAAGACAGGTCTTTGAAGCCTAGGCCCCTACAACATTTCGGAAGGCAGATGTAAGGATTCCCATATTTTAATTGGCTTATTTCGTGGACAAACCACGTGTTGGGGATTATATGTAAGGGTAGATTAAGATATTGATATTCAAGCTCAAGACCCTCTCATGTCCTCAAGGTTGATAAGCACCAAAGGTAAACTTCTATGTGCTTAATTTGCTTTGAAGAGATTAGTTTTACACACACACAACTCATGCATAAATTTTATTCTTGTATGTTGTGTGTTTTATATGTGTGCATGCATGTTCTTGAACATCTCTTCTTGCATGTTTTATTTTGATTGCATCTTGTTCATTGAAATGCCATGACATGTTTAGGCATTAGGATGCATTCACTTCCCACACTTGCACTTCATTATTAGTCTTAAGTGTGGTGTAATTCATTTTCGTTTGTGTGATCGGAAACGTCCGTGCTTGCATGATGGTGTGCATGTCTTAGCGCGATGGTTGACCACTTGAGAAGGTCTCATTCTTCTCTTGGATAAGTGGTAGTTTTGATTTGATTGTTTAGAGTAAAGTGTCTAGTTTCAAAAGATTAGATTTCAATGTTTTAAATGTTTTTCAAAACTGACCTTTGCATGGTCTTGTGACCATAACTTTTTATACAAAGCTTCAAAATGAGTTTTAAAAATTTCTGTACAAACTAGACACCCATACCTTTCCAACGGTATATTATTCGTAATATTTCATGACCGTTTGGATTGGTTTTAAAATCTCCAAAGTTACAACCAAAACAGGGCAACTCTGTTGTTGTCCGTTTCTGACCTTTGGTCACTCAATTGACCATAACTTTTTCTACAGACATCTAAATGTCATTCTATAAAAACGAGTAGAAAGTAGACTTCCATACCTTTCCAATGATATATATACGAAAGGTTTCGATGTCGTTTGGTCATGTTTCGAAGCTCTCGAATCTTGAGTCACTGCACTGACGCGAGTACCGCGAAAATGCCCATCATTTTTTCAATTCTTCCAAAACGACATAGTTTCACTTGGGCATTATAAATACATATCTTTCTCATCATTTTAAGGGCTGTGCCACAAAATCAAACCCTAGAGAGAGAGGCTCCATATTCTTGAGAGAGAAAGAGAGATTTGAGAAAAATCAAATCAAGAACTCACCTTTAACCACTCAAATCAAATCCCTTTTGCATCATATTTCATATTGCATCTTCTATCACTATAGAATGCATCCATGATTGGATTTGGATCGTCACAACTTGCTTGGTAAGATTTTGATTAAGTTCATCTTTTTGATTATTTTTATTATTAAGCTATTCTCTTTATTTTACTTGTATGTTTTGATCATATGATAAATACAAGATTAGAGAATTAATTGTGATGAATTGATTGAGTATTGTATTGTGATAGATATCTAGGTTTTTATAATCTATGTTTATCTAAGCTATTATGACATGTCATTTAGCACTTGATATCTAGGATTGATTTTAATTGATTATCTCATCATCCTAGATAAGCATCTAAGGTTCCCTAGCCTTGTTTGTTATTTGAATATTCATACATATTCACATAGGTTGCATAATCTCTTCTTAGAGAATTAAGACTTGAGGCTAAGAGTGCTTAGGCCTCAAGCAAATTGGAATAGGGTTGCTAATAAAGGCTCGCAGGGTAGAAGTGAGGGGTTACAGACCGGATTGTTAAACGAGGTCTACATAGGTTGTAAACTTCATTTCAATTAGTGATTTCGAGTTCCGAGTGTGGCGCACTATACAGCCCGTGGTTTTTCCTATTGGTTGGGTTTCCACGTATACATCAAGTGTCATTTTTAATTCCGCACTATATTACACTTGCTTGTATTTTTGACTAGTAGGGTCATTTTCGTAATATTGACTTGTATGCGAAAATTGGGTAATAATAGCTAAAATCTATTCACCCCCCCTCTAGATTAATATAATTGATAACACGCCTCGAGTATTTAGTTATTTACAGCAGAGACTATCCCATTTGACCCAGCCGATTTTCCTTTTATCACCTTTTGAACCCCACTAGAATTTGGAAAACATAGAGATCACCTCACGACACAGCCCCACCGGAAGCTAGAAGATGCTTATCGTGTAAGTGGAATGGCTTGGGCCATTGCTTTAATAAGAACTTCTTTACCACCAAAAGAGAAAAGGTTGCCTTTCCAGTTCTTCACTTTTTTCCATATGCATTCGTTGATACTGTTAAAGGTAATGCGTTTATTCCTGCCCACTAAAGTCGGAAAGCCCATATATTTGTCTTGGGTGTTGCAATCCTCAACCTCAAAAATCCCTTCGATATCCCTCTTGACATTTGCACAAACAATTAGGATGAAAGTAATACTGGATTTCTGAAAGTTAACTTGCTGGCCCGAGCCTCGTTCATAAATACTCAAAAGTTTTTGGATATGGATGCTGTTGTCTGTAGGGAAAAATAATAAATAAAAGTGGTAAACGCAGCGGAAGCGATACTAAAAAACGATTTAGTGACTTTTAAAATTTTTCCTTTATGAACCTTAAACCCTTTTAATCAATAAACATGCATATATATTAACAAAAGTAAATTACCTTTTGTCGCGTGATCCGATTGACTTACGTCGATGGTAATCCGCAAGACCTTCAATCCGAGCACGAACGTGGATCACCTAGGAGCGTGGTCTCCCTTTCCTTTGAATTGCAAACCTGTGAATGGACCAAACAAAAACTTTCTTTTCTTTGTTAGTCACAAAACAATCAAAAGAATGTCAAAAATTATTCCGGTCACTTTTGAGTTCTCAATCTAATGATCGAAACTCGCGTGAACCTAGATCGATATCGTATACACAAGCTTATTGATGATTAAGCAATTGTATACTATCAAAGAATAATTTCACACTCCTTTTTGTCTTTTTAGAATAAAAACTCTCTTAGAATTAAGAAGAAGAAGAAAGAAATAAAAACTCAAGCACCAAAACTTGTGGTGGCCGAACCCTATAAGAACCCTTATATAGGTTGGCCGAATTTTTTCTTCTTTTTCCTTTAGGGTTGCCGAATTCTATGTAGTCTAAGATTAGGGTTGGCCGAATTTCATCATGTCACTTATATAGGGTGACTAAAATTCAACCCTAATTCTTTTCAACTTTATAGACTTCAAACCCTAATCCAACTCCTTGGTTTTTATTCTTTTATTTTGACTAAATAAAAAGACTCCTTATTTGATTAAATAAATAAAACTAATTTATTTATTTCCTTGTCAAACAAGTCTTTTACTTTTAGGAAAGATTTGTTTCTTTAATTAAACAATTAATCAATAAATTAATTAATTCTTATTTAATTAAAACAAATGAAACAAAATAATATTTTAGGTTAAAATTTTAACCTAGCCGCCCCACTTATATAAGATTGGGCCTAATATTATTTTCCTATTTCATTTAATCCATTGGACTTTAAATAAAAAGCCCACATGTGAACCAGACCCATTCTTACTAAAAGAAACAAGCCCACATGTCTTTCATTAATATATTAATATAATTGAGCAGCCCATTACTTAAATAATGTGCATATTATATTCTTAATATATTAAATGCAATTCTAGATGGACCCTTAAATTGGTCCGGTAGAATATATCAAGTGATCCATGCAAGTCCGTGTGGATTGGGGATCTTGGCGGGCCATCTAAATTTAAGCTTCAATAGACATAACCTAATCACAATCAACAAATGATTCACTTAGGTCCGATCCATTAATTTTAACTCATTCCACTAAAGAGCTAAAACTGAACTCTTAAATAAAGATAGAAAAGGAAGATGCTCCTCATTCATACCCTAGACAATCATATTGGAGATAGTGTATCCTCGTGATTAATATCAGTAATCGCCAAGAGTTCATAGACCGCCTATAACTCTCCAAGTTACCATATTTACTCATATGACCACGTTTTGAACTTGGATATTTTGACTTGTCCAGAAGCCATGTTTTCAATAGACACTATTGAAAACTCAACGTTGAGATTTAATATCCAATTACCTCAAAACATCCATATGATGATATTATACTCTCATTTAATTAAATGGAGCCACGATGTCCATATCTATAAATGAAGTCCTCTATCGATTAACAAATGAATATCACCAAACTATCGAGGATAGACTATGCGATATAATCGTACTCATTGATAACTCAAATGATATCACTTGCAACCATAAGTCCATCATTTATCTCAGGATTAAGATAGACTCTCCGATTGTCCTGATAATGAAAAGACTATTATCTATTGACGGTTCTAGATAAAGCTTTTCATTGTGATCCAGTTCAATGCACCCAGTGCACTAGATCCTTTTGCTCGAAGACACTCCGATGATTTTAGACTCATCATATCTCATTTGATCCCACTCAAATGCTAGCAAAAGAATTCTACAACTTTAACAAGATAAAGGTGCCCAACCTTTAACTTAAGTTGTGAACATTATTCAAGACTAACTAAAGAATTGTGTCTACCACATACATATCCAGATGTACGAACAATTCTTCTTTTCCCATAGTCTTTAGACCTTATGATTATTTACTTTGACAATTATAATATAAACTATAAATGCTATACGATTTGTTAAACCAGAAATCACTTTATTAATATGAAAAAGATTGTTAATTACAACATTACACTCTTGCTATTGAGCATAATCCTAACATTGTCCATAGAAGCCATGTAAAAAAGGATGTTGTCATCTGCAAAAAATAGATGATTGACGAGAGGGCTACCTCTACAATATCTAACCCCAAAAAATTTGCTATTTCTCTCAGAATTCTTGATTAAGCAGGATAAGGCTTTAGCATAGAAAAGGAAAAGATATAGGGAGAGGGGCTAGCCTTGCCTAAGGCCCCTCGAGGGCATCACCCTACAAATTGGCCGACCATTCAATAAGAAAGACAAATTGGGGGAGGAGATGCATTTCATAATCAAAGAGATCTAGCTAGCTGGGAAATTCATTATGACCATCACTGTTTGGAGGAATTTCCACTCAACTTTGTCATAAGCCTTGCTCATATCGAGCTTTAAGGCCATCAATCCCTTTTTGCTAGATTTCTTTTTTGCGATAAAGTGGAGGATTTTGAAGGTGATCGAACCAAAATTGATATGATTTTGGCCCTCATTTGCTTATCTTTATGCTTGATTCTCAAGCATTTCCCTGTGTTTTAACTACGTTAATCAAGGTTTTTAGGTTTATTTGTGCCACAAGGGCATTTGTGAAGAAGGAGATGGATTTGGTACAAAAAGTGCAATAAAGTGTGAAAAACAGGGCATTGTTGCCCTTGATGGCGTCGCCTTTGGGCACACTGCAACAAAAGGCATGAAGTAATGAAGACTCAAGCCAAGGAGTTGTCGTGGTACTATCGCTGTGGCGACACCATCGTAACAGAGAGTTGAAATCCTGGAAATCAATCAGGTATGGCGTCGTGGTGGAGTGTTGATCATGAGCCACAACTGCGACAGAGAAGATGAAACCCAAGAAATCAATCAGGTCTTGTGTTTCTGTTTGTGTCGTCATGTGACCAAACACTGACCACTCTTAGGAACTCTGATCACTTTATTGCCTTTCCAATGTCGTTGTCGTCATAATCGCGAAAAAGATGAGAATCAACCGCGACAATCAAATCGAAGAATGTGTAACCATCTGTCGTGGTGGCGTCACTGTCTCCAAAACTGTGAAAACGCAACTTTGACACTTGCCACATCAGCATTTCTGGCAGTTAACAGTATAAATCCTGGGGATCTTCACATCAGCATGTTGATGGATCTTCTAGAGGTAATCCGGGGGATACGGGTGTTGGCGGGATGCTTCGTGACTCTGATGGTAAGGTGTTATGTCTGTTTTCATATTATGTGGGGATTTTGGAGTCAAATGCTGTTGAAGTTCTCGCTATTCATAAAGCTTGTGAATTGATCTCCTCAAACTCTCTCTTACAAGATCGAAAAATCACAATTGTTAGTGATTCTCGTATGGCGGTGTCTTGTTTCAATAGTGACAGTTTTGGCAACTTAAACTTGGTGAATATGGTGTACGATATCAGAAATCTCATTCAGTCTCGCGATGGTATTTCCATCATTTACAACAACAGGGAATCAAATTCTTTAGCTAATAGTCTCGCGAAAGGGGGTTCTGGAAAGAATGGCGACAGACTTGAATGGAATATTTTTTGATTTGGATCGTTTTCTGATTTTTTTGGCGTGGTCTTCCTCTTTGTTTTTTTTTTTTTGTTCTTCTCTGCTTTTTGGTGCGTTCTGTTTCTGCACTTTTCAGAGGCTTGTTTTTGTTTTGGTTTGCCGGTTTGTATTTGGTGTTGTTGTTCTTTCCTTTTGGCTGCCTTTGGCCACTTGGTCCCTTCTTTTAATAAAACAAGCGGTTTCAAAAAAAAAAAAAAAACAGTATAAATCTGAGAGCCACTATAAGTATTCTTTTTCTCCATGTTGAAAAGGGTGAAATATTAAGATTTAAACTAGCATTCTCTCCTCTATACTTCACACATTCAACTTCCTCCATTTCTAATCTTGTACTAACTTTTTCGTCCAAAAACTCCATACCAAATCTTGATTACTTTACCCAACCATTCCTTTCTTCTCATTCTCTACATCTCCTTTCCTTTGTCACTTTCCATTAGACATCCACCCATCTAAACACATCCTCATCTACCATTCTTTACACTAGGAGCATCAAAGGAAAGAAGGATCAAGCACTACAAAATGAGGCCCAATGGTGATTTCCTAATCTATTACTTCTTTGCTATTTGATTGTAACTATGTATAACTAAACCCCTATTCTAGGGGATAGATGTGAGGAACATTTGGATTTGGGTTTTGGTTAAGCTATATTGTATTTGAATCTCTATTTGTGTTCTATTCATTTGAGAACTAGATCCTATTCATTATATGATTGGCATTGTATACCCACTAGTTGATTATACTCTTGTTTAGGATAATTTGTTATGCAATCAATCTTGGATTAACAAACCAATCCCACCTTGACCCCTTCTCCTTAATCGATTAGGCATTTTGGTGGGAAGTTGTTTGGGGTTTGTATTGATGACCTAAACAAATCTAAGAATACAAATGGTTAACAAGTATAAGATTGGTTCATTAAAGTAGCTTGAAAAGCTTTGCCCATAATCCACTTGCAACTCCATAATTTCCCTAGTATTTCTCTTAATTGTTTACATCTCATTATTCTTATCAAAGATTGTTGATCATTCTATTTTTCCTATCACATTTTGTTACTTTTACTTTACATGCATGTTTGATGGTTTCTCAAACCATACACTATCCAAACTTACTATGATTTACTTTATTGCATTCTATATTAGTTAATCAATCCAACGTATTACTCTAATTTCATGTGGAACGAATCTTTGCTTACCATTTTACTAAGTTTTACATCCTAAGAGGATTCCTAAGTGGTTAAACATGGTTTTCAAATGATCACATAAATACATTGTTTTGTTGTGCACAAACGGCCACATAAGAAGGACAATAGGACATTGTCGAAGATGAGGCGACCCGACATAAAAGCAAATTACAATGGGAAGATGGGGAGATGAGGGAGGGGAGACAACTCTTCAATCTGTTGGCTAGAACCTTTGTAACTGTTTTGTATATACCATTGCAAAGAGAGATGGGGTGAAAGTCCTTTAGAGAGGTGGGGTTTTGGATTTTTGGGATCTGGATGATATTTGTAGAATTGAAGTCTTTGATAGAAGCCTCACCGTTCAAAATCTGCAGACACACCTTTGTTACTTCACTGCTCACAACTTTCCAAAATTTATGGAAGAAAATTGCATGGAAGCCATCTGGACCTAGGGCTTTAATAGGACCTATCTCGAAAATTGCAGCCTTAATCTCATTAGCACAAAACGCCCTTCAAATCACGTGTCATATCATCACCTAGACTTGAATCGATAGGAGAAGTGGCTTGCTTAATGTCATGTTTAGAGGGATTTGAGGATTGGAAGAGTTTCGAAAAATACTCGCAAATAGCCCGGGAGAGACCTACCTCAAAGTCCTAAACTAGCCTATCTTCGTCAAAAAGACTTCAGATGAAGTTTTTCTACTTTCTCGTTGAGTCTCTCGCATGGAAGAATTTTGAATTGCCATCACCTAATGCTAGCCATTCGGCCCTAGATCTTTGCTTCCAATAAATTTCCTTGTTGGTAAGAAGACCCTCCAACTCATTCTCTAGATTCTTGTGTAAGTGTCGTACAGCAGAAAAATAAAGATTGATCGTTAGGTTTTAAAATTTTTATCATCTTTGGACCCTTTTGTATACATGAATATGAGAAGGGATTTGTTTGCATACCATTGAAAATCTCTCCTTCGTTTTCTTTTCAATCCTTCACCACTAAGCTTTCCGAGCTATGTCCCGCGATCTAGCAACTGTGTGTGTGGGCACATCATGGATTCCGAAAGTACTTGAATGGAGGCTTTAGAGATCCGGAAGACAACCCCTTGTCCCCTTTGTTGAGTTCGGCCAACCTATGAGCCAAAAAAAAAAAAAAAAAAATTCTTTTCTTTTTTTCTTTTCTTGTTGCCGCACCTCTTGTCTCTCTCTCTTAGGTTTTGGTTCTTTTGTTTTTCCTGTTAAGTATATCTTATATACCAAGATCCTAGGGTTTAGTTTAACTAAGTCAAAATAGGATTATAAATCCTTTTTAATTCGGTGACCACTAGGTGTTGAACCTTTGACCTCTTCAAAGTAAATAAAAATAATCTCTTATTATTTTATTCCTTTGCTCTTGTCAAGGTTTGAACCTGAAACCTCCAAATAACAATTAATAATTCTTAATTATTAATATGTCAATTAAATAATTATATTATTTAATAAATTAAATAATTTATTAATTAAATAGTCAAATCATTTAATTAATTCCCAGAATATATTCAAGTTACTTTCGTAACATAATCAATTGGACCATCCAATTCTCCGTTAGCCTTGTTACTATTAATCGTAAAGAGTTAGCAAGGGGACCTAATGGACCCACAATTTTGAGCTTCAATAATACTTAAAGAAAATTAATTAAACTTGTAAGGTTGATAATTAGTGTTGGCATTAATTCCATATCAAAACGTGTTTTACTTGTAATGTTTAGTGGTTAGTAAATGAAGGATTTCGAAGACGAAGGACGTCTCAACCATTATTCGTTCAAGTTGCCGGCTTTTATTATTCGTTCAAGTTGCCGGCTTTTAAGAGTTTCGGACATTATCGGTCTACAAAGGTATACATGACCTCTTATCTCTTACAAGGCTAGGCACACACTCACACATATCATTTTTGTGTGTCCCTTCATGCTTTTATTTCATTTACATT
Source organism: Acer saccharum (assembly GCA_030490815.1). Taxonomy (NCBI): domain Eukaryota; kingdom Viridiplantae; phylum Streptophyta; class Magnoliopsida; order Sapindales; family Sapindaceae; genus Acer; species Acer saccharum. The sequence goes on from CM059870.1 coordinate 21,652,037, forward strand.
TCACTTTCACACACTTGGCAAAATATGCTCATGCATTCACTTTTAGTTAATAAACTTTGTGTTTTGCATTTTCTAGGACTATGTCCGGAAACTAGCATATGTGTGTGTATTTGTGTTTATATGTTTCCGTATTTTGTGTTTAGGACTTGAACATGTTCTTATTCAATGCCTTATTGAGTTCCGGTCGTTTCGGTTACTCATTCATAAGGTTTCGAGTCCAAATGTGTTGACTATGCCACTTTACGTCCTCTTACGTTGTGTTGACTTCATCGATGATTTCCGAGATGATTTCTCAACCGTTTTTCAAAGTTGTATAATCGTTTTTTGTGTGTGAGAGAGTCACAGTTCGTAATCCGAAAACGGATTCGAATTCGGAGTTCGGACGCTCGAGATACGGGCCGACGAACCGAGAGTGCGCGGGAGAGGACAGCCCAGGCCGTGGGCCACATGGGCTGGCCGTGGTTGAGGCCGTGGGCCCCACGGCCTGGAGCCCCTTCTGCTCCCGTGTGGGCCACGCGCCCCCCACGGCCTGGGGGTGACGTGGCACCACATGATTGGTCGAAATGTTCTCTCTCTCTCCTCCTATTTCTTCCCTCTCTCTCTCATTTTGAATTTCTAAGCAAAACAATTTCAGAATTCCCGTCTACACTTCTCTCCAATTTTTCCAAACTTCAAAACACCATATCTTCCTCATCCGGAGTCGGATTTGAGTGATTCAAGTTGGAGAGTGTTCGTATTTGAGTCCTCTAACATCTCCAAGTGATTTGGTGGCTGATTGATCGTGATTTCAAGTGGTTGGACACTGAAATTCGTACCAGCTGCAGAATTCGAGGTTTGAGTCTCAACTTTGGGATTTCTTGTTATTTCACCTTCCATTTGCTTGGGGTTTCTTCTTCTATATATATGTTATTGTTTTATGAAAGCTATTTGAAAAGGTAGCTTGATTATCATTCCAATTGAAACTCAATTTGTGGACTTATGTTGACTAGATTTTATGATTCTAGGTTTTACATTTGTTTGTGAGTTGTATTGTGATTAGAATGGCATCTTAGGTTGTTTGATACTTAATTGAATTAATTTTGTGTTAAAATGACTTTGAGATTTGATTTGGTCCTTTGATTGAAGAAATCAAGGATTTGTGTATTTGTTTGTGATTTAGAGAATATAGGTTTTGATTGATGTAAATCTCAAAACCTTGCTCTATATTTTTGTCTAGTATATTGATTGATTTTAATCTCATATATCTAGACTTTGATTGTATATTGATAGCATCTTGAATTAGGACTTAATGAACATTTTGTGATTCAAGTGTTATATGTGTGAATGAGACTTTGAGTATATGTGTTAGGTGTTTCACATGCTTAGGTTTCTATTCATGGATTTTTGCATTTAGACTTGATTAATTGTGTATTCACATGTTTAGGTCTATTTGTGCCATAGAATGTATTGATCACATGTTCTATGTTGAAATGAATGTTTGCATCATTTGCATTCACATGATCACACTAGGAAGTCCTTGTAAAAGGCATGAAGTCTTGGTTAGAGTCGGGATGACTCGGATAGCCAAGCAAGAAGTCTTGCCTAGAGTTGGGATGACTCGGATAGGTAAGCAAGAAGTCATGGCTAGAGTCGGGAGGACTCGGATAGTCATGCATGGGAGGCTCCCTAGAGGCAAGAGTGCCTTGGATAGGGAGTTGGCTAACATATTGGTAGGCCTAGGCGTATGGTTAGACATAGACTCCGATAGAGCGGGGTACACGGGATGTGTATGCACTCTTGAGGAATTTTTAATCTACCATCGATGTTGGTTGAGTGTGTTGTCCAATATATGGTGGTTCCGCATCATTGAGGGATTTCATACTTTCCAATAGGGTTGGGTAGGCTTAGACTTCACTAGGTTGGGTGAGCTAAAGATTGGTCACTTTGTGAATGTTCTATGTTTACTTTCCAATAATATAGTACCCAATGGTTGTAATTCAACCCGTGGATGTTTCCTCCTTGGAGGTTTTACCACGTTAAAAAAACCCTTGTGTTAATTCTTTCTATCTCTTCTCTTATATTTTAATTGTATATTTTATTGTCTTGATTCATAATATTGACTTGTGATGTATTTTGAATCAAGTCTTTGTATAGTGTGATTAGTGTATTCATTCTATAGATCAATTTGTATCTTTGATTCTTTTGTATATTGTAATATTTGTTTAGTGACATTTTGCTCACTCTTGTAACACATTGAACATCTTATGAAATACAAGTTTATTTTGTTGTTATGATTATTTGATATTTTACCTCACATGACTTGTTGATATACTTAGACATTTCAATTATGATTGTGTCATCATATTGTCTATGTATGTCTATCTTGGATTATAGTGTTGTGTGTAAGGCTACCTTGAGGGACAAACGGATGTTTGTTCAAGGGTTTGAAAAAAGGTGTAAAAACCTATTCACCCCCCCCTCTAGGTATGCTTTAAGCAATTTAACTTCGTTTGTGTACATTCAAAACTCTTTAATTAATATTTCACGATTATTAACCTTGAAGTTATTCCACAAAAAACCCAAGGTTGTACTCTCGTAACTGTAGATGTTTTACACAATCAAATTATCAGTGTGCATCGATATAACTATTACATATGGTATGATCATCCAAAAGTAGTTCATAATTAGAGCTAGGTCATATAGTCCGTTATACCTCTCTAATTATATCATTTCCTTTAAGTACTATTGATTCTCTAATGAACAATTATATCATTCGTTCCTTTACGGAAGAATGAGAGCGCTTTTAATCGTTCAAGTCCCGAATCAACCCTTAAGGGAACTACTCATCTACTTCTTGCAAGAAAGAGTGGATTCCTCTATTGTGTGCATACCTTCCTAGCCACAAGTCAAACTGTGATTCCAAGATACGGAGTTATTGATCGGTGATCGCGCTCTAAATGTTTACATTTAGCGCCCCCTTTACTTGGTTTTTGTAACCATTTCCCGAGCATTTGAGTTATTTAAAATTGTAAATAAGTGTTTTCAGGTAACTTAGGCGTTTCAAAGGCATTTGGGTCTGAAATGACGAAAAGAAGGCAAAGAAGGCAGAAAATAGAGGATGCCCTATTCCCACGGGTACGCAAGTAAAACCCTTCGGGAAAGAACCAGCGAAGCAAAGTGACATAGGAGTGTCCCATTGCATGACCTCGGTTCAAGACACAAAGGGACTTCAAATTCTCACTTTAATTTGTTAAGCATCAGGTCATGTTCGAGGGGCAGTTTTGTGACTTCATAACTTTTGATTCCAGATGAATTAGCTAACGTTCCTAATGTCATTGGAAAGATCAGCCTCTTAACTTCAATTTCGTATTTTGAAATAAGTCATTTGAAGGTCCCAAGAGAGTGTTATGACTGAATTCTTTTTGGTGCTCAGATTCAACTGATCTCGGGGTCTGAAGAGTCTTTCCTTGTTTCCAAGTTTCTTAATCAACTTTAGCTTTTATTTCTTCTTGTTATCAGCTATAAGCTTTTATGATTTATGTTTCCCATGCTTGGAGGGTTGTTCCAAGTCATGTCTTTCTATTTAAAGTGTCTTGTAAGTCAGATTGAAGAACCTTTTTGATCAATTTTAATGAAAGCTAGAGCTCTTTGAGTTTTATTCTCCAAACTCTGTATCTCTTAGGTGGATTCCTTTAGAGTGGTGAGTTTTTCATTGGTTTTGTATCCTTGGCTGGTTGAGAGGGTGGTGTTACTGTATCCCTTTAGATTAGTCTTGGTGGTGAGCCATTTATGCTAGTTTACTAAGGGTGGTGATATCTGTATCCTTTGGAAAATTAGTTAATCTATCTTTATTTGTTCTTGTGTGAGAGGGCTGGTTTGCTTTATTTCTCTTGTGCGTGGGCTGTCCGTGAGTGTGTTCGACGTTGGTGGATATTATTTAGGGCTGTCCGGCACCAGTTTGGTATCAGAGCTTTTGGTTTTCAATGACGAGTCGTCGTTATCGTGCATCAACTAGTGAAGAACAATCAGCTCCTCAAGTGAATCAGCGGAACATTATTATGGATGATTTGAGGCAGCAAATCCAACAACTCTAGCAACGTTTGCATCTCTACGAGAATCACGATCAAGATGAGAATGAAGGATTCGAAGATGATGGTGTTGATGTTAATCCTTTCCATCAAACGCGTAGCCATGTTTCTAATGATAGTACTCCTCCTCATCCACGTGATTTGAGGCATTATGTCTTGAGGGATCATGAGACACATCGTTCTTTTATTACGAAAGTTGAGATTCCAGACTTTGAAGGAAAGATGCACCCAAACGAGTTCGTAAAGTGGCTGAATACGGTAGATCGTATCTTTGATTATCAAGATGTGCTCGAGAACAAGAAGGTAAAGCTTGTTGCCATCAAGCTTAGGAACCATGCATCATTTTTGTGGGAGAATCTTAAGAGACAAAGAGAAAGAGACGGGAGAAGTAGGATCGTTACATGGGAGAAGATGAAGAAGGAGTTGATGAGGAAATACCTTCCAGATAATTATCGGGAGGACATCTTTTTGAAGATCAACAACTTTTGACAAAGAGACCTTTCAGTTGCAGAACATACTGTTGAGTTCGATAATCTCATGTTGAAAGGGGACGTAGCAGAGCCGGAAGAATAGTCCATGGCGCGTTATCTTGGTGGTTTAAATTATGAGATTTCTAATGTGGTACAACTACAACCATATTGGAGTCTTAATGATATGTGTAAGCTTGTTCTTAAGGTGGAGAAGCAACAAAAGGAGATGCGAAGCAGGGGTTCTAAGTGTGGTTCAAGGGAAGGCTTTACTAATAAAGGGGGCACTTCAAGTTCTAAGCCTACTGCAGCAACCAAAACCAATACAAAAGTTTCAACATCAAAAGGAGAAGGTGTGGTGTCTAAGCAACAACAACAACCAAGTTCTTCTAATACAAGTTCTCACAGGTGTTTCAAGTGCTAAGGGTTTGGGCATATCGCTTCTAAGTGTCCAAATCGTAAGATCATTTCATTAGTTGAATCTGCACATGAATCTGCACATGGACAATGAGATTAAGGTGAATAAACATTGCCTTGTTTCTTTTTCAATTGGTAGAAATTATAGAGATGAAGTTTGGTGTGATGTGGCTCCTATGGATGCATGTCATTTACTACTAGGGAGACCTTGGCATTATGATAGGCGTGTGTTATATGATGGTTTCAAACACATGTACTCTTTTATAAAAAATGGTGTTAAGATTGTGTTGGGTCCTAGTAGGCCAGAAGAGGTTTCCAAACCTTCTAAAGGAGAGGGAAATAACTTGCTTACTCAAGTTGATTGCAGAGGGGGTGAAGTGTATGTGCTATTTGTGGTGGAAGAAAATGAGGGGAACAATGATCCTCCGCTGATTATGAAGACTATTCTTGAAGAATTCTTTGATGTGGTTCCGGATGAGTTACCACCTGGTTTACCACCATTGAGAGACATTCAGCATTGCATTGACCTTGTTCTAGGTGCAACCCTTCCAAGCAAAGCAGCTTATTGAATGAGTCTTAAAGAGCATGAAGAGTTGCAACGTCAAGTGGATGAATTGTTAGCCAAGGGAATGGTGAGGGAAAGCATGAGTCCATGTGCAGTACCAGCTCTTTTGGTGCCTAAGAAAGATGGTTCGTGGCGCATGTGTATTGATAGTAGAGCTGTGAACAAGATAACAATTGATTATCGCTTTCCGATTCCAAGGCTTGATGATTTGCTTGATCAACTTCATGGGGCAGCAATTTTTTCAAAGATTGATTTATGGAGTGGTTACCATCAGATCAGAATGATACAAGGAAATGAGTGGAAAACAGCCTTCAAGACTAGAGATGGCCTATATGAATGGATGGTAATGCCATTTGGGTTATCTAATGCTCCTAGCACTTTCATGAGATTCATGAACCATATCCTTGCATTGGGCACTTTATTGTTGTATATTTTGATGATATTCTTGTGTACAGCAAAGATGAGAGAGAGCATTTGAACCATTTGCGACAGCTCTTTGACATTTTGAGAGAATAGAAGCTCTATACAAATTTGAAGAAATGCAAGTTCTTTTCGGAGAGCCTAATTTTCTTGGGGTATGTAGTATCTAAAGATGGAATTGAGATGGATCCTAGAAAGGTTAAGGCTATTCTGAGTTGGTCTGAGCCAAAGACACTCTATGACATTCGTAGCTTTCATGGACTTACGTCTTTTTATCGACGTTTTATCAAGGGGTTCAATTCTATTGTGGCTCCTATCACTGAGTGCTTGAAAGGGAATGGTTTTAAGTGGACAGAAGAGGCTAGAAGAAGCTTTAAGCTGATTAAAAGAAAGGTGACAGAAGCTCCAATCCTCTCACTTCTAGATTTTGCAAAGGTGTCTGAGGTTGAGTGTGATGCTTCGAATGAGGGTATTGGTGCTGTTCTAAGTCAAGAAGGAAAGCCGATTGCATTCTTTAGTGAAAAGTTGAATGATTCTCGTAAGAAATACACCACATATGACAAGGTGTTCTACGCAAACTATAGAGCTTTGAGTCATTGGAGTCAATATCTTCTTGCTAAACCATTTGTTCTTTATTCAGATCATGCAGCCTTGAAGTTCATCAACAGCCAACACAAGCTCAGTCGAAGACATGAAGTATGGGTGGAGTTTCTTCAAGCTTACAACTTCACAATTAAGCACAAAGCAGGTGTTCAAAATGTAGTGGTTGATGCTTTGAGTAGGAAGCATTCCTTGCTGTCCATAATGGAAGTTAAAATGGTGGGGTTTGAGATCTTGAAAGAATTGTATGCAGTTGATCCATACTTTGGTAGCATTTGGCAAGAGTGTGAAAGGGGTCCGTTTGAGCAGTTCTTGAAGCATGATGGGTATTTATTCAAGGCCAATCGTTTATGTGTGCCTCAATGTTCACTTCGGCAATCCATTATTATAGAAGCTCATGACAGTGGGATAGGTGGTCATTTTGGGAGAGACAAGACTCTTGCTCTTGTGGAAGAAAAGTTTTATTGGCCTAAGATGATGAGAGATGTAGCTAGACATGTGCAGCAGTGTAGGGTATGTCATGTGGCGAAGACTCATGGACAAAATACAGGATTGTACACACCACTACCAATAGCTCATGCTCCTTGGGAAGATGTTAGTTTGGATTTTGTGATGGGTTTACCTAGAACTCAAAGGAACAAAGACTCTATCATGGTGGTTGTTGATAGATTTTTGAAGATGACTCATTTTGTTCCTTACAACAAGACTAACGATGCTTCTTATATTTCAGATTTGTACTTTAAAGAGATTGTGAAGCTTCATGGTGTTCCAAAGACAATTGTTTCAGATCGCGATTCAAAGTTTTTGAGTCATTTTTGGCGAACACTTTAGAGGAAGCTTGGTACTAGCCTCAATTTCAGCTCATCTTACCATCCACAATCCGATGGACAAACAAAGGTTGTTAATCGCAGCATGGGAAATCTTTTGAGGTGTTTTGTGGGGAAGAATATTAGGCAATGGGATTTGATCTTACCTCAAATCGAGTTTGCTTACAATTGCTTAAAAAACCAAAGCACCAATCATAGCCCATTTGAGGTGGTGTATGGTAAGAATCCTATCAGCCCTTTGGATTTGGTTCCCATTGGTTCTAACAAAGATTTCAGTGGAGATACTGATGCTAGAGCCTAGAGCTGGTGAGATCAAGAAGTTACATGCTCAAGTTCGAGAGAAGATTGTGAAGCAGAATGAGAAGTACAAAAAAACTAAGAACAAGGACTGCAAGCATATAGAGTTTAAGGAAGGAGATTTGGTGTGGATTGATCTTAGTAAAGATCGTTTCCCAAAAGGAAAATATGGTAAGCTAAAGCCTGGAGCTGATGGTCCTTTCAAAGTACTTCAACGCATTGGGGAGAATGCATACAAGATCGAGCTACCAGATTCTTATGGTGTGTCACCAACTTTCAATGTAGCTGATTTGGCTCCTTATCATGGTGATGCTAGCATTTCAGACTTGAGGTCAAGACACAAAGGGACTTCAAATTCTCACTTTAATTTGTTAAGCATCAGGTCATGTTCGAGGGGCAGTTTTGTGACTTCATAACTTTTGATTCTAGATGAATTAGCTAATGTTCCTGATGTAATTCGAAAGATGAGCCTCTTAACTTCAATTATGTATTTTGAAATAAGTCATTTGAAGGTCTCAAGAGAGAGTTATGAATGAATTTGTTTTGGTGCTCAGATTCAACTGATCTCGGGGTCTGAAGAGTCTTTCCTTGTTTCCAAGTTTCTTAATCAACTTTAGCTTTTATTTCTTCTTGTTATCAGCTGTAAGCTTTTATGTTTTATGTTTCCTATGCTTGGAGGGCTGTTCCAAGTCATGTCTTTCTATTTAAAGTGTCTTGTAAGTCAGATTGAAGAACCTTTTTGATCAATTTTAATGAAAGCTAGAGCTCTTTGAGTTTTATTCTCCAAACTTTGTATCTCTTAGGTGGATTCCTTTAGAGTGGTGAGTTTTTCATTTGTTCTATATCCTTGGCTGGTTGAGAGGGTGGTGTTACTGTATCCCTTTAGATTAGTCTTGGTGGTGATATCGGTATCCCTTGGAAAATTAGTTAATCTATCTTTATTTGTTCTTGTGTGAGACGGGCTGGTTTGCTTTGTTTCTCTTGTGTGTGGGTTGTCCTTGAGTGTGTTTGATGTTGGTGGATATTGTTTAGGGCTGTCTGGCACCATGAAGCCGCGAATTAGAGTACAATAGGCCAGTGGGCTCTTGTCCCCTATTCAGTGGGAATAAACCCGCTGCATGAAACCGCGGGGCACTAATTGTCATCCCAGCGAGTTCAAGCTTTCTGGCTTGCTGGAATAAAGCCGCTGAATGAAGCCGTTGGAATTCACTTCAACACCCGGTGAGTTCACACTCCCTGCCCAGCGGGAAAGAAGCTGCCGTGCAAAACCGCGACAACATCTAGCGGGTTCATGCCACGGGAAAGAAGCCGCCACACAAACCCGCGGAAGAATCCAACGAGCTGCAAGTTGATTGAATCCAATCCAAAACTAGTCACTTCAAGATCTTTTCCCATCCACTTTTACTTCTAGCCAAAAAGATAGACAAAAAGACCCTCACTTGTCTTTGGGAGGCCTCCCCTTTTGTGCACATTCCATCCAATTTACCTATCAATAAATGACCTCAACCACTTAGAAGATAGAAGAATTATGATATAGATATTATTACATAGATATTTTATTCTCTTGGAAGGAAAGAACCAAATAAGTTTTCTTGGGACTTTCTAGGCAACCAAACACCCAATTTGGTACCTTAGCTTAGTTTACTTCAAGTTTCCATAGAAGAAGTTGTTACTTAGATTGCAAAGACGATCATTTCCACTTAACAAGATTTACCAACTAGTGATGTTTCCTTCATATGTATTCCTTAGTTGCTTTGATTATATGTTTAACTAAATCCTCTTTGTTAGGGGATTAGATGTAATTCTTGTAATTAACCTTATTATATAATCAATCATGTTTATTTCACCTTCTCAAGTTATGTATGTGCTAATTACTCTATTAATGATTGGTGGTTGCAACCACCAATCTATCATTGAATGCACAATAACTTGATTAACCTATATGCATTAAAGACCATTTATGCATGTGCCTCTTATGCCATCTATGTTGTAAAGAGTTACTAACTTGTGAATCTTTATTAAAACCTTTGAGTAAACATCCTTTGATCACTCTTCTAATCTTAGGTTGTGATTAAAATTGAGGATTTAATACCTTATAATTTAACATGAATAGATGCATGTTAGGGCCTTTGTGATTAAGCTTAATGAATGATTGATTTGCTAATAGGTTGTGACTTGAATGAATCTATCCCCTAGCAATCCTTTAATCTAGAATTTGAACCAGTAGTTGTAATTGTTCTCTTAATCAATTCTCATATGAGCATAGTTAATATGTTGATCATCTTAGTTAATTGAATAGACATTAGTTAGAGTTATTTTTAAGTGTTATTACTTTCTATCTACTTAAGTGTCAATTCGCTAATCTCTGTGGGAACGATAACCCTTACTTTGCACACGATACTTGTTTTACGACTTATGCACTTGCAAAGGGTGAAACACTCGCACGACCTTTTAGTATAACCAAGGTAGAGTAGCGTAATTCATAGTAGTATTTGTAGAACTGGTTCAGGCGGGTCAAAATTCATGGCGCCGCTGCTGGGGAACAGCGTTTGCGCTTTTGTAGAACATTAGTTAGTGTAATTGTTATTATTTGCATTTAGAATTCTGTTTTGAACACTTAACCTTTTGGTTGTTTCTTGTAGTGTACTTTTAGGTTTCTTGTCACGATTTGATGCACGGAAGACGATCTTTGGGAAGTCCGCTAGAACCTTTTGTTGAAAACATTGATCGCATAGCTAGGCTACCAACGATGACGGACAATCCCAATGGACTATCCGATCTTGAGAGTGATTCAGCTTTTTCAAGTAGTACATCCACTGGGTCAGAACAAATACAAGATAAACGGATGATGAAGGAATTCTCATTAACTACAGTTAGATCACATCCTTCAGCTATATTGTTAGATGATGCCTAGAGGAATTACGAGCTGAAGAACTTGCTTTACAACACACTACCACACTTTGGTGGTGACCTAAGTCATGACTGCCTTCAATTCATGAAGGAGTATTACAATGTGGTGACTACTTTTCCACTTAGGAATCTAATGGAGGATCACCTACGCATGCGATGTTTTTCGTATTGCATGAAAGATGATGCCAAGAAGTGGCTCATGACATTGTCGATAGGATCACTTACCACATGGAGTGGTGTAGAGTAGAAATTTTTCGCCATGTACTTTCCCTCATGGAAGACTAAAGAAATACGGAGTATGATAGCTGATTTCCAAGAAAGGGAAAGGGATGCATTTCATGAATCATGGGGTAGATTCAAGCTACTTTAAGCACAGTGCCCTCACCACGAGTATACTTTAGTATTACAAGTTCAGTCATTCTATGATGGATTGACAAGGCTCTCACAAGCGATTGTTGATAACGCATGTGGAGGAGCGATGCGAGAGAAGACGGCATTGTACGTGTTTGATAAGTACGAGATGCTTGAGCAGAATTCCCAGCAAAGGAACATTCGAGGTAGTCGAGGAGGAGTGAGCATGGAAATGGCAAGCCAAAAGAGTGATATGAGTAAGAACATTGAGACACTCATAAGTAGGGATGGCAATTAAACCCGAACCCGTGGGACCTGCCCAAACCCAACCCGCTTAAAGAGGGTTTGGGTTGGGATAAGTGTATCTGCGGGCGGATTTGGGTTTGAAAATTGTATCCGTCACGTGTTCGGGTTTGGGTATGGATTTTTTTTAAAAATCCATACCTAAACCCACGTACCCGCGAACAATAAAAATGATATAATATTTTATTATTTAAATTATTACAAATTTAAGCTCCAATAAAAACTTTTTTATTATATAGAGAATAAAATGTAAACATTTCAATTTATTAAGTGTTTTTATTCTTTAAAATTATAATATTTCATATATTTAAATAATATAGAAATAATTTTCAAAAATAAAATAAAAATTGGCGGGTTTTACCCGTGGACCCGCTTGTTTCACGGGTTCGTGGACCGGTTTGGGTGTTCCCCAAACCCGTGGGTAAAACCCGAACCTAAACCCATTTATTTTTGCAGGTTCACGGGCGGGTTTGGTAGACACAAAAATTCATGGGTTTGGGTTTGGATTTGGATTTGGATTTGGATTTGGATTTGCCAAACCTGCCCGAACCCGCCCCAGCCCTAGCCCCTTTGCCATTCCTACTTATAAGTAGGTTCGAGAACCAACCTATGGTGGCTGATCAGGTTCTTGCTAAGGAAAACCGTGGGATGGACATGTGTCCCATGGTAGAGCCAATGCCACCTAGGATGGAGGAAATTCAAGTGGTGTATCTGCCATGTCAGTCAAGATAGCTGGATGATCCCTTCTCCAACACATACAATCCGGGATTGGCCAGACATCTGAACCTAAATTATGGGAATAACCATTGTTTGAATCACCCGTTACCTCAACAGAACAACAACAACAACAACAATTGGTATCCACCTTAGGGATACCAATCAAGACCACAACAGAGTACCTAACCATGGAAGGTGAAAGAAGCCTTACCTTGGCGCCAGCAAGGCCAAAGAGACAATGAGTATAGAGCCACTAATCAGTACCACGCCAATGATTCTAACCACACAAGGATTACCTCTATGGAAGGAGTAGTCAAGACATTGGAAAGACAGATTGGGCAGTATGCTGAAGTGAGTCAGAGGAAGGAGCCGGGGAAGCTCCCAAGTCAATCCAAGCAAGCCAAGGTTGCAACGGTACTCAGAAGTGGTAAGGTACTCTCTAACCCAACTCCACATGAAATTTATGATATTCCTATTAGTGTTTCAGTAGACAGGGAAGTACCTAGCAAGAAGGATTTTGATACCCAAGTAGGGATAGGAACAAGCAGAGGAACGGAGGAAGGTCAAAAGGACACCTCCGGGATACACAAATCTCTGAATCCCTATGTACCTCCAATTCCGTTTCTAGGAAGGCTTCAAAAGTTGAAGTTGGACCAAGCTTTCAGGGAAATTTATGACATACTATCAAAGGTGAATGTGAGCCTTCCCCTACTCGAAGTCATTGAAAAGATACCAGAATACGCTAAGTTCTTCAAGGAACTTAATTCGAAGGCACGGAAGAAGGAATTTTTGGATAAAATAGTGATCTCCAAGGAAGCAAGTGATCCATGGAAACCACATTGCCACCTAAGATAAAGGGTTCGGGGAGTTTCATCATTACCATATTGATCGCGCTTCAAATGTTTACATTTAGCGCCCCTTTTACCTTGTTTTTGTAATCATTTTCTAAGCATTCCATGTGTTTAATGTTGTAAATAAGTCTTTTCAGGTAAAATAGGCAATTCAAGGGCATTTTTGTCCAAGGTGAAGAAAAGAGGGCAATTTAGGCAAAAAATAGAAGAAAAGCAAGACAACGAGCTCATGCACTCAGACCAGCGGGCACAAAGTCGCCGCACGAAGCCACCGGAAGGAGCATTTGTCATTGGCAAATTCAGACACTCTGGCCGGTGGGCACGAAGCCGCCGTCAACTCTGACGGGTTCATACATGAGCCACAGCAAGACAAGTCCCGCGGAACAAGTCCGCGGTGAAGGAAAAACAGGCCCTGCGGGTTCATACGGCGGGCACAAAGTCGCCGCACAAACCTGTCGGAAACTCTGATGAGCTGAAAATGGTCTATTGACGGTGAAATTTGGATTGCCACGCACTCAACAATTATATCAATTTAATATAAAATAAAGAATTTAAGAACACATGCAAAAGACAAGTTTTACGTGGAAAACCCTTGAATGGGAAAAAACCACGGCACCCCTGAGGGCAGAAGAATAATACTAGGTTTTCGTTGCCTTGTTACACGCTTAGATCTCTCTTACAATTGCTCTCTTTTCTCTCTCTAGATTTCTGAACCCCCTCCTCATGGGATAGGTGGTTCTATTTATACATGTTTAATTAGGGTTTCCCCTTGTTTTTAACCGTGTGGGAGGAAGGTTTTCCTCTTTGATTCGTACTTAGGATCTTTTCTTGTCACGGATCAGGACTCCTTTTCTTTTCATGATTCCTCGCTGTTTCTGGGTCTTCTAAAAGTTTAGGGTTTATTTCTGTGTTTCTACCGAGTCGGTTCAGGCCTAGTGTGCTGGTCTAGCGAGTACCTTTACTTTCTGGGTATCGTATATTTGGCGAGCACACTTCTACATTCGGCGAGTAGGTATTTAGTTGCGGCGACCATATCTTTGACTTCCTTTTGGCTTGAGCTATTTTATCATTCTGACTTGTCAGACTTCCTCCCTTAACCCAGTCAATGAGTGACGTGGCAGTCTTTCGTTAGCTCTTTTGATGACGTGTCAGGTTGGCGAATTTATACATACAACAATACCCCCATAAATACTTCGAGCTGGGCGAATGACTTGTTCTTCCCACTTCGTTTGCCTCTGCGAGTAGTATTTATATTTATGTTTATAAGATTTCAACACACTTTGCAATAACTCCTTCTTTCCTTTTAACCATGCGCTGTAATTATTAATTGATTCCTCCGGTGCACGCTTTCAATTTAAACCACACAACTTCTGGCGTTTCCACTTGCTTGACAGGTGAAGAGACATTCTGACGGCTTGGTTATCCCCGAGATGCCACATGTCATTTACTTGGTGGTGACTGTTGTGGTTTGATAACTGTGGCCGTCATTCTCATTAATTGCGCATCATTGTACTTGATTGTTTTTTTGAATTTCGAAGTTCCCTCTTTTTAAGGCCCGATTGTTTCTTCTTTTTCACTTTGCTTTCTTCATTTATTCTTTCATCGTGTTTCATTAGAGCAGAAAAGAAAAGTTTGATCTTTCGTTTCTGTCTTATTTTTTCGAGAACTTGCTACAGTCTTTTCCCTGTGCCTCCTATTGCCGGACGGTTCACCGGATTCGACTTTTCTTGCCTCTCTGCGTCCCCGACTCTCTTGCGCATTTTCGCGAATATAGGGCTTTCTGATGAGTTCCCATGGACCCTTCCTTATGTTCTTATCTTTTTAATCGGATGATGCAAGCCATGGAGCTTGGTGATAAAAGTACTGCAGACAAGATTGAATCCTTGATTTGTAATTTTCGCCCGGATTCTCCGGTCCCGGTTTCTGTTTATGTTCCATCTTCTGAAGATAACCTTATTCCTAACATCTTTCCTCCATCTTCCAACAGTGATTCTCCCAATATGCCGAGATCTTCCAATCCAGGCAGCAGTAAACGACGCGCCCCTAGGGCTCCCCGTGAGTCCCTGCTGGATGCACAGACGATTGTCGATTCTGATGTTGAGGACCATCAGAGAGATAGGCTACACTTCTCGCCGAACCGTCCGTGTTCTTTTGATACGGAGGTTAATGTGGTTGGCGAGGACGAGCTCCGCAAATATAAGAGTCGTTTTGACATTCCCGACTCTGTTACTTTGATGTTACCTGGTGATCGGGTAGCATGGAATCCTCCCAAGAACGCGGTCGCCATCTATGGTGCCATGCTCAGCTGCGGAGTAACACTTCCTCTTCAGCCTTTCATCGCGAGGTTTCTCGCCGAGGCTCAGATAGCACCGGCACAACTTGCTCCAAACAGCTACAGGATACTGATGTGCCTATGCCTTATGTGGAAGCTGAAGGGTTATGGGCCCCCTACACCCCGCGAGATCCGCCACTTTTACACTCTAAGGTATGCGGGCAATGGTGGCACGTACTTCCTTCTTTCTTCGCCAGTGGAGAACTGGATTCCTGAGGGTGTGGCGAACCCTAGTCAAGTTGAGGTCTCCAGTGATGAAAAGAAGAAGGGTTTCATCTAGGGCTTCCCCACCTCAAATAAAAGGTGGAAAAACAGTTGGTTTTTCGCCGGTGGCGAGTGGGGTAGGAATGTGCCAGCTAGCACTCGCCACAATCTTTTGGCGAAGAAGGTTCCCAGGCATTTCACATCCCCTGAAGCCTGGTCAAAGGCAGCCCCTGCTTTGTTGGATAGGGAGATTTCTCACCTCGCCGCGGCGGCTGTCCTCCCTTTGGACTCAAGGGACAGATCCTTCCTCTTGGATGAGGAAAAAATGATTTCTGAGGGGATTTTTACACGCCTACATGCAAGGCTTCCTCGCTGTAAGCCTTTGTCTATTCCTTCTTTTTTTTCTGTTTCGTTTTATCCCGTTGGTTGACACTTTGTTTATTTTTCTTGTAGTGTGTGACTTTGACACCGTTTGCGACTTGCAAGCCCGGGCGGTGAAGAATTCCGAGGCTGCCAGCAAAAGGCATGCTGCTGGTTTGGCCAAGGAGGGAATTGCTGGCCCGGATGGTGATGATCCTTCTGATGGCGAGGATGCCGGTGATGTTACCGGGGGAGGAGTTGAACCAGGGCAGCCTCCTAGGCGTGCAGGGGCTGCTGCGACTGTTCCTGTTGCTGCTGCTGCTGCGACTACCCCTGCCACTGCTACTGCTGCAACTACCCCGACTGCGACCACCCCAAGTCGTAAAGGTAAGGAGAAGGTTGGGGTTTCAGGAGGGGTCAGTGACATCCCTATTTTTAACGCGGATGTTCCTGAGACTCCTCTCGATCCTGCGAGTGACCTGGCCCCCAGAGCTAGGAAGAGTAAACGCCCTGTTGAGAGCATGCCTGATCATTCTGCTCGACCTCCCAAATGGGCTTCAAGGGTGGTGCAGTTTGTTGTTTCTTCCGATGAGGAGGGCGTTGAGGAGCCAGCTGTCGCTGAGACCCCTTCTACCCAACCGGCTGTTCATGAGGGGCCTGTTGAAGCAGAGAATGTAGCGGTGCCTCCCTCTGAGGGGGTTAATGAACAGACTCTCCCCGCTTCTACTTCTCCCCGACCAGCTTCTCCTGCAGTGGTTATGGGCGAGCCGAGTGTCTCAGATCAGCCTAGGCCATCTGGCCAACCTGAGTCGACTGATCGGCCAGGCCCGTCAAAGCAGGCTGGGACCTCTGCTTCCGGTTCGGGTTTTTCCCACGAAGTCCCTCCTGTCGGACCGGTTGAAGCCGATGAAGGGAACGTGTCCCTTTTTGATTTTTCGGCTACTGAGATATGCTCCCACTTGGCTAATAATGATATATATATCGTTGATAGCTGGGGGCATGTTAAAGACAAGTCTTGTAATAGGAAGATGGAATTTTTCTTCAACTGCCACTCCTTGGTAAGTTCTTCGCCGCAAGTCTCTATGTATTATTATTTTTCCATATATTTTCTAACTTCGGCTATCTATTTTCTCAAATGATGTCTGAGATGGGTGAGACTTACAAGTTTGGGATCAGAGCTTCCCGTGAGATTAAACGCTTGTGCGAGCAGGCTTCTGTTTTGGCGGCTGAAAAGCTCTCAGCTGAAGAATCTCATGCTCAGCAGCTCGCCCAGTTCAGAGAATCCTCAGATGGTCATCTGTCTGCTCGGCTGGCCGCCGAAGAAAAACTTTCTGCTGCTGAAGAGGAGATTCGCTCGTTAAAGGAGCTTCTATCCACGAGTCAAGAATCCTTCGCAGCACGTCTGGAGGCCGAACGGGTAGCTGAGGAGGCTAAGGAGAAGGCCGAGCAAGAGGCAGCAAATTTACGCAACCAGTTGTCTTCCCGTGACCTTATCTTTGAAAATTTGAAAGCTGTGCTGGAGGCTGAATCAGTGGATCGCTTCAAGAGATCCCCTACCTACGATACGCTTTTGTTGCGCGAATTTGAGAAAGGCATGAGGCAGGCAAAGAAATTCTTTGCTATGAAGGATCACTCTAATGAGAAAGCTCTGAAGTGCTTCGACAGGTCCCTCCAACAGCACATGGCCAGCGGCGTGGACTCGATTAAAGATCAAATAAAACGATGGAAAGCCCACTGCCGTTACAACAGAACTGAACCTCATCCCATGCATCTGGAGATCCCCAGCAAACGTGCCTTCAATACTTACTACTCGGGTCAGAAGGGCAGCTTTTCTGGCTCTGGTGTTGAGCCGGACTTGGGTCCCGTTGGTGGAAGGGATTATGAGCCGTTCATGCCCATGGAGGATGAGGAAGTCATTTGGCCTTCGGACGAGGAGATTGAAGATGAGGAAGATAGCGAGGGCCCTTCTGCAGCTGGTTGAGTTTTTGGAATTTTCTATTTGTTTAGGACTGTAAATTTATTCTTTTTGTTCATTCATTTGTAAATGATACAAAGTTATAAATATATACTTTTCTTTGTTCAGCTGCCTTTGCTGAGTTTTTGGCTTTACTTAGTTTTTCACCAAGTTTATTTTTAGCATATTTTTTGCTTTTATTCAGCTGCCATTGCTGAGTTTTCGGCTCACTCGGTATTCGTCAGGACGTATCCGACCATATACCAAGTTTTTAGCGTATTTTATAGCTATATTCAGCTGCCATTGCTGTATTTTGGCGTACTTAGTATTTGTCAGGACATATCTGACCATACACCAAGTTTTTAACATGTTTTATCTTTGCTCAGCTGGCTTTCTGGCTTCTAGGGTTTATGTTTTCCTGTAATGGCGATCGCCGCTTTTTGCAACTCGGGTTTTTGTTTCTCACCAATTATCATTGCTGCGAGTATGAAACTCGTCTTTATGCGATGGTGTTGATATACGATGGCGAATACCCTTTATGACTGGCGAGTGCGATTGCGAATTCTCAGTAATAAATTACTCTTTTATTGAATATTTCCTGCAACTTTGTTAACATAGTCATAAAGAAAAAATGCTAAAACAAAAAACTGCTCTAAGACATAATTAAAAAGGTTTAAAAAGCTCTAAACTTTTTAAGAAGTTAGGGAAAATATATCTTCAAGTACTGTGCATTGCATGGGCGGGGTAGTTCGCCAAAGCCTTCTCGAGTGATGCGATATGCCCCGTGGCCAGCTATTCCTGTAATTTGATAAGGCCCTTCCCATTTGTCTGCGAGTGATCCTGCAGCTTTGTCTCTTGTTCCTGGATTCACCCTCTTCAGTACTAAGTCACCAAGCGAGAACCTCCTTTCACGCACATGTGAGTTGTAATATCTGGCTACCCTCTGTTGATACGCAGTATTCCTTATTTGTGCGCGCTCTCTTCTTTCTTCTAACTCATCCAGACCACATTTCAGCATATCAATGTTAAGTTCTGGTTGGAAGAGTTGTACCCTTGGTGAAGAGAATGACGTTTCCACGGGAATGACAGCTTCAACTCCATAAGCCATGGAATATGGAGTTTCACCTGTTGAACCCCTCTCTGTGGTTCGATACGCCCAGAGCACTTGTGGTAATTTATCCGCCCAGCTGCCCTTTTTGGTTGCCAATTTAGCTTTCAGGTTGTGCTTTATGATCTTGTTTACTGCCTCAGTCTGGCCATTCGTCTATGGATGTGCTGGGGAGGCGTAATAGTTGTTGATGCCGTATTTGTCACACAGCTCCCTGAATTTCCTACCATCGAATTGGGTCCCATTTTCCGTGATGATGGTCTTTGGTATCCCGAATCTGTACATGATATTTTTCTTTACAAAGCTTATAGTATTCACCTCTGTTATATGTACCAATGGTTCGGCTTCTACCCACTTCGTAAAATAATCCACGGCCACTATGGCATGCTTGGCCCCTCCAGTTGCTGTTGGCATTGGGCCAATTAAATCAATTCCCCACATGGCGAACGGCCACGGTGAGGTGATACTTTGCAAAAGTTCAGGTGGTTGTCGGATGTTGTTGGCAATTTTTTGACACGCCTCACATCTCGCTGCTATTCTTTTGGCATCGGCGAATAGTGTTGGCCAGAAAAAACCCTGCCTTAATGTCTTGTGGGCTAGGCTGGCACCCCCAGCATGGTTCCCACAATTTCCACTGTGTATGCTTCTCAGGATACCTTCTGCTTCTTCAGGTCCGACACACCTCTACAGTGCCCTTGAATACCCCATTTTGTACAGCTCTCCATTGAGTACTGAGTATCTTGTGGCTTTATACTTCAACCGTTTTGCTTCTAATGGGTCTCTTGGGAGTACATCATTGACGAGATATTCTTTGATTGGTGTGATCCGGCTGTTCTTTTCGCCAAAGACTGCCCCTACTTCTTTTGATCTGACTATGCTCGGCTGCAACAGGCGGATCATGGATATACTTTTGGGCCAGATGTTAATTGTGGCGGATGCCAATTTGGCCAGGGTGTCAGCTTGCTCGTTTTCTTCTCTGGGGACATGAACGATTCTGTATTCTTTAAATCTTCCTAATAGTTCCTTTGCTAATTCCAGGTAGGTAATCATGCTTTCATCTCTCGCTTGGTATTCATCTAGTACCTGATTGACAACCACTTGGGAGTCGCTGAAGATTTCTACCTCATCTGCCCCTAGAACTGTGCAAACTTTTAAACCTGCTATGAGTGCCTCGTATTCAGCTTGATTGTTAGTAGCTTTGAAGTCAAAACCCAGGGCACATTCGACTGAATCTCCTTCCGGGGTTGACACTACTACCCCTGCCCCGCTGCTGTGCGTGTTTGACGAACCGTCGACGCGGAGTTGCCATTTGAACACCTTCTTATTTTGCTCCACCATCATTCTAGCTACCTCTATGCTTGGCTCGATGAACTCTGCCACAAAGTCTGCCACTGCCTGTGCTTTGATTGCTATCCGTGGGAGATACTTTACGTCAAATTTACTTAATTCGATCGCCCACTTTGTTAATCAACCGGATACTTCTGGTTTCTGCAGGATTAATTTCAGTGGGCAGTTGGTATATACCCCGATTTTATGGGCCTGGAAATATGGTCTTACCTTCCTAGTTGCTATTATTAAGGCGAGTGCCATTTTTTCAGTTGGCGAGTACCTCGTTTCGGCTGGTAATAGTGCTTTGCTGGTGTAGTATATTGGCTTCTGGATTCCATGTTCCTGTCGCACTAGCACGGAGCTTGTGGCCGCTTCAGAGACGGACAAGTACATGTATAACATTTCTCCTGTTTTTGGTTTTGATAGCAGTGGTGCCTGTCCAAGGTAATCTTTCAAGGCCTGGAAGGCCTTTTCGCAATCCTCATTCCACTCGATTCCCTTTCCCTTTTTTAGAGCTTTGAAAAATGGTAGGCATCGATCTGTTGACTTGGCTATGAATCTGCTCAGCGATGCTAGGCACCCCGTGAGTTTTTGGACGTCCTTCAAAGTTCTTGGCGAGACCATTTTTGCTAGTGCTTGGATCTTTTCAGGGTTCACCTCTATTCCTCTTTGATGTACCTGATATCCGAGAAACCTCCCAGATGGTACGCCGAATACACATTTTGCTGGATTCAATTTCATTCCGTACCTGACCAGCACATCGAATGTTTCCCTTAGGTCGTCTATATGTATATCTGCTGTGATGCTTTTTGTCAGCATATCGTCAACGTAGACTTCCATATTTCTCCCTATTTGCCTGGCGAACATTTTGTTGACCAAGCGTTGGTAAGTTGCCCCAGCGTTCTTCAGGCCGAATGGCATAACTGTGTAACAGTACAACCCCTGATCTGTGGTGAACGCTGTCTTCTCTTCATCTGGCTTGTGCATCTTTATCTGGTTATATCCTGAATATGCATCCATGAAGCTTAACGTCTCATGTCCAGCTGTTGCATCGACTAATTGGTCAATCCTTGGTAGCGGGAAGCTATCCTTGGGGCAGGCCTTGTTCAGATCGGTGAAGTCGACGCACATCCTCCATTGATTGTTTTTCTTTTTCACTAGGACTACATTCGCCACCCACTCCGGGTACTTGACTTCTCTAATTGACCTTGCGGCGAGTAACTTTGATACTTCCTCTTTTATTGCAGCACTTCTTTCTGTGTTGAAGCTTCTCCGTTTCTGCACAATCGGTTTGCACTTTTCATTCACAGCCAGATTGTGTGAAATTACGCTCCTATCAATACCTGGCATATCTTCGTGGCACCAAGCGAAAATCCCCTTATATTCCTTCAACAAACTTGTCACATCTTTCTTAACTTGTTCAGTCAGCCTTGCTCTGATCTTCACTGTTTTATCTGGTTCTGCTTCATCTAGAACAACTGACTCAGTTGGTTCTTCTTTCTCTCTGCTCATTTTGTCCCTTGGGTCCAGTTCGAAGTTTTCCGGATTATCTCCCTGTACTTCCCTGTCTACCTCGAATATGCTCAAGGTTTCCATCCCCGCTTTATCTTTGAAGATTGATAGGTTGGCGCGGCGAGCCATCTCCTGTGACCCTCTCAATTCTCCGACACCAAATTCTGTAGGGAATTTTATTTTCAACGCATGGGTTGAAGTAACTGCTCGAGCTTTGTTAAGAAACGGTCGGCCGAGTAGAGCGTTATACGGCCAGTTATGGATGTCGACTACGACAAAGTCTAACAGGATTGTTCGTCAACATGGTGCTGTACCAAATCTCACCGGCAGCTTCACAGTTCCTAACGACCTAACTTCTGCACCACCGAATCCTTTTAATGGCACATGGAATGGTTCAAGATCTTTTCTGTCCAGCCGCAACTCATCATATACTCTGGCACTTAAGATATCAGCTGAACTTCCGTTGTCAATCATCACCCGAAGGACATCCCTATGGGCTATTCGAACCCCCACAACGATCGCATCGTTAGGTTTTGCATCAATTCCGTCTGAGTCTTCTGCTGTAAATGTTATGGGATCATGTCCTTCTCTTCCTTTCTTGGGGTTTCTCTGCACAGAATTGATCTCCATGCTTCTGCTTTCATACATTACTTCCCGGACTTCTGACATCCTTTCTCGATTGCTCCTCCCAGTATGAGGTCCGCCGAAAATGGTGTTTATAGTTGCGTTTGGGCTGTTCCTCCTTGGACTACTCCTTTCCTGCCTGTTTCCTTGGTGGTTATCCTGACGACCAACGTGCTTGTCCCCTTTCAGAGCAAAGTCCTTCAGGTGTCCGTCTCTAATCAAGCTTTCAATGTGATCGCGTAACTGAAAACACTTTGAAGTGTCATGCCCATGATCTTTATGGAATCGGCAATACTTAGTTGTATCTCTCCTGGCATTTGCTGATTGCTGCCGAGGGTATTTGGCGAGTCCCTTGTCTTCTACCACAAACAATATCTCCTCCTGATCGCCAGTTAAAGGGGTGTAATGGTTGTACCTTCCTCGAAATTTATTTGCTCGAGCGTTTCCTTTGCTTTCTCTTGGATATCCCTTTTGGCCCTTTTCTTCTCTCTGGCGATCACGTGACTGCGTCTTTTTATCATCCTTGTGGTCCAGTTTTGAGTCAGGTTTGTGTCCATGCACATAGCTACCCCCTTGCGCTACTTCTTCTTCTTCTTCCGCCAGTGCATAGTCGCCAGCTATTTCCATCATCTCCTCATAAGTTTTTGGTCTTTCCCTCCGTAGGTCAAAGGATAATCGCCCACTTTGTAACCCATTGGTGAATGCGGCGACCACAGCTACATCACTGGCGTCTTCAATTTAAGCAACCTCCTTCCCAAATCTCGCTAGATACTTCTTGATCGACTCGTTACGTTCTTGTTTCAGATTGGATAGATGAGCGAGTGACTTTCTTCTCTGGACACTCCCCATGAATTGCCTTATGAACGCTTTGCTGAGATTTGAGAAGCTACTTATACTTCCGGGAGGAAGTCTTCCAAACCACCTAGAGGCAAGGTCACCGAATGTTTGCGGGAAGGTGAGGCATAACAACCCATCATTGGATGAGTACTAGGCCATAATGTTACGGAATCGGTGAACGTGCTCCTTCGGATCCCTATTTTCCTTGTACTGCTCAATGGTTGGCATTCTAAATCTGTCTGGAAATTGGGTGCGAGCGATAGTTTCGATGAATGGGCTATTTGACTCATCATCCGAAGATGCATTACGACCATACCTTCGCGCCATTGCTGAAACGTTTCTTAATAGCTCTTGCAGGGTGACATCTCGCTGACCAGTTGGTTCTCCTGCTGGATCGAGTCTACTCTTGATTGTCATTCTACCATGATTGCCTCTCTCATCCGGGCTTCTTCGATCTTCAGTGCTCTCGGATCTCCTTCGCTTCGCTCTTTTGGATCGTAGCTCCCTTCGTGGACGAGGACTCTTATCTTCAGACGAGATGGAACGGTGTCTCCACCGGTTCCGTTGATATGTGTCGCTGGAATTGACCCCATGTGTTCGCACCTAGTCTCGTTCCTCCCTGGATTCTTCATTCATCACACCTTTTCCCTTCCTTTGTTTTCTCCCCTCGAAATCCTCAGTGTGGTCCTAGGGAGTCTCCTCAGTGGATTGTCTTGCTTGAGTATCGGGAATTGCAATGTGAACTTCTGATCGTAGCCTTCCGAGTGGATGGGTTCCAGGGGTGGTTAACTCGTAAGGAGATGAAACTCCCAACCCTATGGGGAGCGAAAGTCCTATTTTGCTGGTTTCGCTGATTAAGTTTACCAATGCAGCTTGGAAGTGTTGCAGAATTCCGGGATCAGCCGCCCTAGTTCCTGGTGTTACCGCTGATTGTTCCCCAATTGTCACTGCCCTGTCTCCCGTCGGCGCAGTTGGTTTAACAACTAAATCTCCGCTGGAGTTACCATCTCTGTCGCTGTCATTGTTCATGCTGTCTGATTCGCAAGGGTCCCTCGAAGTTTCTGTTCAAAGAGCCCCCTCCTTCTAGCGCCAATTGTTGACGGTGAAATTTGGATTGCCACGCACTCAACAATTATATCAATTTAATATAAAATAAAGAATTTAAGAATAAAGAATTTAAGAACACATGCAAAAGACAAGTTTTACGTGGAAAACCCTTGAATGGGAAAAAACCACGGTGCCCCTGAGGGCAGAAGAATAATACTAGGTTTTCGTTGCCTTGTTACACGCTTAGATCTCTCTTACAATTGCTCTCTTTTCTCTCTCTAGATTTCTGAACCCCCTCCTCATGGGATAGGTGGTTCTATTTATACATGTTTAATTAGGGTTTCCCCTTGTTTTTAACCGTGTGGGAGGAAGGTTTTCCTCTTTGATTCGTACTTAGGATCTTTTCTTGTCACGGATCAGGACTCCTTTTCTTTTCATGATTCCTCGCTGTTTCTGGGTCTTCTAAAAGTTTAGGGTTTATTTCTGTGTTTCTGCCGAGTCGGTTCAGGCCCAGTGTGCTGGTCCAGCGAGTACCTTTACTTTCTGGGTATCGTATATTTGGCGAGCACACTTCTACATTCGGCGAGTAGGTATTTAGTTGCGGTGACCATATCTTTGACTTCCTTTTGGCTTGAGCTATTTTATCATTCTGACTTGTCAGACTTCCTCCCTTAACCCGGTCAATGAGTGACGTGGCAGTCTTTCGTTAGCTCTTTTGATGACGTGTCAGGTTGGTGAATTTATACATACAACATGGTCAAAGCTCGCCCCAAAGTCAAGGAAAGCTGCCCCTTTTTCCACCTATTGTCCTTGGAAGGCCTTCTCTCTCATGCATACACACTTGGATTCAACAAGCTAATGTAGGGATGCTCTCAACTAGGAGGATATACTTAGTTTTTACATTTTTTTAGAGATAGAAAGTTAGAGAGAAGATAGAGAGAAAAAGATATTAATTAGATATTTTGTTCTTAGGAATCAAGAGAGATAGTTATTTTATTGGCCAATTTCTAGGTAGCCAAACACCACATGTTGGTTACTTAGAGTGATCACTTCAAGTTTCCATAGTAGAATTAGTTGCTTGGATTGCAAGGAGGATAATTTCCACTTCACAAGCTTGTCAATTGGTGATGTTTCCTTTGTTTGTAAGTCTTTGTAACTTTGATACTATGTGTAACTAATTCCTCTTGTTAGGGGATTAGATGTAATTCTTGTATTTACCTTGTTATATAATCAATCATATTGTATAATCCTCTCAAGTTATGCATGTGTTCTTTAATACTTGCAAGAATGGTGGTTGCAACCACCAACCTTCTTTATGTGCAATAACTTGATGAATTGTATGCAATAGACCATTTATTGCATGTTCCTATTATAGCATTTATGTGGTAGAGATAACTAACTTGTGATTCTCTACTAGCAATTGAGTAATTCTCCTTTTATCACTATCTAATCTTAGATTTCATTGTGATTAAGTTGAGAATTTGGTGCTTATAACTCATATGAATAAGTGCATGTTAGGAATTGGTGATTAGGTTAATTTTGATTGATTAGAAACTAGGATTATACTTGAATGAATCTATTCCCTTAACAACTTTTAATCTAGAATTTGAATTAAGTAGTTGTAATTGTTACTTAGCCAATCAATCCTAGCATAGTTAATTTGTTGATCCTTAGTTAATTTAATCAACCTTGTTTTATCATAATTAGAGAATTGTAAAATTAAGTAAAGTAAATGTCTTTATATTGCCTTCCCCGTGGGAACGATACCATTACTTGCTCACTACACTAGTTCAACGACTTGTGCACTTGCAATAGGGTCACCAGACTCGCGTGTCCCTTTAATATAACCGAGGTAGAATAGGTTAATTTATAGTGACATTTGTAGAACCGGTTCGGGCGTGTCAAAATTTATGGCGCCACTGCCAGGGAATTCGGCAGGACGTTTCTTTTTAGAACATTAGTCAATTTAATCCTTGCATAATCGTAGAGAATTTCTATTTTGAACATTTAACCTTTTGGTAGTTATTGTAGTGTACTTTCAGGTTTCTTGTCACGAATTGATGCACGGAAGACGATCTTTGGGTAGTCCACTTGAACCTTTTGTTGAGAATATTGATCGCATAGTGAGGCTACCAACGATGACGGACAATCCTAGAGGACTATCCGACCTTGAGGAAGGGTCAACCTCTTCTAGCAGTACCTCCACTGGTTCAAAACACGGACAGGATCAACGAATGATGAAGGAATTCTCATTGCCTACCGTTGGATCACATCCTTTAGCTATATTGTTAGACGATGCCTAAAGGAATTACGAGCTGAAAAACTTGCATTACAACACACTCCCGCACTTTGGTGGTAACCTAAGCGAAGACTGCCTTCAATTCATGAAGGAATATTACAATGTGGTGACCACTTTTCCACTCAAGAATTTGACGGAGGATCACTTACGCATGCAATGTTTTTCGTATTGCATGAGAGACGACGCCAAGAAGTGGCTCATGGCATTACCAGCAGGATCACTTACCACATGGAGTGGTGTTGAGCAGAAATTTTTTGCCAAGTATTTTCCCTCATGGAAGATGAAAGAAATACGAAGTATGATAGCTGATTTCCAGGAAAGGGATGGGGATGCGTTTCATGAATCATGGGGTAGATTCAAGCTACTTTTAGCACAGTGCCCTTACCATGAGTATACTTTAGTATCACAAGTTCCATCTTTCTATGATGGATTGACAGGACTCTCACAAGCGATTGTTGATAACGCACGTGGAGGAGAGATGCGAGAGAAAACGGCACAGTTTGTGTTTGATAAGTACGAGATGCTTGAACAGAATTCCCAGCAGAGGAACACTCGAGGTAGTCGAGGAGGAATGAGTATGGAAATGACAAGTCAAATGAGTGATATGAGTAAAAACATAGAAACACTCATGAGTAGGTTTGGGAACCAACCTATAGTAACAGATCAGGGTTTTGTTAAGGAAAACCGTGGGATGGACATGAATTCCATGGTTGAGCTAGAGCCACCCAGGAAAGAAGAATTACAAGTGGTGTATCCGCCACACCAGTCAAGACAGTTGGATGATCCTTTCTCCAACACGTACAATCGGGGATGGGCAAGGCATCCTAACCTGAATTACGGGAACAACCACTGTTTGAATCCCCCGTTACCTTCACAGAACAACAACAACAACAACAACTGGTATCCACCTCCGGGATACCAATCAAGACCACAGCAGAGTACGCAACCATGGAAGGTAAAGGAAAACTTACCTTGGCGCCAACAAGGCCAGAGAGACAATGAGTACAGGCCCAGTAATCAGTATTACACCAGCAATCCTAATCACATCAGGATTACTTCTATGGAAGGAGTAGTCAAAACATTGGAAAGACAAATAGGGGAGTATGCTGAAGTTAGTCAAAAGAAGTAGCCCGGGAAACTCCCAAGTCAGTCTGAGCAAGCCAAGGCAGCCACGGTACTCAAAAGTGGTAAGGTACTTTCTAACCCATATCCACTTGAAATTGCTGATATTCCTGATAATGTTTCAGCAGATAGGGAAGTGCCAAGTAAGAATGATCTTGATACTCAAGTAGGAATAGGAACGAGCAGAGGTCCGGAGAGAGGACACAAGGATACTTCAAGGATACACAAATCTCCTAATCCGTATGTGCCTCCAATTCCATTCCCAGGAAGGCTTCAGAAGTCGAAATTGGACCAAGCTTTCAGGGAGATCTATGACATCCTATCGAAGGTGAATGTGAGCCTTCCTTTACTTGAGGTGATTGAGAAAATGCCCGCGTATGCCAAGTTCTTCAAGGAACTCAACTCAAAGGCGCGAAAGAAAGAATTTCTGGAGAGAATAGTGATCTCCAAAGAAGCAAGTACAGCCATGGAAGCGGCATTGCCACCGAAGATGAAGGATCCTGGAAGTTTCATCATTACCATATCAGTTGGGGAAACTCTGAGGGAGAAGGCAATGTTAGACTTAGGAGCTTCTATCAATTTGATGCCTTATGCATTGTTTAAGGACTTAGGATTAGAGGGATTGAAGCCAACTACCATGGAATTGATATTAGCCGACCACTCAGTACGACATCCAACAGGAGTGGTCGAAGATGTGTTAGTCAGGGTGGGAGAATTGATCATCCCAGCTGACTTTGTTATTCTAGAGATGGAGACCGATTCATCCAAGGTAAGGGAGATGCCGATATTGCTAGGGCGACCATTTATGTCAACTGCCAAGGCAATCATTGATGTCCACAAGGGACGGCTCTCCATGACGGTTTTAGGTCAAACAGTAGAGTTTGAAGTGTTTGAAAGCATGAAAAACCCGTTGAAGGGTGATCGCGCTCCAAATGTTCACATTTAGCGCTCCCTTTTCCTATCTTTTGTATTTGTTTCCGAGCATTTTTGTGTATTTAATAGGGTGTAAATAAGTGTTTCAGGGAATTAGGGAAGTTCAGGGGCAATTTGGTAATTATGGAGAAATCAGGGACTAAAGTGCAATATTCGGGAATATATTGACCATTCTGTGATTTGAGCAGAGTTTAGGGGTGCAAAGTGTAATTCGCCAGAAGAAGTCAAAGTCAGCGCCACGTCAGCGAGTAGAACGGCCTGGTACAAAAGTGAGGAGCGTCCTACAAGATGCTGGTTCAGAGGCTTGATAGGCCATCAAGAAGTACCTAGTAGCTGAAATGATGCTCTGGACTCCACTCGGACGAACCGGAACCTAAGAGGCTCACTAGGGCGTTGAGGGGCCCGTTACAAAAGTGAGGAGCCTCCTACATGATGCTGGTCCAGAGGCTTGCTAGGGCATTAAGTCATACTCAGCAGCTGAAATGAGGCTCTAGACTCCACTCGGACGAACTGGAACCTAGGAGGCTCACTTGTGCGTTGAGGGGCCCGGTACAAAAGAGAGGAGCCTCCTACATGATGCTGGTCCAAAGGCTTGCTAGGGCATCAAGACGTACTCAGCAGCTGAAATGAGGCTCTGGACTCCACCCAGACGAACCGAAACCTAGGAGGCTCAGTTGGGCGTTAAGTGGCTCGGTACAAAAGTGAGGAGCCTCCTACATGATGCTGGTCTAGAGGCTTGTTAGGTCATCAAGACGTACTCAGCAGCAGAAATAAGGCTATAGACTCCATTTGGACGAACTGGAACCTAGGAGGCTAACTTGGGCGTTGAGGGGCCCGGTACAAAAGTGAGAAGCCTCCTACATGATGCTGGTCCAGAGGCTTGCAAAGGCATCAAGACGTACTCAGCAGCTGAAATGAGGCTCTAGACTCCACTCGGACGAACTGGAACCTAGGAGGCTCACTTGGGCGTTGAAGGGCCCGGTACAAAAGTGAGGAGCCTCCTATATGATGCTGGTCCAGAGGCTTTCTAGGGCATCAAGATGTACTCAGCAGCTGAAATGAGGCTATGGACTCCACTCGAATGAACCGTAACCTAGGAGACTCACTTGGGCGTTAAAGGGCCCGGTACAAAAGTGAAGAGCCTCCTACATGATGCTGATCCAGAGGCTTGCTAGGGCATCAAGACGTACTCAGCAGCTGAAATGAGGCTCTGAACTCCACTCGGATGAACTGGAACCTAGGAGGCTCACTTGGGCGTTGAGGGGCCCGGTACAAAAGTGAGGAGCCTCCTACATGATGCTGGTCCAAAGGCTTGCTAGGGCATCGAGACGTACTCAGCAGCTGAAATGAGGCTCTAGACTCCACACAGACGAACCGAAACCTAGGAGGCTAAGTTGGGCGTTGAGTGGCCCGGTACAAAAGTGAGGAGCCTCCTACATGATGCTGGTCTAGAGGCTTATTAGGGAATCAAGACGTACTCAGCAGCAGAAATGAGGCTATAGACTCCATTTGGACGAACTGGAACCTAGGAGGCTAACTTGGGCGTTGAGGGGCCCGGTACAAAAGTGAAGAGCCTCCTACATGATGTTGGTCTAGAGGCTTGCAAAGGCATCAAGACGTACTCAGCAGCTGAAATGAGGCTCTAGACTCCACTCGGACGAACCGGAACCTAGGAGGCTCACTTGGGCGTTGAGGAGCCCAGTACAAAAGTGAGGAGCCTCCTACATGATACTGGTTCAGAGGCTTGATAGGGCTGAAGAAGTACCCAGCAGCTGAAATGACGCTCTGGACTCCACTCGGACGAACCGAAACCTAGGAGGCTCACTTGGGCGTTGAGGGGCCCGGTACAAAAGTGAGGAGCCTCCTACAAGATGCTGGTTTAGAGGCTTGACAGGGCATCAAGAAGTACATAGTAGCTGAAACGATGCTCTGGACTCCACTCGGACGAACCGGAACGTAGGAGGCTCACTTGGGTGTTGAGGGGCCCGGTACAAAAGTGAGGAGCCTCATACATGTTGCTGGTCTAGATGCTTGATAAGGCATCAAGTCATACTCAGCAGCTGAAATGAGGCTCTGGACTCCACTCGGACGAACCGTAACCTAGGAGGCTCACTTGGGCGTTGAGGGACCCGGTACAAAAGTGAGGAGCCTCCTACAAGATGCTGGTTCAGAGGCTTGACAGGGCATCAAGAAGTACATAGTAGCTAAAATGATGCTCTAGACTCCACTTGGACGAACCGGAACCTAGGAGGTTCACTTGGGCGTTGAGGGGCCTGATACAAAAGTGAGGAGCATCCTACAAGATGCTGGTTCAGAGGCTTTGACACGCCCCAACCGGTTCTACAAATGTCACTATAATTTAACCTATTCTACCTCGGTTGTATTAAAGGGGCGTGTGAGTCTGGTGACCCTATTGCAAGTGCACAAGTCGTTAAACTAGTGTAGTGAGCAAGTAAGGGTAAGCACTACAAGCCTTCAATCCTTAGATTAACTCTACAATTTCCTAAGTCTTCTAACAAGTTTGACTAAAATTAACTAGTGATTAACAAATGAATTATTTTAAGATGAAGATGTCTAATTAGCAATTACAACTACTTGAATTTAATTCTATATTGAAAATTGTTAAGGAATTAGATTCATTCAAGTTATCTTCTAGCTTCTAATCAATCATTCATTAAGCCTAACCTTCAATTACTAACATGCACATATTCATATGAATGTTCTAAGCACCTAATTCTCAACTTAATCACAATTAAATCTAAGATTAGAGAGTGATCAATGGGAAATCAATGATTGAGTAGTAGAGGATTACAAGTTAGTAATCTCTACTCATAGGTGCTTCACTATTAATAGCAATAAATGGTACATGCATACAATTTCATCAAGTTTTGCACTATAAGGAGATAGGTGGTTGCAACCACCACACATGCAATTATAAATGCACAAAACATAACTTAAAAGGATTATACAAATATGATTGATTAGATAACAATGAAGTACAAGAATTACATCTAATTCCTTAACAAAAGGGATTAGCTACACATAGTATCAAAATTACAAGGATATACAAGTAAGGAAAACATCACCAATGGACAACTTGTGAAGTGGAAATGGTCTTCCTTGCAATCCAAGCAATTCACTGTTCTATGGCAACTTGAGGTAATCACTCTAAGTAACCAATATAGGGTGTTTGGCTACCTAGAAATTGGCCAGGAAAATACTATCTTTCTTGATTCCTAAGAAAAAAATATCTTTAACTAATATCTCCTTTCTAACTTCTCTCTAACTAACTCTATCTTCTCTCTAACTAAAACTAAGTATATCTCTTTGTTTTGACACCTTCGTATATGCATGAGAGAGGAGGCCTTCCAAGGACAATAGGTGGAGAAAGGGGCAGCCTTTTTTGACTTTTGGGGCAAGCTTCAGCCAAAATGCAGCTTCTCATAATCGGCGGCGGGCATGTACGGCGGCTTCATTCCCGCCGCCAGATCTCACCGTGACGACGGCGGCTTCTTGCCCGCTGATCGCGCTTCAAATGTTTACATTTAGCGCTCCCTAACTTAGCTTTTGTAATCGTTTTCCGAGCCATTTTTGGTATTTAATATTGTAAATAAGTGTTTTTCAGGTATTTCAGCTCACCAAGGGTATTTTGGACCATACTGGAGAAAAGTAGCGAAATCAGGGCAAAAGAGGGCAAAT
Source organism: Acer saccharum (assembly GCA_030490815.1). Classification (NCBI taxonomy): domain Eukaryota; kingdom Viridiplantae; phylum Streptophyta; class Magnoliopsida; order Sapindales; family Sapindaceae; genus Acer; species Acer saccharum. Next base: position 21,684,189 of record CM059870.1, read on the forward strand.
ATGTCATTTGGGAGAATCACGGGTCAAAGTGCAATTCTGGAGGAATTATTGCATAGTTGGTAATTAAGGAAGAGCTGAGGGGTACAGTGTGTAATTTGCCAGCCAACGCACAGAAGGCTGCCACATCACTTAAGTGGGACGACATCGTTTTAGGGCCCTTCAGCGCGCGTCAGCGTGACATCAGCATGACGTCATGCGTCTTCCTCATGCAGACCGGGTAGAGATGACCCGCGTGTAGGGGAAAATAAACAAAAGTGGTACACGCAGCGGAAGCGATACTAAAATTAGATTTAGTGACTTTTAAAAATTTTTCCTTTATGAACCTTAAACCCTTTTAATCAATAAACATGCATATACAATAACAAAAAGTAGATTACCTTTTGTCGCGTGATCCGATTGACTTACGTCGATGGTAATCCGCAAGACCTTCAATCCGAGCACGAATGTGGATCACCTAGGAGCGTGGTCTCCCTTTTCTTTGAATTGCAAACCTGTGAATGGACCAAACAAAACTTTTCTTTTCTTTGTTAGTCACAAAACAATCAAAAAAATGTCTAAGATTATTCCGGTCACTTTTGAGTTCTCAATTTAATGATCGAAACTCGCGTGAACCTAGATCGATATCGTATACACAAGCTTATTGATGATTAAGCAATAGTATACTATCAAAGAATAATCTAACACTCCTTTTTGTCTTTTTAGAATAAAAACTCTCTATGAATTAAGAAGAAGAAGAAAAATAAAATCTCAAGCACCAAGCATTGTGTTGGCCGAAATTTATAAGAGCACTTATATAGGTGGCCAAATTTTCTTCCTTCTTTCCTTTAGGGTGGCCGAATTCTTCATGTGATACTACTAGGGTTGCCGCAATTTTCCTCTACAAAAGAGGAGTTGTGTTGCACCCAAATACACATGTCTTTTAAGACTTCAAACCCTAATCCAACTCATTAATTTTTATTCTTTTATTTTGACTAAATAAAAAGACTCCTTATTTGATTAAATAAATAAAACTAATTTATTTATTTCCTTATCAAACAAGTCTTTTACTTTTAGGAAAGATTTGTTTCTTTAATTAAACAATTAATCAATAAATTAATTAATTCTTATTTAATTAAAACAAATGAAACAAAATAATATTTTAGGTTAAAACATTAACCTTGCCGCCCCACTTGTATAAGATTGGGCCTAATATTATTTTCTTATTTCATTTAATCCATTGGACTTTAAATAAAAAGCCCACATGTGAACCAGACCCATTCTTACTAAAAGAAACAAGCCCACATGTCTTTCATTAATATATTAATATAATTGAGCAGCCCATTACTTAAATGTGCAAATTATATTCTTAATATATTAAATGCAATTCTAGATGGACCCTTAAATTGGTCCGGTAGAATATATCAAGTGATCCATGCAAGTCCGTGTGGATTGGGGATCTTGGCGGGCCATCTAAATTTAAGCTTCAATAGACATAACCTAATCATAATCAACAAATGATTCACTTAGGTCCGATCCATTAATTTTAACTCATTCCACTAAAGAGCTAAAACTGAACTCTTAAATAAAGATAGAAAAGGAAGATGCTCCTCATTCATACCCTAGACAATCATATTGGAGATAGTGTATCCTCGTGATTAATATCAGTAATCGCCAAGAGTTCATAGACCGCATATAACTCTCCAAGTTACCATATTTACTCATATGACCACGTTTTGAACTTGGATATTTTGACTTGTCCAGAAGCCATGTTTTCAATAGACACTATCGAAAACTCAACGTTGAGATTTAATATCCAATTACCTCAAAACATCCATATGATGATATTATACTCTCATTTAATTAAATGGAGCCACGATGTCCATATCTATAAATGAAGTCCTCTATCGATTAACAAATGAATATCACCAAACTATCGAGGATAGACTATGCGATATAATCGTACTCATTGATAACTCAAATGATATCACTTGCAACCATAAGTCCATCATTTATCTCAGGATTAAGATAGACTCTCCGATTGTCCTGATAATGAAAAGACTATTATCTACTGACGGTTCTAGATAAAGCTTTTCATTGTGATCCAGTTCAATGCACCCAGTGCACTAGATCCTTTTGCTCGAAGACACTCCGATGATTTTAGACTCATCATATCTCATTTGATCCCACTCAAATGCTAGCAAAAGAATTCTACAACTTTAACAAGATAAAGGTGCCCAACCTTTAACTTAAGTTGTGAACATTATTCAAGACTAACTAAAGAATTGTGTCTACCACATACATATCCAGATGTACGAACAATTCTTCTTTTCCCATAGTCTTTAGACCTTATGATTATTTACTTTGACAATTATAATATAAACTATAAATGCTATACGATTTGTTAAACCAGAAATCTCTTTATTAATATGAAAAAGATTGTTAATTACAACATTACACTCTTGCTATTGAGCATAATCCTAACAATCTACCACTTGCGCTATAGCAAATGTGTCATATCTCTCAAGCCCATGTTCTCTAGATGCCCATCAAAACTCTTCTGAGGTAGAGCCTTTGTGAAGGGATCCGCTAGATTTTCTGCTGACGCGATTTTGGTAATCGTCACGTCACCTCTTTGAACAATCTCCCTTAAAAGATGATACTTTCTTTCAATGTGTTTACCTCTCTTGTGACTTCTTGGTTCTTTCGAATTAGCCACTGCTCCACTGTTGTCACAGTAGATAGTGATCTGCTTATTCGCACTAGGAACCACTTCTAAGTCAATCAAGAATTGGCGGATGCAAACAGCCTCTTTGGCAGCTTCGCATGCAGCAACATACTCAGCTTCCATGGTGGAATCAGCAATACAAGATTGCTTGATACTCCTCCATATAACTGCTCCTCCTCCAATAGTAAACACAGCCCCTGATGTGGATTTTCTGGAGTCAGAATCTGATTGGAAATCAGAATCTGTATACCCAACGGGAACCAAATCCCCTCCAGAGTATACAAACATATTATCTCTCGTTCTCTTGAGATACTTGAAAATATGCTTGACTGCCGTCCAGTGATCAGGACCAGGTTTCGATTGAAACCTGCTAACTATGCCAACAGCAAAACAAATATCTGGTCTAGTACAGAGCATTGCATACATGAGACTTCCAACTGCCGAGGCATATGGAACTCTACTCATGAATTGCTCTTCATGCTCATTCTTAGGAACTTGTTCCTTAGAAAGCTTGATTCCATGTCTGAAAGGTAACATACCTTTCTTGGAATCCTGCATGGAAAACCTAGACAAGATCTTGTCTATGTATGAAGCTTGGGATAATGCAATCGTTCTATTCTTTCTATCCCTTATTACTTGGATACCTAGAATAAAACTTGCTTCTCCTAAGTCCTTCATATCAAATTGTTTTGCTAACCATTCTTTTACTGATGTCAATACACCTACATCGTTCCAATGAGTAGTATATCATCAACATAAAGAATCAGGAAAACCAACTTGTCGCCTTTAATCCTTTTGTATACACAAGGTTCGTCAGGATTCTGAATAAATCCAAAACCTTTGACAGCTTGATCAAACCTTATGTTCCAGGATCTGGATGCTTGCTTTAATCCATATATGGATTTCTGCAACTTGCATACCTTATCCACTTGGCCCTTTTCAATGAATCCCTCTGGTTGCATCATGTAGATGTTAGGATTATGCTCAATAGCAAGAGTGTAATAGTGTTTTTGACAATCTATTCATATTAATAATGTGATTTCTGGTTTAATAAATCTTATAGCATTTATAGTTTAATTATTATAATTGTCAAAAGTAAATAATCATAAGGTCAAAAGACTATGAGAAAAGAAGAATTGTTCGTACATCTGGATATGTATGAGGTAGACACAATTCTTTAGTTAGTCTTGAATAATATTCACAACTTAAGTTAAAGGTTGGGCACCTTTATCTTGTTGAAGTTGTAGAATTCTTTTGCTAGCATTTGAGTGGGATCAAATGAGTTATGATGAGTCTAAAATCATCGGAGGGTCTTCGAGTAAAAGAATCTAGTGCACTGGGTGCATTGAACTGGATCACAATGAAATACTTTATCTAGAACCGTCAATAGATAATAGTCTTTTCATTATCAGGACAATCAGAGAGTCTATCTTAATTCTGAGATAAATGATGGACTTATGGTTGCAAGTGGTATCATTTGAGTTATCAATGAGTACGATTATATAGCATAGTCTATCCTCGATAGTTTGGTGATATTCATTTGTTAATCGATAGAGGACTTCATTTATAGATATGGACATCGTGGCTCCATTTATTAAATGAGAGTAGAATATCATAATATGGATGTTTTGAGGTATTGGATATTGAATCTTAACGTTAAGTTTTCAATAGTGTCTATTGAAACATGGCTTCTGGACAAGTCAAAATATCCAAGTTCAAAATGTGGTCATATGAGGAAATATGGTAACTTGAAGAGCTATAGGCGGTCTATGAGCTCTTGGCGATTACTGATATTCTTCACGAGGATACACCATCTCCTATAAGATTGTCTAGGGTATGAATGAGAATCATTTACTTATTCCATCTTTATTTAAGAGTACAATTTTAGTTCTTTAGTGGAATGAACTAAAATTAATAGATTGAACCTAAGTGAATCATTTGTTGATTGTGATTGGGTTATGTCTATTGGAGCTTAAATTTAGATAGGCCCGCCAAGATCCCCAATCCACACGGACTTGCATGGATCACTTGATATATTCTACCGGACCAATTTATGGGTCCATCTAGAATTGTATTTAATATATTTAGAATATAATTTGCACATTATTTATTTAATGGGCTGATCAATTATATTAATATATTAATGAAAGGCATGTGGGCTTGTTTCTTTTAGTAAGAATGGGTCTGGTTCACATGTGGGTCTTTTATTAAGGTCCAATGGATTTAATAAAATAGAAAAACAATATATAGATATATTAATATATATGGCACATGGCCGAGATATATATATATGATATTATATTGTTTTATTTTTATTATTTAATTAAATGAGAATTAATTAATTGATTGATTAATTATTTAATTAAGAACCAAAATCTTTTTCTGACTAGGAAATATGTTTCTTAGTAGTATACTATTGTGGTAGTATAATTAAAATAAAAGACTTTATTTGGTAAATAGATAAATAAGGGATTTATTTATCTAGTCAAATAAGGAAGTCTTTTATATAGTCACAAATACACTAAAGAGTTGGATTAGGGTTTGTATTTTATATATATGCATGTGGAATATATAGATTATATATGCATGAATGCATGCGGAAATATATATATACATATATGCATGCGGAGAATATATATGAGATATACACTATTATTTATGGCAAGTGAATATATATGAGAGATACTTAATATGGCAGTATGTGGTCGCCTAAGATATATATATTAATTATATGTCGCCGAATATAGATATATATTATATTGAGTAAAAAATCTAATATATTAGATATATATGGCAAGACTTGCGGCCACTAAATAGATATATATATATATTCTTTGTATATTTTAAGAACCCTAGGTCTTTGGCTTGAGAGTTTTTTCTTTTGCTTGAGAAAAATAGAATCCAACTCTTAGACTAGTGTGAGAATTCGGCCAAGAGGAAAAGAGAGAAAAGTTTGTTCTTATTTCGATAGTGCACTAGTAACTTTTATATCAAAAGGTTTTGTGCACAATTTCGAATAAGGTTCACGCGAGTTTCGATCTAACGATTGTGAATTCAAAAGTGACCGGAACATTCTTTGTAGCCTCTTGGAATTTGTTGTGACTAACGAAAAAGAAAAAGTTTTGTTAATCCATCCTCAGGTACACAATTCGAAGAGAAGGGAGACCACGCTCCTAGGTGATTCACGTTCGTGATTGGATTGGAAGATCTTGTGGATTACCATCGACGCAATGTCAATCGGATCACGCGACAAAGGTATGATATCTTTAGTATTATATGTTAATTAATTAGAGGGTTAAGGTTCAAATTATGGAAAAATTTTAAACTATACTAAAACCCTTTTTTAGTCTCGCTTCCGCTGCGTGTACTACGGTATTTTTCCCTACAGTAGATGCTTTCGTCAAGACTTCCATTTAGGAAAGCTGTCTTGACGTCCATTTGCCAAATCTCTAGATCTAAAGATGCTGCAATGGATAAGAGTATCCTAATGGATTTAAGCATGGCCACAGGAGGGAAGGTTTCCTCGTAATCGATACCTTCTTTCTGTGTATACCCTTTAGCTACCAATCTAGCTTTAAAGGTTTCCACCTTTCCATCCATACCTCTTTTCCTCTTGTATACCCACTTGCACCCAATGGGTTTTATCCCTTTAGGCAAGTCTACAAGGGACCAGACTTTGTTATCGAACATAGATTCAATCTCGGATTGCATTGCCTTTTGCCAATGGCGACTATCAACATCCTCCATAGCTTCCTTGTACGTATAGGGATCATCGTCGTCCGGGAGATTCTCCACTAATTCTCCCAGACCGATGTATCTTTCGGGTTGTGTTCTAACCCTCCCACTACGACGAGGAATGGTAGGTTGTTGATCTTGTGTTGGATCGGAACTTACAATTGGGTTAGGTTGTGTAACCTCTCGTGGAATCGTATCTCCTGACATCTCATTCAGGACAATTCTACTTCTAGGCACAAAATCATTCATATAGTCCTTTTCCAGACATTTAGCATTTGTCGAAACAAATACTTTAAGATCTGAAGGACTATAGAAATAATATCCTTTAGTTTCTTTTGGATACCCTACAAATATACATGTTTCTGAACGGGACTCCATCTTTTCTGTCTTTCCTTTTAACACATGCGCAGGACAACCAAATATCCTTAAGTGTTGTAAACTAGGCTTGCGCCCAGTCCACAACTCATGCGGTGTTTTAGGAACAGACTTAGATGGTACATCGTTTAGAATGTATATAGCAGTTTGTAAAGCATATCCCTAAAAAGAAATAGGAAGCGTTGAATAACTCAACATAGACCTAACCATATCCAAAAGAGTTCTATTTCTCCTTTCTGCTACCCCATTCTGTTGAGGTGTACCTGGTGCAGAAAACTGAGAAACTATCCCATTATCAATAAGATATTGCTGAAACTCACCAGATAGATATTCTCCACCACGATCAGATCTCAAGATTTTTATGTGTTTCTCAAGCTGATTTTCCACTTCAGCTTTGAATGCTTTGAACATGTCAAAAGCATCCGACTTATGTCTCATGAGATACACATAACCAAATCTCGAGTAATCATCTGTGAAGGTGATGAAGTACTCATATCCACCTCTAGCTTGAATGCTCATAGGTCCACATACATCAGTGTGTATCAATCCTAAACATTCAGTGGCTCTTGCACCTTTGGCAGAGAACGTCCTTTTGGTCATTTTACCTTCCAAACAAGATTCACAAGTTGGTAGATCATCAACCTTTAAGTCACTCAAAGGTCCGTCACATACCAATCTTTTAATCCTATTAAGGTTAATATGACCTAAGCGTAAATGCCAAAGGTAGGTTTCATCTGTTGATAATTTTACTCTTTTATGATTAGATTCCGTTATTTCTGTGTCTAACGAGTGAGAGATATTTCTATGCAAAAAGTATAGACCGTTTTCCAATGTACCTTGGCAAATAATTTTGTCATTCTTACTAATAATAAAAACTTTATTAAAAGTAACCGAATATCCAAATTTATTCAAACAAGAAACTGAAATTAAATTCCTCTTGAATTGAGGTACATAATAAACGTCTATTAAATCTAAATGCCTTCTAGAATCCAAATAAACTCTAATATCTCCCACTGCACTTGCAGATACTAACGTTCCGTTGCCCAAGCGCAAATTGATTTCATTCTTACTCAGCTTTCTCCTTTCTTGAAACCCCTGCAAGGAATAACAAACATGATTAGTGGCTCCTGAGTCTATGATCCAAGAATCTGTAGAATCAGCCAAAAAACATGTTTTAAGATAATTCAAATTACCTTCTTCCTTCTTGTTCTGGGACTTTGGGCAATTTCTCTTCCAATGTCCCTTTTCACCACAAAGGAAGCACTTCCCTTTGATCTTGGTTACTTTCTTGGTCTCCTTCTTGATAGGCCCAAGTTGCTTTTTCTTCTGTTGTTTCTTGACCTTTTGACGGGCCTTAACAGTAGCAACTTTACCAACCATATGAATCTCTTGACCTTTGCCTTTCACAAGGATCTTTTCAGCACTTTGAACATCTTGCATCAGGCCTTGTAAGGTGTATTCCTTTTTGTTCAAAGTGTAGTCCAATTTGAACTGATCAAAGGAATCTGACAATGAATTGACAACCATATCAATCTTTGTCTCACCATCTATCTCAGCGCCATGCAGTTCAGCAATGTTGAGATGTGCTATGACTTTCATCATGTGATCTTTCACAGCCTGTCCAGGTTTCATCCTAAGATTCATAAAAGCAGTCACTGCCTCTCTCTTAGTCGTCCTAGACTTCATAGCAAACATCTCCTCTAGAGACATCATTATATCAGCAGCGGACTCCATTCCTTCATGCTGCTGTTTCAACACGTCAGAGATAGTGGCCATAATGTAACATTTTGCCATATCATCTGAAGTCTTCCACTGCTCATACTCATCTCTATACATTATGCTAGATTCATTATTAGGAGCAGGTGGTTTAGGAGTAGTTAGAACAAACTTATGTTTTTCACTTTGCAGCAACAACCCAATTTTCCTTTTCCATGTGACATAATTATCTCCAGTTAAAGTGTTATCTTTCAGGATGTTCATAAGTGATGGGGTCATGATTTCTGAATAAAACAAAACATATATAAGTAAATAATCATGATAAAGCACTTTTAAATATTTATCTTGAATTAAATAAATAACTTAATCATAAAATTCAACGGTGATCTAACACCCATAAATGTTACGCCTCCTTTGGGAGTTCGCACCATTTACTAGTTAGACTAGGTCCCACCTAATTGTTAACATAACAACCAACGTTTTCAATTTTAGCCTTGCAATTTTACTGATAAGAACTCTTGGGAGGATATCAATAAAATTACATTGAGTGTGTTACCAAGATATCGACCCTCAATTTTCTCTCACGAAAATCCCTCCTTGGGGAGTAGATCTCGTTTAAGTCCATTGTCTAGTCTATCCTTGTAAGGAAGTATGTTGCTAAATTCCATTCATGGATGCCCCTTGGGGGGATTACCAATAAATGATAAAACTCAACTAACCTTGGAGGCCATAGGTGTTACAAAAACACCTTCTCCCACTCAATTATTTAAGGCGTGTGATTAAATCCCATAGAATGATTTACCGAGTTATCTAGATGCCAATTTAGATACCTAAATCATTCAATGCATGTTCATACCAAAAGAGATATATGCGTGGCACTCCTATTCTATATGTCATGTTATCATACAATAACAAATATTGTAATATTTAAGCATAAATTAAATAGCAACAATTTTGGCCCATCCTAGAAAAACAAGTAAATTACAATTGTCAGGAATACAAGATCTTCAGGTGGCCCATCAACCATACGCTCATCCTCCGGCCCAAAACCCATGGGCGTGCACAACCCACAACCCCACAAAGGGGCTGCCATGCGCAGCCCATAAGGCCTTCAAGGCTGCCGTGCGCAGCCCACCTTGTAATGGGCTTGCCATGCGCAGCCCAATCAACTCCTAGGGTGCGCACGATGCTCGTTCATGGTTCCGGTTGCTTCGTTTTGCTTCGTGTCTTCGAATCTTCAAGACCTAAATATATTACGGCAGTATAAAATAATAAATACTGCAGTATTATTATTATTTTTTTTTTATTCACTGCAGTACTTTTACACATAAAATACTGCACTAAAACTTAAAAAAAAACTGTTGCAGTAAACTAAAAAAAATACTGCACTTATTTAAAAAAATAAAAATTAAAACCTAGCAACTACCAAGAAGGAATTATGGCGATAATAGACCACCCTTCTTGTTACAACTCCGAAACAAAAATTACATTGAAAATCTAGGACCAAAATCGAGCAATAACAATCCACATAAAACATATATAAATCCATACATCACATGTAATTATATATTTGAATACCTAGAGTGCCATCTCTTTCTAAACATGCATAATCACAATAAAAAGAAATAGATCCACGTATATATACGTTAATTAATTAAAAGGGTTCAACCTAGGCTCTGATACCAATTGTAGGGGAAATTAAACAAAAGTGGTACACGCAGCGGAAGCGATACTAAAATTAGATTTAGTGACTTTTAAAAATTTTTCCTTTATGAACCTTAAACCCTTTTAATCAATAAACATGCATATACAATAACAAAAAGTAGATTACCTTTTGTCGCGTGATCCGATTGACTTACGTCGATGGTAATCCGCAAGACCTTCAATCCGAGCACGAACGTGGATCACCTAGGAGCGTGGTCTCCCTTTTCTTTGAATTGCAAACCTGTGAATGGACCAAACAAAACTTTTCTTTTCTTTGTTAGTCACAAAACAATCAAAAAAATGTCTAAGATTATTCCGGTCACTTTTGAGTTCTCAATCTAATGATCGAAACTCGCGTGAACCTAGATCGATATCGTATACACAAGCTTATTGATGATTAAGCAATAGTATACTATCAAAGAATAATCTAACACTCCTTTTTGTCTTTTTAGAATAAAAACTCTCTATGAATTAAGAAGAAGAAGAAAAATAAAATCTCAAGCACCAAGCATTGTGTTGGCCGAAATTTATAAGAGCACTTATATAGGTGGCCAAATTTTCTTCCTTCTTTCCTTTAGGGTGGCCGAATTCTTCATGTGATACTACTAGGGTTGCCGCAATTTTCCTCTACAAAAGAGGAGTTGTGTTGCACCCAAATACACATGTCTTTTAAGACTTCAAACCCTAATCCAACTCATTAATTTTTATTCTTTTATTTTGACTAAATAAAAAGACTCCTTATTTGATTAAATAAATAAAACTAATTTATTTATTTCCTTATCAAACAAGTCTTTTACTTTTAGGAAAGATTTGTTTCTTTAATTAAACAATTAATCAATAAATTAATTAATTCTTATTTAATTAAAACAAATGAAACAAAATAATATTTTAGGTTAAAACATTAACCTTGCCGCCCCACTTGTATAAGATTGGGCCTAATATTATTTTCTTATTTCATTTAATCCATTGGACTTTAAATAAAAAGCCCACATGTGAACCAGACCCATTCTTACTAAAAGAAACAAGCCCACATGTCTTTCATTAATATATTAATATAATTGAGCAGCCCATTACTTAAATGTGCAAATTATATTCTTAATATATTAAATGCAATTCTAGATGGACCCTTAAATTGGTCCGGTAGAATATATCAAGTGATCCATGCAAGTCCGTGTGGATTGGGGATCTTGGCGGGCCATCTAATTTAAGCTTCAATAGACATAACCTAATCACAATCAACAAATGATTCACTTAGGTCCGATCCATTAATTTTAACTCATTCCACTAAAGAGCTAAAACTGAACTCTTAAATAAAGATAGAAAAGGAAGATGCTCCTCATTCATACCCTAGACAATCATATTGGAGATAGTGTATCCTCGTGATTAATATCAGTAATCGCCAAGAGTTCATAGACCGCCTATAACTCTCCAAGTTACCATATTTACTCATATGACCACGTTTTGAACTTGGATATTTTGACTTGTCCAGAAGCCATGTTTTCAATAGACACTATCGAAAACTCAACGTTGAGATTTAATATCCAATTACCTCAAAACATCCATATGATGATATTATACTCTCATTTAATTAAATGGAGCCACGATGTCCATATCTATAAATGAAGTCCTCTATCGATTAACAAATGAATATCACCAAACTATCGAGGATAGACTATGCGATATAATCGTACTCATTGATAACTCAAATGATATCACTTGCAACCATAAGTCCATCATTTATCTCAGGATTAAGATAGACTCTCCGATTGTCCTGATAATGAAAAGACTATTATCTACTGACGGTTCTAGATAAAGCTTTTCATTGTGATCCAGTTCAATGCACCCAGTGCACTAGATCCTTTTGCTCGAAGACACTCCGATGATTTTAGACTCATCATATCTCATTTGATCCCACTCAAATGCTAGCAAAAGAATTCTACAACTTTAACAAGATAAAGGTGCCCAACCTTTAACTTAAGTTGTGAACATTATTCAAGACTAACTAAAGAATTGTGTCTACCACATACATATCCAGATGTACGAACAATTCTTCTTTTCCCATAGTCTTTAGACCTTATGATTATTTACTTTGACAATTATAATATTAAACTATAAATGCTATACGATTTGTTAAACCAGAAATCACTTTATTAATATGAAAAAGATTGTTAATTACAACATTACACTCTTGCTATTGAGCATAATCCTAACAACTAACTAAGAAAATATATGCAAGTAGGCAATATAGATATATAATAAAAAGGCAATAAAAAGGCAATAACTATAATCCCCAAAAGTAAAGTAACGAGTATACAAAAATGCGGAATAATGCTCCGCCCATAAAAATTCATGCGGCGTACCAATCCGCCTACATGAAAAAGTCATCATCATCAAAGTCTAAGGGTGTGAACTGTACTCCTCTGACGGAGTAGAGGAAAATGGGCTCAGGAGGAGGTGGTTCGACAAAAGGAACGATGTGTGTCGGGGACTCGGGCTCCTCCACAATGTATTCCACCTAATGAGTAGTGGTCTCCTCGTATCCATCCGGAAGAAGCTCGATGTCCACCACGTACGCCACATGTTCCACCTGCTCAGGCATCTGCTCCTGGAACGGTTTCTGGTCCTCCATCCCCTCCGTGTACATCTCGCTCAACTGGTCCGGTAGGTACCTCTCCACCTCCGGTTTCCCTATCACCTGTTCTAGAAGCTGTTGTTGCTCATAGAGTAAGTCCATGAAGTTGAAATTCTACTGATAAAGGTCTGGCGGAGCCATAGGACTGAAAAATAGATTATTAATATCAACAAAGGTAAAGGGGTTAGGTATACCTGTCTCTGGTACGGGCGGAATAGCTGACGTCTCAGGTGCTATGGGTGTCTCATCGTGTCTGCACTTCTGACGGCGCTCTGCATCTCGATCACTCGAGTGATCACTGGACCCACTCACCTGGTAGCCCACACATCGTGCCACAGCTCCTGTCAATGCTCTCACCTGCCTCGCGAGGCGGCGAACCGTCCGTGATAGAGCATTATTCGAGTCTATCAACTTCTTGTGGGACTCCACCATGTCCCTCGCCCATGCTGGTGCCTCTACCTCTCTCTCAGACTCTGTCTCCTCGGACTCATCTCTGTCAACTCCTATATCGGACTCCTCACGTCCTTGCTCTTCTATTCTTTCTAACTCTCTCCTCTTAATGGACCTCCGCTGAGCCAATCTCTGATCCCTCTGCTCGCGCAAACTGAGAAGTTTCTCTATCTAGGGCTTTCCCTCAGCTACCTCGTTGTAGGCCCTCCTGCCTACATGACCTGATGGTGTCAGAACCCCATCTGCAGGTAAATCAACTCGGAGGCCTGCCCTTCGAGCAAAGTGGGTGATCAAACATGGAAAGAAAAGGCTCAGATTGCTCCGCCTTCCTGACTCTACTATCCTCTTCACTATAATGCGCCCAACATCAAACTCCAAGTGATGCTTCATTTGGTAGATCATGATGGCAATGTGCTTCTTTAAGTCTATTTTGTGTCCGCTAGGCATGAGTGAGTAGCTGAAGTATACACTCCAAAAGTGCTCCTCGAAGCCTAGATCTCTTTGGTAGACCTTGCCATCCCAATGCATGTTCTCGTCCCCTGTGAGTGCGACGCCGAATTGCCTGTCATAATGCTCGAAGAGGGCATTGGGCTCATACCCCTCCTCCCACTGAGGATAACTCTTTGTGTGGAGGTAGTCGTTGATTTGCTCGGCGGTCATAGAGATGGCCTTTTTTCGGACCATGACTGGGGCTCCCCTCTCAAATGCATCCGGGTCTATGGAAGCATAGAATTCTTGGACGATCCTTCGATTGGCTCTCTTTGGGAAGGACACATACGCCTCCCATTTTCTTCGACGGATCTCATCAAAAATTACTGTCTCCCCTAATTCCTCAAAGCTTATGTCTCTCTCGAGGAGGATAGGTCTTCTAGTGGTGCTCTGGAGTCGTTCTTCATAGATCTCCTCGGCTGTCCTTTCCAGTTGAGAGGATCTTTCCTTCTCCTTCCCCTTTCGGGATGCATCCCCCCTCTCCATTGTAGATGCCTTCCTTTTAGGTCCCATCTGTGGTTAGAGCAAGGAAAATGCACAACAAACACTCCAAATGGATTAGACTTCGGGTTAGTGACAACAATATCAACTAAACTTAGTTAAAACTCTATAACTATGTATACTACTAATATTATGTGCGTATGGGTGTGCTTCATTCTACCATTAAGCTATGAGAATCAATAAAGTAATATAGGAATAGAATTTGGTGCCAAATTTCTAATGAGATACCACATTTATGCATCATCATAAAACATTTTACCCATGCAATATAGGTACCATTTTCATTAATTAAAATCACACACACATGTGCCACATTGTACTCGAGTTGTCCAACACTACTTAGATCACATTCACAATCAATTTGGTCTTTAACACATGCACACAATTGCACACACCTCACTTGATCTAAATTTGCCACACAACATCTATTGTCATTGCACAAGCACAAGAATTGTAAATTCCATATTCTTAAATCACATTTCTTAACTCTCTTAACCAAACCAATTCACAATTCCACATCAATATCTTCTAATTCATCCAATTCTTCATCAATTAATCTCAATTAACCACAAACACTCAAAAGCATGCTCTCAATCCATCATTCTATCATCATGCATGAACCCTAATAAACTCTAACATCATCAATCACATCATCAATCACGAAATGGAATGATTTCAAGCAAGAATCACATCACAAGATTCATTAGTATAGACAAGAATTCGAAACCCCCCAAATTCGGCCAAGTGAGAAACCCTAACATCATAAAATCACGAATTTGAATCAAACAAGGAGGATTTGGTTCGAAATGGGTTCTACCATGTATATCTAACATTAATTTCATCAACAATTGCCCAATAATTCGACCAAACTCAAGAACCATATATGAACCCTAATTTTCGAATCATAGAACCTTTCAAGATGATGTAAGACATGAATTTGTGATTAAAAAAGAGTAAAGTTGAAGCACTTACCTTTACCTTGAAGTTCCGGATGAATTCGAACAAGATTGGGGATGGATTGGAGAAGAAGTTTTGTTGATTCACGCGGGAGAAGTGGAAGGGATTTGAATTTGGGGCAAACAGTTTTCGTGACAGCGACAGGTCCTATTTATAGGACTTGGGTTTGGGCGGCTTCTTGCCCGCCCAACAAGCCCGCCAACCGCTTAAATTTCATCAAAACGGCAGCGTTTTGTGTCATCAGGGGGTGTGGCGACCTTGTTGACGGTGGCTAGTTGCCCGCCGAACAAACCCGCCGTGTCTGAGTGATGCTGGCGGGCTTGTACTTTCTGGACAGCGGGCAATGGCCCGCCTAATGAGCTCGCCGTGTCTTCTTTCCTTCAAGAATGGCGGGCTCATTCGTTCTGGAAGGCAGCCTCATTCCCGCCGTGATGGAACCCGCCGTGATTCTCATGAGTGGCTGCGGGTTCATCTCTTCTGGAAGGCGGCCAATGTCTCGCCTAATGAACCCGCCCATATTCCTGACTTCAACTGTTGGCGAGCTTGTACGTTCTGTAAGGCGGCCAATGTCCCACCTGAAGAGCTCGCCAATTTTGCTTGTTCTCCTTGGCCATTTCCGCGGGCTTGATCATTCTGGAAGGCGGGCAATGTCCCGCCTGAAGAGCCCGCCGAAATGATTTTTGCCCTACTTTCACTCTCTTCAACTTCTTCTCTTGATTTCTTGTTACCTACACACAATGGCACAACAAACACACCAAATGCAACATATTTTCTCTACATTAATTAAGCTAAATGAACGTGCTTAATTATAACAAGGATTTCAAAACCCCCAAACCTTTCTTTTGTGCACCCAAACCCTTAATGATTTAATTTTAAGCTCGGTGAGTGCACAAAAGATTGAGTCGGGTTGTCAATCTCCTGATCACACCTAAACACAATTCAATTCATTCAAAAACTCACATATTTACAAAGCAAATACATCTATGTGGCAAGTGTGTCTTTGATACTTGATATTTACACACTTGAACAATCATCACTTCAATCACCTCCTCCATGCCCCATCTAGAATGGGTGGTTCAATCACCACATACCCCGTTTCTCTCTTTTTGACCCACAAGGGTCCCTTCCCACTAAGTCCTTCCAGCTTGGATTTTGCTATCCAAATGGATTTGACATTGACCTTGGGAATTGGGGTTGCATATTTCCTAACTTGCCGTCTTTTGTTCGGGCAATTAGGCCTAATATGGCCTAGTCGATGGCAGTAGTGACATATAGGAGTGAAAACAGAAAATGTACCTCCCGATGTAGATTGTGGAGGTGGAATGCGATTCTTTCTCCTAGGCTTTCGCCTTGGTTTTTGTTTTGGAGCAAAAATGGTGGACTCCTCGTGTGATACATGCATTGTCTTCCTTGAAGGTGGCTGAACCATCCCTTCGGACTTGACCGAAGTGCCTATCTTTGGCATAGCAATCTCAACTAGAATCTCCTCATTTTTCACTCTCAAAATTTCCAGGGCCTTGTCCCTAGAATGAATCTCCTCTTCCATGATTTTCATCTTGCCTTCGAATTCCCTACTCAAAGACTCATTCCTTTCTCCGATTTCATCTTTCACTAAGGAGAAATCATCTTCAATTTTGTCTTGGAGGGCATAATTTTCCTCTAAAGCTTCATCAAGCTTCGTGGTAAGCTCAAAGTTCTTCACCACCAACTCCCGGTTTTCCTCCTTGAGTTGTGCGATGGTGTCATCGTAACTTGATAAATCATGCTGCAAAAGTGGGGTTTTGTTAGTCACCTCGCTGTGAGCGAGTGCTATATATTCCCCGAAAGTAGAGTGAGGTTCATCATCTTGTTCGGCACTTGCAATGTTAAAACAAACACTACCCTTCAACGGGTTTTTCATACTTTCAAACACTTCAAACTCTGCTGTTTGACCTAAAACCGTCATGGAGAGCCGTCCCTTGTGGACATCGATAATTGCCTTGGCAGTTGACATAAAAGGTCGCCCTAGCAATATCGGCATCTCCCTTGCCTTGGTGGAATCAGTCTCCATCTCTAGAATAACAAAGTCAGCTGGGATGATCAATTCGCCCACCCTGACTAACACATCTTCGACCACTCCTGTTGGATGTCGTACTGAGCGGTCGGCTAGTATCAATTCCATGGTGGTTGGCTTCAATCCCTCTAATCCTAAATCCTTGAACAATGCATACGGCATTAAATTGATCGAAGCTCCTAGGTCTAACATTGCCTTCTCCCTTCGAGTTTCGCCAACTGATATGGTAATGATGAAACTTCCCGGATCCTTCATCTTAGGTGGCAATGCCGTTTCCATGGCTGCACTTGCTTCCTTGGAGATCACTATCCTTTCCAGAAATTCCTTCTTTCGCGCCTTTGAGTTGAGTTCCTTGAAGAACTTGGCGTATGCGGGCATTTTCTCAATCACCTCAAGTAGGGGAAGGCTCACGTTCACCTTCGATAGGATGTCATAGATCTCCCTGAAAGCTTGGTCCAATTTCAATTTCTGAAGCCTTCCTGGGAATGGGATTGGAGGCACATACGGATTAGGTGATTTGTGTATCCTTGAAGTATCCTTGTGTCCTCTCTCCGGACCTCTACTCGTTCCTATCCCTACTTGAGTATCAAGATCATTCTTGCTAGGCACGTCCCTGTCCACTGAAACATTATCAGGAATATCAGAAATTTCAGGTGGATATGGGTTAGAAAGTACCTTACCACTTCTTAGTACCGTAGCCGACTTGGCTTGTTCAGACTGACTTGGAAGCTTCCCTGGCTCCTTCTTTTGACTAACTTCAGCATACTCCCCTATTTGTCTTTCCAATGTCTTGACTACTCCTTCCATAGAAGTAATCCTGATATGATTAGGATCGCTGGTGTAATACTGATTAGTGGCCCTGTACTCATTGTCTCTCCGGCCTTGTTTGCGCCACGGTAAGTTTTCCTTTACCTTCCATGGTTGTGTACTTTGTTGTGGTCTTGATTGGTGTCCTAGAGGTGGATACCAGTTGTTATTATTGTTGTTCTATGGAGGTAACGGGGGATTCAAACAATGGTTGTTCCCGTAGTTCAAATTAGGATGCCTTGCCCATCCTCGATTGTACGTGTTGGAGAAAGGATCATCCAACTCTCTTGACTAACGTGGCGGATACACCACTTGCAATTCTTCCTTCCTGGGTAGCACTGGCTCAACTATGGAATTCATGTCCATTCCACGGTTTTCCATGATATAATTCTGATCTGGGGCTAAAGGTTGGTTACCAAACCTGCTCATGAGTGTCTCAATGTTCTTACTCATATCGCTCATTTGACTCACCATCTCCCTACTCACTCCTCCTCGACTACCTCGAGTGTTCCTCTACTGGGAATTCTGTTCAAGCATCTCATACTTATCAAACACATACTGTGCCGTTTTCTCTCGCATCGCTCCTCCGCATGCGTTATCAACAATCGCTTGTGAAAGTCCCGTCAATCCATCATAGAAAGATTGAACTTGTGATACTAAAGTATACTCATGGTGAGGGCATTGTGCTAAAAGTAGCTTGAATCTACCCCATGATTCATGAAATGCATCCCCTTCCCTTTCCTGTCCTAGAAATCAGCTATCATACTTCGTATTTCTTTCGTCTTCCATGAGGGAAAGTACTTGGCGAAAAACTTCTGTTCAACACCGCTCCATGTGGTAAGTGATCCTGCTGGTAATGCCATTAGCCATTTCTTGGCGTCGTCTCTCATGCAATACGAAAAACATTGCATGCGTAAGTGATCCTCCGTCAAGTTTCTGAGTGGAAAAGTGGTCACCACATTATAATATTCCTTCATGAATTGAAGGCAGTCTTCACTCAAATTACCACCAAAGTGCGGGAGTGTGTTGTAGTGCAAGTTTTTCAGCTCGTAATTTCTCTGGGCATCATCTAACAATATGGCTGAAGGATGTGATCCAACTGTAGGCAATGAGAATTCCTTCATCATTCGTTGATCCTGTCCACGTTCTGAACCAGTGGGGGTGCTGCTAGAAGAGGTTAACCCTTCCTCAAGGTCGGATAGTCCTTCATTGTCGGTAGCCTCGCTATACGATCAATATTTTCAACAAAAGGTTCAAGTGGGCTTCCCAACGATCGTCTTCCATGCATCTATTCGTGACAAGAAACCTGAAATTACACTACACTAACTACCAAAAGGTTAAGTGCTCAAACAGAAAATCACTACGATTATGCAACAATTAAATTGACTAATGTTCTAAAAAGAATAAGGCAAAAAGTAACAAGCCGTGCTCCCCGGCAGCGGCGCCATAAATTTTGACACGCCCCAACCGGTTCTACAAATGTCACTATAATTTAACCTATTCTACCTCGGTTGTATTAAAGGGGCGTGCGAGTCTGGTGACCCTATTGCAAGTGCACAAGTCGTTAAACTAGTGTAGTGAGCAAGTAAGGGTATCGTTCCCACTAGGTAAGCACTACAAGCCTTCTATCCTTAGATTAACTCTACAATTTCCTAAGTCTTCTAACAAGTTTTACTAAAATTAACTAGTGATTAACAAATGAATTATTCTAAGATGAAGATGTCTAATTAGCAATTACAACTACTTGAATTTAATTCTATATTGAAAATTGTTAAGGAATTAGATTCATTCAAGTTATCTTCTAGCTTCTAATCAATCATTCATTAAGCCTAACCTTCAATTACTAACATGCACATATTTATATGAATGTTCTAAGCACCTAATTCTCAACTTAATCACAATTAAATCTAAGATTAGAGAGTGATCAAGGGGAAATCAATGATTGAGTAGTAGAGGATTACAAGTTAGTAATCTCTACTCATAGGTGCTTCACTATTAATAGCAATAAATGGTACATGCATACAATTTAATCAAGTTTTGCACTATAAGGAGATAGGTGGTTGCAACCACCACACATGCAATTATAAATGCACAAAACATAACTTAAAAGGATTATACAAATATGATTGATTAGATAACAATGAAGTACAAGAATTACATCTAATTCCTTAACAAAAGGGATTAGCTACACATAGTATCAAAATTACAAAGATATACAAGTAAGGAAAACATCACCAATGGACAACTTGTGAAGTGGAAATGGTCTTCCTTGCAATCCAAGCAATTCACTCTTCTATGGCACTTGAGGTAATCACTCTAAGTAACCAATATGGGGTGTTTGGCAACCTAGAAATTGGCCAAGAAAATACTATCTTTCTTGATTCCTAAGAACAAAATATCTTTAACTAATATCTCCTTTCTAACTTCTCTCTAACTAACTCTATCTTCTCTCTAACTAAAACTAAGTATATCTCTTTGTTTTGACACCTTCGTATATGCATGAGAGAGAGGAGGCCTTCCAAGGACAATAGGTGGAGAAAGGGGCAGCCTTTTTTAACTTTTGGGGCGAGCTTCAGCCAAAATGCAGCTTCTCAGAATCGGCGGTGGGCATGTACGGCGGCTTCATTCCCGCCGCCAGATCTCGCCGTGACGACGGCGACTTCTACGGCGGCTTCTTGCCCGCCGAAAGATCCCGCCTAGATGACGGCGGCCTTGAGCGGCGGCTTCTTGCTCGCCAGAAGATCCCGCCTGGATGACGGCGGCCTTGAGCGGCGGCTTCTTGCCCACCGGCCTGAATGCACGAACCAGCCTTCTTGCTTTTCTTCTGTTCTTTGCCCAATTTGCCCTCATTTCTTCACTTTGGACAAAAATGCCCTTGAAACACCTGTTTTACCTGAAAATACTTATTTACACAGTTAAACACATAGAATACTTAGAAATTGATTACAAAAACAAGGTAAAAGGGGCGCTAAATGTAAACATTTGAAGCGCGATTAGGCTTGATAGGCCATCAAGAAGTACCTAGTAGCTGAAATGATGCTCTGGACTCCACTCGGACGAAACGGAACCTAGGAGGCTCACTAGGGCGTTGAGGGGACCAGTACAAAAGTGAGGAGCCTCCTACATGATGCTGGTCCAAAGGCTTGCTTGGCCATCAAGACGTACTCAGCAGCTAAAATAAGGCTCTGGACTCCACTCGGACGAACCGGAACCTATGAGGCTTACTTGGGCGTTGAGGGGCCCGGTACAAAAGTAAGGAGCCTCCTACATGATGCTGGTCTAGAGCATTGCTAGGGCATCAAGACGTACTCAGCAGCTGAATTGAGGCTTTGGACTGCACTCGGATGAACCGGAACCTAGGAGGCTCATTTGGGCGTTGTACAAAAGTGAGGAGCCTCCTACATAATGCTGGTCCAGAGGCTTGCTAGGGCATCAAGATGTACTCAGCATCTGAAATGAGGCTCTGGAATCCACTTGAACGAACCGGAACCTAGGATACTCACTTGGGCGTTAAGGGAACCGGAACAAAAGTGAGGAGCGTCCTACATGATGCTGATCCAAAGGCTTGCTAGGGCATCAAGACGTATTCAGCAGTTGAAATGAGGCTCTAGACTCCACTCGGACGAATTGGAACCTAGGAGGCTCACTCGGGCGTTGAGGAGCCGGTACAAAAGTGAGTAGCCTCCTACATGATGCTGGTCCAGAGGCTTGCTAGGGCATCAAGACATATTCAGCAGCTGAAATGAGGATCTAGATTCCACTCGGACGAACCGGAACCCAGGAGGCTCACTTGTGCGTTGAAGGGCCCGGTACAAAAAGTGAGGAGCCTCCTACATGATGCTGGTCCAGAGGCTTGCTAGGGCATGAAGATGTACTCAGCAGCTGAAATGAGGCTCTGGACTCCACTCGAATGAACCGGAACCTAGGAGACTCTCTTGGGCGTTAAAGGGCCCGGTACAAAAGTGAGGAGCCTCCTACATGATGCTGATCCAGAGGCTTGCTAGGGCATGAAGACGTACTCAGCAGCTGAAATGAGGCTCTGGACTGCACTCGGACGAACCGGAACCTAGGAGGCTCACTTGGGCGTTGAAGGGCCTGGTACAAAAGTGAGGAGCCTCCTACATGATGCTGGTCTAGAGGCTTGCTAGGGCATCAAGATGTACTCAGCAGCTGAAATCAGGCTCTAGAATCCACTTGAACGAACCGGAACCTAGGAGACTCACTTGAGCGTTAAGGGAACCGAAACAAAAGTGAGGAGCCTCCTACATGATGCTGATCCAGGGGCTTGCTAGGGCATCAAGACGTACACAGCAACTGAAATGAGGCTCTAGACTCCACTCGGCCGAACTGGAACCTAGGAGGCCAACTTGGGCGTTGAGGGGCCCGGTACAAAAATGGGGAGTCTCCTACATGATGCTAGTCCGAAGGCTTGCTATGGCATCAAGACGTACTCAGTAGCTGAAATGAGGCTCTGGAATCCACCCGGACGAATCGAAACCTAGTAGGCTCACTTGGGCGTTGAAGGGCCCGGTACAAAAGTGAGGAGCCTCCTACATGATGTTGGTCCAGAGGCTTGCTAAGGCATCAAGACTACTTAGCAGCTGAAATGAGACTCTGGACTCCACTTGAACGAACCGGAACCTAGGAGACTCACTTGGGCATTTAGGGGCCTGGTACAAAAGTGACGAGCCTCCTACCTGATGCTGATCCAGAGGCTTGCTAGGGCATCAAGACATACTCAGCAGCTGAAATGAGGTTCTAGACTCCACTCGGACGAATTTGAACCAAGGAGGCTCACTTGGGCATTGAGGGGCCCGGTACAAAAGTGAGGAGCCTCCTACATGATGCTGGTCCAGAGGCTTGCTAGGGCATCAAGACATACTCAGCAGCTGAAATGAGGCTCTTGACTCCACTCGGACGAACCGGAACCCAGGAGGCTCACTTGGGCGTTGAAGGGCCCTGTACAAAAGTGAGGAGCCTCCTACATGATGCTGGTCCAGATGCTTGCTAGGGCATCAAGACTTGCTCAGCAGCTGAAATGAGGCTCTGGACTCCACTCGGACGAACTAGAACCTAGGAGGCTCACTTGGGCGTTGAAGGGCCTGGTACAAAAGTGAGGAGCCTCCTACATGATGCTGGTCAAGAGGCTTGCTAGGGCATTAATATGTACTTAGCAGCTGAAATGAGGCTCTGGACTCCACTTTAACGAACCGGAACCTAGGAGACTCACTTGGGCATTAAGGGGCTCGGTATAAAAGTGAGGAGCGTCCTATATGATGTTGATCCAGAGGCTTGCTAGGGCATCAAGACATACTCAGCAGCTGAAATGAGGCTCTAGACTCCACTCGGACGAATTGGAACCTAGGAGGCTCACTTGGGCGTTGAGGAGCCGGTACAAAAGTGAGTAGCCTCCTACATGATGCTGGTCCAGAGGCTTGCTAGGGCATCAAGACATATTCAGCAGCTGAAATGAGGATCTAGACTCCACTTGGACGAACCGAAACCCAGGAGGCTCACTTGGGCGTTGAAGGGCCCGGTACAAAAGTGAGGAGCCTCCTACATGATGCTGGTCCAGAGGCTTGCTAGGGCATCAAGACATACTCAGCAGCTGAAATGAGGCTCTTGACTCCACTCGGACGAACCGGAACCCAGGAGGCTCACTTGGGCATTGAGGGGCCCGGTACAAAAGTGAGGAGCCTCCTACATGATGCTGGTCCAGAGGCTTGCTAGGGCATCAAGACATACTCAGCAGCTGAAATGAGGCTCTTGACTCCACTCGGACGAACCGGAACCCAGGAGGCTCACTTGGGCATTGAGGGGCCCGGTACAAAAGTGAGGAGCCTCCTACATGATGCTGGTCCAGAGGCTTGCTAGGGCATCAAGACATACTCAGCAGCTGAAATGAGGCTCTTGACTCCACTCGGACGAACCGGAACCCAGGAGGCTCACTTGGGCGTTGAAGGGCCCTGTACAAAAGTGAGGAGCCTCCTACATGATGCTGGTCCAGATGCTTGCTAGGGCATCAAGACTTGCTCAGCAGCTGAAATGAGGCTCTGGACTCCACTCGGACGAACTAGAACCTAGGAGGCTCACTTGGGCGTTGAAGGGCCTGGTACAAAAGTGAGGAGCCTCCTACATGATGCTGGTCAAGAGGCTTGCTAGGGCATTAATATGTACTTAGCAGCTGAAATGAGGCTCTGGACTCCACTTTAACGAACCGGAACCTAGGAGACTCACTTGGGCATTAAGGGGCTCGGTATAAAAGTGAGGAGCGTCCTATATGATGTTGATCCAGAGGCTTGCTAGGGCATCAAGACATACTCAGCAGCTGAAATGAGGCTCTAGACTCCACTCGGACGAATTGGAACCTAGGAGGCTCACTTGGGCGTTGAGGAGCCGGTACAAAAGTGAGTAGCCTCCTACATGATGCTGGTCCAGAGGCTTGCTAGGGCATCAAGACATATTCAGCAGCTGAAATGAGGATCTAGACTCCACTTGGACGAACCGAAACCCAGGAGGCTCACTTGGGCGTTGAAGGGCCCGGTACAAAAGTGAGGAGCCTCCTACATGATGCTGGTCCAGAGGCTTGCTAGGGCATCAAGACATACTCAGCAGCTGAAATGAGGCTTTTAACTCCACTCGGACGAACCGGAACCCAGGAGGCTCACTTGGGCGTTGAAGGGCCCTGTACAAAAGTGAGGAGCCTCCTACATGATGCTGGTCCAGATGCTTGCTAGGGCATCAAGACTTGCTCAGCAGCTGAAATGAGGCTCTGGACTCCACTCGGACGAACTGGAACCTAGGAGGCTCACTTGGGCGTTGACGGGCCCGGTACAAAAGTGAGGAGCCTCCTACATGATGCTGGTCCAGAGGCTTGCTAAGGCATCAAGATGTACTCAGCAGCTGAAATGAGGCTCTGGACTCCACTTGAACGAACCGGAACCTAGGAGACTTACTTGGGCATTGAGGGGCTCGGTACAAAAGTGAGGAGCGTCCTACATGATGCTGATCCAGAGGCTTGCTAGGGCATCAAGACGTACTCAGCAGCTGAAATGAGGCTCTAGACTCCACTCGGACGAATTGGAACCCAGGAGGCTCACTTGGGCGTTGAGGAGCCGGTACAAAAGTGAGTAACCTCCTACATGATGCTGGTCCAGAGGCTTGCTAGGGCATCAAGACATATTCAGCAGCTGAAATGAGGATCTAGACTCCACTTGGACGAACCGAAACCCGGGAGGCTCACTTGGGCGTTGAAGGGCCCGGTACAAAAGTGAGGAGCCTCCTACATGATGCTGGTCCAGAGTCTTGCTAGGGCATCAAGATGTACTCAGCAGCTGAAATGAGGCTCTGGACTCCACTCGAATGAACCGGAACCTAGGAGACTCACTTGGGCGTTAAAGGGCCCGGTACAGAAGTGAGGAGCCTCCTACATGATGCTGATCTAGAGGCTTTCTAGGCCATCAAGACGTACTCAGCAGCTGAAATGAGGCTCTGGACTCCACTCGGACGAACTGGAACCTAGGAGGCTCACTTGGGCGTTGACGGGCCCGGTACAAAAGTGAGGAGCCTCCTACATGATGCTGGTCCAGAGGCTTGCTAAGGCATCAAGATGTACTCAGCAGCTGAAATGAGGCTTTTGACTCCACTCGGATGAACCGGAACCTAGGAGGCTCACTTGGGCGTTAAGGGGCCCGGTATAAAAGTGAGGAGCCTCCTACATGATACTGGTCCACAGGCTTGCTAGGGCATCAAGAAGTACCCAAACATTGAAATGAGGTTCTGGACTATGCTGAAATGAATCAAAATCATAGTGGCTCACTAGGGCGTTGTCTGGCCCGGTATAAAAAGTGAAGAGCCACTGGTCTGGCCGTGGTGCTGCTACTCCAGAGGTTTGCTTAGGAATGTAGGAGGTCTCAGCAAAAGTTAGAAGCCTTTGGGTTCTCTTCGAACGGATCAAGACTTCGATGGCTTATTAGGGCGTTGAACGGCCTGATATAAAATGAGATGAGCCACCAGTATGGTACTGGTCTAGAAGCATGCTTGGGATCGTAGAAGTCCCCAACAACTGAAATGAGGCTCTGGATCCTGCTAAAAAGAATCGAAACAATAGTGGCTCAATTGGGTGTCGTTAGGCCCTGATACAAATGGTGAGGAGCCACTGGTCTTCTACCGGTCGTGCTGCTCCTAGTTCTCACAGAGGCAGCACGTAATGCTTTATTTCCAAAATCCCGTGCAGAAGTTCTAGGCTGACCTTTAGGTAGTAAAATGGTCATAACTCATTCTATAAAACTCAAAATCACGAACTGTAAAATTCTACATAAAGCTAACTTCCGTATCTTTCTAACCATATAAGATTTGAAGCCCAGTTCCTTCTGAGATGATACAGTTGAATTCTTAAAGTTGACCCATCAGCGACAGAAATTCTAGGCTGACCTTTAGGTAGTAAAATGGTCATAACTCCTTCTAGAAAGTTTAAAATCACGAACCGTAAAATTCTATGGAAAGATAACTTCTGTACCTTTCCAACCATATAAGACTCATAACCCGGTTCTGCCTGAGATGATACGGTTTAATTCTTGAAGTTGACCCATCAGCGGATGCGGCATTCTCAGGCTTGATCGAAAATCTTCCAAATTGCTTCCAATTATCTCCTAGGACTTGAATAGCTGAGAACTAGGAGCATTTGAAGAGTGGATCTTGTGACATGAGGGGATCCGTATGTATAAGTGCAATTCTGGTAGATCCACTGGGTAGGAGCTCTATCAGTACCGGAGTAAATCTACTATAAGGAAGCAGGATGGGTGCAACTCTGCTGCATAGGAGCTCTAAGAGTACCGAGGTGGATTTTGCTGGATTGGAGATCTACCGGTAGTTGAGAGGTTGTAGAGGAGCTCTACAAGTATATGAGCAGACTGGCTGCATCGGGGCAGCATAGGATACCGGCTCCACTAGGAGCCCCATACATCATATTTGCTCCACATCAAACAAAAGTCGTCAAATGACAAAGTGAGCACCATTCGGGGTGCACATGCAGTATATACAAATATGGATAATGAGTATACCACATGAATAATATACCATGAATAATGAATCAATCAACTCAATAGTAGAAGGTTGAGCTTGCATGGCAATTATGGATCTACATCATGATGCATTACATATGTTCAACATATTTAAGTGGCAACATATATTAGGCGAAAATATCAATCAATCATAGTAGGATTCCATGCAATCTTTTTTATATAATTACAATAGTAATAAAGGAACTAGTAGGGCAAAATAAAGTATCATGGCATCATAGCATCATGGTATAAACATGTAGTGAATATAACAATGGAATGCGTTAAATCACATGTAACATGATAACATGTAAGGGATAGAGAAACATACACTTATGTAGAGACAAAGAAGCCACGTTGGTCAAGTGATCTTCCCACAAACAGCGCCAAAGTGTTAACCAAAAATTGTCACCGGGGTGAAATTTTCAATTAACGGTTTATAAGGGACCCAAATCGGGATAGATCTGGGCTAGCGAGATACATAGTAGCACGATACCTCGCTGGTTCCTATAGATCGACTAAGCATGTAGTACAATAGTAGCAAGATAAGAAGGATTCTGATAAATAGTAGAATGAGGACTGGCCTAGGGGGAAAAAGCATCACGTAGGATCATATGCTGAAAAACCCCTAGGTAGTATCCGGTGGAGAGAGATCTTTTATATATTTATGAATAAGGCATGCTCCAGAGAGCTTACATAAGTAGGAGAATAACACAACATAAGTGCTCCAGAGAGCTTACAATAATAGGTGGGCTAGGCCCTTTTCTTTAATCAGTAGAAAAGAAGAAGAAGCAGATCCTCATTTAAGTGAGAGCTTTGTTATATTTATAGGCTAAGAGCCTTGCTGCCCACCCCTTGAATTTAGTCATTTAATCCACAATTATAGGAACACTGATTTGGCATTGATTGAGTTGAATATTCTCTCATTAATGGCATTGTGAATGGCCATTAAAGAGTTGACTGATTTCTCATTAATGGCATTGTGAATGGCCATTAAAGAGTTGACTGATCTCTCATTAATGGCGTTGTGAATGGCCATTAAGGAGTTGACTATCTTCATTAATGTAGTTGATTATCTCCATTAATGGTGTTGTGAATGACCATTAAAGAGTTGACTATCTTCATTAATGGTGTTGTGAATGGCCGGAGAGGTCAACCTTCCTTGTATTCGAGTGCGGGGTACGGGGTACGGGGTACCAGGTGCGGGGTACCGGGTACCAGGTACCAAGTGCGGGGTACTGGGTACCCAGTGCGGGGTACGGGGTACCAGGTGCGAGGTACCGGGTACCGAGATAGTGTGGTAGCGGGATCCTCGGGATCCTCAGGATCCTAGGTTCATTCTTTCAACAATCAAATAACCTTGACATGGATGGAAAATTCTTCTTTGGACCCCTGCCAAAAAAGGCGGTTAACACTATTCATGCATGTTTTATTGATTGCATCTTGTTCAATGACAATGCCATGACATGTTAGGCATTATGATGCATTCACTTCCTACACTTGCACTTCATGTTAGTCTTAAGTGTGGTGTAATTCGTTTCCGTTCGAGTGATCGGAAATGTCCGCGCTTGCACGATGGTGTGCTTGTCTCAATGGGATGTGTGACCTCTAGAGAGGTCCATCTTCCTCTCTTGGATTGGTCTTGGGTCACATGGTCTTATACCATGAGTTTTGGCAATATTGTTATTGCTCAAATCTGACCTTTGGTCACTCAATTGACCATAACTTTTTCTACAGACATCAAAATGTCATTCTATAAATTGGAGTAGAAAGTAGACATCCATACCTGTAAGTAATTAAATACTCAAGGCGTGTTTAATATAAAGCTAGAGGGGGGGTGAATAGATTTTAGCTAATTATTACCCAATTTTCGCATGCATGTCAATTTTACGAAAATACCCCTAGCAAGTCAAATATACATACAAGTGTAATAAGATGCGGAAATAATAAATGACACTTGATGTTTACGTGGAAACCCAACCACTGGGAAAAAACCACGGGCTGTTTAGTGCGCCACACTCGGAACTCGAAATCACTAATTGAAATGAAGTTTACAACCTATGTAGACCTCGTCTAACACTCCGGTCTGTAACCCCTCACTTCTACCCAGCGGGCCTTTATTAGCAACCCTATTCCAATTTGCTCGATCCTCGCAGTCACTACTTGTAATGATGTTTACAGCCTAATCCCGGTCTGTAACCCACCACTACTACCCGCAGACCTGTAATAGCAACCCTAGACCGAGACTTCAATCTCTCAAAAGAGATGCACAACCCTATGTGAATATGTATGAATATTCAATTAACAAACAAGGCTAGGGAACCTTAGATGCTTATCTAGGATGATGATATATTCAAATTAAATCAACCCTAGATATCAATTGCTAAATGACATGTCAAATAGCATAGATAATCATAGATTATAAAAACCTAGATATCTATCGAAAACAACACTCAATCAATTCATCACAATTAATCTCTTTTCTTGTATTTAGCATATGATCTAAAACATACAAGTAATTTAAAAGAGATGGCTTGGTATTTAAAATACTAAAATAAGATGAAATTAATCAAAATCTTACCAAGCAAGTTGTGATGATGCAAACCCATACATGGATGCACTCTATATAGACATAGGAGATGCAATATGAAATTTGATGCAAAAGGGGTTTGATTTGAGTAGTTAAAGGTGAGTTCTTGATTTGATTTTCTCTCAAAATCTATCTTTGAAGTTTAGGGTTCTTAAGAGTAAAAGAACTTGTTCAGATAATGAGAAAGTGTGATATTTATAGACATCAAGAACAGGGCAAGTGAAAAGACAATTTTGCCCCTGAATCACACTATCGCAGTTGCTCTGTGGCTCGACTGCCGCTGTCACAAACCGCGGCACTGAAACCGCGGTGAGCGTCACAGCACAAAGCTTGATTTTCAAGCGACTCAAAACATGACCAAACGACATCGAAACCTTTCATATAATATACCGTTGGAAAGGTATGGAAGTCTACTTTCTACTCCAATTAACAAAACATGATTTGGATAACTGTAGAAAATGTTATGGTCATTTGAGTGACCAAAGGTCAGATTCAGATAACAGCTGTGATGCCCTGTTTTAGTGGTCATTTTGGAAATTTCAAAACCAATCCAAACGGTCATGAAATATTACGAATAATATACCGTTGGAAAGGTATGGGTGTCTAGTTTGTACAGAAATTTTCAAAACTCATTTTGAAGCTTTGTGTAAAAAGTTATGGTCACACGACCATGCAAAGGTCAGTTTTGAAAACACTTAAAACATTGAAATCCAATCTTTTGAAACTAGACACCTTACTCCAATCAACCCAACCAAACTAAAGCTACCACTTATCCAAGAGAAGAATGAGACCTTCTCAAGTGGTCAACCATCACGCTAAGACATGCACACCATCGTGCAAGCGCGGACGTTTCCGATCACACAAACGGAAACGAATTACACCACACTTAAGACTAACATACATGAAGTGCACGTGTGGGTATTGAATGCATCATAATGTCTATCATGTCATGGCATTTCATAGAACAAGATGCAATCAATTAAATGCAAGAAGAGATATTGAATAATCAATAAAGCACAATGCACACAAAATATAAACACAACATTCAAGAATAAGAGTTATGCATGTTGTGTGTGTGTGCAACTATATCTCTTCAAGGCAAAGTAAGCACTAGATATACCTTTGGTGCTTGTCCTCTTGAGGTCTTGGAAAGGGTCTTTGATCTTCAACAAATCACTTAGACTACCCTTACAACCAAACCCCAACTTGTGGTTTGCCCATGAAATAAGCCAATCAACAAAACGGGAATCCTTACAATACCTTTCCAACGGTATATTATACGAAAGGTTTCAATGTCGTTTGGTCATGTTTCGGTGTGCTCGAATTTGGTGCTAAAGTGCTGTAGCATGATTCTGCGGCCTGGCCGCCGATTTGGCCGCAGAATGCCCAATGACGTCTTTTTAACATTCTCAAAACGTCATAGCTTCATTTGGCACTTATAAATACCCTCTTATATCTCCTTCAACATAACTCTCCCAACTGAAACCCTAGAGAGAGAATTCACTTTCTAGAAAGAGAAAGAGATATTCTTGAGAGAGAAAGAGAGATTCTTGAGAGAGAAAGCACCAAGCTTGCTTCTTTAACTCTCCAAACCCAAAACCCATCATCTTCATGTATCTCTAAGCATCTTTAAAGCATGGGTCTTCATGGTTTCATGACTAGGTAAGTTAGAACTTCATTGAATATCTTTTAATGTTCTTCTTACTCTAGATTAGGTATTTATTGCATGATTAAATACCTAGACTCTATTTATTGCGTATATTTATGAGTCTTGATAACATGATTGGGTTTGTATTTTGATAGCTTAATTGATTAGGTCATTTTTGCCTAAAAGCTAAGTCATAAACATTCTTGTGTGATTTATTGATAACGAGGTTGATAGATTGTTTTTTAATCAACTAGTTAATCTTTTGAATGTTTGTGGGTTTTTTGTGATAGCTTCGTATCTAGGATTGGTTATCCTTTACTTAGCTAAAGTTGTATGCCATGACATATAGCTATTTTCATATCTAGGATTGATTTTATTGTCATCATATAATCCTAGGTAAGCATCTAGAGTACCCTAGCTCTATCTTGCATATTTGGATATCATTGCATATTCATTTAGGGTGTTGATCTCTTCGGAGAAGTAAGTCTTGTGTGATAGACCGAGATTAGGTCGGACACCGGGATTATGTGGTCACATGAGCAAATTGGACTAGGTCCACTTTTACAGGCCTGCGAGTAGTGGTAACGGGTTATTGATCGGGATTAGATCGTAAACCGGGATTAGGTTGTAAACGTTATCACAATTAGTGTGAAAGTTCTGGAGGCGTGTTTAATATATAAAGCTAGAGGGGGGGGTGTAGATTTTATCTAATTATTACCCAATTTTCGCGTGCATGTCAATTTTACGAAAATACCCCTAGCAAGTCAACAATACATACAAGTGTAATAAGATGCGGAAATAATAAATGACACTTGATGTTTACATGGAAAACCCAACCACTGGGAAAAACCACGGGCTGTTTAGTGCGCCACACTCGGACCTCGAAATCCACTAATTGAAATGGAGTTTACAACCTATGTAGACCTCGTCTAACACTCCGGTCAATAACCCCTCACTTCTACCACGCGGGCCTTTAAAAGTGGCTCTAGTCCTACTTGCTTATGTGACCACCTATTCCCGGTGTCCGACCTAATCCCGGTCAATCACACAAGACTTCAATCTCTCAAAAGAGATGCACAACCCTATGTGAATATGCAATGATATCCAAATATGCAATATAGAGCTAGGGTACTCTAGATGCTTACCTAGGATGATGAATTTGCAATTAAAGCAATCCTAGATATTAATGGCTAAATGACATGTCAAATAGCATAGATAATCATAGATTAGAAGAACCTAGATATCTATCAAAAACAACACTCAATCATTTATGAATGTACACAAACGAAGTTAAATTGCTTAAAGCATACCTAGAGGGGGGGGTGAATAGGTTTTTACACCTTTTTTCAAACCCTTGAACAAACATCCGTTTGTCCCTCAAGGTAGCCTTACACACAACACTATAATCCAAGATAGACATATATAGACAATATGATGACACAATCATAATTGAAATGTCTAAGTATATCAACAAGTCATGTGAGGTAAAATATCAAATAATCATAACAACAAAATAAACTTGTATTTCATAAGATGTTCAATGTGTTACAAGAGTGAGCAAAATGTCACTAAACAAATATTACAATATACAAAAGAATCAAAGATACAAATTGATCTATAGAATGAATACACTAATCATACTATACAAAGACTTGATTCAAAATACATCACAAGTCAATATTATGAATCAAGACAATAAAATATACAATTAAAATATAAGAGAAGAGATAGAAAGAATTAACACAAGGGATTTTTTAACGTGGTAAAACCTCCAAGGAGGAAACATCCACGGGTTGAATTACAACCATTGGGTACTATATTATTGGAAAGTAAACATAGAACATTCACAAAGTGACCAATCTTTAGCTCACCCAACCTAGTGAAGTCTAAGCCTACCCAACCCTATTGGAAAGTATGAAATCCCTCAATGATGCGGAACCACCATATATTGGACAACACACTCAACCAACATCGATGGTAGATTAGAAATTCCTCAAGAGTGCATACACATCCCGTGTACCCCGCTCTATCGGAGTCTATGTCTAACCATACGCCTAGGCCTACCAATATGTTAGCCAACTCCCCATCCAAGGCACTCTTGCCTCTAGGGAGCCTCCCATGCATGACTATCCGAGTCCTCCCGACTCTAGCCATGACTTCTTGCTTACCTATCCGAGTCATCCCGACTCTAGGCAAGACTTCTTGCTTGGCTATCCGAGTCATCCCGACTCTAACCAAGACTTCATGCCTTTTACAAGGACTTCCTAGTGTGATCATGTGAATGCAAATGATGCAAACATTCATTTCAACATAGAACATGTGATCAATACATTCTATGGCACAAATAGACCTAAACATGTGAAAACACAATTAATCAAGTCTAGATGCAAAAATCCATGAATAGAAACCTAAGCATGTGAAACACCTAACACATATACTCAAAGTCTCATTCACACATATAACACTTGAATCACAAAATGTTCATTAAGTCCTAATTCAAGATGCTATCAATATACAATCAAAGTCTAGATATATGAGATTAAAATCAATCAATATACTAGACAAAAATATAGAGCAAGGTTTTGAGATTTACATCAATCAAAACCTATATTCTCTAAATCACAAACAAATACACAAATCCTTGATTTCTTCAATCAAAGGACCAAATCAAATCTCAAAGTCATTTTAACACAAAATTAATTCAATTAAGTATCAAACAACCTAAGATGCCATTCTAATCACAATACAACTCACAAACAAATGTAAAACCTAGAATCATAAAATCTAGTCAACATAAGTCCACAAATTGAGTTTCAATTGGAATGATAATCAAGCTACCTTTTCAAATAGCTTTCATAAAACAATAACATATATATAGAAGAAGAAACCCCAAGCAAATGGAAGGTGAAATAACAAGAAATCCCAAAGTTGAGACTCAAACCTCAAATTCTGCAGCTGGTACGAATTTCAGTGTCCAACCACTTGAAATCACGATCAATCAGCCACCAAATCACTTGGAGATGTTAGAGGACTCAAATACGAACACTCTCCAACTTGAATCACTCAAATCCGACTCCGGATGAGGAAGATATGGTGTTTTGAAGTTTGGAAAAATTGGAGAGAAGTGTATACGGGAATTCTGAAATTTTTGCTTGGAAATTCAAAATGAGAGAGAGAGGGAAGAAATAGGAGGAGAGAGAGAGGTCTTATTGACCAATCATGTGGTGCCACGTCACCCCCAGGCCGTGGGGGGTGCGTGGCCCACACGGGAGCAGAAGGGGCTCCAGGCCGTGGGGCCCACGGCCTCAACCACGGCCAGCCCATGTGGCCCACGGCCTGGGCTGTCCTCTCCCGCGCACTCTCGGTTCGTCAGCCCGTATCTCGAGCGTCCGAACTCCGAATTCAAATCCGTTTTCGGATTACGAACCGTGACTCTCTCACACACAAAAACGACTATACAACTTTGAAAAACGGTTGAGAAATCATCTCGGAAATCATCGATGAAGTCAACACAATGTAAGAGAACGTAAAGTGGCATAGTCAACACGTTTGGACTCGAAACCTTATGAATGAGTAACCGAAACGACCGGAACTCAATAAGGCATTGAATAAGAACATGTTCAAGTCCTAAACACAAAATACGGAAACATATAAACACACATACACACACATATGCTAGTTTCCGGACATAGTCCTAGAAAATGCAAAACACAAAGTTTATTAACTAAATGTGAATGCATGAGCATATTT
Organism: Acer saccharum; assembly: GCA_030490815.1. NCBI lineage: Eukaryota > Viridiplantae > Streptophyta > Magnoliopsida > Sapindales > Sapindaceae > Acer > Acer saccharum. Next base: position 21,719,359 of record CM059870.1, read on the forward strand.
TGCCAAGTGTGTGAAAGTGAAATGTAAATGAAATAAAATCATGAAGGGACACACAAAAATGATATGTGTGGGTGTGTGCCTAGCCTTGTAAGAGATAAGAGGTCATGTATACCTTTGTAGACCGATAATGTCCGAAACTCTTAAAAGCCGGCAACTTGAACGAATAATGGTTGAGACGTCCTTCGTCTTCGAAATCCTTCATTTTCTAACCACTAAACATTACAAGTAAAACACGTTTTGATATGGAATTAATGCCAACACTAATTATCAACCTAACAATTTACATCACAAATAATCTCTAACTTGTATTTAGCATATGAACTAAAACATACAAGTAATTTAAAAGAGATGGCTTGGTATTTAAAATACTAAAATAAGATGAAATTAATCAAAATCTTACCAAGCAAGTTGTGATGATGCAAACCCATACATGGATGCACTCTATATAGACATAGAAGATGCAATATGAAATTTGATGCAAAAGGGGTTTGATTTGAGTGGTTAAAGGTGAGTTCTTTGTAATTTTCTTCTCTTGAAAAATGTTCTAAGTATAAAATCAGAAAATCAACTCACTTGATTGACCTAAAGTCAAAGTGGCATATATATAGGGTGTCAAGATGAAGTGTGGTCGTTTTGATAAGTGACACCACAATTTTGCCATGGGCGCTCTACGTAGAGCGCTTTGTAGAGCGCCATCAGAGAGGTCGCTCTACGTAGAGCGCTTTGTAGAGCGCCTCTACAGCACTCGAATTAAATCGATCAGGTCTGTACAGCGCCCAACGGGGGCTGTTCGTAGAGCGCTTTTGGGAAAGCCCAGTGCAAAAATGCAATCCTAAGTCTAAGCATGACAAGGCAATTGGATATGCATGATGCAATCAAACTAACATGCAAGAAGAGATGTTAATGAGCATTAAGGCACACAAATAAGACACACAACATACAAGGATTAAACATATGCATGAGTTGTGAGTGTGTGCAACTATCTCTTCAAGACAAGTAAGCACATAGAATTTTACCTTTGGTGCTTATCAACCTTGAGGTCTTGGAAAGGGTCTTGATCTTCAACTAATCACCTAGACTACCCTTACAACCAAACCCCAACATGTGGTTTGACCACGAAATAAGCCAATCAATTAAAGGGAATCCTTACATAGTGGATTCGAGGTTCGAGTGTGGTGCAATTATCAGCCCGTGGTTTTTTCCCATGAGGGTTTCCACGTAAATATCAAGTGTTATTTAATTTCCGCACCATATTACAGTTGCTATATTATATTGTCTAGTTTGGGGCATTTTCGTAAATTTGACTAAACGCAAAAATTGGGTAATAACGATTAAAATCTATTCACCCCCCCCCCCCCCCCCCCCCCCCTCCTCCTAGATAATTATTTTACACACCAAGTATTTGTTTCAATTGGTATCAGAGTGAGTTCCTAGATATACTTAGGTGATCCTTTCTCATTTTGGTGTGTTTTGCATTTTGTATGTATTTGATTGATTTCATACATTTTGCATTCATTTAACTCAAACACTATGAGTGATTTTGTGAGAGAGGAAATTGAGATGGAGATTCCGCCCAGTGGTACAAAAAAAAAGATTGTTCAATCCAGAAAGAAGCATCGCAATCAAGAAAGAGATGGAGAAGTTGCTTTCTGCAGGGTCAATAAGGGAAGTCAAATACCCGGAGTGGGTGGCCAATGTAGTATTGGTCAAGAAAAAGAACAATCAATGGAGGATGTATGTGGATTTCACGGATTTAAACAAAGCTTGTCCGAAAGACAGCTTCCCACTGCCGAGGATTGACTAGTTGGTAGATGCGACAGCAGGGCACGAACTACTGAGTTTCATGGATGCTTACTCGGGATACAATCAGATCCGAATGAACAAGGCAGATGAAGAAAAAAACAGCTTTCACCACGGATCAAAGATTGTATTGTTACAAAGTAATGTCGCTCGAGCTAAAGAACGCCGAGGCAACGTACTAGAGGTTGGTAAATAGAATATTCGCTCGGTAGATTGGGAGAAACATGGAGGTCTATGTGGATGACATGTTGACCAAAAGCACCACGGCGGAAAAACATTCAGAAGATTTGAAGGAAACCTTTGATGTCCTGAGAAGGTACAAGATGAAGCTCAACCCAAGTAAATGTGTGTTCGGAGTACCGTCAGGAAGGTTTTTAGGTTTTTAGGTACACCAAAGAGGAATTGAGGTAAATCCTGAGAAGATTAAAGCATTAGAAGAAATGGCTTCACCAAAGACACTGAAGGATGTGCAGAGGCTGACGGGATGTCTCGCATCACTCAACCGGTTCATAGCAAAATCAACAGACAAGTGCACCCCATTCTTCAGAGCAATAAAAAAAGGAAAAGGGCTCGAATGGAGCAGAGAATGTGAAACAGCCTTTCAGAAGTTGAAAGATTATTTAGAAAGAGCACCCATTCTTTCAAAACCTGTGGTCGGAGAAACACTGTACCTGTACCTCTCGGTTATAGAAGTGGCGACAAGTTCGGTATTGATTCGGTTAGAGGAAGGAGTATAAAGACCGGTGTATTACACAAGCAAGGCGTTGCTACCGATAGAAACCAGGTATTCACCAGCTGAGAAAATAGCGCTGGCCCTGATTACAGCAGCTAGGAAATTGAGGTCGTATTTTCAAGCACATACAATAGTGTAAGGATTCCCTTTTATTGATTGGCTTATTTCGTGGTCAAACCACAAGTTGGGGTTTGGTTGTAAGGGTAGTCTAGGTGATTAGTTGAAGATCAAGACCCTTTCCAAGACCTCAAGAGGACAAGCACCAAAGGTATATATCTAGTGCTTACATTGTCTTGAAGAGATATAGTTGCACACACACACAACATGCATAACTTTTATTCTTGAATGTTGTGTTTATATTTTGTGTGCATTGTGCTTTATTGATTTATTTAATATCTCTTCTTGCATTTAATTGATTGCATCTTGTTCTATGAAATGCCATGACATGATAGGCATTATGATGCATTCAATACCCACACTTGCACTTCATGATTAGTCTTAAGTGTGGTGTAATTCGTTTCCATTTGTGTGACCGGAAACGTCCGCGCTTGCACGATGGTGTGCTTGTCTTAGCGCGATGGTTGACCACTTGAGAAGATCTCATTCTTCTCTTGGATAAGTGGTAGCTTTAGTTTGGTTGGGTTGATTGGAGTAAGGTGTCTAGTTTCAAAAGATTGGATTTCAATGTTTTAAGTGTTTTCAAAACTGACCTTTGCATGGTCGTGTGACCATAGCTTTTTACACAAAGCTTCAAAATGAGTTTTGAAAATTTCTGTACAAACTAGACACCCATACCTTTCCAACGGTATATTATTCGTAATATTTCATGACCGTTTGGATTGGTTTTGAAATTTCCAAAGTGACCACTAAAACAGGGCATCACAGCTGTTATCCGAATCTGACCTTTGGTCACTCAAATGACCATAACTTTTTCTACAGTTATCAAAATCATGTTTTGTTAATTGGAGTAGAAAGTAGACTTCCATACCTTTCCAACGGTATATTATATGAAAGGTTTCGATGTCGTTTGGTCATGTTTTGAGTCGCTTGAAAATCAAGCTTTGTGTTGTGACGCCCGCCGCGGTTTCAGTGCCGCGGTTTTTGCAACCGCGGCAGTCGAGCCACAGAGCAACCGCGATAGTGTGATTCAGGGGCAAAATTGTCTTTTCACTTGCCCTATTCTTGATGTCTATAAATATCACACTTTCTCATTATCTGAACAAGTTCTTGACTCTTAAGAACCCTAAACTTCAAAGTTAGATTTTGAGAGAAAATCAAATCAAGAATTCACCTTTAACCACTCAAATCAAACCCTTTTTGCATCAAATTTCATATTGCATCTCCTATGTCTATATAGAGTGCATCCATGTATGGGTTTGCATCATCACAACTTGCTTGGTAAGATTTTGATTAATTTCATCTTATTTTAGTATTTTAAATACCAAGCCATCTCTTTTAAATTACTTGTATGTTTTAGATCATATGCTAAATACAAGAAAAGAGATTATTTGTGATGTATTGATTGAGTGTTGTTTGTGATAGCTTTGTATCTAGGATTGGTTATCCTTTACTTAACTAAAGTTATATGCCATGTCATATAGCTACATGTGATATCTAGGATTGATTATATTGTCATCTTATAATCCTAGGTAAGCATTTAGAGTACCCTAGCTCTTATTGCAATATTTGGATATCATTGCATATTCACATAGGGTTGTTTGATCTCTTAGGAGATTGTAAGTCTTGTGTGATAGACCGGGATTAGGTCGGACACCGGGATTAGGTGGTCACATGAGCAAATTGGACTAGGTCCACTTTTACAGGCCTGCGCGTAGTGGTAGCGGGATATTGGCCGGGATTAGGCCGTCAAACCTGGATTAGGTTGTATACGTTATCACAATTAGTGGATTCGAGGTTCGAGTGTGGCGCACTTACCAGCCCGTGGTTTTTCCCGTAAGGGTTTCCACGTAAAAATCAAGTGTCGTTTATATTTCCGCACCATATTACACTTGATTATTATATTGTCTAGTTTGGGGCATTTTCGTAAATTTGACTAAAAACGAAAATTGGGTAAAAAGCGTAAAATCTATTCACCCCCCCTTTAGATAGTTTTATACACACCGTGCTATAATTAGTTTCAAATAGAAGTATACACGGACTGCCCGTTGAAACTCATCCTCCAAAAGCCGGAGCTGTCAGGAAGATTGACCAAGTGGGTAGTGGAACTCAGCGAATTTGACATCAGGTACACGCCAAAAGCGGCAATCAAAGGGCAGGCGGTGTCAGATTTTATAGTAGAATTCACCAAGCCGGATGCCGAGGTAAGAAGGATAATGGAAGATGAACAGGCGAGTAAGTTCCAATGGAAGTTGCATGTAGACGGATCATCAAACACATATGGCAACGAGGTAGGAATAGTCATAACAACCCCGGAAGGAGACGCTGTGGAGTGTGCCATGAGGTTCGATTTCAAAGCAACTAACAATCAAGCAGGGTATGAAGCTTTGTTGGCCGGCTTGAGGGTCTGTATAGCATTGGGAGCAGATGAGTTGGACAATTACAGCGATTCATAGGTTGTGGTCCAAATTAGCTTTAGCCACCATGAGTATCAGGTCCAAAGCAATACCGGTGGCACACCTAACTAAGCCGAGTACAGCAGAATCCAAGGATGTCATGATAGCAGAGATCCGACCAAGCGACTGGACATCACAGCTCAGAAAGTACTTTTGGAGGAAAACGTGTTACCGGAAGATGCTGTGGAAGCTAAACGCATCAAATACAGGTCAACCCGGTACACAATTCTGAGGGGAGAATTATATAGGAGAGGGTTCTCAAAAGTACTGCAAAGGTGTGTTACTGGCGAAGAAACCAGAAAAATCCTAAAAGATGTTCACAGTGGAGTATGCGGGAACCATACTAGGGGTAAGAGCCTAGCACACAAGGTACTTAGACAAGGATTCTACTGGCCGACTCTGTTCGCAGAGGCGCAGTGATTCGCGGAGAGTTACGAAACATGCCAAAGAATAGCAAATGACATTCGGCAACCCCTAGAATTACTCAGAAGCTTAACCTCACCTTGGCCTTTTGCCATGTGGGGCCTCAATCTAATAGGACCAATGCCCATAGGAACAAAGGGAGGTGCAAAGCACGCTATTGTGGCAGTGGACTACTTTACCAAATGGGCAGAAACAGAGGCACTCGTGCACATCACCGAGGCAAACACCACCAGCTTTGTTAGAAAGAACATAATATATAGGTTCGGGATCCCGAGCATCATCATAACGGACAATGAGACCTAATTCGACAACTACAAGTTCAGAGAAATGTGCGAAGAGTATAAGATCGTAAACTACTACGCATCACCTGCTCACCCTCAAACTAATGGCCAGACCGAAGCTGTGAACAAAGTGATCAAGCACACACTAAAAGCAAAATTGGAGGCAAAGAAAGGCAGCTGGGCAGACAAACTACCCGAGGTGCTATGGGCATATCGAACAACCATAAGGTCATCCATAGGGGAGACTCCTTTTGCACTGGCATTTGGAACGGAGGCTGTTATCCCAGTAGAAATAACTTTTACATCCCCTAGGGTTCAACTATATAGCCCCGAGCACAATATAAACATGCTGCAGCAGAACTTAGACGAACTTGAGGAAGTCAGGGATGCAGCGCAAGTAAGAAATGCCGCGTACCAGCAAAGGGCTGCAAGGTACTATAATTCCCATGTTCGGGAGCATAGATTCCAGCTCGGAGATTTAGTGCTAAGGAGAGTGTCCTCGAACACCAAAGACAAATCAGCAAGATCCCTTGCCGACAAATGGGAGGGGCCGTACATCATCAAAGGAATCGCGGGGCATGGGGCATGGGGCATACATGATAGCCTGACCAGAGGGTAGCCTGGTACCCCGACCATGCAACGCACAATATCTCAAGATTTTCTATCCCTAAGGAATCCATCCATGTTTTTATGTTAATTTATTCTGCTTTAGTTTAGTTTTAGCTTTGCATTGATTGCTTCAGATTTATTCGTTGATTTCATAACCATGTTGATTATCTAATAAAGTTCAGTTGCTAATAAAAAAGTTATTCAGTGGAGTCGATAAGTTCCATGATCAAAGAGCAACACTTCAACAACAGCCATTCAAAAGCCGACCAAATAAGCTCCAAAAAAGAATAAAATTCGGGCGCTATAAAGCCGCGAGAGAGCGGACGAGTAGTGCTCGAAGGGCGAAAAAGCTGAAGTAGCGTGCCCGCCTAGTTAAGACAATGTGAACGCATCCCTTAGCAAAAAGGCAAAACCGAGGCACCAGGGTAACTGGAAAACTGCTCGGAGCGCCAATAGAAAGGCTAGTGAGATGCGCAGCTGTGTTGGCCGGTACATATTATCCCAATGATTCGGCAAAACCTTGCACAGACAAAACCGGGAGACGTCCTAGGTGACTTGTGCAAGGACCTTAACGTATGGTCATGGTGAGCTTCGGCATAACGTTGAGGTAAAACGACCTTAATAAAAGGCCGAAAGACAAATGCCAGTTAAATAAGATAACTTGGTTAAATTAATCAAATGCCAGTTAAATAAGATACTCGGCTGAATTAATTAGATGCCAGTTAAATAAGATACTTGGCCGAATTAATTAAATGCCAGTTAAATAAGATACTCGGTTAAATTAATTAATTGCCAGTTAAATAAGATACTCGGTTTAATTAATTAACTGCCGGTTAATAAGATACTCGGCTAAAGTAAAGCTAGGGATTTCCAAAAATCCATAAGCTCAAAGATAGCCGAGTACAAGCTATCAAATGAATTATACTCAATACAGATTTAGTTCATCCCATTTATGTGTTTATCATGCAGGAAGTTAGAAACAGCGGAACAGCATAAGAATAAAGATTCATATATACATGAGTAAAGGTGAATACAAAGATCATTACAAAAATTAAATAAAATATCAAGAAGACGGCGCTGGGGGTTGTGATCTGCTCCCGCCAACGCTCGGGTCAGGTTCCATCACATATTCGCTCAGGAGGCTATCGTTAGAGGGCCACACGATCACATCTTCTTCTTCGTCATCCATCCAGGCACTATAGTCAATCCTAGGGATGGGCCCTAAGTCAGGGTTCTCACCATCAATCCCCGCTTTCTGACAAGCGTAAAAAGTGGAGAAAGAATCGGCAGTGGAAACCTCCAGGTGCATGGGATGTGGCGCCTTACCTTTACTTCTACAATACGCTCGCCACTCTTTCATCTGGATCCGAAGAGGCTCCAAGGACGTATCCACCTGCTTTTTAATTGAAAGGCTCCAATTGGCCCTGGCTCGGTCAGTCGCCCTATTCTTCATCTTGAAGAACTCTCCAGCCGAAACCATCCCCCGCTGGAACTCCCGGAGAAGCAAAGCATCATAGGCCGGAGATCAATTGAAATGATCGACACCCTGTATCTCCAGTTCCAGCCTAGCTTCCTTCGGTAGGGACTTGACTGTCAAAGCTTGACGCTTCAAGTCTTCAATTCGGCGTTCATAAGATGACTTGGCGTCTTCAGCGTTCTGCTCAACCTAGAGCAAAGCATCCTGAGTAGAGGACAACTGATCTTGCAAGGTCTTGACCTCCTCAGCAGCGAAAGATGCCTTCTGCTCAGCCTCTATCTAACGTGCAAAACATTGATCCAGGAGCACCTGATTTGACCTGGCACCCTCCTGACAAGCCAACTCAACCCGAGCGCGGTGATCTTCGCTCTCCTTTAGTTGGGCTTCTAGCCGCCTTATTCTTTCTTCCTGCGCTTCACCGGTTCGGCAGGCCTCGGACATCTCGGCCACCATCTACAGCAAACCAAAAGTGAATAACTAAGTGAAGCAACAGTAGCAAAAGAAACTACCAAATTATACATATAGTTGAAGCGTTACTCACATAGGAAGCGCTGTTGAAAAAGCTGCAGAGTCGGTCAGACGGACTACCAACCCTAAGGCGACTCCAATGATCTTCCCTAATGTAAGCATGGCCCGAGGACATGGCTTTCAACATGGACTGGGGGGTAGGTGTTAGGATTATGCTCAATAGCAAGAGTGTAATGTTGTAATTGACAATCTTTTTCATATTAATAAAGTGATTTCTGGTTTAACAAATCTTATAGCATTTATAGTTTAATATTATAATTGTCAAAGTAAATAATCATAAGGTCTAAAGACTATGAGAAAAGAAGAATTGTTCGTACATCTGGATATGTATGAGGTAGACACAATTCTTTAGTTAGTCTTGAATAATGTTCACAACTTAAGTTAAAGGTTGGGCACCTTTATCTTGTTAAAGTTGTAGAATTCTTTTGCTAGCATTTGAGTGGGATTAAATGAGATATGATGAGTCTAAAATCATCGGAGTGTCTTCGAGTAAAAGAATCTAGTGTACTGGGTGCATTGAACTGGATCAAAATGAAAAGCTTTATCTAGAACCGTCAATAGATAATAGTCTTTTTATTATCAGGACAATCGGAGAGTCTATCTTAATCCTGAGATAAATGATGGACTTATGGTTGCAAGTGATATCATTTGAGGTATCAATGAGTACGATTATATAACATAGTCTATCCTCGATAGTTTGGTGATATTCATTTGTTAATCGATAGAGGAATTCATTTATAGATATAGACGTCGTGGCTCCATTTATTAAATGAGAGTATAATATCATCATATGGATGTTTTGAGGTAATTGGATATTAAATCTCAACGTTGAGTTTTCGATGGTGTCTATTGAAAACATGGCTTCTGGACAAGTCAAAATATCCAAGTTCAAAACGTGGTCATATGAGTAAAATATGGTAACTTGGAAAGTTATAGGCAGTCTATGAACTCTTGGCGATTACTGAGATTAATCACGAGGATACACTATCTCCAACATGATTGTCTAGGGTATGAATGAGGAACATCTTCTTATTCTATCTTTATTTAAGAGTTCAATTTTAGCTCTTTAGTGGAATGAGTTAAAATTAATGGATCGGACCTAAGTGAATCATTTGTTGATTGTGATTAGGTTATGTCTATTGAAGCTTAGATTTAGATAGCCCGCCAAGATCCCCAATCCACACGGACTTGCATGGATCACTTGATATATTCTACCGGACCAATTTATGGGTCCATCTAGAATTGCATTTAATATATTAAGAATATAATTTACACATTATTTGTTTAATAGGCTGACCAATTATATTAATATATTAATGAAAGACATGTGGGCTTGTTTCTTTTAGTAATAATGGGTCTGGTTCACATGTAGGCTTTTTATTTAAAGTCCAATGGATTAAATAAAATAAGGAAATAATATTTGGCCCTTATATTGTATGTGGGGCGGCAAGGCTATGTATATAGTCAAAAATATTATTTTATTTTATTGTTTGATTAAATGAGAATTAATTAATTTATTAATTAATTATTTAATTAAGAAACAAAATCTTTTTCTGATTAGGAAATATGTTTCCTAGAGTTATACTATATGTATACTAAAAGTTAAAGACTTGTTTGGTAAGAAAATAAATAATTAAGTTTATTTGTTCAATCAAATAAGAAGTTTTTTTTATTAAGTCAATAAAAGAATAAAATACATATGAGTTAAATTAGGGTTAGGATTCTAAAGTTGATTGAAATTAGGGCAAAGCACAAATCCTTTTTGGAAGAGGATTTTCGGCCAACCCTAATTGTATCACAAGTAGGATTCGGCCAACCCTAAAGAAAGAAGAGAAGAAATTTCGGCCACCTATATAATACATGCTATAGAATTCGGCCACCTAACTGGTTCACTGAATCAATTTTCTTCTTCTTCTCAACTCATAGAAAAGTGTTTGATTATTCTACCAAGACATAAAAGAGAGAAGAGATTATTCTTTTGATGGTACACTAATTGCTTGTTCATCAATAAGCTTGTGTGTACAACATCAAATTAGGTTCACGCGAGTTTTGATCATTAGATTGAGAACTCAAAAGTGACCGGAATAATCTTTGTATTCTTTTGTTTGTTTTGTGACTAACAAAAGAAAAAGAAAGTTTTGTTTGTCCATTCTCAGGTTTGCAATTCAAGGAAAAGGGAGACCACACTCCTAGGTGATTCACGTTCGTGCTAGGATTGAAGATCTTACGGATTACCATCGACGTAAGTCAATCGGATCACGCGACAAAAGGTATTATGCTTTTTGTTACTTTATAAATATGGTTGATTAATTTAAAGGGTTAAGGTTCATAAAAAGGAAAAATTTTAAAACATACTAAACCCGTTTTTAGTCTCGCTTCCGCTGCGCTGACCGATATTTTTCCCTACAGTAGGATCACCAGGTTGACTCGGCAATCCCGAGCCACTAGCACCAGCATCGGGCATAACAGTAGATGTTTGAGCTTGGGGGAAAGAGCCGCCAAAGCTTTCAGCCTGAGTCTCAGCATGATCTCTGGGTGGGGGGGAAGGAAAAAGCCTATCTTCAACCCTAACGCCAGTCTCCTCATCACCCGAAAACGAGTCAACATAGGCAACCACCCGAGGAATCTTGGGAGCGGGACGCCCAGGAGAAAATGAAGCTTTCCTTTTTTCGGATTGCCTCCCGCGAGTGTCAAAGTTGGAAGCAGGATCCTCCACCTCAACATCAACCCCAACCTCAGGTGGTAAGGAGACAAAATTTGGTGTAGTGCCAGAGGGCCCCTCGGCCCCGTCAATGCTTTGAGACACGGCAGCCGCCTCATCAAAAGTAGGACCCCTCAGATTGCCCTGATTATTAAGCGAGTGGTCCCGCTCATTCCTAGACTGCCTCCCGCGGGTATTCAAGTCAGCAGTAGGATCTTCAGAATCCGGGTCAGGATGTCTCAACTCAGCACCACCACCCGTGGAAGAAGGGACAGGGACTGACTCGGGAGGGACCGGAATTTTGGGGACAACCACACCAAGGGGCTCCCTAGCTGCCTCAGCATCCTGTGGCGCATTATTCGGCTCATTTACAATAGAGCGAGGTAAGGGAGTCCCGTGAGAAAGAGCTACTGGCTCGGAAGGCTCCCCAACCTTCTCCTTACCCTTGAGCCTTGAGCGGGCAAGACTGCCTGTTTGTGTAGCTGCCTCGTCTGCAGGGGGTTCACCCGGATTTTGCATGTCCCCTGTTAGGTCAGCCTCCTCACCAGCACCGCAAGTCTCCTGAGGTGTGTATTAGGGAACACCCTCATTATGTTCCTCCTCAAGGGTATCTTCTGGAGAACTCTCGTCATGATCACCTTCTGGAGGCGCAATCCCAGCCGCTTCTTGGCACAAAGCCTCTTTCCGACTGGCTTCAACCATAGATTTCATCCGGCGCGCCTGAACATCACAAATGATATCTACATCGTACACTGGAAAAGAAGGAACTTGTGATTATTGAGCCGACCAAACAAAAGATTAGTTAGGCAAAAAATAACATGGAAATGAAACAAGAAAAACTCATGGCGTCGTCGATGGGCAGAAATCTAAGAGAAAAGGCGAGCTTTTATCATCTTGCTCTCACTGTAGAGGTACGGCCTGCCTCTTTTTACCAAAGGCCGCACTGTAGCTCGGGCCAGAGCCACAAGCTCACTATCAGTTTAAGTTGGAGTTGCTCGGTTCCAGCGTTCAGGTGAGCAAAAATATCGAGGGACCTTGTACGTCACTCGAGTCTCATCAAGGTCAAAAGAAACCGATTGGCCCCAATGACCACCAACGAAGAACCAGCTGTTCTTCCAAATTTGTTAGAAGAAGGGAAGCCCCAGACGAACCCTTTCATCTTCTCGTCAGCAGTCGACTCAACTTGCCCACGGACTTCCACATCCTTAGGAATCCAATGTTCGGGCTTAGTTGAGTAAAGAAAATAAATTCCCGACTTGCCCAGCGGTCTTAATTGAGTAGAAGTGCTTGATCTCGCGAGGAGTAGGAGGTGGCCGCTTCATTCGATGCCACATGTGCCACATGCACATCAAAATCCTGTAACTGTTCGGGGTCAACTGAGCAGGGGCAAGTTGGGCTTCCGCAAGAAACCAAGTAATGAAAGGCTGGAGTGGAAGGGTCACGCCGCAAGAAAGCATTGCCCCATAAACCGCCACCATGCCCGGCGGGGGGTTCCATGCCGCGCGACCTTCAGTCGGGCTCAACTGAACGCGGTTGGTATCCAAGTCAAATCGACTTATGTATTTACTTATTTCGGTGGGACCAACAACATTCGGCTCAACATCGTAAGCGCATGCCTGCTCGGGAGAAAAAACGAGGCGAGCTGCCCGATGCTCTGAACGTGTGGGCAGGATCAACAACCAGCATCCCCACAATAAACAACGGTGTGGCTGCCCAGAATTCAACAAGGAAACAAATAGGTTTCCTGTAAATAAAGGGGAAGGAATTAGTCCCAAACTCGGACTCAGCCAAATCGGGAAATATGTTACACTCAAGAAGGAAACAGAATCCGTCTAGGACTGGACAATCACCCAAAACTTGGGCACCACGACACCAAACCCTAGCGGCACCCACAAACCCTAGTAACATTATGTATAAATACCCCTATAACACACAAAATAAGAGGTACGCGAGAAATAGCAAGAGAGATCAGAGTACAATATTTTGTAACAGTTTTTTATAGTGGATTTTACTTCATTGCTAAGGCAACAACTCGTGGATGTTTCTCCGGTCATCGGAGTTTTACCACATAATTGCGTTTATTATTCTTCTTGATTTTCAATCATTCCCATTCAAAAAGTAGTATAAACCTAAATCAAATCGTTGACTGGGTGACCATGAAAAATCACCGTCAACAAACATTAAATAATGAAAATTAAAAAAAAAAATTATAAAAATATCTTGACAGTTAAAAACTGTCAAGAAAAAGAAAAAAAAAAACTGTCAACACTTTTCTTGACAGGGGCTTTGTTGACAGTTTTTAAAACTGTCAATAAAGGCTTTCTTGACAGTTAAAAACTGTCAACAAAGCCCCTATTTTCTTATACTGGTTAGTGGTAAGAGTGAGAGGCATGTTGTGAAAAGTGTGTTGGTTAGAAAAGACACATCTAATTGTCTAGTTGCACAATATGGTCTTCGTGCCAACTCCTCCTATTCTTGGTACCTAGATAACGATTGCTCTAGGAACATGACCGGGAACAAAGAGTTCTTAAAGAATCTTGTTTTAAGGGATGGAGGTTGGGTTACTTTTGGTGATGGTACCAAAAAGCAAGTTCTTGGCAAGGGAACAATTTGTTTCCCCGAATTGTCTAAACTTCGCAATACTTTGTATGTTGATGGGTTACAAGCTAACTTGATAAGCATTACTCACTTGTGTGAAATTTTTAAAGAAGTTAGTTTTAACAAAGACGTGTGTACTATAACTGATAAAAAAGGCAATGTTGTCCTAAGAGTCAAAAGGTCTATAGACAATTGCTATTGTCTTGAGATAGATCCTCTAACTTTCAACATGGCACATGAGTGCAACAAGCTTGATTTGTAGCATCAACGTTTAGGCCACATGAATTTTAAAGATTTAAAGAAGCTTGAAAAACATGGCATTGTTATAGGTCTTCCTAATCTTGGTAAGAAACTTGAGGTTGTTTGTGAACCTTGCCAATTAGGTAAACAAACCAAAATGCCTCACAAAAAGAGTTCTTATATTGCTACCAAGAGGCCTTTAGAACTTGTGCACATGGACCTAATGGGGCCAATTCAAACCGAGAGCATCAATGGCAAAAAATACATTTTTGTATGTGTTGATGACTACTCTAGGTTTACTTGGGTTTATTTTCTTAGAAACAAGACCGAGGCGTTTGATTACTTTAAAAAGTTTTTTAATCAAGTTCAAAATGAAAAAGGTCTTGATATCAAGAAAATATGTCACATTAGGAGTGATCATGGGACAGAATTTGAAAATGCTAAATTTAGTGAATTTTGTGATGGTTTTGGGATTTCTCATGAGTTCTCCGCACCTAAAACTCCTCAACAAAATGGTGTTGTTGAGTGGAAAAATTGTGTCTTGCAAGAGATGGCTAAGGTCATGCTCAATAGCAAGAAAGTCCCTAGAAACCTATGGGGCCGAGGCGGTCAATATCGTTTGTTATATGTCTAATCATGTTTTTAGAAGGCCTGACACAAAAGAAACGTCCTATGAGCTATGGAAGGGCAAGAAGCCCAATGTAAGTTACTTCCACACCTTTGGGAGTAAGTGTTACATTTTGAATGATAGAGATCACTTAGGAAAGTTTGATGCTAAAAGTGATGTTGGTCTCTTTATTGGGTATGCTATTAATAGTCGTGCATATAGAGTCTTTAACTTGACTACTAAGACTATCATGGAGTCTATCAATGTGAAGATAGATGATCTTAGCATGCTTAATTTGTGTGATGATAATGGTGTCAATAAACCTAAAGAAAATATGTTGAATGACACTAAAACACCTATTGATGTGGCTAGTAGTGTTTCTAGTCAAGATGATGAAAATGATAGTCGTGTTGAAGTTGTTAGTCAAGGGTTGGAAAATGTTTTAAATGATAATCAATAAAATGACCAAGTTATTGAACTTTCTCACCCTAGACTTAGAAACTTACACTATCAAGAAGACATCATAGGTGATTTGAATGAAGGGGTTAGAACTAGAAATCAAATTGCTAACCAAATTTTATATGCTTGCTACACTTCTCAAATTGAACCCAAAAATATTAATGAAGCAATTGTTGATGAATATTGGGTTGGGGCTATGCAAGATGAAATTAATCAATTTGAGAGGAATGAAGTGTGGTCCTTGGTTCCTATACCTAAAGATGTAAATGTAATTGACACTAAATGAGTTTATAGGAATAAGACCAATGAAACTGGCAAGATTGTGAGGAATAAAGTTAGACTAGTGGCTCAAGGTTTCACTCAAGTTGAGGGTGTAGACTTTGATGAGACGTTTGCCTCGATTGCTCGTCTCGAGTCCATTAGACTTTTGTTGTCCATTGCATGCATTAAAAAGTTCAAATTGTTTCAAATGGATGTCAAACGTGCTTTCCTCAATGGATACCTTCAAGAAGAAGTGTATGTTGAACAACCTAAGAGTTTTGTAGACCCACACTCTCCTAATAATGTGTTTAAATTGAAAAAGGCTCTTTATGGCCTTAAGCAAGCTCCAAGAGCTTGGTATGATAGGTTGACTCAATATCTTATTGACAATCATTATAGGAGAGGTGGCATTGATAGAACATTGTTTATCAAACATCATGATAATGATATTTTTGTTGCACAATATATGTTGATGACATTGTTTTTGGGTCTACTAATAAAACTAAGGTTGATGAATTTGTAAGTGTTATGTCAAGTGAATTTGAAGTGAATTTGAAATGAGTATGGTGGGTGAGTTGAATTATTTTCTAGGAATGCAAGTAAAGCAAACTAGCATGGGAATAATGTTGAACCAATCTAAATATGCTAAAAACCTTGTTAAGAGATTTGGCCTAGAAAATGGAAAAGATTTTGAAACACCCATGAGTACTACTCTAAAACTTGACAAAGATGAAAAAGGGAAAAGTGTTGACCAAAGCCTTTATAGAAACATGATTGGTAGTCTTCTTTACCTAACGGCTAGTAGACCGGACATATACTTTAGTGTTGGTTTGTGTGCAAGATTCCAAGCTAATCCTATGGAATCTCACTTAAACGTCGTCAAGAGGATCATTAGGTGTGTCAAAGGGACTCATAGTCTTGGTCTATTCTATTCTTTTGACACCAATGATATCCTAGTAGGCTATTATGATGCCGATTGGGTGGGAAACATAGATGATCATTAATGCACATCCTGCGGTTACTTTTACGTTGGGAATAACTTGGTTCCTTGGTCAAGTAAGAAACAAAATTCTGTTTCCCTTTCTTCTTCTGAAGCCGAGTACATTGCGGCCGGAAGTGCATACACGCAATTACTTTGGATAAAACAAATCCTTAAGGATTATGAGATAGAACAAGGAAAAATGACACTTTATTGTGATAACTTAAGTGCCATTAACATCTCTAAAAATCCGGTTTAACACTGCCACACAAAGCACATAGACATTAGGCATCATTTCATTAGAGATCTAATTGAACATTTTATTGTTACTCTAGAGCATATGCCTACTAAAAATCAACTTGAGGACTTGTTTACAAAGCCCTTGGACAAAGAGAGGTTTAAAACTCTTAGAATGTCCATTGGCATGATTTGTGTTGATTGATGTCTTTGTGTGATTGTGGGTGGCTTGATGAGCAAAACTTTATCTGTATATCATTATCTTTGACATCTATTCACTTGAGAAGTAGTGATCTTTAACAAGTATCTTTTATTATTTCTAGATCATGCACTTGAGCTTGATTTTTTTTTTTTAAAGTGCACTAATGCTTCTCTTATATGTTTTAGTTTTTGAGCATATGTGGTTGAAAGTATGTAGATTATGGATGCATCTATAAGCCTATTGCTTAGTACATGGTAGATGACCTTTGGTATGTATCCACTTTGCTTTGGCACTACATAGTATTCAACGAACTCCCTTATGGAAAGGGCTACATACCTTGATTGTGCAGCCGCCAAATGTAGGAAAAGGCTATGCCATTGTGATGAGCGAAAGCCACCATGAGGTGTATATGTTTATGTTAGAAAAATCAAAGAAGTGTTGAAAAGAATCATTAAAAAAAAAATAAAAAAATCTTTGATTCTAAGCCTAAAAGAAATGAAAGATAAAAGGCATAATGGTGTATAGTTGAGAATTGTGAAAAGCTCGGGTTGTCAAATAGAAACGGGTAAATGAGCCACATGCACACACACGCTCAAATGTTGAAAACTATTCTCTTAAAGCAAAAACCCGGATGAATATCGGTTTGACCTATTTTTGAAAATGCTTTAGATGGATAGGTGTGGAAATTGTTTGTATGTTGATATCACAATTACTCCTACTATATATGTGAGAAGCATTCACACACACACATTTTGCTTATGTGCTTGATTCATTAGCAATGTGAGAATATTTTTGAGAGATTAATAAAAATCTATGGTTCTCTCTTGGACTTTGTAAAGTGATGAAATATTTTATCTTATTGCTTGAATGTGTGAATGTGTGAATCCCTTGTGAACAAATCTACTTGGTGATAATATGTGGAGCATATGTTAAGGGGGAACTTTAGTTTATTCAACTTCGCTTTCTATACGATTTGTTTGCTTAATATCTCGTTCTTTATCTCATGTGTCCTTTGTCTATTTGACACGTCCTAACCGGTTCTCTAAATACACAACTATTTATTCTATTTTACCACGGTTATACAAAGGGACGCGCGAATGATTCACCCTTTGCAATCGTCCAAGTTGTTAAATGAGTATAGTGTACAAAGTAAGGGTATCGATCCCACAGAGAAAGGAGACGATCGATCTAGGTTAGAACTAGTGAATCTTTACTAAACTAAACTAACGTGATATTGAACGATTTACGATTAAAGAACTAAGATGCTAGGGGATATATGATATTAGCAATGATGCACCACAAGCAACCACTTTTATGCAATAATGTTCAAATCAAGAGTGTAGTTCCATTTATACAGTCGGGCACACTCAACAATTCACTTAATATATCATCTAAAGTTTAGATTAATCATAAGTGAATGTAGGGTTTGGAACTAAGATTGATAGAGTGAGTTCTTAAGATATTCATGAACAAACACACTCTACTCAATGAGTGCCAGATGACCATACACAATTCGAACATTAAGAGTTTAGTGTTTCATCACTCTAATATAACCAATTCCATGCTTCTAAAGTTTATGAGATACATGGCATGATTTCATCAATTTAAGCATGCATACACAAGTGATTCATATAAGAAAAGTGGCAATAAGTGGATTACATCATTACTTTCATAAATCCCCCAACATAAGTGGGTTAGTTACACATGATAATTGAGTATAGCATAAGAGTGAAGAAAAGGAAGAAATACTACCCTTGAAGTCTTGACTGATTCCAAGGCCAAACCTCTCCTTTCTCCACAGCAAATACAAGCCAAAATGATCACTAATAACTCTCAAGAGATTGTTGAACTAAGTACTTCACTAAGATTAGTACCTTTAGCTACAATTATGACAAGTGATAAGCTTCTTAAGACTAATCTATATGATGCAATAACCAAAAATTGCTAATAACTATCACTAAAACTAACTCTCTTTTTTGTTCTGCAGAAGGAAGTATATATATCTTTCCATTCAAGTTGGGCAAAGAATGCCCAAATTCCCCTTAAACATGCTTCTGGCAGGTTTGTTCCGCGGTTTCAAACCCGCTGCAGCTTCTGGACTTCTTCTTGGCGGCTTCTTCCTCACTAGTATGAACCCGCTAGCTTTGATGGCAATCTTGGCGACTTCGTACCTTCTGGTTGGCGGGATGTATCTCGCCGCATGAACCCGCCGTGTATATCTCGCCGCATGAACCCGCCGTGCATATCTTGGGGAGTTCAGGTCCTCTGGTTGGCAGCTCATGTCTTGCTTGCTATTTCCGTGACTTCATGCTGCGGGATGTGTCCCACCACATCTTCTTCCAGTGGTTTTCCTCCTCTTTTATCCAACTTTGATGCAAACACCTTCCTGAATGGGCATATTACTTGAACTTAACCAAAACACACGTTATGTACACAAAAGTGCTCGAAAATGAGCGCAAAAGGTAAGAAAAGGGAGCGCTAAATGTGAACATTTATAGCGCGATCACTATTCCTTGACAAAAAGGGGGAGAAATTGTATACCTCACCATGTTTGATATGGAGGAATCCATGTTTGATATAGGGGAGAAAAATGTATATACCTCACACCTTGTGTGGAAAAATGTTCCAAATGTGTGTGAGTTTTGTATCTCTTTGTGCTTTTATGGAGACTTTATCTAAAGGGGGAGAATTCTTGTATTTAGAGGGAGACAAGAATTCTTGGCTCAACAAGTTTGAGAGACTTAGGAATAGCTTTAATATGAAAACTTTTATTCACTTGAGATAATGCACTTTTGTATGAGATAAGGGAAGTCTTGTTATTTGTTTATGTGATGATATCTCACCATTCTTCTTTGGAAGAAGATCTCTTGTTGGTTTGTTTTTCTATTCTCATAGGTACTTTGAAGTTCAAAGAAGGGATTCTTGAAGAATCAAGAAGACTTGAAGATCATTTAGTCTAGGGATCTGAAAATGCCTACAAGGTTATACTAAACAACCTAGAGGGGGGGTGAATAGGTTGACACACTAGTTTTAAAAACTTTTTCATGACTTATGTCAAAACCTTGGTGAGCATACATATTAACCTTAAACATGATTGTTATGAGAAAACAATTATCACAAGTATGCTCAATTCACCACCCTTAGTCTACAAAACATATATCAATAAACAATGTATCTCTTATACAAGTATATTCAATAATGAGCAAATTTAAATTCCACAAGTTGTACTTTGAATATTACAATGCAAACTCACTAAGTTGAGCTTTACAACTTGATATAGAATCACAAAATACAACGTTCAAGCACTTACAAGATATAAGAAACAAATGTTAATTCAACCAACAATGTGTGCAACTCTTTCTTTATCAATAACTTGTTTACAAGGATGTGAGGAAATGAAGAGCTTAAACAAGTTATATAGATCATACAAACAAATATAAAAAGATAGAGTTAGAGACATTTGACACATTGATTTTTACGTGGTAAACCTCTAAAGAGGAAACATCCACGGGTTGAATCCACAACCACCGGCAAAGCAATTCACTATGATGAAAAGGACTTACACACTCAAGCTACCAACTCATGATATCCGCTCAAGCTATCAACTCCTAATCTACCCTCGGGCCTAGTGAACCACCTAGCCTACTTCCTATCCGAGATGTGTCCTACACCTCTAGGAAGCAACTTCCTATCCAAGACGCTCACGTCTCTAGGAAGATTTCTTGCTTAGCTATCCAGAATTTCCTACTCCTAGCTAAGTCTTCTTGCTTGATTATCCGAGTCCTCTCGACTCTAATCAAGACTTCTTTGCTCTATCCACAAAGCTACTCTCACTTTGCTAGAGACTTCAACATTTTACAAGGCAATGATCTAAGTGATGTAAATGATGCAAACACATGCAACATAGAATATATGATCAATACATCCTATGGAAACTAGAAATGATCAATGAGCACACAATGTACATTTTTCTAGTTTATGATCCAAAACATGACACCACACAAAATGATGCATGAGCATATGAAATGTATGGATAAGGTACACTTCATGAAGATCTGGACATAGGCAACAAAGTTCATAAAACAAAGTTGTCTAGACCTTAAACATGAACAAAAATCTAGAGCATGCAAAACACCTAAAACATGCCAAATCCTAGATTCTGTTCATGTTTCTAAAGCTTAAAAACAAAGCATGTTCGTTAAGCATATAATCAAGACTTTAGAACACAAACAACAAAAAATGCTAGAATCACAAAATGTATACAATGAATATTCTAGCAAGTATTTAGAGCAAGGATATAATGAATAATCAATTAAATCCTAATTAGATCTAAATACAAAATCAAATGTGCTAATATCATAAAATACATCAATCAATCCACAAATAATCCTAGATATCAATCTAATCACAATACAACTCTCAAGCATATGAAAAACCTAGAATCTAAGAAACTAGTTCACATATGTCTCTAATTAGACTTTTGATTAAGATTGATTATGCAGCTATCTTTCTCTATAGCATTCATAATACATACACATACATATAGAAGAAGAAACCCCAAGCAAATTGAAGGTTAAAAAGAAAGAAACCCCAAAGATAAGACCAATACCTTGGATTCACGAGCTGGTTCGAATTTCTATGTGGAACCACCAGGAACATCGATCAAACAGCCACCAAACCACTTGGAAAAGGTAGAGGACTCGATTACAAACGTTCTCCAACTTGAATCGTTCAAATCCGACTTCGTATGAGAAAGTTATGGTGTTTGGAAGTTGGGAAAATTTGGGAGAAAAAATCTGACGGGATTTCAAAACTTTTCTTCTTGAAAACAAATGGAGGGAATGGAGGGGTTTTAAAAGGAGGAGAGAGGAGGCAATTTTTGGCCAATCAAAGAGGGCCACCTCAGCCCAGTCCAGCCCCGTGGGGGGCGCATGGGCCTCATGGGGGCAGAGAGCCCCTCTGGCCGTGGGGCCCACGGCCTCCCTCACGGAGTGGGCCAAGTGGCCTCATGGCCACCCACTTCTCTCGCGCGCTCCCTCGGTTCTTCAGCCGTATCTTGGGCATCCGAACTCCGATTTTGAATCTGTTTTTGGATTATGAATCATGAATCCCTTATGCATGACAACGACTACACAAATTTGAAAAATGGTTGAGAAATCATCTCAAAAAACGACAATGAAGTCAACTCAACGAATGAGAACGAAAAGTAGCGTAGCTACATCGTTTGGACTCGAAATTAAATGAATGAGTAACCGAAATGACCAGAACTCAATAAGGAATCATAATAGAGCATATTCAAGTCCAAATACAAAAATACAGAAACATACAAACACAAAGACACACACATATGCTATTTCCTAGATATAGTCCTAGAACATGCAATAAGCAAAGTTTGTCAAGATAGTATAAATGCATGAGCATATATTATCAAGTGTGTGAAAGTGATATATCAATGATGTTTAACCATGAAGGAACACACAAGGATGCCATGTGTGTGTGTGTGCCTAGCCTTGTAAGAGATATGAGGTCTTATATTATCTTTGATGATCATTGAAGCACATATCTCTTTGAAGCCGGCATTTTGCATGAATTGTGGCCAAGACTTTCTTCGTCTTTATAAATCTTCAACATATGGACCACTAAACATTACGAAAGAAACATGTTTTGATATGGAATTTATGCCAACACAAATTATAAACCTAACAGGATCTTTTTGTAAGGTGAGGATGAGAGAATGCAGTCTACTTTGAGTTTATTGGAGTGAACATTGTATGGTGAGGATGAGGTTTTGCCATGGAATAGCTAAAGGGGGAGATTGTAAGATCCTAGATCTTTATTGGCTTGATTCCATTGCAAAACTCTCTTTATTTTTATTGATTAGTTGCTTAGGTGATTCTTGAAGAAAAGAAGCTTCAAAGGTGGAAAGCAACATCTCATGCAAATGTCATCTTCAAAAGGGAAAGCTCGTTCTTGGATGCTAAGGTATCAAGATCCTTCTTCCTTTTGCAAGGCGTAAGCGCGCACACACACAATTCATATATGTGTGTCCCTGCAATGTTGTGCAAACATTTGGTATAACACATTCACACTCATTTAAGTATGCACATGCATTGGTCTCAATTAGACAAACATTGTAGAATTGCATGTTTTATGACTATCGCTTGGATATGTCATACTTGTGTGACATTGTGTTTATTTGTTTGTGTTTCTTGTTTTTGGACTTGAATATAATCTTATATGATTCCTTATTGAGTCCCGATCATTTTGGTTACTCATTCATTAGGTTTCGAGTCCAAACGATGTAGCTACGCTACTTTGCGTTCTCATTCGTTGAGTTGTCTTCATCGTCATTTTCTGAGATGAATTCTCAACTTTTTGTCAAATTTTTGTAGTTTTTGTTATGCGTGAGGGAGTCACGATTATTAATCCGAAGACAGATTTGCAATCGGAGTTCGGAGGCCCGGATACGGCCGAAGATGCAAGAGGTGCGCGAGTGGAGGTTGCTTGGCCAAAGGCCAAGTGTTGGAAGCCCACGTGTGGCACACGGCCAGGCAGTCCCTCTGCCCATGTGTGCCAAACGCGCCCCACACGGGGATTGTGACGTGTCACACTCTGATTGGCTCGTATTCTTCCCTCTCTTGAAATCTTTTAAAAGCTCTCCTCTTTCCCTCCAAACATAACTTGAAGAAAATTTCAAAAAGAAAATTCTGCAGAATTCTTCATGATTTTTGGTTTCTTATTTCGATCATAACTTTCTCATACAAACTCGAAATCAATTGATCCAAAAGCCAAAAATGTTGGTCTCAATGAGAGCTATAAACCTAAAGCAATTTCAAAACCATTCAAATTCGTCATATGTCCCAGCGGTCTGATTTCAGTACGAGGTTCAATTGTTGTATGTGAAACTTCTTCTTCTTACATTTCTTTTGATCATCTTTTTGATTCTTCCTAATTGATTATTGAAATGTATTGAAAAGTATGTTACATCATATGCTAGGGTTTTATGATTGATTGTTTGTTTGAGTTTTAGACTTGTGATTTCAATTGAACGTATTTTGCTAAACTTGATTAAGCTTGAAATTGTTTCTAGAAATGATATATGTGATGTGCCTCATGATATTTTCTAGGTTCAATTCCATGATCTAAGAACTAAGATTTTCTTGTGATATATTGAATATTCATACCTTGTTCTTAATGTCTCACATGCTTTGATTTCTAGATAGATTTGTGATTGTGTGTTGAAAGCATAATTCTAGTTTATCACTAAGCATGTACATTTAGCTTGATTGATCATCTATCTTTATTTGATTGTGATTTGCATCATTTCCATCACTTAGATCATTGCCTTGTGTAAGTTTGAAGTCTCTTGCAAAATGAGTGAAACTTTGTGGAAAGAGCAAGAAGTCTTTGTTAGGAAAGTGTTCTAGATAACCAAGCAAGAAAACTTAGCAAGGAGTAGGAAACTCTGGATAGCTAAGCAAGAAATCATCCTAGAAGCTTGAGACCTTTGGATAGGATGTTGCTACCTAGAGGTGTAGGACACACCTTGGATATGTAGTAGGCGTTGTGGTTCACTAGCTCGAGGGTAGACTAGGAGGTGATAGCTTAGAGCGAATATCTTGAGTAGATAGCTTTAAGTGTGTAAGTCCTTTTCATATAGTGGATTGCTTTGCTGGTGGTTGTGGTATCAACCTGTGGATGTTTCCTCTTTGAGGTTTTACCACGTAAAAATCCTTGTGTCAATTTTTGTTTTAATATTTATTTATCTTCCATATCTTACATTGATTGCATATCTTGTATATTGATTTACTCTTGCATTAGTTAAATCAATTCATTTGTTGAATCTTTTCAAGTGTGCATTTTCTTTGTTATATTCTGCATTATTTTTAATATTGGAAGAAATTGGGCCTATACCTATTCACCCCCCCCCCCCCCCCTCCCCTCTAGGTATATTTACACTATTACTTAAGGGATTTTCATGAGAGAACCGGGTTTTGACAAGCTCTGGTACATCTTCCGGGTGGCAAACTTGGCGCCGGGTCCCAAGGGCCAATTTTATTTTAGGGCGTCTAACAAGATGAAGTTTGTCATACCCGGGGAAAACACAAAGTATAACCAACCTTGGAAGGATGAATGGATCGTGGTAGAAGGAGACTGGGGCCACTCAATGCATATCGGGGGAACTAAGTATCCGGTCCCTACCCAATTCACCAAGAAGGACAAGTGGGACAAAGGGAAAATCTAAGCGGAGTCCAATGGTGTCCTTAAGAGGATCCAGGAGCAATCCTAGATGAACATGAAATACCCTTCCAACGATGCCTATGAAGGCACTAGGCTAGACCGGTATCTCAAGATCTCCATTGCTCATCCGGGTGTTAGTATTATACTCAATAGCAAGATTGTAATGTTGTTTTTGACAATCTTTTCATATTAATAAAGTGATTTCTGTTTTACAAATCTTATAGCATTTATAGTTTAATTATTATAATTGTCAAAAGTAAATAATCATAAGGTCAAAAGACTATGAGAAATAAAGAATTGTTCGTACATCTGGATATGTATGAAGTAGACACAATTCTTTAGATAGTCTTGAATAATGTTAATAACTTAAGATAAAGGTTGGACGCCTTTACCTTGTTAAAGTTGTAGATTCTTTTGCTAGCATTTGAGTGGGATCAAATGTGTTATGATGAGTCTAAAATCATCATAGTGTCTTTGAGTAAAAGAATCTAGTGCACTAGGTGCATTGAATAGGATCACAATGAAATACTTTATCTAGAAACCGTCAATGGATAAAAGTTTTCATTATGAGGATAATCGGAGAGTCTATCTTAATCCTAAGATAAATGATGGACTTATGGTTACAAGTGTTATCATTTAAGCAATCAATGAGTACAATTATATAGCATAGTCTATCCTTGATAGTTTGGTGGTATTCATTTGCTAATCGATAGAGGACTTCATTTATAGATATGGACATCATGGCTCCATTTATTGAATGAGAGTATAATATTATCATATGGATATTTTGAGGTATTGGATATTAAATCTTAACATTGAGTTTTCGATAGCGTTTATTGAAACATGGCTTCTGGACAAGTCAGAATATCCAAGTTCAAAATGTGGTCATATGAGTAAATATGGTAACTAGGAGAGCTATAGGCGGTCTATGAGCTCTTGGCGATTACTGATATTATTCACGATGATACACTATCTCCAATAAGATTGTCTAGGGTATGAATGAGAAACATTTACTTGTTCTATCTTTATTTAAGAGTTCAATTTTAGTTCTTTAGTGGAATGAGTTAAAATAAATAGATCAAACCTAAGTGAATCATTTGTTGATTGTAATTGGGTTATGTCTATTGAAGCTTAAATTTAGATAGCCCGCCAAGATACCCAATCCACACAAACTTGCATGAATCACTTGATATATTCTACTGGACTAATTATGGGTCCATCTAGAATTGTATTAAGACATGTGGACTTGTTTCTTTTATTAAGAATGGGTCTAGTTCACATGTGGGCTTTTTATTAAGGTCCAATGGATTTAATAAAATGGAAAAAATAATATATGGCCCATGTGGCTAAGTAATTAGCCTATTATATTATATTATTTTATTATTTAATTAAATGGAAGTTAATTAATTTATTAATTATTTAATTATTTAATTAAAAATCAAAATCTTTTTCTAACTAGGAAATAAGTTTCTTAGTGTTATATTATTGTTGGTAGTATAATAAGAATCAAAGACTTTATTTGATAAGTAGATAAATAAAAGGAATTTATTTATCTAGTCAAATTAGGAAGTATTTGATGAAGTCACAATTTAATTTATATTCAATATATTATTGGATAATACACTAAAGAGTTGGATTAGGGTTTGGATTCTAAAGTTGATAGGAATTTTGGTGAAACACAAATCCTCTTTTGGGGAGGATTTTGGCTACATTGATGAATCCTCTTTAAGAGAGGATTTCGGCCAACCCTAAAAGATTTAGGGGTAGATTTCGGCCAGCCCTATTCTTTTTAGGGAAGGATTCGGCCACCATATATATTTCACATCAAAGAATTCAGCCACCTTGGGTTTTGAAGAGAGTTATTTTCTTTTGCTTGAAAAATAAAATCCAACTCTAAGACATAGTGTGTGATTTTCGGCCAAGAGGAAAAAGAGAGAAGAAACGTTTTATTTCGATAGTGCACTAATAGCTTTTACATCAAAAGGCTTTGTGCACAACTTCGAATTAGGTTCACGTGAGTTTCGATCAAAGATTGAGCATTCAAAAGTGACCAAACATTCTTCGTTTTTCTCTAGGAAGATTAGTGTGACTAACAAAAGAAAAAGTTTTTTGTTATCCATCCTCAAGTACACAATTCAAAGAAAGGGAGCCCACACTCCTAGGTGATTCATGTTCGTGATTGGATTGGAAGATCTTACGGATTACCATCGACGCAACATCAATCGTCATGTGGAAAAATGTACAATATCGTTGTTATACATTAATTAGTCAAGGGTTAAGGTTTATCTTTAAAAGGAAAAATTTTTAAATATACAAATCTATTTTTTGCTTCCGCCGTTTGTATTTTCCCTACAATTGGTATCAGAGCCTTGGTTGTGCCCTTGATTAATTGATGTATATATACACGTGAATCTATTTCTTTTATTGTGAATATGCATGTTTTAGAAAGAGATGACACTCTAAGTATTCTCATATATAATTACACTGGAATGTATGGATTTATATATGTTATTATAATATGATTTGTTGTTGCTCAATTTTGGTCCTAGAATTTCAATGTATTTTTTGTTTTGCAATAGTAACAAGAAGGGTGGCCTATTATCGCCATAATTCCTTCTTGGTAGTTGCTAAGTTTTTTTTTTTATTTTTGCTATTGTATTAAAAAAAAAAAAAATACTGCAGAAATATTGTATTAAAAATACTACAATGAATATTATTAAAAATACTGCAGTATATATAATTAAAAAAAAAAATTCTGCAGTAAAATTTTTTGCTGTAATCTATTCAAGTATTGAAGATTCGAAGAGTTGAAGAATTGGAAGTAGAAAAAGGAAGCAATCGATACCAATCCTACACCGTGCATACCAAAGCAACAAGCGAGCACGCAAACAAGCATGCAGCTGGGTTTGTTGTGGTTTGGGGCGCACGGCTGCCCATGGGGGCTAGGTGCAAGCGCACGCCCATGGGTGGGGCAGCCAAGGTGCACGCACGAGACGATCGCTTGAAGACTTGTCTGACAAGTTAGGGTTTTTGTACTTCTAACAAATGTAATTTACTTGTTTTTCTAGGATGGACCAAAATTGTGGCTATTTATTTTTCCATAAATATTACAATATTTGTTATTGTTTGATAACATGTCATATAGAATAAGAGTACCACTCATATATCTCTTTTGGTATGAACATGCATTGAATGATTTAGGTATCCAATTGGCATCTAGATAACTTGGTAAATCATTCTATGGAATTTAATCACATGCCTTAAATAATTGAGTGGGAGAAGGTGTTTTGAAACACCTATGGCCTCTAAGGTTAGTTGAGCTTTATGTTTTGTGTGATAACCCCCCAAAGGGTATCCATAAATGGAATTTAGCAAGATATTTCCTTAAAAGGATAGACTAGACAATTGACTCGAACGATATCTACTCTCAAAGGAGGGATTTTCGTGAGGGAAAATATTGAAGGTATCTTGGTAACAAACTCAATGTGGTTTTATTGATATCCTCCCAAGAGTTCTTGTCAATAAAATCGCAAGGCTAAAATTGAAAACAATTAGGTGGGACCTAGTCCAACTAGTAAATGGTGCGAACTCCCAAAGGAGGCGTGACATTTATGGGTGTTAGATCACCGTTGAATTTTTCGATTGAATTATTTATTTAATTCAAGATAAATATTTGAAAGTGCTTTATCATGATTATTTACTTATATATATTTTTGTTTTTATTTAGAAATCATGACCTCATCCCTAATGAACATCCTGAAAGATAATACTTTAACTGGTGATAATTATGTCACATGGAAAAGGAAAATTGGGTTGTTGCAGCAAGCTGAAAAACATAAGTTTGTTATGTTTACTCCTAAACCACCTGCTCCTACTTGTGAATCTAATGTGATGCTAAGAGACGAGTATGAGTAGTGGAAGACCTCTGATGAGATAGCCAAATGCTACATTATAGCCACCATCTTTGACGTGTTGCAACAGCAGCATGAAGGAAGGGGGATTGCTGCTGATATAATGATGTCTCTAGAAGAGATGTTTGCTATAAGGTCTAGGTCGACTATAAGAGAGGCAGTGACTACTTTTATGAATCTTAGGATGAAACCTGGACAGGCTGTGAAAGATCACATGATGAAAGTCATAGCACATCTCAACATTGCAGAACTCAATGGTGCTGAGATAGATGGTTAGATAAAAATTGACGTGATTATCAACTCACTGTCAGATTCCTTTGATCAGTTCAAGTTGGACTACACCTTGAACAATAAGGAATACACCTTGCAAGGCTTGATGCAAGATCTTCAAAGCGCTGAAAAGTTCCTTGTGGTTTTCCTGAAGAAGGCTATTCCCCGTCCGAGGCTTTAGGAGGGTTGTATAGGCTTTCCTAGTCTTGAGGACTGCAACGGGTAACCAAGGCCATGATTTTGCGTCCTTAGTCTGGCAGGTAGCTATGCCACTTAGGCATATGTGCACCAGATCCTTCCTGGAAGAGGGTATGCCCCGACCAAGGTAGCAGGAGTGCCATGTGGCCCTTCCTGGTCTTGAGGTGATCAGTTCTGGCAATCCTCCTGGAGGGCCTAACCCAGTCCAGGGCATCAGGAGCTCTATGTAGCTATCCTGGTCTTAAAGCGATTCAGTTATGGTGAAATTTTCAAGGTGAGCATAAGAGAAACATGTAGGAGAAAAATTTGACTTCTTTATTGAATTCTCAGGCGATACAAAGCAAATTGGGGTATATACTTAGAAGTAAACTGCTTCTTCAAACTTCATGGGTAGAATTTCTTAAGGTGATCAGCGTTCCAAGTGTGGTCCATTGGGTAACCATCCATGTCTTCCAGCTTGTAAGCTCCACCGTGGACTACCATCTTTATTAGGTAGGGTCCTTCCCAATTTGGGGCTAGTATCTCGTCTAACCTTTTCCGGGTATTTTGGGTTACTTTCCTGAGGACTATGTCTCCTTCCTTAAAATTTTGGGTCCTCACCCTTTTATTAAAGTGCCAGGCAATCCTGCACTGATAGACGGCGACATGCTCTGCGGCCCTATCTTGCCTTTCTTCTAGGAGATCTAGGTTGGCTCTCAGTTTGGCTTCATTGCTCTCCGTTTCAAAATGCTGGACCCTGAAAGATGTCAATCTATGCTCAATTGGCAGGACTGCCTATGTTCCAAAAGCTAGTGAGTAGGGGGTTTCCCCAGTACCGGTCCTCTTGGTAGTCCGGTATTGTTAGGAAGCTCTTCAACCCACTTCCTTTTCTTTTGTTGGAACTTCTTCTTCAAGAACTTCTTGATGGCCTTGTTAGTAGCTTCCACCAAGCCATTGGTCTAAGGATGGGCTACTGACGCAAAACGGAGGTCGATACCCTGCACCTCGTAAAATTCCTTAAGATTGGTGTTGTCAAGCTGCTTGCCCAAGTCGGTGATTATAGCCATCGGGGTTCCATATCGACAAACTATGTTTTTCTTGATGAAACTTGTGGTGTTTGCCTCGGTTATCCGGGTAAGGGATTCTACTTTCACCTATCGGGTAAAGTAATATATTGCCACTATGGCGTGCTTGGCCTGGCCAAGAGCGGTCGGGAGTGGCCCAATAAGATCTACCCCCAAATGGCAAATGGGTAGGGGGTGTTGATTGAAGAGAGCCTCTCCGATGGTAGGTGGTTGAGATTTGCTGTCTTCTAGCAGGGTTCACAAGATAGTGCAAACTATTTTGCATCCTGATGTAGAGTAGGCCAGAAGTAGCCCATTCTAAGTACCTGGTAAGCTAGGGTCTCACCTACTACGTGGTTCCTGTAGTCCCCTAAGTGCCCATTGCACATCATCCGGGTGTAAACATCTTAGTAGTGGATGACCGGGCGTCGTTGTACCCGTCGGAAAAGATATTTCTATTCTTATCACCTCGCGAATGCAACGAGTCAAAGGACAAGTATAACAAGTAAGCAAGGGTCTCGTTCCACAGGGAGATGGAATCCGTTAACTGTATCTAGTTCTAGTGTTTATTAAAGCATGTAAAAAGGAAAGCGAGTGTTGTGTATGTGTGTGTGTGTGTTGTAAACTAACTAACTACGGTAGAAATGTAGCCGGGTGTCTTGGCTATCTAATTAATCTACTCCTAATTAAGTTAATCTACTCCTAGAGGCAAGACACCCTAGCTACGAAAACAAAGGTGGCTTGGAGATAAGCAAGATATGAAACGCATATGGGACATCGGTTCACCAAACACACTATGCAATTTATGTCGATTGTTTAACATGTGAATCCAATTAATCTAGTAAAGGGTTCATTCTCTTGATTAGGGAATTACCGAAATCATGTCTTCACTTTCCAATCGGAAGAGTGATTGTGTTTAGGGTTTAGACCCATTAAGCACAAGAACATATGAACCAAAGCTATCATGGCAAATTTATGCACAAACAAGCTATTCCCATTCTATAGAGCTAATAGCCAAGCTCATACCCGGAATGGTAATCCGAGCACAAACTCAACTCTCAATCTCTCTAATCACTCTAAGCATAGCATGATGAATCTTCTACCAACATACATACATACATAAATGAGATATTTGATTACAACTACTCCTAATCATTTAGTTAATCTACTCCTAATCTCATTCATACATACATATCAATATACAACTCTACATACACATGAATATCATAATAAGAGATTATAAATGAATAGCATAGAATAGAACAATACATGAATCAAATCTAAGAAATAATACAACATATATTATAGCATAAGTGTTGGTTACAAATATTCCCACATGAGTTACACATCAATAGACATATAAAGAGATGATAAGTAAGGAAATCACCCTTGAAGACAAGCCTCCAAAAGCTCTCCCTATCTATGAAACTCCTATAGCTTGAACACAAGCCCTCCTATCTCTGCATATCTACTCTCCATGGAGGAAAATCCCCCATGGAAGGCTTGGAGTTGCTCTCTCTCTTTTGTGGTGTAAGAGGAAAGCTCTAATGTTGTTTGGTTGGTTGGTCACTTGGTTCACCCTTTCAAAGAGAGGCAAAATAGATGTATATATAGTTGGGCAAGTTTAGGCCTGAATGGGGTGTGAAAAGACATGAAATGCCCCTGAAAATATCATGATTTTGGCTCGGACAAGGGTCTAGTGAGTTCGTGCGGCAGGATATGTCTAGCCACACGAACTAGTTAGAATCTTGGTGACTTCGTGCGGCAGGAAATGTCTAGCCGCACGAACTAACTAGAGTTTCGGCGGGTTCGTTCCGCTAGACATGTCTAGCCAGCCAGAAGGTACAAGCTAGCGGGAACCCTAGCGGGTTCGATTTCACAGGACATATCTAGCCAGCCAGAAGGTCTGAACTAGCCATTGTGCTCTGCGGGTTCATGCTCCCCTGCTCCGCGGGTTCATTCCAGCGGCACGAACCAACCATGGTCTTCTTCACAAATAATTGCCCTATTTTGCCCCCATTTGGTACAAACACCTTATATATGGGATATTTACCTGCACATAGCTAAAACACACATTATATACACAAAAGTGCTCGAAAACGAACACAAAAGATAGGAATAGGGAGCTCTAAATGTGAACATTTAGAGCGCGATCAGTGGAAGGGATTTCCCTTTACAGTAAAGGTATCCATTAACCAAGCAGTACCGGATGGCAGTCCTTTTGAGTTTGCGTGCTTGATCTAGATCTTCTAGGAGAGTTTCGTTTTGGAGATACCCAGCTATAGGGTCCAACCAGCAGGGAAGCCTATCTACTGGGTTCACTTATCCTCCTTTAGCTATGCTGGATTGGGAAATTAGTTGGAGGGGTACCCCTCTAGGTAAAGCTTGTCCTCCTTTTGCAGCCTTTGGCTAAAACATCTGCCCGGTGGTTCTTATCTTAGGGAATTTGCTCTATCTTCACTCTTTTGAATCTAGCCATAGCTTCCTTGACCTTCTCGAGATATGCCACCATGTTCTTACCCTTCGCTTGATACTGTCCGGATACTTGGTTGATTACCAGCTGTGAATCACTTCTGACTAGGAGGAAATCTATGCCAAGTTCCTCTGCTACCTTCATCCCTGTTAGCAAGGCTTCATATTCTACCTCATTGTTGGTGGCATTGAATTCAAACCTGAAGCAATGACTACACTCAGCCCCATTTGGATCGGTCAGGACGATCCCTGCTCTACAGCCTGACTGGTTGGATGCTCCATCCGTATACAGTGTCTAGGCTCTGCAATTGGTGGGCCATTCAATGGATTCTTCTTCAAGAACCGGATCCGGGACCACGAATCTAATGATCGAAACTCGCGTGAACCTAGATCGATATCGTATACACAAGCTTATTGATGATTAAGCAATAGTATACTATCAAAGAATAATTTCACACTCCTTTTGTCTTTCTAGAATAAAAACTCTCTTAGAATTAAGAAGAAGAAGAAAGAAATAAAAACTCAAGCACCAAAACTTGTGGTGGCCGAACCCTATAAGAAACCTTATATAGGTTGGCCGAATTTTTCTTCTTTTTCCTTTAGGGTTGCCGAATTCTATGTAGTCTTAGATTAGGGTTGGCCGAATTTCATCATGTCACTTATATAGTGTGACTAAAATTCAACCCTAATTCTTTTCAACTTTATAGACTTCAAACCCTAATCCAACTCGTTGATTTTTATTCTTTTATTTTGACTAAATAAAAAGACTCCTTATTTGATTAAATAAATAAAACTAATTTATTTATTTCCTTGTCAAACAAGTCTTTTACTTTTAGGAAAGATTTGTTTCTTTAATTAAACAATTAATCAATAAATTAATTAATTCTTATTTAATTAAAACATATGAAACAAAATAATATTTTAGGTTAAAATTTTAACCTTGCCGCCCCACTTGTATAAGATTGGGCCTAACATTATTTTCTTATTTCATTTAATCCATTGGACTTTAAATAAAAAACCCACATGTGAACCAGACCCATTCTTACTAAAAGAAACAAGCCCACATGTCTTTCATTAATATATTAATATAATTGAGCAGCCCATTACTTAAATAATGTGCAAATTATATTCTTAATATATTAAATGCAATTCTAGATGGACCCTTAAATTGGTCCGGTAGAATATATCAAGTGATCCATGCAAGTCCGTGTGGATTGGGGATCTTGGCGGGCCATCTAAATTTAAGCTTCAATAGACATAACCTAATCACAATCAACAAATGATTCACTTAGGTCCGATCCATTAATTTTAACTCATTCCACTAAAGAGCTAAAACTGAACTCTTAAATAAAGATAGAAAAGGAAGATGCTCCTCATTCATACCCTAGACAATCATATTGGAGATAGTGTATCCTCGTGATTAATATCAGTAATCGCCAAGAGTTCATAGACCGCCTATAACTCTCCAAGTTACCATATTTACTCATATGACCACGTTTTGAACTTGGATATTTTGACTTGTCCAAAAGCCATGTTTTCAATAGACACTATCGAAAACTCAACGTTGAGATTTAATATCCAATTACCTCAAAATATCCATATGATGATATTATACTCTCATTTAATAAATGGAGCCACGATGTCCATATCTATAAATGAAGTCCTCTATCGATTAACAAATGAATATCACCAAACTATCGAGGATAGACTATGCTATATAATCGTACTCATTGATAACTCAAATGATATCACTTGCAACCATAAGTCCATCATTTATCTCAGGATTAAGATAGACTCTCCGATTGTCCTGATAATGAAAAGACTATTATCTATTGACGGTTCTAGATAAAGCTTTTCATTGTGATCCAGTTCAATGCACCCAGTGCACTAGATTCTTTTACTCGAAGACACTCCGATGATTTTAGACTCATCATATCTCATTTGATCCCACTCAAATGCTAGCAAAAGAATTCTACAACTTTAACAAGATAAAGGTGCCCAACCTTTAACTTAAGTTGTGAACATTATTCAAGACTAACTAAAGAATTGTGTCTACCACATACATATCCAGATGTACAAACAATTCTTCTTTTCTCATAGTCTTTAGACCTTATGATTATTTACTTTGACAATTATAATATTTAAACTATAAATGCTATACGATTTGTTAAACCAGAAATCACTTTATTAATATGAAAAAGATTGTTAATTACAATATTACACTCTTGCTATTGAGCATAATCCTAACACCCAAGGCTCCTATGAATGATAATGTTGCACCTAGGTGGTCTAGAAAAGATGAGTATTATTGCCATGTGGTTCAAGTAGCCTTGAAAGATAATGCCTCTAACACTTGGTATCTTGATGGTGGGTGCTCTAGGCACATGACCGGAAACAAGAGTTTCTTTGAGACTCTTATGATGGAGGATGGTGGATTTGTCACCTCTGGTGATGGTTCACGGAAAAAGGTCATAGGGAAAGGTAACATATCTATTACCGGTTTGCCTTCCTTGCCTAATGCTCTTTATGTAGATGGCTTGCAAGCCAGTCTTATTAGCATATCACATTTAAGTGATGAAAGGCTTTTGGTTATGTTTGGCAAAGTTGATTGCTCTATTCTAAAGGAAAATGGGCAAGTTTTGTTGAAAGGCAAGAGATCAAGTGACAATTGCTATTGTCTTGAGTCTAATATTATATGTTATAACTTGTCCATATGTGAGCAAGTTGAATTGTGGCATTAAAGATTTGGCCACATGAATTATAGAGACTTGAAAGTCCTTGATATGTTGAATGTTGTGAAAGGCCTTCCCAAACTTGGGAAGAATGTTGAGAGAGTTTGTGGACCTTGTCAACATGGGAAGCAAACCAAAAGTGTGCACAAAAAGGGTAAATACATTTCTGTTAGGATTATGCTCAATAGCAAGAGTGTAATGTTGTAATTGACAATCTTTTTCATATTAATAAAGTGATTTCTGGTTTAACAAATCTTATAGCATTTATAGTTTAATATTATAATTGTCAAAGTAAATAATCATAAGGTCTAAAGACTATGAGAAAAGAAGAATTGTTCGTATATCTGGATATGTATGAGGTAGACACAATTCTTTAGTTAGTCTTGAATAACGTTCACAACTTAAGTTAAAGGTTGGGCACCTTTATCTTGTTAAAGTTGTAGAATTTTTTTACTAGCATTTGAGTGGGATCAAATGAGATATGATGAGTCTAAAATCATCGGAGTGTCTTTGAGTAAAAGAATCTAGTGCACTAGGTGCATTGAACTGGATCACAATGAAAAGCTTTATCTAGAACCGTCAATAGATAATAGTCTTTTCATTATCATGACAATCGGAGAGTCTATCTTAATCCTAAGATAAATGATGGACTTATGGTTGCAAGTGATATCATTTGAGTTATCAATAAGTACGATTATATAGCATAGTCTATCCTCGATAGTTTGGTGATATTCATTTGTTAATCGATAAAGGACTTCATTTATAGATATGGACATCGTGGCTCCATTTATTAAATGAGAGTATAATATCATCATATGGATGTTTTGAGGTAATTGGATATTAAATCTCAACGTTGAGTTTTCGATAGTGTCTATTGAAAACATGGCTTCTGGACAAGTCAAAATATCCAAGTTCAAAACGTGGTCATATGAGTAAATATGGTAACTTGGAGAGTTATAGGCGGTCTATGAACTCTTGGCGATTACTGATATTAATCACGAGGATACACTATCTCCAACATGATTGTCTAGGGTATGAATGAGGAACATCTTCTTATTCTATCTTTATTTAAGAGTTCAATTTTAGCTCTTTAGTGGAATAAGTTAAAATTAATGGATCAGACCTAAGTGAATCATTTGTTGATTGTGATTAGGTTATGTCTATTGAAGCTTAAATTTAGATAGCCCGCCAAGATCCCCAATCCACACGGACTTGCATGGATCACTTGATATATTCTACCGGACCAATTTATGGGTCCATTTAGAATTGCATTTAAAATATTAAGAATATAATTTGCACATTATTTATTTAATGGGCTGCTCAATTATATTAATATATTAATGAAAGACATGTGGGCTTGTTTCTTTTAGTAAGAATGGGTCTGGTTCACATGTGGGCTTTTTATTTAAAGTCCAATGGATTAAATGAAATAAGAAAAATAATATATGGCCCATTTATTCAAGTGGGGCGGCAAGGTGTATATTAACCTAATATATTATTTTGTTTCATTGTTTTAATTAAATAAGAATTAATTAATTTATTAATTAATTGTTTAATTAAGAAACAAATCTTTTTCTGATCAGGAAATCTATTTCCTAGAGTTATACTATTGGTAGTAGTATACTAAAAGTAAAAGACTTGTTTGATAAGAAAATAAATAATTAATTTTATTTATTTAATCAAATAAGAAGTCTTTTTATTTAGTCAATAAAAGAATAAAATATCTATGAGTTGGATTAGGGTTTGAAGTCTAAACTTTGATGGAAATTAGGGTGCAACACAAACCCTTTTAGGTGTGTGATTTGCGGCAACCCTAGTAAAAATTAGAGGAGGATTTCGGCAACCCTAAAGACAAGAGGAAGCAAAATTTTGGCCACCTATATATTACCACATATAGAATTCGGCCACCCTAGTGGTTCATTGATACAATTTTCTTCTTCTTCTCAATTCATAGAAAAGTATTATTTTTATTCTACTAAAACATAAAAGAGTGAATAGATTATTCTTTGATGGTACACTAATTGCTTGTTCATCAATAAGCTTGTGTGTACAACATCGATTTAGGTTCAAGCGAGTTTAGTGACCGGAATAATCTTAGTCTTCTTTTGATTGTTTTGTGACTAACAAAAGAAAAAGAAAAGTTTGTTTGTCCATTCTCAGGTTTGCAATTCAAAGAAAAGGGAGACCACGCTCCTAGGTGATTCACGTTCGTGCTAGGATTGAAGATCTTGCGGATTACCATCGACGTAAGTCAATCGGATCACGCGACAAAAGGTATTCTTCTTTTGTTGATTATATGTATGCTTAATTAATTAAAGGGTTAAGGTTCATAAAAAGGAAAAATTTTAAAACTACTAAATCTATTTTTAGTCTCGCTTCCGTTGCGTGTACTACGGTATTTTTCCCTACACTTTCCACCAAGGAGCCATTGGAACTCCTTCACAACAACCTCATGGGTCCCATCCAAACCGAAAGCTTAGGTGGTAGAAGGTATATTCTTATGGTGGTTGATGACTTCTCTAGGTTCACATGGACCTACTTTCTTAGAGAGAAGTCCGAAGCTTTTGAGAAATTCAAAATGCTATGTGTCAAAATTCAAAATGAGAAAAATTCTCACATTAAGAGCATTAAGAGAATTAGAAGTGATCATGGGAAAGAGTTTGAAAATGCTAGCTTTGAAAGCTTTTGTAATAGTCTAGGAATTTCCTATGAATTTTCGACACCTAGAACCCCCCAACAAAATGGAGTTGTAGAAAGGAAGAATAGGGTCTTACAAGAGATGGCCTGGGTGATGTTGCTTAACATAGTAAAATACATGCAACAGAAAAGAAAATAAAATTTAAAAAAAAAAAAAAAAAAAAAAAAAAAACTTACATACCTCTTCAAGAGAAGTTACAACCTACTCCAAGAGACAATTCATGCCAATCAAAACATCATTCTTGTAACGCTTGTTAGAAAAAGAACCAGCGAGTTTCCCTATCACAATCTTAAGATAGGGGATTCATGCTCTCATCGGCCACCTCCTTTCCCAACTTCCTTTTCCAAAAAAGGGTAAAAGATTGAAACTAATACACGGTGTGTTCTAATATAAAGCTAGAGGGGGGGTGAATAGATTTTATCAAATATTACCCAATTTTCGTAAGCAAGTCAATTTTACGAAAAAGCCCCTAACTAGTCAAAATAATATACCAAGTGTAATATGTGCGGAATTTAAATAACACAAGATATATACGTGGAAACCCAACCACTGGGAAAAACCACGGGCTGTATAGTGCGCCACACTTGGAACTCGAAATCACTAATTGAAATGAAGTTTACAACCTATGTAGACCTCGTCTAACACTCCGATCTGTAACCCCTCACTTCTACCCAGCGGGCCTTTATTAGCAACCCTATTCCAATTTGCTTGAGGCCTAAGCACTCTTAGCCCCAAGACTTATTTCTCAATGAAGAGAAACAACCTAAGTGAATATGTATGAATATTCAAAATGCAAATTAGAGCTAGGTTACTCTATATGCTTATCTAGGATAATGATTTTGCAATTAAAACAATCCTAGATATAAATGGCTAGATGACATGTCAAATAGCTTAGCTAATCAAGATTAATCAAAAACCTAATTAGCTATCACAATACAACACCCAATCATTTTCATCACAAATAATCTCTAACTTGTATCTAGCATATAATCAAAAGCATACAAGTAATTAAAGAGATGTATTAATATGAAAAACACTAAAGTAATATGAAATTAGTGAAGAACATACCAAATAAGATGTGATGATTCAAAACCATGCATGGATCAATTCTATGAAGGCATAGAAGATCAAATATGAAATTTGATGCAAAAAGGGTTTGATTTGAGTGTTTAAAAATGAAGTCTTGATTTGATTTTTTCTCAAAAATCTCTCTTTGAAGTTTAGGGTTCTAAGTGATCAAAGACCTTATGTTTTGAACCAGAGATAAGGATGTATTTATAGAGAGTGAAAAGGTTGGGTGAAAAGACAATTTTGTCCCAACTTTACGGGCCAAATCGGCGGCCTATTTTGCTGCCCGTGCCAGCAGAAATCCGCCACAGCAAAGCTCAATATTTGAGCGCACCGAAACATGACCAAACGACATCGAAACCTTTCATATGATATATCGTTGGAAAGGTATGGAAGTCTACTTTCTACTCCAATTTATGGAATGACATTTTGATATCTGTAGAAAAAGTTATGGTCAATTGAGTGACCAATGGTCAGATTCGGATCACAGCTGTGATGCCCTGTTTTAGTGGTCACTTTGGAATTTTCAAAACCAATCCAAACGGTCATGAAATATTACGAATAATATACCGTTGGAAAGGTATGGGTGTCTAGTTTTCCTAGAATTTTACAAAACTCAATTTCAATCTTTTTATAAAAAGTTATGGTCACAAGACCATACAAAGGTCAGTTTTGAAAAACATTTAAAACATTGAAATCCAATCTTTTGAAACTAGACACCTACTCCAAACAACCAAACCAAAACTACCACTTATCCAAGAGAAGAATGAGACCTTCTCAAGTGGTTAACCATCGTGCTAAGACATGCACACCATCGTGCAAGCACGGACGTTTCCAAACATCCTTCGGGAAACGAATTATACCACACTTAAAGCTAACATACATGAAGTGCACGTGTGGGTATTGAATGCATCCTAATGCCTAACATGTCATGGCATTGTCATAGAACAAGATGCACTCAATTCAAACATGCAAGAAGAGATGTTCAAGAATATGCATGCACACATATAAAAACACACAACATATAGTATAAGAGATATGCATGAATTGTGAGTGTGTGCAACTATGATCTCTTCAAATCAAGTAAGCACTAGAATTTACCTTTGGTGCTTCTTCACTTGAGGTCTTGAGAGGGCCATAGAACTTTCACCAATTCCTAAGCTACCCATACAACAAGCCCCACATGTGGTTTGTCCACGAAATAAGCCAATTAACAAAATGGGAATCCTTACAAAGATTGAACCACTTTTGAAGAAGTGCCTCCAGGCGGGACCAAACTTGAAGGACCACCAACAGAGGTAACTCCGCCAACAACGGAAGAAACAAAGAGCTCACGCTTGACCCACTTCTCACTAGGAATGGAATCCAAGGAGTTCAACTCTAAATTTCCAAAACCCTTCATGGTAGGATTGACCTTTTTGGGAACTTTCAAATCGCCATGAGCCATGGTTGGGAGATTTGGAGAAGTTGAAAACATAAAAAAGTGATATGCGAAGCAAAATAACAACAACAACAACAAACACCTCTCCAAAAACCAACACCAACAAGCCATGAGGGATCCATGACATCTTTCTTTCCCTTACTTTTCCTTTTACGGCTAACTACCCTAGCAATCTTTTCCTCAAAACTATTGGAAGTATCAAGTAGACGGGGCAAAGAACCTAGGAGAAGAACAAACATAGGGAATAAAGAAAATTAAAACTCACTATTTAAAAGCTAGAACCGAGACCACAAAAAAGTAAAGGAATTAAAGAAACACCTACATAATTAAAAGAAGTGCGAATCGACACTCTTTCCTGTTGCATTAGCACAGGTCTTCCCCATGAATAGCGAGCAATCACCTATTTCATCTTACAATCACCCTTAGGTTTCTTACCTGGGAGAATAGGATTTCCCGCTGTGTGGTTACACTTTAAGTAAAACTGACCTAAGGTCGAAGTAGATTTGTTCCCTTGGTAAAAAGAAACAAAATCTTTAAGAGTAGGGAAAACCTTAGCAACCTCCATCCACAGGACAAAGAGGCTAATGATGTTTTGCAAGCCTAAAGGTCCAAGTTGGAAAGGAGCAATCTCCAAGCCTGACAAAACCTTTTTCACGAAAGGATGCAAAGGCAGCCTCAGCCCTTGATCGAAGGTAGAAAGAGGCAAAGGAAGATTACCTTCCTCAGGTTCTACAGGATCATATCCAGCATGAGGGACTACTAAAGTCACTGACTTAGGGATGTGGTACACAGAGGATAAAGAGGAAATCGCGTCAGGAGATAAAACTGAATCTCCAAGAGAATGGTGGTGTTTCGTCTTATCCAAAAGCACAGCACGAGAAAGAGCATCTCGTGTCCTATAGCCTACTGCATTTTTGCTTCTTTTTTTTTCAAGGGAAAATGGGTTTCGATTAAAATAGGATTATCCTTATCTTCACTATAAGGACTATCACATCGTTTCCTAGTTTCTCCATCAAAGTAATTGGATAAATGCCCTTAGGGACACACGATTCAACTCCTTCATTCCTCATATCTCTAAAAGATAAAGTCTTTGACACATGATTCGACTCATCACTAACAAAAGAAAAAGATAGACTCCTAGGTTCTTATTCACTAGCAGCTCCTAAAGAATCCCCTTCAGACATCCTCTACCCAAGAAGACTTTTAAGCAAGTTTAAAGAAAAGAAGAGAGACAGATGAAAAGAAATTACCCGAAATAAGAAGAGACATTTGAACCAGATAAGCAAAAAATTGAAACCTATTTCCAAAGAACACCTGAAAAAGAAGAAGAGCCAACAATCCAAGGGAAAAGTTTAGTTTTTTTTTTTTTTTTTTTTTAAAAAAAAAAAGGGGCGAAAAGGAAGAAAAAGGAAGAGGGAGAAGAGAACAAACTTGATGTAAAGCAGGGTGAGAAAATTTTTATGATGAGGTAAAGTAACCTAGAAATGGCATTTAAGTCTATAAAGAAAACCTAAAAAGAGCCACTGGCCGTATGATCAATCCCAAACACTAGAGCAATCCTTGAAAAAAAAAACAAGAAAAATGATAATAAAAAAAGCCACTCAGAATTTATCAAAGGCTGTTGCATGTCAGAAGCAGGGTGAATCATGCAGTAGCACTTGTCCTGAGCCGTAGGTAGCATGACATCATCATCTTGATAATTGGAAAAGAAATGATGGCAAAAAAAAAAAAAAAAAAAAAAAACCTCACGTGACCAGGGCCTCAAATCCAACATTGCCTCGCCTACATTGATGTGAATCAACGAGACCTTTATTGTTTCACTAGCTCAACACCAAAGGACTTGATGACTTGTTAACAACAAGAAATATTCTTGGAAATCCAAGTAGGCTCTCCACTAGGGCACCTGTTTTATTTTCTCCACCAGAGCACCTGTATTAGTCATGGTCTTTGAGAGGATCAACTGCACCCACAATAAGAGTCGTCCAAAAGAAACCAAAAGGAAAGTTGATCACGCCATTTGTGAAAAGTAAAAAGAAAGAAAGGGTTCCAGAAGACGAGAAATACATCAGCATTGAAAGGATAAAGACAAGAAACATATTTTAAGTATGATGAGGCAGAGTCCTTATCCCAACAAACAAAATGGTGAGAGTAAAAGATGAAATCAGGAATCGATGGGGACCACCCCGAATCTTTTACAACAAACCCAACAGAATGAAGAAAGAAAGTTTCCTATACAACCTGACCACAAAAGCGCCTCTATGGAGTAACACTAAGAAACCGATAGAGACACTCCATGTCAGCATAAGTCAAGAAAAGAAGGATCGCCACGTTGCCTTCTAGAAAAACAGGAAAAATGGCGGCAAAAACAATTTTGTTTCCCGCCCTTCAGACAAAGAAAATTTGGAATATTCTACTGTAAAAGGAAAAATGTAAACGAGTGAAAATGGGACATTTGTCCACCCACTTGCATGAATTTGTACTATAAATGGACCATGAGTCTCAATAATATCCTTAAGTTATTCCTTTACAAAAAAAGAAGACAGAGCCATGCTCTCCTCTCTCTAATCTTCATTCTTGCAATAGACAAAGTGATCGTCGATCTCCATCGACATCATCTTCTTCCATTCAAAATCTAATCAATTCAGTCCAGCATTTCTCAAATAACCAAATCCATCTCAGGTTCACTTCTTTATAGGAAGAAAAGACTCTACCTGAAACCAAGATTCACGAAAAGAAAAAGATCCACATTTCAAGAGTCCTCATCAAGAGTTTCTCTTCCAAATAGGGATGGTAATGGGGCGAGTTCGGGGCGGGTAACCCTTCCCGCACCCCACCCCATTTATTATTTAAAACCCCATCCCCACATAAAACCCCACAATATATGGAGCTGGGCGGGGAAGGGAAGGGTATGCTTTACCCATCCCCACCCATTTACCCCATTTAACCAATTTATCAAAATTATTTATTAAAATAATAAATATATCCAAAAAAAAATTATTAAAAATCATCTCATAAACATTAAAAATAAACATAAATCTCATAACTAAACAAAAAAATTCAATAATTGTTAAACATAACATTGAAAGAAAAAAACGATATAATAAAAAAATAAAGATTATAATTTAAGTGGGGCAGGGATTATAGAACTTATCCCCGCCCCATCCCATTGCGGGTTTTACTATTTATCCCCATCCCTGCCCCATTCCCACTAAATTGAAATCCATCCCTACCCCATAAGTGCGAGTCCCTGTGGGACCCCGTACCCACGAGTTATTTTGCCATCCCTACTTCCAAATCTGATTAACACAAATTCTGGTGTTAACACAATATAATATCAAACATAGTATAACTTAATATAATATAATACGTTCCATCACAAAACACGGGTTTGTATTAAAGATAATATAATCTAATACAATACAATCCAATGCTGCCAAACAAGCCCTTAGCACATTAACAATATTTAATAAAAAAACATTTTTGAGATTTTATTATAGTAAAACCTTGAGATTTAGTTAAATCTGGAAAACAACTAGTTTTGTTGTAGGATCAAATAAATGGAATAAGTCAGGAAGTAAAGTTTTAAACTAACGACAGTTGGATTTAACCTAATTAGTAAACTACAAAATTACATTTGGATTTTGATCAATTCTCGAAGGGCTCATCCGTTGCACAAGATTGGATTGGAATATATTTAACTAAATTAATATTATAATATGTTCGGTGCAATAAGGATTTGACTAAAATAATACTGTCTCTTATTTGGTATAACATGAGATTGGATAAAAAATAATAATTGCATTTTGTTAATGGTCAGTATAAAATTAATTTTTAAATAAATAAAATCATTTTAAAACAATTCAAAGAAAAGAAAATTAAAATTATTTTAAATATTTTAAATTAAATTTGATTAAAACAAATTATTTGAAATTAATTTGAACTAAAATAACATTTATATTTTAATGGGATAATTTCACTAAAGTCCCTATTTTTTTTTGTTTGAATTATCATATTTTTAAACGTCTTTGTCATATTAGCAACTCTAATCCTTTCTTTTTTCCAAATACATCACTTTAGTCCATTTAACCAAATTACTAATAGTCAACTATAACCAAATGTACAAATGGTCAATTTTACCCCTAAAAGTTTTTGTTATTACATTTTAATTTTCCAAAATTTCTTTCAAA
Source organism: Acer saccharum (assembly GCA_030490815.1). Lineage (NCBI taxonomy): Eukaryota > Viridiplantae > Streptophyta > Magnoliopsida > Sapindales > Sapindaceae > Acer > Acer saccharum. The sequence goes on from CM059870.1 coordinate 21,764,328, forward strand.
TACTTTTCATATTTTAATATTAAATAAAAATTAAATTAACAATTTTTTATTTATTATGAGCAGAATATTAATTTAAATATTAAAAATTAAGATTAAAAAAATATTAAAAAAGGGAAAATAAAAAATATTTTAATTAATTTTTTAAATTTTTTTAGATCCAATGGATCTCCAAATGATTGAGATCTGGAAATCTCTAAGCAATAAGACTAATCAACCTCCATCGTTTCAACAACAACAATCCTCTTTTTTTTTTTTTGGGTAAGTCAACAATAGCAATCCTCTCGTCTTCCACCTCCTCTTTGTTGTCAATCTCCGGCACCGTCAGGGTATCGGGAAGAGAGATATGAAGAGGTGGCGGCGACGGAAGCGAGGTTGATGGAATGAAGGACTGATTGAAAGCGAGTTTGGCCGAAGAGGATTGTTGTTGTTTCAATTGAAAATCACGGTAGCATTTAGAACAGAGATTTTGAGTGGCCAGAATGCCGAAAATGCCACAGTTGTTGGCGCACAATTGTGGCGCTTGACATCTGTGCTCTTCTGCCATTTTTGTTTTTTCAAATTTCTACAATCTTCACGAAATCGTCACCAAACACCTAAATAATAAAAAATTAAAAAAAGGGAAAATATCATTTTCATCCCTATGGTTTACCATATTATCCATTTTGGTCCCCGTTGTTCCAGTATTGACTCGTTTAATCCTTCTATTACGGTTTCCGTTAAAAACAGGCCTTCTGACATGACCAAAGGACAAAATGACCTTGATGCCCCTTACTTGGCAAAAATACTATTTTACCCTTTTTATAAATAATTAAATTATTATTTAAAAATAACAAAATTTTAAAACAAATATAACCCCACAAAAAAAATCAAGGGTTTTTTTGTATAATCCTACATTAACTGTACAAAGATCCTCCCAGTTGCTATCACGAATTGCAGCTAAAATTACATAAACCAACATATGAATACTAAATTTCAATAAGTGGAAATAGGCCTAACCCATTTAATAATTCAATTAACAAAGTAAATAACCCAAATTCTCCATACATTGTACAACCACCATCAAAATCAGCAAGACACCCAATTTTTATGAGTACTAATAATCGCAGATAGAAGACAAGAGGAGGCCATAAAAAGAGGACCCAATAGCGTTTCCTTACCGTCTCGAATATCGGCAACAGCCATCAACGCACTAGCGAAATCTTGAACAATCGAGAGTTTCTTCAACAACTTCTTCTCTCTCAAGTTCTTCATCTTCTGCTCTTCTTCTTTACTTCAATTTCCTCTCGAAATCGCAATCTCTATACTCATCCTCTGCTCTTATTCTTAAACGGCAAATAGAGAACAACAGCGGACAAAAACTCACGTCGTCGTTGTCCGTCTGGTGACCCCCGATCTAGTGACCCAAATCCGCACATCTTTGAAACCGCGTGAGAGATCCGCTATGCCCGGATCTCTTGAACGGTGTGACCTATGGTGTGGTGGTTCGATGGTGGGGGTGGTGGTGTGTTGGTGAGAGAGAGCGGGAAGAGAGGGAGAGAAAGAGATGAATTGAGGAGAGAGAGAGAGAGCAGCAGTCAGAGAGCGAGAAGAGAGGGAGAGAAAGAGATGAATGTTAGGGTTTGATAGGTGGTCAAGTGAAGAAAAATAATTGAAGAAGATGATATTATTATTATTATTATTATTATTATTATTAAATGGTGGTGGATTTGGGACCACACATTCTTTATTATTTAACTGAAGTCACCATTTTACCCTTCTTAAAATAAGATTCTAGAAGAATGCATGACGATTTTACCATTTTACCCTTGCTCTATTAACAAAAATTTCAAAATCCCTAATGGAAATGGACGATAAGGATCAAAATAGGGAATAATTGAAAACGTTTGGACTTGCATGGCCAATTCTGGAATGAGGACCAAAATGGATAATATGGTAAACCATAGGGATGAAAATGATATTTTCCCTAAAAAAATAAGATGTGGAATCAAAAGATTGAACGAAGGAAGAAGATAAAGAAAAGAAAAAAGAAAGAGATGAGAATATGGAGATTACCCTTAGTGGAATTGGTGGAAAATGTCACCTTTTTCAACTAAATTGGTGGCAAAGTGAGTACTTTAATAAGTTAAGTTTAAAAGGCACATATTATGGTGAGCTACCAAAATGGCCCTTAGATAATCATTTATGTTATTCTCTTTGTACTTTTCTCTCTCCACACTTCCAACAAAAACGAACTCAATAACTCTCTCTCTCTCTACAAATTTGCCTCGACTTTTTTCCTCAACTTATAAACAAGGGACGTGCTTGAGTACAATAAAGTAATATTTCTTGTAAATACTTCTTTCAATTTGTTCACATTTTCATTTGTTCCTTTTTATATGTTATCCGAGTCTTTTGTAAACGTTAAGCCATTTTGAAATTTTTGGATCTCCGAGACTTTGTAAACCCTGTCCGAGCGTTTTAAATTTCTATCCAAGCCTTTTCATTTGATGTCTTCTCCGAGCCTTTTCATTGATTCTCCGAGCCTTTTCATGGCTTCTCCGAGCCTTTTGAATGAATCACTATTCAAGCCTTTTCATGGCTTCTTCGAGCCTTTTCAATGAATGACTATTCGAGCCTTATCATGTCTTCTCCGAGCCTTTTTATAGCTACTCCGAGCCTTTTGAAGCCTTCCCCGAGCCGTTTCACTTACTGTCTTAGCTTTTTCCATATTCTTATCCGAGCCTATGTATTTGTAATCCGAGGCTTTGTAAATGTAATATGTGAAAAAATTTAGGTTTTTATTAATGGTTTGTGATGATTAATTTGACAGTATCATGAATCAAGTCAGAATAGTAATATCTTACTGTTAGGATTATGCTCAATAGCAAGAGTGTAATGTTGTAATTAACAATCTTTTTCATATTAATAAAGTGATTTCTGGTTTAACAAATCGTATAGCATTTATAGTTTATATTATAATTGTCAAAGTAAATAATCATAAGGTCTAAAGACTATGGGAAAAGAAGAATTGTTCGTACATCTGGATATGTATGTGGTAGACACAATTCTTTAGTTAGTCTTGAATAATGTTCACAACTTAAGTTAAAGGTTGGGCACCTTTATCTTGTTAAAGTTGTAGAATTCTTTTGCTAGCATTTGAGTGGGATCAAATGAGATATGATGAGTCTAAAATCATCGGAGTGTCTTCGAGCAAAAGGATCTAGTGCACTGGGTGCATTGAACTGGATCACAATGAAAAGCTTTATCTAGAACCGTCAATAGATAATAGTCTTTTCATTATCAGGACAATCGGAGAGTCTATCTTAATCCTGAGATAAATGATGGACTTATGGTTGCAAGTGATATCATTTGAGTTATCAATGAGTACGATTATATCGCATAGTCTATCCTCGATAGTTTGGTGATATTCATTTGTTAATCGATAGAGGACTTCATTTATAGATATGGAAATCGTGGCTCCATTTAATTAAATGAGAGTATAATATCATCATATGGATGTTTTGAGGTAATTGGATATTAAATCTCAACGTTGAGTTTTCAATAGTGTCTATTGAAAACATGGCTTCTGGACAAGTCAAAATATCCAAGTTCAAAACGTGGTCATATGAGTAAATATGGTAACTTGGAGAGTTATAGGCGGTCTATGAACTCTTGGCGATTACTGATATTAATCACGAGGATACACTATCTCCAATATGATTGTCTAGGGTATGAATGAGGAGCATCTTCCTTTTCTATCTTTATTTAAGAGTTCAGTTTTAGCTCTTTAGTGGAATGAGTTAAAATTAATGGATCGGACCTAAGTGAATCATTTGTTGATTGTGATTAGGTTATGTCTATTGAAGCTTAAATTTAGATGGCCCGCCAAGATCCCCAATCCACACGGACTTGCATGGATCACTTGATATATTCTACCGGACCAATTTAAGGGTCCATCTAGAATTGCATTTAATATATTAAGAATATAATTTGCACATTATTTAAGTAATGGGCTGCTCAATTATATTAATATATTAATGAAAGACATGTGGGCTTGTTTCTTTTAGTAAGAATGGGTCTGGTTCACATGTGGGCTTTTTATTTAAAGTCCAATGGATTAAATGAAATAAGAAAATAATGTTAGGCCCAATCTTATACAAGTGGGGCGGCAAGGTTAAAATTTTAACCTAAAATATTATTTTGTTTCATTTGTTTTAATTAAATAAGAATTAATTAATTTATTGATTAATTGTTTAATTAAAGAAACAAATCTTTCCTAAAAGTAAAAGACTTGTTTGACAAGGAAATAAATAAATTAGTTTTATTTATTTAATCAAATAAGGAGTCTTTTTATTTAGTCAAAATAAAAGAATAAAAATCAAGGAGTTGGATTAGGGTTTGAAGTCTATAAAGTTGAAAAGAATTAGGGTTGAATTTTAGTCACCCTATATAAGTGACATGATGAAATTCGGCCAACCCTAATCTTAGACTACATAGAATTCGGCAACCCTAAAGGAAAAAGAAGAAAAATTCGGCCAACCTATATAAGGGTTCTTATAGGGTTCGGCCACCACAAGTTTTGGGGCTTGAGTTTTTATTTCTTTCTTCTTCTTCTTAATTCTAAGAGAGTTTTTATTCTAGAAAGACAAAAAGGAGTGTGAAATTATTCTTTGATAGTATACAATTGCTTGATCATCAATAAGCTTGTGTATACGATATCGATCTAGGTTCACGCGAGTTTCGATCATTAGATTGAGAACTCAAAAGTGACTGGAATAATTTTTGACATTCTTTTGATTGTTTTGTGACTAACAAAGAAAAGAAAGTTTTTTGTTTGGTCCATTCACAGGTTTGCAATTCAAAGAAAAGGGAGACCACGCTCCTAGGTGATCCACGTTCGTGCTCGGATTGAAGGTCTTGCGGATTACCATCGACATAAGTCAATCGGATCACGCGACAAAAGGTAATTTACTTTTGTTAATGTATATGCATGTTTATTGATTAAAAGGGTTTAAGGTTCATAAAGGAAAAATTTTAAAAGTCACTAAATCGTTTTTAGTATCGCTTCCGCTGCGTTCACCACTTTTTGTTATTATTTTTCCCTACACTTACAACGGTCGATGGGAGCAGTTACCCGACGGAAGTTAGAGGTTTGTTGGATCCGATAACCAGGGCATGTATGTGTCAAAGAATATGACTTACAAAGAATTGGTGGCGATCGTGCATACCATTGTGAAGTATGATGTAAACAAATTCAATGTTGATCTGTCATCAACATCAATTGTTCCTGGCTCTAAATGTCGCATATTTATAAGAAATGATGATGATGTTCAGTTTATGCTAGGGGAAGATGAATGTACACAAACGAAGTTAAATTGCTTAAAGCATACCTAGGAGGGGGGGGGGGGGGGGGGTGAATAGGTTTTTACACCTTTTTTTTCAAACCCTTGAACAAACATCCGTTTGTCCCTCAAGGTAGCCTTACACACAACACTATAATCCAAGATAGACATACATAGACAATATGATGACACAATCATAATTGAAATGTCTAAGTATATCAACAAGTCATGTGAGGTAAAATATCAAATAATCATAACAACAAAATAAACTTGTATTTCATAAGATGTTCAATGTGTTACAAGAGTGAGCAAAATGTCACTAAACAAATATTACAATATACAAAAGAATCAAAGATACAAATTGATCTATAGAATGAATACACTAATCACACTATACAAAGACTTGATTCAAAATACATCACAAGTCAATATTATGAATCAAGATAATAAAATATACAATTAAAATATAAGAGAAGAGATAGAAAGAATTAACACAAGGGATTTTTTAACGTGGTAAAACCTCCAAGGAGGAAACATCCACGGGTTGAATTACAACCATTGGGTACTATATTATTGGAAAGTAAACATAGAACATTCACAAAGTGACCAATCTTTAGCTCACCCAACCTAGTGAAGTCTAAGCCTACCCAACCCTATTGGAAAGTATGAAATCCCTCAATGATGCGGAACCACCATATATTGGACAACACACTCAACCAACATCGATGGTAGATTAGAAATTCCTCAAGAGTGCATACACATCCCGTGTACGCCGCTCTATCGGAGTCTATGTCTAACCATACGCCTAGGCCTACCAATATGTTAGCCAACTCCCTATCCAAGGCACTCTTGCCTCTAGGGAGCCTCCCATGCATGACTATCCGAGTCCTCCCGACTCTAGCCATGACTTCTTGCTTACCTATCCGAGTCATCCCGACTCTAGGCAAGACTTCTTGCTTGGCTATCCGAGTCATCCCGACTCTAACCAAGACTTCATGCCTTTTACAAGGACTTCCTAGTGTGATCATGTGAATGCAAGTGATGCAAACATTCATTTCAACATAGAACATGTGATCAATACATTCTATGGCACAAATAGACCTAAACATGTGAATACACAATTAATCAAGTCTAAATGCAAAAAATCCATGAATAGAAACCTAAGCATGTGAAACACCTAACACATATACTCAAAGTCTCATTCACACATATAACACTTGAATCACAAAATGTTCATTAAGTCCTAATTCAAGATGCTATCAATATACAATCAAAGTCTAGATATATGAGATTAAAATCAATCAATATACTAGACAAAAATATAGAGCAAGGATTTGAGATTTACATCAATCAAAACCTATATTCTCTAAATCACAAACAAATACACAAATCCTTGATTTCTTCAATCAAAGGACCAAATCAAATCTCAAAGTCATTTTAACACAAAATTAATTCAATTAAGTATCAAACAACCTAAGATGCCATTCTAATCACAATACAACTCACAAACAAATGTAAAACCTAGAATCATAAAATCTAGTCAACATAAGTCCACAAATTGAGTTTCAATTGGAATGATAATCAAGCTACCTTTTCAAATAGCTTTCATAAAACAATAACATATATATAGAAGAAGAAACCCCAAGCAAATGGAAGGTGAAATAACAAGAAATCCCAAAGTTGAGACTCAAACCTCGAATTCTGCAGCTGGTACGAATTTCAGTGTCCAACCACTTGAAATCACGATCAATCAGCCACCAAATCACTTGGAGATGTTAGAGGACTCAAATACGAACACTCTCCAACTTGAATCACTCAAATCCGACTCCGGATGAGGAAGATATGGTGTTTTGAAGTTTGGAAAAATTGGAGAGAAGTGTAGACGGGAATTCTGAAATTTTTTGCTTGGAAATTCAAAATGAGAGAGAGAGGGAAGAAATAGGAGGAGAGAGAGAGAACATTTCGACCAATCATGTGGTGCCACGTCACCCCCAGGCCGTGGGGGGCGCGTGGCCCACACGGGAGCAGAAGGGGCTCCAGGCCGTGGGGCCCACGGCCTCAACCACGGCCAGCCCATGTGGCCCACGGCCTGGGCTGTCCTCTCCCGTGCACTCTCGGTTCGTCGGCCCGTATCTCAAGCGTTCAAACTCCGAATTCGAATCCGTTTTTGGATTACGAACCATGACTCTCTCACACACAAAAACGACTATACAACTTTGAAAAACGGTTGAGAAATCATCTCGGAAATCATCGATGAAGTCAACACAACGTAAGAGAACGTAAAGTGGCATAGTCAACACGTTTGGACTCGAAACCTTATGAATGAGTAACCGAAACGACCGGAACTCAATAAGGCATTGAATAAGAACATGTTCAAGTCCTAAACACAAAATACAGAAACATATAAACACAAATACACACACATATGCTAGTTTCCGGACATAGTCCTAGAAAATGCAAAACACAAAGTTTATTAACTAAAAGTGAATGCATGAGCATATTTTGCCAAGTGTGTGAAAGTGAAATGTAAATGAAATAAAATCATGAAGGGACACACAAAAAAATGATATGTGTGGGTGTGTGCCTAGCCTTGTAAGAGATAAGAGGTCATGTATACCTTTGTAGACCGATAATGTCCGAAACTCTTAAAAGCCGACAACTTGAACGAATAATGCTTGAGACGTCCTTCATCTTCGAAATCCTTCATTTACTAACCACTAAACATTACAAGTAAAACACGTTTTGATATGAAATTAATGCCAACACTAATTATCAACCTTACAGAAGATCGGGTGATCCCTCAAGTATGTGTCAGTCTAACTGAGAGGACAGTTGGAAATGTGATAGGGAATGATATTCCTCCTCATGAAAATACCCAACAATTTGGATCCTTTAGCGGTAGCAATCAAGTGTTCACACAAATGAGTGGCACCGAAGGTAGGGAAAACATGTGTGCTGTCCCACCAATAGTGGTCGACCATGCAGCCGTAGTTGAACCTCAATACGGCAATGTGTTTGGCTGTGGAATTGAGATGAATGATCACCAATACAATGAGCAGTACAATGAGCATGTCGATGATCTACAAAATGTGGATGAAAAGCCTGCACAAATTCAAACACGTGGAAGACGTGTACAAGAGCCTATGACAGCACCAGATATGCCTAGGACTTCCGAGATCCGGCATAATGTAACTGCATCTGATTCCGATAATACGACAGCGTGGGTTATTCTCGGAGCAGATTCATACTTATTTGGTATTGGTAGAAGTAGCACCTTGGCAGCGTAAAAACCTAAAACCATGATTTATAAAGGTCAATTTTTTCCGATTAAAAAGGATTTGAAGAGATTAGTTGGTCATTTTGCAATGTGACAGAACTTTGAATGGAAGGTGAAAAGGTCCAATAAGACAACTTTACATCTGGTTTGCATCATTGATGACTGTTCGTGAAAATTAAGAGCGGTAAGGAGAGATGAAGGGACTTACTTTCAAGTCAGAAGTTTTGTCAACGAACACAGTTGTCCCTTGGAGGAGATTCACCGTCGCCACAGACAAGCTAGTGTAGTCACAATCGGAGAAGTCGTTGCACCTAGACTTCAACAACATGATGGTCGTCTCATGCGTCCCAAGGACGTAATCGCTGATATGAAAACAATGTATGGCATCCAAATCATGTACAGCAAGGCACATGATGCTCTGCAATATGCATTGTCATTGACCTATGGAATGCATGAAGAAACTTTCCAACTACTGCCAACTTTTGCATACGTTCTACAATAGCAAAATCCTAGCACAATCACTAACTTATAGTGCGTAAACGATGGTAAATTCCTTTACTTTTTCATGTCGTTAGGGTCTTCAATTAGAGGTTTTCGGAGGTGTATGCTTCTTGTGATTGTAGTTGATGGTACCTATTTGAAGGGAATATTCGGGGGTAAAATGTTTGTTGCAACTGCACAAGATGGAAACGAACAGGTGTACCCAATTACTTTTGGGTACGGTGACTCAGAAAACAACCTTTCATGGGAGTGGTTCTTGGAATGCTTGAGAGGTGCCCTTGGTCATATAGATGATCTAGTTTTCATTTCCGATCATCATGCAAGCATTGAAGCAGGGATTTCTAAAGTGTTCCCTTATGCAACTCATACCATATGTTGCTGGCATTTTGGTGAAAATATGAAGAAGCGATTTCACAGAAAAGATGTTACCGACATAATGGATGACGCAGTTAGGGCGTACAATGAATTGGATTATAACCGGCACATGGAGGAGTTACGTAAACTGCACAAGGGTGCATTCGATTATGCCATGGCTACCGGTCCACACAAGTGATCTCGCATACACTGTCCCCAAAGAAGGTACAGGGTGATTACCACAAATGTTGTAGAGTGCATAAACTTATGCCTAAAATTCGCACGGCAACTGCGACTGATGACACTGGCAAAGTTCATTAGGAATATGCTACAAAAGTGGTTTCACGATTATCATGCGGCTGCACGGTCCATGTGTCACCAATTGACCGATGCAGCACATCTTGTGATCCTGAAACGTGTCAAGAAATGCAATTATATGACAATAAATCCAGTTGATTGAAGCATATTCTCTGTCAAACTGAAGGGAAAGCAATGGACGGTTAACTTAGCCCTGAAGACTTGCACATGCAACAAATTCCAAATGGACCAGTTCCCATGTTCCCCGCACTCGCAGCAGCAAGGTACATGAGATGTTACAGTTAACATTTTATATTACTCAAACGTAAATCTCACTGTTTTGTTTGTTGCAGGGAGTGAAACTTGGATTTTCACATCTCTATGTTCGGACTACTACAAGAGGGAAACACTTATTGATGCATACTCGGTTCCTATTATGCCTGTTGGCCATCCTTTTTCATGGGTAGTGCCATCCGACATCGCAGCGCGAGTGGTTTGAAATCCAAAGTCAAAGAGACAATCAGGTCACCTAATGGAGGGTCGATATGCCTCGTCTTCAGAAAGGACAACTACAGAATCATGTAGAAGATGTAGACAATCAAGACATAATAGCAGGAGGTGTTCCAACCTGCATATGGTTAATGAAGGTCCCAGCACAATTGTTCCCAAGGAATACCATTGCAAGTTCAGCATCTGTCATTCAACTGGACACAACAAACAAACGTGTCCCTAGAAGGACTCTACCGTGGAATGAATCGAGTCGTTGAGGAAGACGATCAAACATAACAAGGCAGTAAAAGAGAAAGATGAATTGCCACCAGAAAAGCTTGTGATTGGTAATGTCTTTTAACATCGTTCAGACTTTGGGAACCATGCTCGATAAAGTTGTGTTATGCTTTTTTGTTGAATAACTTTTATTTATAATTTGTTCCGAAATTGATTTGGATTTAGTTCTTAGTTTAATGCCATACTGGATCCTTTGTTATAGTGTTCAAAATGCCATTGTATTGTTTATGGATTCGAATGTATGAACTTTTAATTGCAAACACTTAAAATGAAAAAAAATATATATTTAATTTCATTACTCAATTGTTATGTACATCAACTAAATCACTATCTCGAAGACTAGTCCTTCGAGTTGCAAAAAACCTTCACAGCCATCTTCTCCCGGATGGTGGTCATATCGTTTTTCGACCAGTCAAAAGTATCCCTGTTCGCCGCCAGATACTCTATCAATCTCAAAGTATGGGAACCACAGTTACCCCTACAATTCACCACATGAACAACTGTTAGAATGGAATGTTATTAAAACCAATTTGGATAGAAGAAGATCTTGAAACAGTCATACCCAGTATCCTGTTGGGGCACACGGTCTGCAGACACATAATAAAAAGTGAAGGCCCTATTACTCAATGCGTACGTCATATCGCGCCTTCGTCTGTGACCATGAAAGTCCACCACATGTAGCATCGAGGGTAAAAAATACTTTAAGCACGCGAGCTGCATTTTCCTGTGGCAAAATGGAACTTTCTGTCTGAACAGGTCCATCAGGTAGATATTCCCTGCTGTGAGGTCGACGCTGGCCAAGGCCTAATGCGTACGTCCATGGTTACACGTAATCAGAACCTGTAGGTGTTTCAACAAAGTGTGATCAGTGTGAAATTTTTTTATTATACAAATGGAAAGCATGTAAAATAAACACTCACGGCGTCAACATTGTGCCTGTAGGGAAAAAATACCGTAGTACACGCGGCGGAAGCGAGACTAAAAATTGATTTAGTAACTTTTAAAATTTTTCCTTTTTATGAACCTTAAACCCTTTAATCAATTAAACATATCTATTATCTAACAAAAGAAGAATACCTTTTGTCGCGTGATCCGATTAACTTACGTCGATGGTAATCCGCAAGATCTTCAATCCTAGCACGAACGTGAATCACCTAGGAGTGTGGTTTCCCTTTTCTTTGAATTGCAAACCTGAGAATGGACAAACAAACTTTTCTTTTTCTTTGTTAGTCACAAAACAATCAAAAAGAAGACTGAGATTATTCCGGTCACTTTTGAGTTCTCAATCTAATGATCGAAACTCGCGTGAACATAAATCGATGTTGTACACACAAGCTTATTGATGAACAAGCAATTAGTGTACCATCAAAGAATAATCTATTCACTCTTTTCTTGTTTTTAGTAAAATAAAATCACTTTCTATGAATTGAGAAGAAGAAGAAAATTGTCTCTCAAGCACAATGCATAGGGTGGCCGAATTCTATATGTGTGAATATATAGGTGGCCAAAATTTTCCTCTCTTTTCCTATTAGGGTTGCCAAAATCTTGCTCTCTTTTTACACTAGGGTTGCCGCAAATCACACTCCTAAAAGGGGTTTGTGTTGCACCCTAATTTCCATAAAAGAATAGACTTCAAACCCTAATCCAACTCATAGATATTTTATTCTTTTATTTGACTAAATAAAAAGACTTCTTATTTGATTAAATAAATAAAATTAATTATTTATTTTCTTACCAAATAAGTCTTTTACTTTTAGTATACTAGTAACAATAGTATAACTCTAGGAAATATATTTCCTGTTCAGAAAAAGATTTGTTTTTTAATTAAACAATTAATTAATAAATTAATTAATTCTTATTTAATTAAACAATGAAAACAAAATAATATATAGGTTAATATATTAACCTTGCCGCCCCACTTGTCTAAAAATGGGCCTAATATTATTTTCTTATTTCATTTAATCCATTGGACTTTAAGTAAAAAGCCCACATGTGAACCAGACCCATTCTTACTAAAAGAAACAAGCCCACATGTCTTTCATTAATATATTAATATAATTGAGCAGCCCATTAAATAAATAATGTGCAAATTATATTCTTAACATATTAAATGCAATTCTAAATGGACCCATAAATTGGTCCGGTAGAATATATCAAGTGATCCATGCAAGTCCGTGTGGATTGGGGATCTTGGCGGGCTATTTAAATTTAAGCTTCAATAGACATAACCTAATCACAATCAACAAATGATTCACTTAGGTCCGATCAATTAATTTTAACTCATTCCACTAAAGAGCTAAAATTGAACTCTTAAATAAAGACAGAAAAGGAAGATGTTCCTCATTCATACCCTAGACAATCATATTGGAGATAGTGTATCCTCGTGATTAATATCAGTAATCGCCAAGAGTTCATAGACCGCCTATAACTCTCCAAGTTACCATATTTACTCATATGACCACGTTTTGAAATTGGATATTTTGACTTGTCCAGAAGCCATGTTTTCAATAGACACTATCGAAAACTCAACGTTGAGATTTAATATCCAATTACCTCAAAACATCCATATGATGATATTATACTCTCATTTAATAAATGGAGCCACGATGTCCATATCTATAAATGAAGTCCTCTATCGATTAACAAATGAATATTACCAAACTATCGAGGATAGACTATGCGATATAATCGTACTCATTGATAACTCAAATAATATCACTTGCAACCATAAGTCCATCACTTATCTCAGGATGAAGATAGACTCTCCGATTGTCCTGATAATGAAAAGACTTTTATCTACTGACGGTTATAGATAAAGTATTTCATTGTGATCCAGCTCAATGCACCCAGTGCACTAGATTCTTTTGCTCGAAGACACTCCGATGATTTTAGACTCATCATATCTCATTTGATCCCACTCAAATGCTAGCAAAAGAAAACTACAACTTTAACAAGATAAAGATGCCCAACCTTTAACTTAAGTTGTGAACAATATTCAAGACTAACTAAAGAATTGTGTCTACCACATACATATCCAGATGTACGAACAATTCTTCTTTTCTCATAGTCTTTAGACCTTATGATTATTTACTTTGACAATTATAATATTAAACTGTAAATGCTATAAGATTTGTTTAGACCAGAAATCACTTTATTAATATGAAAAAGATTGTTAATTACAACATTACACTCTTGCTATTGAGCATAATCCTAACAATCTCCCACTTGCACTATAGCAAATGTGTCATATCTCTCAAGCCCATGTTCTCTAGATGCCCATCGAAACTCTTCTGAGGTAGAGCCTTTGTGAAGGGATCCGCTAGATTTTCTGCTGACGCGATTTTGGTAATCGTCACGTCACCTCTTTGAACAATCTCTCTTAAAAGATGATACTTTCTTTCAATGTGTTTACCTCTCTTGTGACTTCTTGGTTTTTTCGAATTAGCCACTGCTCCACTGTTGTCACAGTAGATAGTGATCTGTTTATTCGCACTAGGAACCACTTCCAAGTCAATCAAGAATTGGCGGAGCCAAACAGCCTCTTTGGCAGCCTCGCATGCAGCAACATACTCAGCTTCCATGGTGGAATCAGCAATACAAGATTGCTTGATACTCCTCCATATAACTGCTCCTCCTCCAATAGTAAACACAGCCCTTGATGTGGATTTTCTGGAGTCAGAATCTGATTGGAAATCAGAATCTGTATACCCAACGGGAATCAAATCCCCTCCAGAGTATACAAGCATATTATCTCTCGTTCTCTTGAGATACTTGAAAATATGCTTGACTGCCGTCCAGTGATTAAGACCAGGTTTCGATTGAAACCTGCTAACTATGCCAACAGCAAAACAAATATCTGGTCTAGTACAGAGCATTGCATACATGAGACTTCCAACTGCCGAGGCATATGGAACTCTACTCATGAATTGCTCTTCATGCTCATTCTTAGGAACTTGTTCCTTAATAAGCTTGATTCCATGTCTGAAAGGTAACATACCTTTCTTGGAATCCTGCATGGAAAACCTAGACAAGATCTTGTCTATGTATGAAGCTTGGGATAATGCAATCGTTCTATTCTTTCTATCCCTTATTACTTGGATACCTAGAATAAAACTTGCTTCTCCTAAGTCCTTCATATCAAATTGTTTTGCTAACCATTCTTTTACTGATGTCAATACACTTACATCGTTTCCAATGAGTAGTATATCATCAACATAAAGAATCAGGAAAACCAACTTGTCGCCCTTAATCCTTTTGTATACACAAGGTTCGTTAGGATTCTGAATAAATCCAAAACCTTTGACAGCTTGATCAAACCTTATGTTCCAGGATCTGGATGCTTGCTTTAATCCATATATGGATTTCTGCAACTTGCATACCTTTTCCACTTGGCCCTTTTCAATGAATCCCTCTGGTTGCATCATGTAGATGCTTTCGTCAAGACTTCCATTAAGGAAAGCTGTCTTGACGTCCATTTGCCAAATCTCTAGATCTAAAGATGCTGCAATGGATAAGAGTATCCTAATGGATTTAAGCATGGCCACAGGAGAGAAGGTTTCCTCGTAATCGATACCTTCTTTTTGTGTATACCCTTTAGCTACCAATCTAGCTTTAAAGGTTTCCACCTTTCCATCCATACCTCTTTTCCTTTTGTATACCCACTTGCACCCAATGGGTTTTATCCCTTTAGGCAAGTCTACAAGGGACCAGACTTTGTTATCGAACATTGATTCAATCTCAGATTGCATTGCCTTTTGCCAATGGCGACTATCAACATCCTCCATAGCTTTCATGTACGTATAGGGATCATCGTCGTCCGGGAGATTCTCCACTGATTCTCCCAGACCGATGTATCTTTCGGGTTGTGTTCTAACCCTCCCACTACGACGAGGAATGGTAGGTTGTTAATCTTGTGTTGGATCGGAACTTACAATTGGGTTTGGTTGTGTAACCTCTCGTGGAATTGTATCTCTTAACATTTCATTCAGGACAATTCTACTTCTAGGCACAAAATCATTCATATAGTCATTTTCCAGAAATTTAGCATTTGTCGAAACAAATACTTTAAGATCTGAAGGACTATAGAAATAATATCCTTTAGTTTCTTTTGGATACCCTACAAATATACATGTTTCTGAACGGGACTCCATCTTTTCTGTCTTTCCTTTTAACACATGCGCAGGACAACCAAATATCCTTAAGTGTTGTAAACTAGGCTTGCGCCCAGTCCACAACTCATGCGGTGTTTTAGGAACAGACTTAGATGGTACATCGTTTAGAATGTATATAGCAGTTTGTAAAGCATATCCCCAAAAAGAAATAGGAAGTGTTGAATAACTCAACATAGACCTAACCATATCCAAAAGAGTTCTATTTCTCCTTTCTGCTACCCCATTCTGTTGAGGTGTACCTGGTGCAGAAAACTGAGAAACTATCCCATTATCAATAAGATATTGCTGAAACTCACCAGATAGATATTCTCCACCACGATCAGATCTCAAGATTTTTATGTGTTTCTCAAGCTGATTTTCCACTTCAGCTTTGAATGCTTTGAACATGTCAAAAGCATCCGGCTTATGTCGCATGAGATACACATAACCAAATCTCGAGTAATCATCTGTGAAGGTGATGAAGTACTCATATAGTCATATCCACCTCTAGCTTGAATGCTCATTGGTCCACATACATCAGTGTGTATCAATCCTAAACATTCAGTGGCTCTTGCACCTTTGGCAGAGAACGTCCTTTTGATCATTTTACCTTCCAAACAAGATTCACAAGTTGGTAGATCATCAACCTTTAAGTCACTTAAAGGTCCGTCACTTAAAGGTCTGTCACTTACCAATCTTTTAATCCTATTAAGGTTAATATGACCTAAGCGTAAATGCCAAAGGTAGGTTTCATCTATTGATAATTTTACTCTTTTATGATTAGGTTCCGTTAATTCTGTGTCTAACGAGTGAGAGATATTTCTATGCAAAAAGTATAGACCGTTTTCCAATGTACCTTGGCAAATAATTTTGTCATTCTTACTAATAATAAAAACTTTATTAAAAGTAACTGAATATCCAAATTTATTCAAACAAGAAACTGAAATTAAATTCCTCTTGAATTGAGGTACATAATAAACGTCTATTAAATCTAAATGCCTTCTAGAATCCAAATAAACTCTAATATCTCCCACTGCACTTGCAGACACTAACGTTCCGTTGCCCAAGCGCAAATTGATTTCATTCTTACTCAGCCTTCTCCTTTCTTGGAACCCCTACAAGGAATAACAAACATGATTAGTGGCTCATGAGTCTATGATCCAAGAATCTGTAGAATCAGCCAAAAAGCATGTTTCAAGATAATTCACATTACCTTCTTCCTTCTTATTCTGGGACTTTGGGCAATTTCTCTTCCAATGTCCCTTTTCACCACAAAGGAAGCATTTCCCTTTGATCTTGGTTACTTTCTTGGTCTCCTTCTTGATAGGCCCAAGTTGCTTTTTCTTCTGTTGTTTCTTGACCTTTTGACGGGCTTTAACAGTAGCAACTTTACCAACCATATGAATCTCTTGACCTTTGCCTTTCACAAGGATCTTTTCAGCACTTTGAACATCTTGCATCAGGCCTTGTAAGGTGTATTCATTTTTGTTCAAAGTGTAGTCCAATTTGAACTGATCAAAAGAATCTGACAATGAATTGACAACCATATCAATCTTTGTCTCACCATCTATCTCAGCGCCATGCAGTTCAACAATGTTGAGATGTGCTATGACTTTCATCATGTGATCTTTCACAGCCTGTCCAGGTTTCATTCTAAGATTCATAAAAGCAGTCACTGCCTCTCTCTTAGTCGTCCTGGACTTCATAGCAAACATCTCCTCTAGAGACATCATTATATCAGCAGCGAACTCCATTCCTTCATGCTGCTGTTGCAACACGTCGGAGATAGTGGCCATAATATAACATTTGGCCATATCATCTGAAGTCTTCCACTGCTCATACTCATCTCTATACATTATGCTAGATTCATTATTAGGAGCAGGTGGTTTAGGAGTAGTTAGAACAAACTTATGTTTTTCACTTTGCAGCAACAACCCAATTTTCCTTTTCCATGTGACATAATTATCTCCAGTTAAAGTGTTATCTTTCAGGATGTTCATAAGTGATGGGGTCATGATTTCTAAATAAAACAAAACATAAATAAGTAAATAATCATGATAAAGCACTTTTAAATATTTATCTTGAATTAAATAAATAACTCAATCATAAAATTCAACGGTATCCAACACCCATAAATGTTACGCCTCCTTTGGGAGTTCGCACCATTTACTAGTTAGACTAGGTCCCACCTAATTGTTAACATAACAACCAGCATTTTCAATTTTAGCCTTGCAATTTTACTGACAAGAACTCTTGGGAGGATATCAATAAAATTACATTGAGTGTGTTACCAAGATATCGACCCTCAATTTTCTCTCACGAAAATCCCTCCTTGGGGAGTAGATCTCGTTTGAGTCCATTGTCTAGTCTATCCTTGTAAGGAAGTATATTGCTAAATTCCATTCATGGACGCCCCTTGGGGGGATTACCAATAAATAATAAAGCTCAACTAACCTTGGAGGCCATAGGTGTTACAAAAACACCTTCTCCCACTCAATTATTTAAGGCGTGTGATTAAATCCCATAGAATGATTTACCAAGTTATCTAGATGCCAATTTAGATACCTAAATCAATCAATGCATGTTCATACCAAAAGTGATATATGAGTGGCACTCCTATTCTATATGTCATGTTATCATACAATAACAAATATTGTAATATTTAAGCATAAATTAAATAGCAACAATTTTGGCCCATCCTAGAAAAACAAGTAAATTACAATTGTTTAGGAATACAAGATCTTCAAGTGGCCCATCAACCATACGCTCATCCTTCGGCTTTCTCCCATGGGCGTGCACAGCCCACAACCCCACAAAGGGGCTGCCATGCGCAGCCCACCATGTAATGGGCTTGCCATGCGCAGCCCAATCAACTCCTAGGGTGCGCACGGTGCTCGTTCTCGGTTCCGGTTGCTTCATTTTTCTTCGTATCTTCGAATCTTCAATACCCGAATACTTTACAGCAGTATAAATAATAAAATACTGCAGTATTAAATTTTTTTTTTTTTTTATTCACTGCAGTACTTTTACAAAAATAAAAACTGCACATATAAATTAAAAAAAACTGCAGTAAAAAATACTGCACTAAAATAAAATTAAAAAAATATATAAAACCTAGCGACTACCAAGAAGGAATTATGGCGATGATAGACCACCCTTCTTGTTACAATTCCATAACAAAAATACATTGAAAATCTAGGACCAAAATCGAGCAATAACAATCCACATAAAACATATATAAATCCATACATCACATGTAATTATATATGCGAATACCTAGAGTGCCATCTCTTTCTAAACATGCATAATCACAATAAAAAGAAAACGATCCACGTATATATACGTTAATTAATTAAAAGGGTTCAACCTAGGCTCTGATACCAATTGTAGGGAAAAAATACCGTAGTACACGCAATGGAAGCGAGACTAAAAATTGATTTAGTAACTTTTAAAATTTTTCCTTTTTATGAACCTTAAACCCTTTAATCAATTAAACATATATATTATCTAACAAAAGAAGAATACCTTTTGTCGCGTGATCCGATTGACTTACGTCGATGGTAATCCGCAAGATCTTCAATCCTAGCACGAACGTGAATCACCTAGGAGCGTGGTCTCCCTTTTCTTTGAATTGCAAACCTGAGAATGGACAAACAAACTTTTCTTTTTCTTTGTTAGTCACAAAACAATCAAAAAGAAGACTAAGATTATTCCGGTCACTTTTGAGTTCTCAATCTAATGATCGAAACTCGCGTGAACCTAAATCGATGTTGTACACACAAGCTTATTGATGAACAAGCAATTAGTGTACCATCAAAGAATAATCTATTCACTCTTTTCTTGTTTTTAGTAAAATAAAATCACTTTCTATGAATTGAGAAGAAGAAGAAAATTGTCTCTCAAGCACAATGCATAGGGTGGCCGAATTCTATATGTGTGAATATATAGGTGGCCAAAATTTTCCTCTCTTTTCCTATTAGGGTTGCCGAAATCTTGCTCTCTTTTTACACTAGGGTTGCCGCAAATCACACTCCTAAAAGGGGTTTGTGTTGCACCCTAATTTCCATAAAAGAATAGACTTCAAACCCTAATCCAACTCATAGATATTTTATTCTTTTATTTGACTAAATAAAAAGACTTCTTATTTGATTAAATAAATAAAATTAATTATTTATTTTCTTACCAAATAAGTCTTTTACTTTTAGTATACTAGTAACAATAGTATAACTGTAGGAAATATATTTCCTGTTCAAAAAAAGATTTGTTTCTTAATTAAACAATTAATTAATTCTTATTTAATTAAACAATGAAAACAAAATAATATATAGGTTAATATATTAACCTTGCCACCCCACTTGTCTAAAAATGGGCCTAATATTATTTTCTTATTTCATTTAATCCATTGGACTTTAAGTAAAAAGCTCACATGTGAACCAGACCCATTCTTACTAAAAGAAACAAGCCCACATGTCTTTCATTAATATATTAATATAATTGAGAAGCCCATTAAATAAATAATGTGCAAATTATATTCTTAACATATTAAATGCAATTCTAAATGGACCCATAAATTGGTCCGGTAGAATATATAAAGTGATCCATGCAAGTCCGTGTGGATTGGGGATCTTGGCGAGCTATCTAAATTTAAGCTTCAATAGACATAACCTAATCACAATCAATAAATGATTCACTTAGGTCCGATCCATTAATTTTAACTCATTCCACTAAAGAGCTAAAATTGAACTCTTAAATAAAGACAGAAAAGGAAGATGTTCCTCATTCATACCCTAGACAATCATATTGGAGATAGTGTATCCTCGTGATTAATATCAGTAATCGCCAAGAGTTCATAGACCGCCTATAACTCTCCAAGTTACCATATTTACTCATATGACCACGTTTTGAACTTGGATATTTTGACTTGTCCAGAAGCCATGTTTTCAATAGACACTATCGAAAACTCAACGTTGAGATTTAATATCCAATTACCTCAAAACATCCATATGATGATATTATACTCTCATTTAATAAATGGAGCCACGATGTCCATATCTATAAATGAAGTCCTCTATCGATTAACAAATGAATATCACCAAACTATCGAGGATAGACTATGCGATATAATCGTACTCATTGATAACTCAAATGATATCACTTGCAACCATAAGTCCATCACTTATCTCAGGATTAAGATAGACTCTCCGATTGTCCTGATAATGAAAAGACTTTTATCTACTGAAGGTTATAGATAAAGTATTTCATTGTGATCCAGCTCAATGCACCCAGTGCACTAGATTCTTTTGCTCGAAGACACTCCGATGATTTTAGACTCATCATATCTCATTTAATCCCACTTAAATGCTAGCAAAAGAAAACTACAACTTTAACAAGATAAAGGTGCCCAACCTTTAACTTAAGTTGTGAACAATATTCAAGACTAATTAAAGAATTGTGTCTATCACATACATATCCAGATGTACCAATAATTCTTCTTTTCTCATAGTCTTTAGACCTTATGATTATTTACTTTGACAATTATAATATTAAACTATAAATGCTATAAGATTTGTTTAGACCAGCAATCACTTTATTAATATGAAAAAGATTGTTAATTACAACATTACACTCTTGCTATTGAGCATAATCCTAACAGTGCCATGGTTTGTTTCCTAACGGGAGCAATCCACGTACCACCGTAAGGTCGTCTTCGGACCACTTTTGCTTCTACAAAGACCAACCTTATGGGGTTTGTCGGCCCCACTTCCCATCATTCTATCCCAGCGGGCACATAACAATGACTATACAAAAACGTTAGGTTATAGATGTATGAAACACATCAATGCACAAGCAAATACCGTACAATTTAAACACTTACATAGAACTGTGAATCCAGTATGTTGATCCTCGCACCGTAAACAGTAGGGTATGCTCGTTAACGCTTCCGCAGAATATGCATGTACGCGTCAATGTGCTAACAATTTCAGCATTTTTAATTGTTAGGATTCTACAATTTCTGAAACAACTTATACATATATTACGGTTAGGAACATACCGTACCCTCAAACTCCATGAAGTTGGTTTGAAACCAGTGGAACCAAAAGGCACCAATTGGCACGTGTAAATCCACATCACGCATGTATAATTGTTGAAGAAGTTAGATAACCAAGTCATTTTACTAACGTGTTTTAAAATAAATAAAAAGATTGTAATATCTACGATTATACTTACAATTCCCCCATCGAGTTCCTCTTGTACGCTTGGTACACCACAAGGTGATCAGGATCTATCAATGTGTGGGGCGCCCATACATGTGGTGGTTGTGGCATAATCCTTGGCCTCTTCGACCGACAGGGGTTAGTGTATGGGCTCCGTTGTTGCCAACCTTGCCTACGTACCCGATCCTGACGCTAAAAGGGTGGGGGAGTTCGGTCCAAAGCATGGCGATCCACCAAATGGGTATGATGTGAGGAGGAACTCTGTCCCTATGGATCCCCTACAGGGGTGCTCTGTATAGAGGAACTCTGTCCCCGTGGATCGCCTGCAAGGGTGCTCTGTATGAAGGAACTCTGTCCTTGTGGATCGCCTGCAAGGTGAGCTGTGATATCGCTACAAATGTTCACATTTAGCACTCTTTTTTCCTACCTTTTGTGTTCGTTTCCGAGCACTTTTGTGTACATAACGTGTGTCTTGGTTAAGTACAAGTAATATACCCATTCAGGAAGGTGTTTGCATTAAAGTTGGATAAAAGAGAAGCAAAAAGCCTTGGAAGAAAGTCTGGCGGGACAAAGCCTGCGGCACAAAGCGGCGGCAAGCAGTCGACGAGACATTAGTCGCCAAACAGAAGACTTGAATTCGCTGGGGATTACACCGTAGGTTCAGCCAGCGAGACAATTACCACCAGGCAGAAGCCACCGAGAATCATCAACAAAGCTGGCGAGTTCATGCCAGCGAGAAAGAAGCCACCGAAAAGAGGACCAGAAGCCACAGGAATCCACTGCGGGAATTATCCACGGGTTCTAAACCCGTGGACAGAACTCACGGGAAGCACGACATGGGGCATTTATGGTAATTCCTTGCCCAGCTTGAAGAAAAAAAGACATAAATACAACTGTTTTTTGTAGAACAAGCATGACAAAAATAGTTTTAGTGATAGTCTTTGGTAGTTAATGAGATTGAATCCTAGAATAGATTAGTCTAAAGAAGCTTGATTACCTTTCATATTTGTAGCTAAAAGATATTAATCTTAGTGAAGTAATTAGTTCAACCAGCTCTTGAGAGTTGTGATCATCTTAGCTTGTATTTGTTGTGGAGAAGGGTGTTGATCAGCCTTGGAATCTGTTAAGACTTCAAAGGGTGTATTTCTCCTTTTCCTCCATACTTATGCTGTTCTTAGTTATCATGTGTAACTAACCCACTTATGTTGGGGGATTTATGAAAGTAATGATGTAAGCCACTTGCTACCACTCTTCTTGTATGAATCACTTATGCTTATGAATGCTTAAATTGATGAATCATAACATGTCTCTCATAAATCTTAGAAAGCATATATTGGTTATTATATAAGAGTTGATGAAATACTAAATTCCTAACATTTGAATTGTGTATTGTCATCCAATAACTCATTGAGTAGAGTGTGTTAATTAACAAGAATCTCTTATGAACTCACTCTATCAATCGTAGTTCCAAAACCAACATTCACTTAATGTTTCATCTAAAACTTTAGAGGATATATTGAGTGATTTTTTGAGTGTGCCTTAATGTATAAATGGAACTTGACTAAGTGATTTTGATCTATATTGCATAAGAGTTGTTACTTGGAGGTGCATCATTAATAATTTCATACCTCCCCTAGCATATTAGCTCATTAATCTTAAATCGTTTTAATATCGCATTAGTTTAGTCTCGTAACGATTCACTAGCATTAATTCTCACTAACTGTCCTAGTTCTCTGTGGGATTGATACCCCTTACTTTGTACATTATACTAGTTTAACGACTTGTACGATTGCAAAGGGTAAAAAGACTCGCGCGTCCCTTTAGTAAAACCAAGGTAGGATAGAGTAATCTATAGTGGGATTTGTAGAACCGGTCTGCTCCGGACGCGTCACGCTGTATGGAGGAACTCTGTCCCTGTGGATCGCCTGCAGGGGTGCGCTGTATAGAGGAACTCTGTCCTCATGGATCCCCTATAGAGGTGAGCTCTGCTGGGATAGACCCGATGGGTGCGCCGCGACTGAGGAACTCTGTCCCCGTGGAATGAATGGAGGGGTGCACTGCACTAGGATCGACCGGAGGGGTGCGCGGTATGGAGGCACTTTATCCTAGGTCCTGGGGATGAACAGCATGGTCTGGTAAAACCTGATGAGGTACCTGCTCTATCTCCATATGTGCTGTCTCAGTATCACCAGTACCACCAGTAACCTCCTCTCGTGGTGTCAAACCAGGCCCGTGCTGATCAGACATTGTCTGCGTAATGGGGTGCAGTTGACGCCCGATCTCTAGGTCTACCCCGTCCTGATGACTACCGGTCCAGTCTCTAGGACTAAAGTCTCAGTCTTGGTCATCGAACGGTGGGTCATCGAACGGTGGGTCATCGAACCGTCGACATTCACTACGTGACTGTGACGTCGAACCCTGAAGCCCCCGAATCAAATCCTGCAACACCTGATGCTGTTGATCTTGTTTCTCAACATCCTTTACACTTCCTCCTGTAACTCTCGGAATGCATCTATCAATTCAGTATACCGACGGTCCTAAAATGAAAAAAAAACGTTGTCAGTACTAAAACTTTCCAACTGCTCTGAGATTAAATAATGCGGTGCAACTATTTGTACGTACCTCTGGATGCCCTCCAACGCCTCGTCGTGAGTCACCTCTAGGTCGAGGTTGTGTGGGCAACACAAATCGAACCCACATATCCCACTGTCACCCTCCAAGTCAGAACCCTCCGTATCACTGGGTCTAGAATATGGACCCTCAGTATCATTGGGTACGGCAATCGTATGATGTTCGGGGTTCGATACAGTGATCAGGTATGTAATCGGCATCGGCATCATACAAACTGCCTCCCTCGTAAATGCCCTCAAAGTACCGTTCAACCATCTCAGCTGGCGTCGGCACCAATTTTAGCCTCGCAAACATCTAAAATCAATGTTAGACCATTTGTAATTGTATACATACTATTAACTATTAACATTAACATAACAGATACTTACCTTTTCAATGAAAAGGGAATCCAGCTTATCCCCCCTTGGTCGCTGACTCAATTCCCATTTCAGAATATAGGGGAATAACTCGATTTCCCTACGGGTCCCACATTCGTTGTTGCCAAGCTCGGGGATAACCTTGAAAGCAAATATCTGCATAATAGATAAGTACGATAATAATCCAATACATCAATCATATGAAAAAAAAAATACAATTAAAGTAAGGATTCAAATTCTAAATTCTCACCAACAGTGCATACGTAAGACCGTATATGTTGTATGTCTCTACCTTGTGTACTTCAATGCCCTTTTGTTCCCATCGACCGTCCAATGCATGCTTAAAGTCATAAATAGACCGCCTATACACTGTGTGCACCCCACGAGAACGCATCAAAAGTGTCCAAGTCCTCGATTAGGCGAAACTGCCATAATGGAACTTTCTCTCTCTCGTCCAAACCCATCAGTATCCAGTTAAGCATATACATTAAGCATAGCTTAACCGCATCGTACTATTCAGTAAAAACACCAATCCGTAGAACGGCTCTCAGCTCTCCAAACTCGACCTCATCTTGACCCTTAAAGTACCGTTGGTGTATGCCATTCTCTACCACATCATAGGTCGACGTGTCGGGAAGTTCTCCGAACTTCAATCCGGTGATCAGACAGAACTCAACCTTCGAGAATCAGACCGACTGTTTTCCTAACAGAAATCTTGTCCCATCTTCCAGCCCATCGTGATGCAACTCGTGAATAAGCAATCGATGGACAATGCCAGCTGAAAACTTCATGTTGCGCTGCATCCCAAGGAAATGTCCAAAACACAACTCAGTGTACCAACGTCGTTCTTCCACCGCAAGATGTTCAGGTACAATGTTATGTCCATTGTCGATATCTCTAAGGTGTCTGAAATGGTCATGTCGAGTTATTTTCCCCGAGTACCTTTCTTTCGTTAAAGTTTTAAGCATATCTTTCAGCTGATCCCTCATCTGCATATTCACATAAAAAAAATAAAAATTAATATATATAAGTTCATGAAAAGGCTCGGAGAGTATATGAAAAGTCACGGATAGTGTTTGGAAACTCTCGGAGAGTGTATGCAAAGTCTCAGACATTGAAAGAAAAATCTCGAACACTATATTAAAGGTCTCGAACACTATATGAAAAGGCTCGGATTACTTTAAAAATAAAAAGCTCGGATTACTGTTCAAAAGTATCGAGCACTTTATGAAAAGGCTCGGACACTATATTAAAAGGCTCGGAGACTAAAAAGTCACAAACCTATAACTTTAAAAATAATAGCTCGGATTACTGTTCAAAAGTCTCAACCACTTTATGAAATGGCTCGGACACTATATTAAAAGGCTTGGAGACTAAAAATTCACAAACCTATAACTTTAAAAATAAAAAGCTCGGATTACTGTTTAAAAGTCTCGAAGACTTAAAGAAAAGGCTCGGACAATGTTTTAAAAAGCTCAGGGACAGTGTTAAAAGGCTCGGAGAAAGTGTAAAAATCTCAGAGATTCAAATTGCAGAAACCTATTCATATTCCTTAAAAGGCTCGGATTGCATGTGAAAAAGCTTGGATGAAGGTTTAAAAGGCTCGGAGAAAGTGGTAAAAGGCTCGGAGATGAAAAATTGTAGAAACCCTAATCACAAGCCTTAAAAGGCTCGGATTACATATGAAAAAGCTAGGCTCGGAGAATGTGATATTCATCATGTTCAACACAATTTTTTCAGAACTTTAAACCCTAACCTAACTTGATCAAACAAACCTAATGAACAACAAATCAAATCAAACCTAATCTATATGTCTAACCAAACACCCAACATCAAACACACATAAAATTATCAACAACAAAAACGTGTGAGAAAGTTCAACTGACCACTGTCAATAGCAGCTTCTTGTCGAGTTCAGTACTGTAGCACCACCACTGGTGAGTTTGCCGTCGATTTTACACCCAGATTTCTTGCGCCGATGCGTTCTCTCCCCACTGTTCTCTCTCTCTCTCTCTCAAGTTTTTTCTCCCCACATTTGAAAACACTTGTCTGGTCACCTAAATAGGTGTCTTTTAAACCTGAATTACTAAAGTTGTGACATTCTTACAAAAACCCCTCCAAATAGTGACAATAAAATTTTGAACCCCTTAGTCTTATTTGTAAGGATTCCCATATCTTGATTGGCTTATTTCGTGGACAAACCACGTGTTGGGGATTGTATGTAAGGGTAGCTTAAGTGATTGATATTCAAGCTCAAGACCCTCTCATGTCCTCAAGGTTGATAAGCACCAAAGGTAAACTTCTATGTGCTTAATTTGCTTTGAAGAGATTAGTTACACACACACATTCACGTCTCATGCATAATTCATTCTCTTGTATGTTGTGTATGTGTTATGTGCTCATTAATGCTCATTAACATCTCTTCTTGCATGCTTTTCATGATTGCATCTTGTATGACCAATGCCATGCCATGCATGTTCTTAAGATTTCATACATAATGACAGGCGCTGTACAAAGCGCTGTTCGTACAGCGCCCATCCTGACCTGGTTGAAAATGCATTTTTAAATGCATCAGGTCTGATGCAATTTTGGAAGGCGCTGTACAAAGCGCTGTTCGTACAGCGCTGTTCGTACAACGCCAGTTCGTACAGTGCCCCTCTGTTTTCCTAAGAGAACAGAGTGGGGGCGCTGTACAGAGGAGCTCTACGTACAGCACCCAAAGCAAAAATAGGTGTGACTTTTCAAAACGACCACACTTTGGTTTGACACCCTATATATATGCCACTTTGACTTTAGGTCAATCAAGTGAGTTGATTTTCAGATTTCATACTTAGAACATTTTTCAAGCAAAGAAAAATACAAAAGAACTCACCTTTAACCACTCAAATCAAATCCTTTTTACATCAAATTTCATATTGCATCTTCTATGACTATATATAATGCATCCATGATTGGGTTTGCATCATCACAACTTGCTTGGTAAGATTTTGATTAAGTTTATCTTATTTTAGTATTTTTACTATCAAGCTATTCTCTTTTAATTTACTTGTATGTTTTTGATCATATGATAAATACAAGAATAGAGAATTAATTGTGATGAATTGATTGAGTGTTGTATTGTGATAGCTAATTAGGTTTTTGATTAATCTTGATTAGCTAAGCTATTTGACATGTCATCTAGCTCTTGATATCTAGGGTTGATTTAATTGAATATATCATCATCCTAGATAAGCATCTAAGGTTCCCTAGCCTTGTTTGTTATTTTAATATTCATACATATTCACATAGGTTGCATAATCTTTTCATAGAGAATTAAGTCTTGAGGCTAAGATTGCTTAGGCCTCAAGCAATTGGACTAAAGCCACTTTTAAAGGCCCGCGTGGTAGAAGTGGGGGGTTATTGACCGGAGTGTTAGACGAGGTCTACATAGGTTGTAAACTCCATCTCAATTAGTGGATTTCGAGGTTCGAGTGTGGCGCACTAAACCGCCCGTGGTTTTTCCCAGTGGTTGGGTTTCCACGTATACATCAAGTGTTATTTAAATTCCGCACTATATTACACTTGCTTGTATTTTTGACTAGTAGGGGTATTTTCGTAAAATTGACTTGCATGCGAAAATTGGGTAATAATAGCTAAAATCTATTCATCCCTCCTCTAGATTAATATATTTAGAACATGCCTCTAGAACTTTCAATTGGTATCAGAGCGGGTTCCTAGATATACTTAGGTGATCCTAGCTCATTTTAGGTGTGTTGTGCATTTGTGTGATTTTTGCTCATTCATACATTTTGCATACATTTCATTCATTCATTTAATACAATGAGTGGATACGGTGGCAACCATGAGGGTGCTTCAAGCACACGGCCTCCTCTCCTCACCGGTGTGAATTATGCCTCATGGAAAGGTTAGATGGAAGCGTACGTGTGCCAAATCCATGATAAGGCATGGATGGCAATTGAAGATGGGTATGCACCTCCTATGATGACTCCCACGGGTAGTGGAGAAGAAGTACTCAAGCCTAAGGCTCAGTGGTCACTTGAAGAGTTTGAGACTTCAAAATGGAATAGGAAGGCATGGCATGCTCTTCTATGTGCAGTGGATGAAAATCAGTACAAACTGATTCAGAACACTAGGATAGCCAAGGAGGCATGGGATATCCTAGAGGTTGCACATGAAGGAACCGACGTCGTCAAGGATTCGAAGCTACAAGTCCTTCAAACGCAATTTGAGTTGCTTAAGATGGAGGAGGATGAGTGCTTCAATGACTTTGAAGTCAAGTTGATGGATATTGTCAATCAAAGCCATCAACTCGGTGATCCTTATTCGGATAGGAGAGTTAAGCAGAAAATTATGAGGTCTCTCCCTGCTAGGTTCGAATCAAAAGTGACGGCTTTAGAAAAGAATAGCACATACAAGGATATGAAGCCGAGCGAGGTGATTGGAAGACTCCTCGCCTATGAATCTAGGAAGGCTCCTAGTATTTCACCTCCTAAAAAGCAAAAAGGGATTGCTTTGAAAGTTTCCGAGGTTGAGAAGGAGGAAAAAGGTGACTTCGGACCAAGACATGGTGTTGCTACTTAGAAGATTCAAGAAGTTTGTCAAGTTCGAGAATAAGGGCTTTGGATCCAAAGGCCAAGACTTGAAGAAAAAGGCTCCCTTCAAGAGTTTTGAGCCTAGGCAAGAGAAGAGTGAAAAGAAAGGGGTCCAATGCTATGAGTGTGGTGGTATAAGTCACATCTCACCCGATTGTGGGAACTTGAAGAACAATATGGCAAAAGTGATGGCCACCACTTGGAGTGAAAGTGATGACTCCGGAAAGGGAGACAAAGTCATCAAGTGATGATGAGCTTACCATCAACTACACGGCTTTTGGGGCCACTTGTGTAGAAGACAAAGTTGTGGGTAAGAATGACTTGACTATAGATCCCATAGTAGAAAGAGATGAAGAAGTAGCTTTAGAGGAGATAGGTGTAGCTACTCATTGGGATATGGCTCTCATTAACTCAAGAGACCAAGGTGAATGTCTTAATGAGGGAAATGACTCCATAGGTGAGATGGAGAGTGGAGGAGATAGCTCTAGTGTAGATGACTCCTCATCTAACTCTACAAATGGAAGTGTAGAGAAAATGGATGTAAATGATTTTATAGTCAAGTGTGAAAGTTCATTGAAGAAGAACAATAGAAAATTGAAGATTTTAGAGGATGAAAATCTAGAACTTTCAACACATAATGACCACTTAAGTAATCAAGTGGAAGCATCCAAGAAGATTGAAGACAAGCTAAGGGAAGAGCTAGCTTTGTCTAAGAGGAATGAAGAAGGGTTAAAAAGAAAGCTTGATGAAGCTATAGAGTCATTGTCTAGGATGACTACAAGCACTAAGAAACTTGACCACATTCTTGGTAGTGGAAAGAACCCTTGTGACAAGAGAGGTATTGGGTATGAAGAAACCAAGGAGATCACTACTCCAACCAAGACCGTCTTTGTCAAGAGTTTGGGCAAGATAGAAGCCTTGCCGGTGCACACTCCTAGGAAGAAAATTGATCTATGACAATGCTCAAGAAGTGCACAAGTGAAGGAAGCTCCAAGGAGACAACCTCAAGCTATAAAAGTTCCTCAACCTAACTTCCCTAAAGCTCATATTCATCAAGGGAAGAGGCCAATCATGCAAAATGGAACAAGGAAGCAAACTAGACCGGTTCAACAGCAAAGAAGGTTTGAACCCGCTCAACCACAAAGTCATGGGAAGGCTCCTATGCATGCACAAGGACATGGTATGAATTCTAAATTTATCTCTACATGTCACTTTTGTGGTATTAATGGTCACATAAGACCAAATTGCTTTCATTTCATTAAATTATATAGAATCAAAAGCATGATTGAAAAGAGAATGACAAGAGCTAGA
The DNA here is from genome assembly GCA_030490815.1 of Acer saccharum. Lineage (NCBI taxonomy): Eukaryota > Viridiplantae > Streptophyta > Magnoliopsida > Sapindales > Sapindaceae > Acer > Acer saccharum. The sequence continues at coordinate 21,795,119 of CM059870.1, forward strand.
ATGCATGCTAATATGAAGGAAAATATTCATATTCATGATCCTATTAATTCTAGAACTCTTGAACCATTGTCCACTAAGAAGAAGAAAGTCATATCTATGTGGATAAGGAAAAATGAACCCGCTAGCTACGAGACTAACAAGTCTCAAATAGGTTCATCCAAGTCAAATGGACTTGGGAGGTCCATAGGACCTCATGATCTTCATTGATGAAGGTTGGTGATGACCCCATATGGGGATCTCAAGCAAAGAGAGCTATTGCATACTTGTTGCATGCAAATATTTGAAAAATCTTATGCTTCTTTGTTGATTGCTTGAGTAAGCTTGGTTGCACATATGTATATATGTTTTAAATTCAATAAGTGTAAACCTTGCTTATCTACAATCCATGTCATATTTATGTTCAAACATGCATTTTTGGACTAGGAGATTTACATAGGAAGTATGATTTGAATGACCTATAGTTATCTCCATGACATGATGATTCTTAATGACATGCTTTAAAATTGAAAAGCATGAGTTGTTTTTAACATGCTAATGACATATGAAAAGCATGAAATTCGAATGACATGCTCAAATGAAAAAGCATGAATTGATTATTGCAATTTTTAAATGCAAAACTTGTGTGAAATAGCTTATGAGACTCAAAATGAATAAAGGATCTTGTATCCGTTTAAAAGATTTTAAAATCCAAATGTCTCTCTTTCTTTATTGGTTGAACATGGCTACTAACATACGGATACCATCTGGAAAAATCGAATAGGGTGCAAAGTCGCTCATGCCATGTTTCGCTTATAAAGTTGGATATAGTTGCTCATAAATTAAAATCAATGAAAACTCTATATCCTTGCTTCTCTTATGACATTGGTGAAATTGGTTTGAATTCTTATTAGAAACCTTTGTCATTTGTTTTGCCAAATACCATTGTATTTTGGACTTGAATGCTACATGTCTTGTATGCAAAGCATTTTTGATTCACACATTTTATCAAAATAAATCTCTTTGTTTCTCTCCATTTGATAGAGTTGCATAAAGTGCATTTAATGAATATGCAAATGACTTGAATGCTATCATCTCTCTTTGCTAAGTGACCCGATTGGGGACTACTCCTTTGCCTATATCATGACAAAAAGAGGAAGTAGATTGGTGGTAAGGGGAGTTGCAAATTGTGGTAGCAATTATGCATGTTGGGGAGACAATACATTGAGGGGGAGTAACCCTTTGAGGGGGAGCATTGCATTCATCAAACATAGCATGATGTTGTTTGTTCTACTTAAATTTCTAGAATGCAAATGCTTGTTTATGATCTCACTTGATTCATCTCACTTTTTACTTGAATTGGATAGTATAGAAACTTTGCTTTCAGGGACTGATTATTCTACAAGAGATTGAAGACTTCAAGATTTTTTTTAAAGAAACATCTCTTTGTTATGTAGATAGTCATTGTTGACCTATAGTTTCTAATTTTTTTGTGAGGAACCAATGTGAGTGGTGGTTTTGTCACGAAATAGCCAAAGGGGGAGATTGTAAGGATTCCCATATCTTGATTAGCTTATTTCGTGGACAAACCACGTGTTGGGGATTGTATGTAAGGGTAGCTTAAGTGATTGATATTCAAGCTCAAGACCCTCTCATGTCCTCAAGGTTGATAAGCACCAAAGGTAAACTTCTATGTGCTTAATTTGCTTTGAAGAGATTAGTTGCACACACACATTCACATCTCATGCATAATTCATTTTCTTGTATGTTTTGTATGTGTTGTTATTATGTGCTCATTAATGCTCATTAACATCTCTTCTTGCATGCTTTTCATGATTGCATCTTGTATGACCAATGCCATGCCATGCATGTTCTTAAGATTTCATACATAGTGACAGGCGTTGTATAAAGCTCTGTTCGCACAGCACCCATCCTGACTTGGTTGAAAATGCATCAGGTCTGATGCAATTTTGGAAGGCGCTATACGAGCGTTGTTCGTACAGCGCCCCTCTGTTTTCCCGAGAGAACAGAGTGGGGGCGCTGTACAGGCGCTCTACGTACAGCGCCCAAGGCAAAAATAGGTGTCACTTTTCAAAACGACTACACTTTGGTTTGACACCCTATATATATGCCACTTTGACTTTAGGTAAATCAAGTGAGTTGATTTTCAGATTTCATACTTAGAACATTTTTCAAGCAAAGAAAAATACAAAAGAACTCACCGTTAACCACTCAAATCAAATCCTTTTTGCATCAAATTTCATATTGCATCTTCTATGACTATATAGAATGCATCCATGATTGGGTTTGCATCATCACAACTTGCTTGGTAAGATTTTGATTAAGTTCATCTTATTTTAGTATTTTTACTATCAAGCTATTCTCTTTTAATTTACTTGTATGTTTTTGATCATATGATAAATACAAGAATAGAGAATTAATTGTGATGAATTGATTGAGTGTTGTATTGTGATAGCTAATTAGGTTTTTGATTAATCTTGATTAGCTAAGCTATTTGACATGTCATCTAGCTCTTGATATCTAGGGTTGATTTAATTGAATATATCATCATCCTAGATAAGCATCTAAAGTTCCCTAGCCTTGTTTGTTATTTGAATATTCATACATATTCACATAGGTTGCATAATCACTTCATAGAGAATTAAGTCTTGAGGCTAAGATTACTTAGGCCTCAAGCAATTGGACTAGAGCCACTTTTAAAGGCCCGCATGGTAAAAGTGGGGGGTTATTGACCTGAGTGTTAGACGAGGTCTACATAGGTTGTAAACTCCATTTCAATTAGTGGATTTCGAGGTTCGAGTGTGGCTCACTAAACAGCCCGTGGTTTTTCCCAATGGTTGGGTTTCCACGTATACATCAAGTGTTATTTAAATTCCGCACTATATTACACTTTCTTGTATTTTTGACTAGTAGGGGCATTTTCGTAAAATTGACTTGCATGCGAAAATTAGGTAATAATAGCTAAAATCTATTCACCCCCCCTCTAGATTAATATATTTAGAACACGCCTCTAGAACTTTCGTTATTGCTTGTTGAAACGATGGAGATCTGGAAATCCATTGGATCTAAAAATATAAAATAATTAATTTTTTATTTTATTTTTCTAATTTTATTTTTCTGTTTTTTAATATTTTTTAATCTTAATTTTTAATATTTAAATTAACAATAATGCTACACATCCCACATTTTTCATCCCAACACATTGTGGTAGCCAAAAATAGCTTTTGGGCCCAACACTTAAGTCCTAAACCATTTCGTGTTGAAACCGGTTCAGGCCCACATATAACGGGTCAACCCAAGGCTTACATCAGTAAGACTTAGCCATTTAAAGCTGAGTCAAATGTCAATTGCAGAAGGTGGGCAATGTTTGATTCAGAGGTGGAGGAAATCTCTCCAAGAATCTCTCATACAATCAAACTCTGATCAGGTAAACTGAAGAAGATAGGGGACCTATAAGCAGACCCCTGGGGACCACGGAAAAACTCACTGAAAATCATCACCAATAACAAGCTTACTAGTTTCTCAAAACTTTACTCATTAATATTCTGGCCACCGGAACCCGATTTCGCATTCGATTACGGTTCAACCATAACAAACGCTCAGCCTAAGCGCACCTTTGAGTTTTGGTTTTGATTTGTTGGATTGAGTTTTAGTTTTTGTTTGTAAAGTTTATTTTTGAATTGTGTTTGGGGGTTGAGAAATTGAAAGAGAAAAAAAAATTATTGATTTTATTTTTTTGTTTTCTTTGTCTTTTCTGTTTCGTTTTTTAATTATTAATTTAAATAATAAAATGGGTAACTAGGGGCACTTTAGTCATTGTGGGTTAAAATTGTGGTCAACGGTTAGAGTTAACGGAAGGCAACTAACGGCAAGGAACGTTTGTGTAATTATGGGCAAAAGTTCCATATGCATGCAATTATGCCTAAACTTAGGGGACGTTTGTGCAATTAGTCCTTATTATTTAAAAAAAAAAATCAAAACAGAAACACTTGGAAGCTATTTTAATCTATTCGAAATAATATTTTATTCTAAGAATAGTTGCAACCACCGTCAGGCATCAGACTACAACTACAGCATGGAATTCACAGAATTTATGTACAATTTTTCTTACTGTCATCAGCAACCCTCCTCAATTCTGCACAATCAAACATCTTCCCAATTTGGTTCAGGAACTACTTTCATGGATTTCCAAAGATGCACTACGGCAGCGTCGTTTCTTCAAGCTCACCTGAGAATTAAGGAAGCAGTGATTATATTATTGTGAAAGGAATATGAACTGCACTTACCCTGCATTTGGTTATGATCATGACATTCCTCAAATGTTCAGACTTTCCAAAGATACATACATATATATAGATATATATATATATACCATCCTAATTACGAATTTCAAAATGAAAAAAGATGGTCTTTAAGGAGACAAAACTCAATTCATAATTCATTTTCTGCTGCTACATATGCATCTATTGTAATTAAGCAGCTATCAGATGATCCAAGACTCAGTTCAAGGTCTATATTGGATTGTTAGTTAGAGAGTTCAATGCACATGTGACATGCCACAAGTAGAGAACAATTAAATAAAGCTTATTTGGATAAAAAGTAAAGTTACCAAACCTAAACTCTCATTGGACTACATGGTGATAATGGATTTTTTAATGTTTATAGATCCTGCGTCTAGCATCAATTTACTTGAAAAATGAAGTTTTATGGGGAAAAAAGAAACAATGAAAGTGACACAAGCACATCATATGAATGTAAATAAACTTTCACAATATACCTTCGAAGCTTTAGGGGGTAACGAAGCCTGTCGCACAGGCTCCCTTAGCTGTTGAATCTCTCGAAGCTGGTTCACTATCTCCTCCACAAGTTTCAATTGGGCATTTACACTATCCCTGTGCTCTGTGGGGAAAATCAACTTCTCTTTTCCTTCTTGCACTCTTCTTAGTCTTTCTCTGAGAAATTCAATTTCAGTGTCAATCTTCAACCTTTCACAATTGGCTGCAGGTAAAGAACTCCTAGCTGAGTCTGAAGGCAAGTTTTTACTTTGCGAATTACTCAACACAGGCACCCTATTTCTGTGATTGTGCTGATTGGTTTCTGCTCTACTCGCACTTGACACGTCACCAATCAAGATCCCAAATTCAGTTGCAGCACAATTTGAAAGTCCACTTCCATTACCACTTTCCTCCTTAAGTTTTGTTTTATCATCAATGACATGAACATCATAAACAATTGGCTCTGAATCAGGCATGCAACTGTGCAGATTGCTACTGACTTCAGTCCCAGGTTCGTTATCTTTCTTGAGCTCGTTTCCACAATACGAAAGATTGTTCTTAATGTCACTGCAAGTTTGGGGTGCCTCAGAAGACGAAGCCTTGTAAGTGGAAGACAGGTTTGCCTTATTTTCCGCTTTGTTCTTACTGACTGATTTAATATTCTCAATCTCCTGCACCACCGGTGGGGGATCCTCATTCCAATCAAGTGAACGTAAAGGCTTTTGTCCCCATTCGCTGTCAGACTGCACATTCCCTAAACTCTTCATCTGCCTATAAGCTTCAACTTCTTTCTCGAGAAAATGATTCTCCCTCTCCCTCCTTACAAGAATCTCTTTTAGGATGTTCATCTCTTCTTCCTGGTATGCAAAATTTTCTTCTATCATGCAGTGATACTGCCTTGCTTCCATTTCTATCAAGGCCTTATCTTCCTGCAGACGCAATATCATGGCCATAGCTTCATCAGCAGCAGTCGCAGCTGCAGCTCTCTCTTTCTCTAACTCTGAGTGAAGAACAGCACAAGCAGCTTTCTCCATTTCAAGTGCTTCTTCCAACATTCTGACATCACTTATATCATTGTCTTGAGATTTGCAAACAAATTTTTCAATGGAAGATGGACCATTGTATTTGACTTCATTTTTCTCAAAATTGGGCCATGTTGCAGCATTTTGATTATCTAAAAAGGGCATGTCCATGGACAAGAACAATAGTATTAATTCTTCCAACACATTGATATTTGACTTTAATAAGACAAAGTATACGATCCAATCATATAATTAAACAAAAACTAACATCTGAAATTTAAAATAAAACAAGATTAGGTAAATCTCTTACTCACCTGGAAGACCATCCTCTATCCAATCACTCCCATAGGAAACCAATTGCGATTGGAATTTTCTGTATCCAAGAGTAGATCTCTTCCTGCGACGAATACCATATTTTTGCTTCTGGTTCACAATCTTCTTCCCCTTAGTATCAAACCCACTTTCTCTATCAGCAGCCAAGTAATGACTTGAAAATGAACTGGTAGAGGCTTCATTGTTCTCCAATTCAAGAACCTCATTACAAGAATTGCGAGGTTGGTGTTTAAACCAAATCAAATCAAAAGGGAATTTGCTCTTAATCAACATCTGAACAGAAGAGATCCTTCTTATTGGCTCATCAACAAGCAGTTTATGCCAACATATATAGCTGTTCTGGTACCCAAGAAGCCCAGTGCAAGGGCATGGCAAGTAGATTCCAAATTTGGAAGCAAAAAATGCAAAAGCTGATCCACACAGCAAGAAATAAGCAATAACAAGGTCAATAAAAGCTCCTATTAAACCACACAACGTCCATGTCTGAATCTGAAAAGCCATCACCATTCACCAAGCCAAGAATATGCAATTGAAACAGAAGCCAAAAAAGAAGGAAAAAGATCTTCTACTTGTAGAGAAAATAAAGCGGAAACTTAGGATCATAGCGCCAAACTAGTTTATTTATAATTGTTGAGTGAAGACTGAAGAATAAATGGATAGTTGGTAAGGCAGGTGAAAAAGTCACAGAAAAAACCGGAGAACAGGAATGGATGGAAAGAAGGAAGGAAGGAAGGAAGTGGAAATAGGAGCAAATTAAAGAAAATTTATTATTACCACTCCCACCACGTGGCCGCCAACCGATTGCTCATAAATCATAGTGCGAACCGCCAAGCAATTTCATGCTTTACATTAGGTTAAGTTTGTGCAATTTCGTCGGATATAAAATCCTATTACCTCATAATTTTCAATTTCAATATGAAGAAAACATATGGCATGTAAACTCAAACATATACTACATAAATATCATAAGAATTGAGCAATTTGATAATAAAATAACTGGTTTGATGCAAAATTATTGTTTCTAACACAATCATATTAATCTCTTTTCACCAAACAAGCATCCAATTATATTATGAGAGAAAACCAAAAGTAACCATCTAAAACATTAAACTTTTGTTTATAACCACTTTTGAAATTATAATTGTTAATAACCACTTTTTTGAGAAATTACCTCAATACCCATATATATATAAACCCTAAAAACCAAAAGTGGAAGTTCAAACCAAAAACAACAGCAAAGATCGTTTTCAGCGAGAGAGAAGAGAGACCCTACTAGAAAAGACCCCACACGTCGCCGGAAAAGACCCCACCAGTCACCAGATAAAACCCCACCAATTGCCGCCTCCCAGAGAAAACCCCACTAGTCGTCGGAGAAGATTGTTTGTCGGTTTGTAGGTATGATTTTCTCTTCGCTTCGATTCATGTTAAGAACATGTTAAGGGAACTTTGCTGAAATCGGCTGATAGAGTTTTGATTTCAACAATATCAACAATTAAGAAGAGTATCAATAGTTAGGGCTAGTATTTTGTATAAATTGAGACTGGATTTTGGAGTTTCGTTTGAATACAAACTTGAAAACCTAACCAAAATGTCGAATGATTTAACCCTAAACTTGAAATCTTTGCTTAATACTTGAAATCTTTCCTTAAATTCGCATAAAACTTGAAATGATATTAAAAAAAACTTGAAAATCTTGTTTTAAATCTGTAGCATAAAACTTGAAATCATGCTTTATCTTTGGCAAAAAACTTGCAAATCATGTTTTGTTTTTCCTCTATTCTTTGTTCCTCGTTTGTGACCTTTTTGGCTTGTTGAATAAAGTGTGGTTGTTCCAAAAAGGAAAAAAAAAAATGTAATCTTATGGTAAATAAACTTGTTAACTATAAACATTGAGTAATTTTTTTAAATATAATGCAGATGGCCAACGACGGAGAGAATTTGGTTTACAAGCATCCAAAGGATAATTGGTTTGATGCTCGAGTGAACATTTACTGTAAATTGTCTAATTTGACAATTATTAGAGATGCTATGGATAGGGTTGGCATGTTACGACGGTGGGAGCAGGGTGTTTTCAAACAGTTTTTGACAATGGGTAAAGAGTTTTTTAGTGGTAAGCTTTGCCACATATTGCTATGCAGAGAGTTGAATTATCCTGGTGCGCGCCTTGACGAGATGTGGTTTCGGGTAGGTCAACGTGTAGTTAAGTTTGGAAAGGAGGAGTTCCTCTTTGTCACAGGATTGAGGTTTGAACCGATGCTAGAGAGTGTTAAGTCCCTATCTAAAGTTGCACAAGGTAGCGTACATCACCGATACTTTGGAGGATCCCTCACTCCCCTAAAGGATATTTTAGGTAGATTAAGCAGAGAGGGGTTTGACGAGGCTGAGGACGTTATTAAGTTGGGATATGTGTATTTTCTGTGCCACATTATGCTTGGTCGGGAGTACCGGTGGAAGGTACCTGATTGGATATGGGGTTTGGTTGAGGATATCACAGCGTTTGAGGCGTTCCCTTGGGGTGCGTTTCGTACGTAGATGGGACAGGACAACATGGGACGGGACGAGATAAGACAGGACAGGATATGTTATTCTGTATTGTGTTTGGAAGGCCTGGGATAGGACTGTGTACTGTACTGTCATGCGTTTGGTATGGCTGGGACAGGACTGGACAAGAGGTTCAAATGACCAGAGTGCCCTTCTTGTCTTGTCCCATGTTCGTTACCACATAATACTGACATATGGGACAGGAAAAGTTAGTATTTATTTGATTTTAATAAATAAATATTTTTATATATCATATTTAACAAAAATAATAATATTATAACTGAAAAATAATATAATTAATAATTTTTTGTAAGAAATGTTAGTTATTTTTTTTCAAATAATAATAACAATAACATCCAATAGTTTAGATGTCTCCTAATATCAACAAAAATTTGTCATTTTGGCTAAGTTTGGAGGATCAAATTTCATTTAAGAGGTTCGAAAGATAAAAATCAATTAATAATATTATAGCCCATTCCCTCAATTTTTTTAATAAAATTATTATTAAATTGTACATGCTCGTAATTATGAATAATAGAAAGACAAATAAGTTTTAGATACATGTAATTACTGATTACATGTAAATCATAATCATGACATGCAATTCCAAGTTTTAATTATTCAACCACACATCTTTTATTTTTGTATAATAGTAAATTATTGGTAACACTTAATAACATGATCTAACAAAAAAGTTAATGTAATATAAATGTTTACAAACATAATAAGATAATCCATGACACATACATGTTCATAATTCCAACAAAATATAAGTTTCAAACATGTTCATACAAATCAAATATAAAAGTGTTCACTCCTCTAAAATTGCCTTTATGAAATCTAGCTTGTAGGAGTCATTCAAGCCATTCCAAATGCGTAACTGATTTGACTTATTTCCAAAGTACATAGCAACTCGTATCACTTGCATACGATCAAGACCCATACCCTCTAGCTCAACACCTAAACGGGTCATTGCATCTCCTCCCGTAATAGCCTTAGTCAAAGAAACCATACTAGAAAAACTTCAAACAACATACAAATCTGAAATCTTAATTATTATAATTAAGTTTGTTGAATTTTTTTTAAAAAAAATAAAGACTACTTTTCCACATTTTGATCAAAACTGCTTTTACATAATCAAAAGTTCTTAATTAGCTATACAGACAACAAGAATATATATATATATATATATATATATATATATATAACACATACCCACATTAAAAAAAATAAAAATTAAAAGCCTAAATTTAAAAATAAAACTCACACTTTTACCAAGCTTGGCCATATACCAAGCAGCTGCAACAAGTGATCATCCATGATCAAATTGAGAGATTTTTGTTGATTATTAATATTCAATTCAAAGAAACCATGCTAGAAAAACTTCAAACAACATACAAATCTTAAATCTTAAATCTAAAAATAAAACTCACACTTTTGCCAAACTTGGCCATATACCAAGCAGCAGCACCGCAACAACCCAAGTCAATATGTATTATGTTTTTATCATAATTTCCTTGTCATTTCCTCCAAGCTGAAATTTATGCAACAACCCAGCCCACCAAACCAAAACAAGCACCCAACAACCCCATCGAAAACAAAGAGAACAGATGCAACAGGACAATTTAAATGTAACTATTGAAGATCAAAATCCTACTAGATTACTGGTCAAATCATTATCAGAGCAATTTAAATGAGAAACACATGCTAATTGACACGCCCCGAAACGGTCTATAATAAAGTATCCCCGACGGTGCCAACAACTTGATCGGCGCACGCGGGACACATGATAGTTCTATAAACTATCGTAAAATAAATGGGGCGCGTATGTTTTTCCGCAAGCGCACGGATCGTTACGATGGCATAGCGGCAAGTACGGTTCGTTCCCAGGGAGATGGATTCGTTAACTGTATCTAGTTCTAGTGTTTATTAAAGCATGTAAAAAGGAATGCGGTGTGGTGTGTGCGGAAATGTAAATTAATTAACTAAGGTAGAAATGTAGCCGGGTGTCTTGGCTATCTAATTAATCTACTCCTAATTAAGTTAATCTACTCCTAGAGGCAAGACACCCAAACTACGAAAATAAAGGTGGCTGGGAGAATAGCAAGATATATAATACATATGGGAAATCGGTTCACCAAACATACTATGCAATTTATATGGATTGTTTATCATGTAAATCCAATTAATTCAGTAAAGGGTTCGTTCTCTTGATTAAGGAAATTACCCCGAAATCTTGATTAGGGAATTCCCGAAATCATGTACTCACTTTCCAATCGGAAAAGTGATTGTGTCTAGGGTTTAGACCCATTAAGCACAAGAACTTATGAACCAAAACTAAAGTGGCATAGTTATGCACACCTAAGCTATTTCCATTCCATATAGCTAATAGCCGAATTTATACCCGGAATGGAAATCCGAGCACAAACTCAACTCTTAATCACTCTAATCACTCTAAACACATACATAGTAAATCATACATCAACATACATAAACAAATGATATATTTGATTACAACTACTCCTAATCATTTAGTTAATCTACTCCTAATCTCATTCATCATACATATTAACACATAATTATCCATACATATGAATATCAGAAAAAGAGCTTAATCACTATACAACTAAGGAATGAATCAATACCAAATCAAAGCATAAGAACAAACATACATATATTAACATAAGTGTAGGTTACAAATATTCCCAAATGAAATTACACATCAATAGAAATACAAAGATGAGCAAAGTAAAGAAATCACCCTTGAAGACAAGCCTCCAAAAGCTCTTCCTTTCTATGAACTCCTATGGCTCGGTTTTGACACACAAGCCTCTCCTTTCTCTGCATCTCTACTCTCCATGGAAGGCTTTCCATGGAGGAAAATCCCCCATGGAAGGCTTGGAGTTGCCTTCTCTCTTTTGTGATGATCAATCCAAGAAAAGTGTTTCTTGGAGCAAAGTTGGGTGGTGCACACGTTGAAAGAGAGGCAAAAGGGATGTATATATATGGTGGCAAGTTTTGGGCATGAATGGGGTGTGAAAAGACTGAAATGCCCCTGAAAATATCATGATTTTGGCTCGGTCAGGGGTAAGGCGGGTTCATGCAGCGGGCAATGTCTAGCCGCACGAACCAGCCTTGGCCTTGGCGAGCTTGGACGGCGGGCAATGTCCAGCCGCACGAGCTAGCGGGAATCTAGGCGGGTTCGTGCGGCGGGCAATGTCTAGCCGCACGAGCTAGCCTTGGTCCTCGGCGGGCTTGGACGGCGGGCAATGTCCAGCCTTGGACTTCTTCACACAAAATTGCCCTATTTTGCCCACTTTCAGTACAAACACCTTCCATATGGGATATTTACCTGCACATAGCTAAAACACACATTATTTACACAAAAGTGCTCGGAAACGAACACAAAAGATAGGAATAGGGAGCGCTAAATGTGAACATTTGGAGCGCGATCACTAATCAAAGCATTTCAGTATTGGACCAAAAATCGGACCAAAAATCAGACCAAAAGTTTACCAGGTTTATTTTTATGCATATATTCTCTCTATGTTTAATGTGTGTGTTCATGCTTCTTTTAGGAAATGGGGCTGGCGCCCCTTCCCTCAAATAAAATTTTTATTTTTTATTTTTTTTTCACTTTGCCTCCCCTTAAATATTTTGTTTTAGTATTAACAACTCTCTAAACTTAAATTTCTGATTCCACCCTTGTTTTTATGTAATAACAGATATATGTATATGCTTGATGAATATATGTGATCGATTTTCTTTTTGAACTCTTCCACATTTTCAAATATATATATATGCTTGGTGAATATATGTGATTGATTTTCTTTTTGAAGTCTTCCACATTTTCAAATATATATATATGCTTGGTGAATATATGTGATCGATTTTCTTTTTGAACTACAAAGTCAAATATATATATATGATTGATGAATATATGTAATCGATTTTCTTGACATGCAAATTTTATATACATTTTGTAAGAAACAGATTCAAGACAGAGCATCGGCGACAAGTACTGGTGGAAACTCACCAAATTCAAGACGCGATAGAGAGAGGGAGAGAGCAGCGAACCCCGACGTCGGCAATAGAAAACTGAAGAGAAGACAATAAAAAACTAAAGAGAGATGGATTTGAAGCTAAATACAAGTATAAATCAAGTAAGCACACAAGCAATCATCAATTCCAACCATCCAAACCAATTTCTCACAAAACAAAACCCTAGCCCAAACCCTAGATCAAATTCGATCTAAATAGAGAAAGAAGAAATAGATTTTTGTTAAATCAAAGCACAAATTTAGATTGAGAGTAGACTACATACCTATTCGTTGAAGATTCGAGTTGGTTCGAGTTGATTCAAGCAAAATAAGGAGATTTGAGTGGATTTCGGCCAATGGCAACAAGAACAATCGAGAGATAGGTAGATAAGGAAATGAGAGAAAGAAAGGGAAAATAGGTTTTCGTTTTTGTGATATATTAGACGGGATTGTAATTTTTTGAAGAGGGCAAAATTATCTTTTTGGTGCTTGTCCCATGCCATGGGACAAGTTGGCCGAGGGTATTAGGTGGGACAGTTTTTTGGGATTTCTGTCCCACCTTGTCCCATTCAGTCCCATGCAATGGTCGCGTCAAACGCGGGACAAGAACAAAGTGTCCCACGTTGTCCCGTCCCGTCCCGCGTACCAAACGCACCCTTGGGGAACTTACAATTACAGTGTTACCATATATTGGCTTGGTAAAGCCCTCAACGATAGGAGAAACGGGAGGAAACAAAATAGAAATTACAGTACATAGCAGGATTTAGGTTACAATGTGTATGGATTTTCGTGGGCATTGATGGTTAGCTATCTTGTACGTTGATTTTTGTTTTTTGTTTTGAGTTCTACATGTGTAACAATCCTAATTTGTTTCATTTGCTATTGTTTCAATATTGGGCGATGGAGGCCATCCCGGTTTTGACTGGTTTGGTTGGAAAGCAGAGAAGGGGGAGAAGGGGGCATGGATTTCCATGATTAACGAGATGGTACTGCCGAAGAAACCGCCATAATTGGAAAAAAAAAATTCACTGACGAGGTAAGCACATATATATAATAATATATATATTTTAGACATGGTACGTTAATGACCATTCGTTCCTCTCTTTGCAATGACCGACTACTACCTTGCCCAAGTAAGTAGGGTTCTTCCTGCTTGCTCACGTCTGTCATTAAACCATCACTGCAGCATATCTCTCAAGAACTCCATCGCTGCAGTAATAGGCAACCTCCGAGCCTTCTAAATACAATTATTCAACACCTTTGTAATGTTTGTGGTCATCATGTGATACCTTCTTCTAGGACATTGGGAACGTGACTATCACTTAGCCAATGGACATCAAATAGTCATATGTTCCTTGGTGAAATTTTTTGATTTCATCCATTTCTAAGTCGAATTGTCTGGAGGTGGAACAATATGCTGCCTATAGTAAATATCAAGCGCTTCTTTTCGTCTATTTAATCTAGTCTTCAAGCTATATTTCAGATGGAAGAAACAAATACAGTGAGGAACATTGGGGTATACAATACTCACTGCTTTAGCAATGCTGGCATGACGATCGGAAACCAATAACATCCTTTTAACTTCCCTAATTGCCCCTCTCGCAGTCGTTCCAAGAACCATATCCAAGAGTTTTCTACCTCACCATCACTTACACCAAAAGCTATAGGGGATGCATGCTCATCTCCATCTTTGCACGATGCTACATATATAACCCCCTCGAATGCACCCTTCAAATGACTGGCATCAATGACAATGACCAGACGTATAATTGTTTGAAACCCTTTAATGCACTGAGCAAGTGAAAAGAAAGCATACAAGAAATTATTGTTTGCATATATGTGAATTGTCGTCAAGGTGTCAGGATTTGTTACTTTTAACAAATGAAAGTAAGCAGGCAACAACTGGTATAAATCCTTAGGTTTCCCGTACATAACATTCTTAGCATGCTCATTTGCCTACCATGCTTTGGTGTACAAAAGTTGCACACCGTACTGCTCGCACATTTCCGTAATTATATCAATTGTTCTAATGGTGTGGCCATTGGTGTTCAATTTTAGGACATACATCTCTCTATCGACAATGGCACTCACTTTACGGAAGTGTGACTCATAGGTGTCCAAACTGCATGTGTGGCCATGTGTGAATTTCCTGACAACCCAATATGTGCAACCATCCCTACATGTGGCTCTAAGTGTGAAATCAAAATTGATGTCATTACAACTAGTCTCAAATCGGTACTTTGTCAACAGTCTGATTCTTGGATTAAACTTCTCATTTAGAGCATATTTACTAAACTCATTCTTTAACTTCTATTTGGTATCGAAAATCTGTCCTTTGAAAAAAGGGCCACCTTTTAGGTAGAATATGCAGCACTGTTCAAGCTAATGGAATATTGGTCTACAAATGAAACAACCCAACGAGATGGTATAACATTATATGTCTATATGTATGCACCACACTACCCCTGATTCTACCTCTAATTATGCCCCCGAGTGTTTGTGTCTACATCATCTTGACCGTCTAGATCATTGTCATCGTCAGGGCTGGTGAAAACTTCTTGCGATTTATGAATCTCATCACCATCCGACGAATACGAATCATTGGCGTCTACTCTCTTTTGTTCATCGAAAATAAATGTATCTGGAATGCCATTGTCACCATCCCATATGGGAACCTCCGGTCTAAGTCCAAATTGTTGGGTAGTAGAAACCGACTCAGTTGCAAATGGAGGAGAAGAAGGTGCAACATAGACTCTAATGGGAATCGGTGATCTCTGTAGAGGTACTGTTGGCTAATCCCTAACATCTCATGCAACTTTCTCCACGAAATCAACATATACCTCTGGAACAACCGTTTGACCAAGTAAAAGGAATCTCACATTAGTGTCACGTTGTAATTGGTGCTTTCGTCGACCACTCTCTGTCTTAACCAAACTGGTTATGATTACATCATACAAAGTTCTATCACAATTGGTGAATTGGTATACCAAGTTCTCTAACTCTAAATAATTTAAATGAATCGACACCACCTCAACAAATGTATCACCACCAACATATTGTAAATCATCCTACTACCCACCATAGTTGATTACCAGCTTGTAATCCATTTACCTAAAAAAAAATTGATTTCCAAAATAAATTGTAAGATTTCAAGTTTTTCATAAAAGTTCCAGTTTTCTAAACATTTCACGTTTTCTGTGGTATAAAACTTGAAATCATGCTTTAAAACAGATCTCAAGTTTTCTAAACTCGAACCCGTGAAACTTGAAATCTTATGGAAAATCTTGAAAGTTTATTGAAATCGATTCTTCACCAAAACACACATAAACTGATGCATTAAAGCTAAACCCATGTTAAAGTAACTATTTGCAACTCAATTAATAAACAAATGAATGATACTTACCGATTTAGAGCAAACCAGATTATGAGATGAATGATATTTTCTTCAGGAGACTTCGTGAAATCTTTAAAGCGATTATTGTTAGGATTATGCTCAATAGCAAGAGTGTAATGTTGTAATTAACAATCTTTTTCATATTAATAAAGTGATTTCTGGTTTAACAAATCGTATAGCATTTATAGTTTGATATTATAATTGTCAAAGTAAATAATCATAAGGTCTAAAGACTATGGGAAAAGAAGAATTGTTCGTACATCTGGATATGTATGTGGTAGACACAATTCTTTAGTTAGTCTTGAATAATGTTCACAACTTAAGTTAAAGGTTGGGCACCTTTATCTTGTTAAAGTTGTAGAATTCTTTTGCTAGCATTTGAGTGGGATCAAATAAGATATGATGAGTCTAAAATCATCGGAGTGTCTTCGAGC
Source organism: Acer saccharum (assembly GCA_030490815.1). Classification (NCBI taxonomy): domain Eukaryota; kingdom Viridiplantae; phylum Streptophyta; class Magnoliopsida; order Sapindales; family Sapindaceae; genus Acer; species Acer saccharum. The sequence goes on from CM059870.1 coordinate 21,811,655, forward strand.
AAAAGGATCTAGTGCACTGGGTGCATTGAACTGGATCACAATGAAATACTTTATCTATAACCGTCAGTAGATAAAAGTCTTTTCATTATCAGGACAATCGGAGAGTCTATCTTAATCCTGAGATAAATGATGGACTTATGGTTGCAAGTGATATCATTTGAGTTATCAATGAGTACGATTATATCGCATAGTCTATCCTCGATAGTTTGGTGATATTCATTTGTTAATCGATAGAGGACTTCATTTATAGATATGGACATCGTGGCTCCATTTAATTAAATGAGAGTATAATATCATCATATGGATGTTTTGAGGTAATTGGATATTAAATCTCAACGTTGAGTTTTCGATAGTGTCTATTGAAAACATGGCTTCTGGACAAGTCAAAATATCCAAGTTCAAAACGTGGTCATATGAGTAAATATGGTAACTTGGAGAGTTATAGGCGGTCTATGAACTCTTGGCGATTACTGATATTAATCACGAGGATACACTATCTCCAATATGATTGTCTAGGGTATGAATGAGGAGCATCTTCCTTTTCTATCTTTATTTAAGAGTTCAATTTTAGCTCTTTAGTGGAATGAGTTAAAATTAATGGATCGGACCTAAGTGAATCATTTGTTGATTGTGATTAGGTTATGTCTATTGAAGCTTAAATTTAGATGGCCCGCCAAGATCCCCAATCCACACGGACTTGCATGGATCACTTGATATATTCTACCGGACCAATTTAAGGGTCCATCTAGAATTGCATTTAATATATTAAGAATATAATTTGCACATTATTTTAGTAATGGGCTGCTCAATTATATTAATATATTAATGAAAGACATGTAGGCTTGTTTCTTTTAGTAAGAATGGGTCTAGTTCACATGTGGGCTTTTTATTTAAAGTCCAATGGATTAAATGAAATAAGAAAATAATATTTTGGCCCATTTACTCTAAGTGGGGCGACAAGGGTTAGTTTAACCTAATATATTATTTTGTTTCATTGTTTTAATTAAATAAGAATTAATTAATTTATTAATTAATTGTTTAATTAAAGAAACAAATCTTTTCTAATCAGGAAATATATTTCCTAAAAGTAAAAGTAAAAGACTTGTTTGATAAGGAAATAAATAATTAGTTTTATTTATTTAATCAAATAAGAAGTCTTTTTATTTAGTCAGTAAAAGAATAGAATAAAATATCTATGAGTTAGATTAGGGTTTGAAGTCTAAAAAGTTGAAAAGAATTAGGGTTGAATTTCGGTCACCCTATATAAGTGACATGATGAAATTCGGCCAACTCTAATACACAACCACATAGAATTTCGGCAACCCTAAAGGAGAAAGGAAGAAAAATTCGGCCACCCTATATTATTCTTGCTATAGGGTTCGGCCACCATACATGTGTTCATATGTTCATGATACAAATTTCTTCTTCTTCTCAATTCATAGAAAGCTTTTTATTCTACTAAAACAAAAAGGAGTGTTAGATTATTCTTTGATAGTATACTATTTGCTTATTCATCAATAAGCTTGTGTATACGATATCGATCTAGGTTCACGCGAGTTTTGATCATTAGATTGAGAACTCAAAAGTGACCGGAATAATCTTAGTCATTCTTTTGATTGTTTTTGTGACTAACAAAGAAAAGAAAAGTTTGTTTTGTCCATTCACAGGTTTGCAATTCAAAGAAAAGGGAGACCACGCTCCTAGGTGATCCACGTTCGTGCTAGGAATGAAGATCTTGCGGATTACCATCGACGTAAGTCAATCGGATCACGCGACAAAAGGTATTCTACTTTTTGTTATTGTATATGTATGTTTAATTAATTAAAGGGTTTAAGGTTCATAAAGGAAAAATTTTTAAAACATACTAAATCTATTTTTTAGTCTCGCTTCCGCTGCGTGTACTACGGTATTTTTCCCTACAATTGGTATCAGAGCCTAGGTTGAACCCTTTTTAATTAATTAACGTATATATACGTGGATCTATTTCTTTTTATTGTGATTATGCATGTTTAGAAAGAGATGGCACTCTAGGTATTCAAATATATAATTACATGTGGATGTATGGATTTATATATGTTTGTGTGGATTGTTATTGCTCGATTTTGGTCCTAGATTTTCAATGTAAATTTTGTTATGGAATTGTAACAAGAAGGGTGGTCTATCATCGCCATAATTCCTTCTTGGTAGATTGCTAGGTTTTATTTATTTTTTTATATATAGGTGCAGTATTTTTTTTATACTACTGCAGTTTTTTTTTAATTTTTATTATGTGCAGTTTTTTGTATGTAAAAAGGTATTGCAGTGATTAAAAAAAAAAAAAAAATTACTGCAGTATTTTATTTGTTTAAATACTGCCGTAATATATTTAGGTCTTGAAGATTCGAAGACACGATGAAAAACGAAGCAACCGGAACCGAGAACGAGCACCGTGCGCACCCTAGGAGTGGATTGGGCTGCGCATGGCAAGCCCAAGCTTGGTGGGCTGCGCACGGCAGCCCTGGAGTCGTCATGGGCTGCGCACAGCAGCCCCTTAGTGGGGTTGTGAGTTGTGCACGCCCGTGGGTTGGGCCGAAGGATGAGCGTATGGTTGATGGGCCACTTGAAGAACTTGTATTCCTAAACAATTGTAATTTTACTTGTTTTTCTAGGATGGGCCAAAATTGTTGCTATTTAATTTATGCTTAAATATTACAATATTTGTTATTGTATGATAACATGACATATAGAATAGGAGTGCCACGCATATATCTCTTTTGGTATGAACATGCATTGAATGATTTAGGTATCTAAATTGGCATCTAGATAACTCGGTAAATCATTCTATGGGATTTAATCACACGCCTTAAATAATTGAGTGGGAGAAGGTGTTTTTGTAACACCTATGGCCTCCAAGGTTAGTTGAGCTTTATTATTTATTGGTAATCCCCCCAAGGGGCGTCCATGAATGGAATTTAGCAACATACTTCCTTACAAGGATAGACTAGACAATGGACTCAAACGAGATCTACTCCCCAAGGAGGGATTTTCGTGAGAGAAAATTGAGGGTCGATATCTTGGTAACACACTCAATGTAATTTTATTGATATCCTCCCCAGAGTTCTTGTCAATAAAATTGCAAGGCTAAAATTGAAAACGCTGGTTGTTATGTTAACAATTAGGTGGGACCTAGTCTAACTAGTAAATGGTGCGAACTCCCAAAGGAGGCGTAACATTTATGGGTGTTAGATCACCGTTGAATTTTATGATTGAGTTATTTATTTAATTCAAGATAAATATTTAAAAGTGCTTTATCATGATTATTTACTTATATATGTTTTGTTTTATTCAGAAATCATGACCCCATTACTTATGAACATCCTGAAAGATAACACTTTAACTGGAGATAATTATGTCACATGGAAAAGGAAAATTGGGTTGTTGCTGCAAAGTGAAAAACATAAGTTTGTTCTAACTACTCCTAAACCACCTGCTCCTAATAATGAATCTAGCATAATGTATAGAGATGAGTATGAGCAGTGGAAGACTTCAGATGATATGGCAAAATGTTACATTATGGACACTATCTCCGACGTGTTGCAACAGCAGCATGAAGGAATGGAGTCCGCTGCTGATATAATGATGTCTCTAGAGGAGATGTTTGCTATGAAGTCTAGGACGACTAAGAGAGAGGCAGTGACTACTTTTATGAATCTTAGGATGAAACCTGGACAGGCTGTGAAAGATCACATGATGAAAGTCATAGCACATCTCAACATTGCTGAACTGCATGGCGCTGAGATAGATGGTGAGACAAAGATTGATATGGTTGTCAATTCATTGTCAGATTCCTTTGATCAGTTCAAATTGGACTACACTTTGAACAAAAAGGAATACACCTTACAAGGCCTGATGCAAGATGTTCAAAGTGCTGAAAAGATCCTTGTGAAAGGCAAAGGTCAAGAGATTCATATGGTTGGTAAAGTTGCTACTGTTAAGGCCCGTCAAAAGGTCAAGAAACAACAGAAGAAAAAGCAACTTGGGCCTATCAAGAAGGAGACCAAGAAAGTAACCAAGATCAAAGGGAAATGCTTCCTTTGTGGTGAAAAGGGACATTGGAAGAGAAATTGCCCAAAGTCCCAGAATAAGAAGGAAGAAGGTAATGTGAATTATCTTGAAACATGTTTTTTGGCTGATTCTACAGATTCTTGGATCATAGACTCAGGAGCCACTAATCATGTTTGTTATTCCTTGCAAGGGTTCCAAGAAAGGAGAAAGCTGAGTAAGAATGAAATCAATTTGCGCTTGGGCAACGGAACGTTAGTGTCTGCAAGTGCAGTGGGAGATATTAGAGTTTATTTGGATTCTAGAAGGCATTTAGAATTGATAGACGTTTATTATGTACCTCAATTCAAGAGGAATTTAATTTCAGTTTCTTGTTTGAATAAATTTGGATATTCGGTTACTTTTAATAAAGTTTTTATTATTAGTAAGAATGACAAAATTATTTACCAAGGTACATTGGAAAACGGCCTATACTTTTTGCATAGAAATATCTCTCACTCGTTAGACACAGAAATAACGGAACCTAATCATAAAAGAGTAAAATTATCAACAGATGAAACCTACCTTTGGCATTTACGCTTAGGTCATATTAACCTTTTAGGATTAAAAGATTGGTATGTGACGGACCTTTGAGTGACTTAAAGGTTGATGATCTACCAACTTGTGAATCTTGTTTGGAAGGTAAAATGACCAAAAGGACGTTCTCTGCCAAAGGTACAAGAGCCACTGAATGTTTAGGATTGATACACACTGATGTATGTGGACCTATGAGCATTCAAGCTAGAGGTGGATATGAGTACTTCATCACCTTCATAGATGATTACTCGAGATTTGGTTATGTGTATCTCATGCGACATAAGTCGGATGCTTTTGACATGTTCAAAGCATTCAAAGCTGAAGTGGAAAATCAGCTTGAGAAACACATAAAAATCTTGAGATCTGATCGTGGTGGAGAATATCTATCTGGTGAGTTTCAGCAATATCTTATTGATAATGGGATAGTTTCTCAGTTTTCTGCACTAGGTACACCTCAACAGAATGGGGTAGCAGAAAGGAGAAATAGAACTCTTTTGGATATGGTTAGGTCTATGTTGAGTTATTCAACGCTTCCTATTTCTTTTTTGGGGATATGCTTTATAAACTGCTATATACATTCTAAACGATGTACCATCTAAGTCTGTTCCTAAAACACCGCATGAGTTGTGGACTGGGCGCAAGCCTAGTTTACAACACTTAAGGATATTTGGTTGTCCTACGCATGTGTTAAAAGGAAAGACAGAAAAGATGGAGTCCCGTTCAGAAACATGTATATTTGTAGGGTATCCAAAAGAAACTAAAGGATATTATTTCTATAGTCCTTCAGACCTTAAAGTATTTGTTTCGACAAATGCTAAATTTCTGGAAAAGGACTATATGAATGATTTTGTGCCTAGAAGTAGAATTGTCCTGAATGAGATGTCAGGAGATACAATTCCACGAGAGGTTACACAACCTAACCCAATTGTAAGTTCCGATCCAACACAAGATCAACAACCTACCATTCCTCGTCGTAGTGGGAGGGTTAGAACACAACCCGAAAGATACATCGGTCTGGGAGAATCAGTGGAGAATCTCCCGGACGACGATGATCCCTATACGTACAAGGAAGCGATGGAGGATGTTGATAGTCGCCATTGGTAAAAGGCAATGCAATCCGAGATTGAATCTATGTTCGATAACAAAGTCTGGTCCCTTGTAGACTTGCCTAAAGAGATAAAACCCATTGGGTGCAAGTGGGTATACAAGAGGAAAAGAGGTATGGATGGAAAGGTGGAAACCTTTAAAGCTAGATTGGTAGCTAAAGGGTATACACAGAAAGAAGGTATCGATTACAAGGAAACCTTCTCTCCTGTGGCCATGCTTAAATCTATTAGGATACTCTTATCTATTGCAGCATCTTTAGATCTAGAGATTTGGCAAATGGACGTCAAGACAGCTTTCCTTAATGGAAGTCTTGACGAAAGCATCTACATGATGCAACCAGAGGGATTCATTGAAAAGGGCTAAATGGATAAGGTATGCAAGTTGCAGAAATCCATATATGGATTAAAGCAAGCATCCAAATCCTGGAACATAAGGTTTGATCAAGCTGTCAAAGGTTTTGGATTTATTCAGAATCCTGACGAACCTTGTGTATACAAAAGGATTAAAGGCGACAAGTTGGTTTTCCTGATTCTTTATGTTGATGATATACTACTCATTGGAAACGATGTAGGTGTATTGACATCAGTAAAAGAATGGTTAGCAAAACAATTTGATATGAAGGACTTAGGAGAAGCAAGTTTTATTCTAGGTATCCAAGTAATAAGGGATAGAAAGAATAGAACGATTGCATTATCCCAAGCTTCATACATAGACAAGATCTTGTCTAGGTTTTCCATGCAGGATTCCAAGAAAGGTATGTTACCTTTCAGACATGGAATCAAGCTTTCTAAGGAACAAGTTCCTAAGAATGAGCATGAAGAGCAATTCATGAGTAGAGTTCCATATGCCTCGGCAGTTGGAAGTCTCATGTATGCAATGCTCTGTACTTGACCAGATATTTGTTTTGCTGTTGGCATAGTTAGCAGGTTTCAATCGAAACTTGGTCCTAATCATTGGACGGCAGTCAAGCATATTTTCAAGTATCTTAAGAGAACAAGAGATAATATGCTTGTATACTCTGGAGGGGATTTGGTTCCCGTTGGGTATACAGATTCTGATTTCCAATCAGATTCTGACTCCAGAAAATCCACATCAGGGGCTGTGTTTACTATTGGAGGAGGAGCAGTTATATGGAGGAGTATCAAGCAATCTTGTATTGCTGATTCCACCATGGAAGCTGAGTATGTTGCTGCATGCGAAGCTGCCAAAGAGGCTGTTTGGCTCCGCCAATTCTTGATTGACTTGGAAGTGGTTCCTAGTGCGAATAAGCAGATCACTATCTACTGTGACAACAGTGGAGCAGTGGCTAATTCGAAAGAACCAAGAAGTCACAAGAGAGGTAAACACATTGAAAGAAAGTATCATCTTTTAAGGGAGATTGTTCAAAGAGGTGACGTGACGATTACCAAAATCGCGTCAGCAGAAAATCTAGCGGATCCCTTCACAAAGGCTCTACCTCAGAAGAGTTTCGATGGGCATCTAGAGAACATGGGCTTGAGAGATATGACACATTTGCTATAGCACAAGTGGGAGATTGTTAGGATTATGCTCAATAGCAAGAGTGTAATGTTGTAATTAACAATCTTTTTCATATTAATAAAGTGATTTCTGGTTTAACAAATCGTATAGCATTTATAGTTTGATATTATAATTGTCAAAGTAAATAATCATAAGGTCTAAAGACTATGGGAAAAGAAGAATTGTTCGTACATCTGGATATGTATGTGGTAGACACAATTCTTTAGTTAGTCTTGAATAATGTTCACAACTTAAGTTAAAGGTTGGGCACATTTATCTTGTTAAAGTTGTAGAATTCTTTTGCTAGCATTTAAGTGGGATCAAATGAGATATGATGAGTCTAAAATCATCGGAGTGTCTTTGAGCAAAAGGATCTAGTGCACTGGGTGCATTGAACTGGATCACAATGAAATACTTTATCTATAACCGTCAGTAGATAAAAGTCTTTTCATTATCAGGACAATCGGAGAGTCTATCTTAATCCTGAGATAAATGATGGACTTATGGTTGCAAGTGATATCATTTGAGTTATCAATGAGTACGATTATATCGCATAATCTATCCTCGATAGTTTGGTGATATTCATTTGTTAATCGATAGAGGACTTCATTTATAGATATGGACATCGTGGCTCCATTTAATTAAATGAGAGTATAATATCATCATATGGATGTTTTGAGGTAATTGGATATTAAATCTCAACGTTGAGTTTTCGATAGTGTCTATTGAAAACATGGCTTCTGGACAAGTCAAAATATCCAAGTTCAAAACGTGGTCATATGAGTAAATATGGTAATTTGGAGAGTTATAGGCGGTCTATGAACTCTTGGCGATTACTGATATTAATCACGAGGATACACTATCTCCAATATGATTGTCTAGCGTATGAATGAGGAGCATCTTCCTTTTCTATCTTTATTTAAGAGTTCAGTTTTAGCTCTTTAGTGGAATGAGTTAAAATTAATGGATCAGACCTAAGTGAATCATTTGTTGATTGTGATTAGGTTATGTCTATTGAAGCTTAAATTTAGATGGCCCGCCAAGATCCCCAATCCACACGGACTTGCATGGATTACTTGATATATTCTACCGGACCAATTTAAGGGTCCATCTAGAATTGCATTTAATATATTAAGAATATAATTTGCACATTGTTTTAGTAATGGGCTGCTCAATTATATTAATATATTAATGAAAGACATGTGGGCTTGTTTCTTTTAGTAAGAATGGGTCTGGTTCACATGTGGGCTTTTTATTTAAAGTCCAATGGATTAAATGAAATAAGAAAAATAATATTTTGGCCCATTTACTCTAAGTGGGGCGGCAAGGGTTAGTTTAACCTAATATATTATTTTGTTTCATTGTTTTAATTAAATAAGAATTAATTAATTTATTAATTAATTGTTTAATTATAGAAACAAATCTTTTCTAATCAGGAAATATATTTCCTAAAAGTAAAAGTAAAAGACTTGTTTGATAAGGAAATAAATAATTAGTTTTATTTATTTAATCAAATAAGAAGTCTTTTTATTTAGTCAATAAAAGAATAGAATAAAATATCTATGAGTTAGATTAGGGTTTGAAGTCTAAAAAGTTGAAAAGAATTAGGGTTGAATTTCGGTCACCCTATATAAGTGACATGATGAAATTCGGCCAACCCTAATACACAACCATATAGAATTTCGGCAACCCTAAAGGAGAAAGGAAGAAAAATTCGGCCACCCTATATTATTCTTGCTATAGGGTTCGGCCACCATACATGTGTTCATATGTTCATGATACAAATTTCTTCTTCTTCTCAATTCATAGAAAGCTTTTTATTCTACTAAAACAAAAAGGAGTGTTAGATTATTCTTTGATAGTATACTATTTGCTTATTCATCAATAAGCTTGTGTATACGATATCGATCTAGGTTCATGCTAGTTTCGATCATTAGATTGAGAACTCAAAAGTGACCGGAATAATCTTAATCATTCTTTTGATTGTTTTTGTGACTAACAAAGAAAAGAAAAGTTTGTTTTGTCCATTCACAGGTTTGCAATTCAAAGAAAAGGGAGACCACGCTCCTAGGTGATCCACGTTCGTGCTAGGATTGAAGATCTTGCGGATTACCATCGACGTAAGTCAATCGGATCACGCGACAAAAGGTATTCTACTTTTTGTTATTGTATATGTATGTTTAATTAATTAAAGGGTTTAAGGTTCATAAAGGAAAATTTTTTAAAACATACTAAATCTATTTTTTAGTCTCGCTTCCGCTGCGTGTACTACTGTATTTTTCCCTACAATTATGACATCAAACCTTCGTGAAATCTTCGTGAAATTTTCTTCAGGCCAACAATGGTGCGGCCATTGATGTTCGATTTGCAGGACGGTGATGAAGAACGAATACAAGGGTGAAGAATGAACAGAGAATAGTGAAAAAGACAGCGAGAAAGAGAAAAATAAACAAAACAAAATAGAAATATTAATTTGGGGGCATCTTGGTTATTTATGGACACACACTGAATTTTTTTTTCAAAACATGGTTATTAATAATTAAAGTTTCGTATGTGGTTAAAAACGAATTTCCCATGTTTAGAGTGGTTATTTTTAGCAATTTCCACTTATATTATTATCCTTCTTTACCTTTTCTTCAACCTACTGCACAAAATCACAAAAACCTACTACAATCGAAAACCTTTTCTTCAACCCATCTATCAACAATCAAAAGTCTACTATACAAAATCCTCATTTTATTGTTATCAAACATTGTTTTCGTATCGAGAAATCGGCATCAAAAATCTTTGTTAGAAATCGACGAAAAAGATTGAATGAGATATAGTTGATTTTGTGATTGACATATTTCTAACCTATTTCAAGGTATGTAAATTTTTTGTTTTTTTCTCTTTGTTTCATGTTTATGTTGAACAAGCAAGTAGGTCTAGAATCACTATTAATGACCCAATAGGTAGCGGTGGTGGGTTAGTGACCGAGAATGGTTAAGGTCAACCTAGGTTGTAAACATCATTACAAGTAGTGGATTTGAGGACAGTGTGTGGCTAGCATATTAGCCCGTGAGTTTTTCCCAATTGTGGATTTCTCACATAAATCAATCATCTTGTAATTTATTGTTTTCCACACATAGATTTAGTTGATTGTATCTTTGCTTATATTGGGTGCTTTATTAAATATTGACTAATCAAGAAAAATCAATAATCAACTTGATTAAAACCTATTCATCTCCCCCTCTAGGTATATTTAGACACGCCCAATTTGTTTCAGATACAAGATCTTTATTGATTGAATGGATGAAACATCCTTTGAAATTCCCTTAAGCAATAGTGTATTATATACCTAGAGGGTGAATAGATATAGGCCCAATATCTTCCAACTTCGAAAAATATGTGGAATACAAGAATGAAATGTACACTTGATATGATTTAACAATTGAATAGTATGAGTCAATACATGTGAAAATCAATATACAAGAGATACAATCAATACAAGATATGGAAGATAAAGAAATACAAAACGAAACTTGACATAAGTATTTTTACGTGGTAAAACCTCAAAGAGGAAACATCCACGGGTTGATACCACAACCATGTGTAAAGCAATTCACTATGAAAGAAAGAGATACACACTTAATGCAATCAACTCCTAGTCTATCCACAAGACCAAGTGAATCACTTCCCTACTCCCTATCCAAGATGAGTCTTTCACCTCTAGGAAGCAACTTCCTATCCAAGGCTCTCAAGCCTCTAGGAAGATTTCCTTGCCTAGCTATCTATATCACAAAGATCCTAGTCAAGCTTCCCTAGCTTAACCATCCAGAGTATCACACTCCTAGCTAAGACTTTTGCTTAGTTATCCAGATTCTCTTGATCCTAACTATGATTTCTTGTTTGGCTATCTGGAATCCTTTCCTAGCCAAGTCTTCTTACTCAAGATAAAGCTTCACTCACTTTAATCAAGAGACTTCAACCTTTTCACAAGGCAATGATCTAAGTGATGCAAATGATACAAATCACAACCAAATAAAGCAAGATGATCAATCAAGCTCTATGAACATGCTTAGAAATATTCTAGGATATGCTTTCAACAAACAATCACAAATGTTCATAGAAATCAATGCATGTGAATCAATAAGAACAAGTCAAGAATATTCAATATATCACTTAAGAATTCTTTGTTCTTAGATCATGAAATTAAACCTAGAAATTATCAAGAGACACATCATACAAGATATTTCTAGAGTCAATTTCAAGTTTAATCAAGTTTAGCAAAATATGTTCAAATAAGATCACAAGGCTAAAACTCAATCAATCAATTAATCATACAAACCTAGAATGTGAACTAACATCATTCTTAACACATTTCATCTATCAAATAAGAAGATTAAAAGAGATGATCAAAAATGAAAGTAAGAAGAAGATGTTTCACATACAAGTATGAACCTCGGACTGAAATCTACTCTCAGCGAAGAATCAAGAAGTCACTTGGATCTAAAAATGCTTGAAGTTTGTAGCTCTCATCAAGACCAACATTTTTGGCTTTTGAATCAAGTGATTCGGAGTTAAAATGAGAAAGTTATGATTGAAACAAGATACCAAAAATTCATGAAGAAATTCTGCACATCACGCTTTTTCAATTTTCTTCAAGTCGTGTTTGGAGGGAAGGAAAATCATTTTTAAAAGAGAGAGAGAGAGGGAAAGGAAGCACCCGTGTGGGGTGCGTGTGGCACACGTGGGCAGAGGACACCTCTAGCTGTGTAGCACACGGCCTCCACACACGGCCCTCTAAGCTTGGCCGTTGGCCTAGCTTGCTCCTCTCGTGCTCCGCTCCCATTCTTCAGCCGTATCTAGGCCTTCGAAATCCGACTTCAAATCCATCTTTGAATTACAAATCATGACTCCCTCATGCACAACGACAACTATAAAACTTTGACAAAAGGTTGAGAATTCATCTCGGAAAATGACGATGAAAACAACTCAATGAATGAGAACGCAAAGTAGCGTAGCTACATCGTTTGGACTCGAAACCTAATGAATGAGTAACCGAAATGCTCGGGACTCAATAAAGAATCATATGAGATCATGTTCAAGTCTAAAATACAAGAAACACAAACAATTAAATACAAGATCACACAAGTATGCCATTTCCTAGACATAGTCTTAAAACATGCAACTCTACAATGTATGACAATATGAGTTCAATGCATGAGCATACTGCAATGGTGTGTGAATGTGTTATACCAAATGTAGCACAACGATGCAGGGACACACATGAATGAATTCTGTGTGTGTGTGTGTTAGGTTTTTGGTTTGTCTTGGCATATATTCCATATCAAAACGGTGCTTATCTTGTATTGTTTAGTGGTCGTTATCATGATGATACAAAGCTTCAAGGAAAGACTCGACTACGATTCATGCAAGGTGGTGGCTTGTTCAAGGGAATTAGCTTCATTGCTCATCAAAGGTATAATTGACCTCATTCCTCTTACAAGGCGTAGGCACACACACACAAATCATTCATGAGTGTCCCTGCATTGTTGTGCACCATTTATATAACACGTTCACATGTTTTAGTATGCTCATGCGTTGAACTCATATTGTCATACATTTTAGAAATGCATGTTTTAAGACTATGTCTAGGAAATGGCATACTTGTGTGAGCTTGTGTTTATTTGTTTCTATTTTATTGATTTTGGACTTGAACATGATCTCTTATGATTCCTTATTGAGTCTCGGTCATTTCGATTACTCATTCATTAGGTTTCGAGTCCAAACGATGTAGCTACACTACTTTGCGTTCTCATTCGTTGAGTTGTCTTCGTCGTCGTTTTCCAAGATGAATTCTCAACCTTTTGTCAAAGTTTTGTAATCTTTGTTGTTTGTGAGGGAGTCATGATTCGTAATCCGAAGACAGATTTAAAATTAGAGTTCAGAGACTGGAATACTATCGAAGAACGTGGGAGGAGCGCGAGAGGACCTTGCTCGGCTAACGGCCAAGCAAGGAAGCCACGTGTGAGCCATGTGTGCCACACGGCTAGGCTGCCTCTCTGCCCACGTGTGCCACATGTGATCAACACGTGGATGGTGATGTGGCAGCTTGTGGTTGGTTCATTTTTCCCTCTCTTGAAATCTTTTAAATGTCCTCCATTTCCCTCCCATTCATTTCAAGAAGCAAAAATTAGAAATCTTAGACCAGAATTTTTCTCTCAATTTTTCTCACCTTCCAAACTCCATAACTTTCTCATACGAAGTCAGAATTGGTTGATTCAAGTTGGAGATTGTTTGTAATTGAGTCCTCTACCTTTTCCAAGTGGTCTTACAGCTGTTTGATTGATTTTTATGGTGGTTCTACCCAGAAAACCGAACCAGTTCGTGATTGCAAGGTAGTGTTCATATATTTGAGATTTCTTCTTTTATAACCTTCAATTTGCTTGGGGTTTCTTCTTCTATATGTATGTATATGTATGGTGAATGCTATTAAGAAAGATGGCTTCATAATCAGACCTAATCAAAAGTCTAATTAGAGACATATGTGAACTAGTTTCTTAGATTCTAGATTTTTCACATGCTTGAGAGTTGTATTGTGATTAGTTTGATATCTAGGGTTATTTGTGTATTGATTGATGTATTTTATAATCAATAACCTTAACATGTTCTTAGATCCTCTTATTAAACAAATCTAGGATTAGCACTTGTTTTTATGTTTTTAGAGACATCTAGGATATAATTGATTATTCATTATATCTTTGCTCTAAATCTTTGATTAGAATATTCATTGAATATAATTGAATATTCATTATATTTTGTTTATAACATCTTGAATATGTGCTTCATGATTATGATTTATTCAAGTGTTATGTGTGTAAATGAAACTAGGAGCTTTTGTGTTAGGTGTTTTTCACATGCTCAAGGTTTAATTCATGTTTTGGCATCTAGACTATATCATTTGTGTTCTCACATGTTTAGGTCTAGTTGTTCTATGGAATGTATTGATCACATGTTCTATGTTGAATTGATTATTTGCATCATTTGCATTCACATGATCACATTAGAAAGTCCTTGTAAAAGGCATGAAGTCTTGACTAGGACAAGGTGTCCGAATAGTCAAGCAAGGAAGTCTTGGTTAGGACAAGATATCTAGATAACCAAGCAAGAAGTTATGGCTAGGATCGGGAATGTTCGGATAGTCATGCATTGGAGGCTCTCTAGAGGCATGAGTGCCTTGGATAGTGAGTTGGCTACATTATTGGTAGGCCCGGGTGTTTGGTACGACATAGACTCCAATAGAGTGTGGTACATGGGATGTGTATACATGCTTGAGGAATTTCTAATCATCCAACGATGTTGGTTTGGTATTGAGTCCAATATATGGTGGTTTCGCATCATTGAGGGATTTTGTATCTTCCAATAGGGATTAGGTAGACATAGACTCTAATAGAGAGTAGATCATAGGTTGGTCACTTTTGAGGAATTTCTAATCTGTCATCCAATATATATAGTACCCAATGGTTGTAGTTCAATCCGTGTATGTTTCCTCCTTGGAGGTTTTACCATGTTAAAAAATCTGTTGTGTTAATTCTTTCTATCTCTACCTCTTATATTTGTCTATGTGTATGTTGTTATCTTGTTGCATATTATTTACTTGTGATGTATATTGAAACAAGATTTGTAAATTGTGATTTGTAAACATATTCATTTGATCATATTTGTAAATATAATTCTTTTGTATAGTGTAACTTTTGTGTATTGTTATATGTGTTAATACTTGTAATACATTGAACAAATTATTGAAATGCAAGTATTCCATGTTATTGAGTTTTTGTGTTATTATACCTCATGCAACTAATTGATATACATAGACTATACTTAAATGATCACATGCTTATATTGTCTATGTATGAATTCTTGGTTTATGTGTTGTATGTAAGGCTACCTTGAGGGACAAACGTAAGTTTGTTCAAGGGATTGAAAAAGGCGTAAAAACCTATTCACCCCCCCCCCCCCCCTCTAGGTATGTTTTAAGCTATTTAACTACGTTTGTATACTTTTAGTGTGTGTGCGCTTACACCTTGTAAGAGGAAGAAGAATCTTGATACCTTAACATCCAAGTACGCGATGTTCCCTTGAAGACGATATTTGTATGAGACGTTGCTTTTCTTCTTTGAAGCTTCTTTTCACCAATAACAACCTAAGCAACTAATCAAAACAAATAAAGAGTGTTTTGCAATGTAATCAAGCCAACAAAGATCTAGGATCTTACAATCTCCCCCTTTGGCTATTCCATGGCAAAACCTCATCCTCACCATACAATGTTCACTCTAATAAACTCAATGTTGATTGCATTCTCTCATCCTCATATTACAAAGAGATCTCTAGACTAAAAGATCTTCAAGTCTTCATGAGTCTTCAAGAATCCCTTCTTTGATCATCAAGGTACCTATGAGAAACATAGCAAACCAAACAAGAGATCTTCTTCCAAAGAAGAATGGTGAGATCTTATCACATAAACAAATAACAAAAACTTTCCTTATCTCATACAAAAAAGCATTATCTCAAGTGAATGAATATTTTCATATTAAAGCTCTTCCTAAGTCTCTCAACCTTGTTAAGCCAAGAATTATTGTCTCCCCATAAATACAAGAATTCTCCCCCTTAAGACAAAGTCTCCATTTAAAGACAAAGATGCTCACACATTACCATCTCATCCATTTTAGTGTTCTATCTTAGCAAGAAATCTCATTTATAACTTGTATGCATCTAGATTAAATTTTATCTACAAGATTGAGATTTTTGTGTTGATTGATTGAGTTGTTGTATTGTGATAGCTATTGCATCTAGGATTGCTTTTATTTTATATAGCTAAGTTTTATATGAAATGTAGCCACATGATATCTAGGATTGCTTTTATTGACATCTTGAATTCCTAGATAAATATTTAGTGTAGCCTTGCATTATTTGCATTTAGAATATTATCATAATATTTACATAGGTTGTTAATCTCTTCTTTGAGAAGGTAAGCCTTGTGACTAAGTAGCTTAGTGCACAAGCAAGTGGGTCTAGGATCACTATTAAAGACTTGTTGGGTAAAGTGAAAGGGTTAGTGACCAAGTATGGTTTGACTTGAGGTCAACCTAGGTTGTAAACTTTCATTCAAGTAATGGATTTGAGGACCATGTATGTCTAGCATAATAGCCTGTGAGTTTTTCCCAGTTGTGGGTTTCTCACGTAAATCAATCAACGTGCAATTTATTGCTATCCGCACTTAAATTTAGTTGGTTGTATTTGCTTAGATTGGGTGTTTATTGAATATTGACTAATTAAGGAAAAATTGGTAATTAAATTGATTAAAACCTATTCACCCCCCCTCCCCCTCCCCCTCCCCCTACACACACACACTTTAATAGTTTCAACAAAGATGAATTTTTTGAGGCTTCTCTCACTAAAAATTATATATCTCTAACAAGGGAGTCAAAAAGGCTAGAGTTCTTGATGAACAAGAAAACATAAGAGCTATATATAAGGGATGACAAAACAGCATTGTTTTAGGCAAAAAGAGACTGCCACGGTCCCATATGTCGTGGTCAACCAAGACGGCAATTAGCCATGGTAAAGGCAACTGAAATGTCACTAACATGCTGCAGTCCCATTTTTCGCAATGGTCCATAACGACACATGGATCGTGAAAACCTCTGGAAAGATTGCCGTGGTCAATTACCATGGTTGGCCAAGACAGCATGAGGACGCGAAAACCTCTGGAGGTATTGTCGTGCCCATTGCCGCATCGGTCCAAGACGACACATAGACCGTGACAATGAGAAATGAGGCCTTCTCATGCGGTCTAATACACTAGCATACATGCAATGTGTACATGTGTGTGAGTGGTGACAATGCACACATAAAACAGAAATAAAAGACACAAATGAATGTCATGCTAGTGTGTGTGTGCACCTAAAACTCTTCAAGAATCAAAGTCAAGAGTTATACCTTTAAGCACTCCATCCTGAAGTGAAATTCCCTTAAGCAATATAGTATAATATATACCTAGAGGGGGGGGGGGGGGGGGGTGAATAGGCATAGGCCCAAATTCTTCCAATATACAAAAAACATGCGGAATACAACAATTAAAAGCACACTTGATGAATCTTAACAATTGAATTGATTTAAACAACATATGTGAAAATCAATATACAAGTAATGCAATCAATACAAACATATGGAAGATAAAGAAACATAAAAACAAAACTTAACACAAGTATTTTTACGTGGTAAAACCTCAAAGAGGAAACATCCACGGGTTGACACCACAACCACCGGCAAAGCAATTCACTATACGAAAAGGACTTACACACTCAAGCTATCAACACATGATATCCGCTTAAGCTATCACCTCCTAATCTACCCTCAGGCAAGTGAACTACCAAGCTTACTTCCTATCCGAGATGTGTCCTACACCTCTAGAAAGCAACTTCCTATCCAAGACACTCACGTCTCTGGGAAGATTTTTTGCTTGTCTATCCGGATCCTCCCGACCCTAGACAAGTCTCCTTGCTTGACTATCCGAGTCCTCCCGACTCTAGTCAAGACTTCTTGCTCAAGACAAAGCTTCACTCACTTTGCAAGAGACTTCAACCTTTCACAAGGCAATGATCTAAGTGATGCAAATGATGCAAATCACAATCAAATAAAGCAAGATGATCAATCAAGCTCTATGAACATGCTTAGTGACAATCTAAAATATGCTTTCAACAAACAATCACAAATGTATCTAGAAATCAAAGCATGTAAATCAATAAGAACAAGATATGAATATTCAATATTTCAAACAAAAATCTTAGTTCTTAGATGATGAAATTAAATCTAGAAAATAACATGAGGCACATCATATACAACATTTCTAGAATCAATTTCAAGATTAGTCAAGTTTAGCTAAATATGTTCAATTGAGATCACAAGGCTAAAACTCAACAATCAATAGATCAACCACCCCTAGAATATGATCTAACAACATTCTAAACACATATCATCTATCAATTAGGAAGATTAAAAAGATGATCAAAAGATGAAGTGAGAAGAAGAAGTTTCACATACAAAAGTTGAGTCTCGTATTGAAATCAGATCACTGGGAAAAATGACAAACTCAAATGTCTCTACAAATACTTGGGGTTTGTAGCTCTCTTCAAGACCAACAATTTTGGTTTTTGAATCACTCAATTCGGAGTTGAAATGAGAGAGATATGATCAAAATAAGAAATCAAAAATTGTAAAGAATTCTGCACGGGATTTCGAATATAAATGGAGGGAAAAGAGATGGAGAAGAGAGAGGATGACGTGAGCCAATTAGAGGCTGCCATGTCAGCACCCCATGTGGGGTGTGTGGGCCACATGGGACCAGAGGGATGCTCTGGCCGTGGGTCCCACGGCTCCCACACGTGGTGGGCAATGCATGGCCTTTGGCCATGCATTGTCTCTCACGCGCTCCCTCATGTTCTTCAGCCGTATCTTGGGCATCCGAACTCCGATTTCGAATCCATTTTTGGATTACGAACCATGACTCCCTCACGCATGACTATGACTAAAAATTTTGAAAAATGGTTGAGAAATCATCTCGAAAAATGAAGATGAAGTCAACTCAACGGATGAGAATGCAAAGTAGCGTAGCTACATCATTTGGACTCGAAACCTTATGAATGAGTAACCGAAATGACCGGGACTCAATAAGGAATCATATAAGAACATGTTCAAGTCCAAAATACAAAACACACAAACAAATAAACACAAATTCACACAAGTATGCCATATCAAAGAGATAGACATAAAACATGCAATTCTACAATGTTTGTCTATATGAGACCAATGCATGTGCATACTCAAAAGTGTGTGAAAGTGTTATACCAAATGTTTGAACTATGATGCAGGGACACACATGTATGAATTGTGTGTGTGTGTGCTCTTACGCCTTGCAAGAGGAAGAAGAATCTAAATACCTTAGCATCCGAGTACGCGATGTTCCTCTTGAAGACGATATTTGCAAGATACGTTGCTTTTAACCTTTGAAGCTTCTTCTCTCCAAGAAACACCTAAGCAACTAATCAATACAAATAAAGAGAGTTTTGCAATGGAATCAAGCTAACAAAGATCTAGGATCTTACATGAAGCTTTGACGATGTCAAAGGAAACTTGATCATGAACTCTTCAAGCACCTAATCTACCCTTACATTAAGATCTCCAATTGTAGTTTGTCATTGAAATAAGCTAATCATAAAAAAGGTGGAACTTACATCGACCCTAAATAAATAGTCTCAAGTAGTATATATGATTGTATATGTATGCCACCATGGGAAAATCTAAAAGGCCAATAAGTTCTCCACAAACATACAAGCCCACCTAGGGAGGGTCTTCCGTATTGAATCCTAAGAAGAACATATCCCAACATAAAGAAATATGCTAACTTGATGACATCATTAGCATGGTCGAAATTCCCCTCGTCTAACCGATTAAGAATGGCTTCAAAAGGAGGGAGGGCACAACTGAAATATCTCTCAAAGCCTGATCGCGCTTCAAATGTTCACATTTAGCGCTCCCTATTCCTAGCTTTTGTGTTCGTTTCCGAGCACTTTTGTGTATATAATATGTGTTTTAGCTATGTGTAGGTAAAAATCCCTCAGAGTGGGTGTTAAAACCTAAATGGAAGAAAACAGGGGAATTCAGGGGCAAATATGTCATTGTGGAGAATCAGGGGTCAAAGTGTAATATTCGGGAAAGTATTGAATATTCTGTGAATAAGGAGAAGAGCAGGGGTGCATATTGTAATTGACCGCGCAAAGCACAGATCAGCCTGCCACGTCACGCGCTAAACGGCGTCGTTTTGGGAGGGTCCGCGTCAGCTTGACGTCAGGTTGTCTTCAAGCTGTAGCCGGGTCACCTTGACCCTTGACGACCCGACCCGACCCGAGTTCGACCCCGGTCGTGACCCGACTTCAACCCGACCTATTTCAGCCATTTTTGATGGTTTTTCCAGCCGTTCTCCGCCCAGATCGGTAGCCAGTCTCCTCCCGGTCACGATGGACCCACTTTGAGCCTCCCATGTAAAGTTTTCACTCTCCACCAAATCCTCCAAACTCTATGGCCATGCAAGCTCGCAAGCTTGGGTTGGCGGCTTCTTTCCCACGGTCTAGAACGTCCAAACTCGCCGGAAGATGGTGGTTTCATGCCGCGGGAAGAAGCCAGCCGTCCAGAAGGTTCAAGCTCGCGGGAAACGTCAATTTTTCCAAGGCGACTTCCGGCGGCGGGCATAAGCCCGCGAGGCAGAGTGAATGAGCTCGCCCAACTGGCCGACTCAAGAGGATTTTCAGATATTTTGGGATATTTTGATCCCCATTCTTGCCCTATACAATTCCCACTATATATACATCACTATTTCCTCTCTTTTAAAGGGTGCACCACCCAACTTTGCTCCAAGAACCACTTTCTTGGATTGAACATCACAAAAGAGAGAGAGCAACCTCTAAGCTTCCATGGGGGATTTTCCTCCATGGAAAGCCTTCCATGGAGGATTAGATACAAAGAGAAGGAGGGTTCGTGTGTAAAAACCGAGCCATAGAAGTTCATAGGAATTGAGAGAGCTTTTGGAGGCTTGTCTTCAAGGGTGATCTTTACTACTCACCTCCTTGTATTTTCTTATGATGTGTAACTTATGTGGGAATATTTGTAAACCTAACACTTATGCAATAATATATGTTGTATTGTTCATTAGGATTGATTCAAGTATGTTCTATTCTTTGCTATAATTTATAATCTCTATTTATGATATTCATATGTGTTGAGAGTTAGATATTAATATGTATGTATGAATGAGATTAGGAGTAGATTAACTAATGATTTAGGAGTAGTTGTAATCAATTATCTCATTTATGTATGTATGTTAGTAGAAGACTCAATATGCATGTGTTTAGAATGATTAGGGTAATTGAGGGTTGAGTTTGTACTTGGATTATCATTCCAAGCATGAATTTGACTATTAGCTTAATTGAATGGAAAAGGCTTAGCATAACTATGCTATGATAGCTTGGGTTAATGTTCTTGTGCTTAATGGGTCTAAACCCTAGACACGATCACTCTTCCGATTGGAGAGTGATGACATGATTTCAGGAATTCCCTAATCAAGATTCCAGGGTAATTTCCGTAATCAAGAGAACGAACCCTTACTCGAATTAAATGGAATTCACATGTTAAACAATCAACATGATCTCCATCTTGTGTTTGGTAAACTTATATCCCATATGTGTTTCATGTTTTGCTTTTCTCCAAGCCACCATTATTTTCGTAGTTAGGGTGTCTTGCCTTTAGGAGTAGATTAATTTAATTAGGAGTAGATCAATTAGATAGCCAAGACACCCGGCTACATTTCTATCCTAGTTAGTTACACCTCCACACACACATCACACACCGCATTCCTTTTTACATGCTTTAATAAACACTAGAACTAGATACAGTTAACGAATCCATCTCCCTGGGAACGAACCGTACTTGCCGCTATGCGATCGTAACGATCCGTGCGCTTGCGGAAAAACATACGCGCCCCATTTATTTTACGATAGTTTATAGAACTATCGTGTGTCCCGCGTGCGCCGATCGAGTTATTGGCGCCGCCGGGGATACTTTATTATACACCGTTCCGGGGCGCGTCACCCCCTCAAACTTCCTCGAAGTCAAGGAGAATACCGTTTGGCACCAATCCAAACCTCAATCTCGTGACTAAATAGAATTCTTATTTCCTGAATCTTATATTTGTTTGGCCTACACGAAACCACATCTCATCCGCACTACCTCTCGGATGATGAACCCCTTTACACAACACCACTTGACATAATCTCCCGCTAAAAAACCCAAGACGGGGCAATTGTAGAAAATGCTTGAATACACCATTCTCAAACTGTCCTAATTCTAAAGCTTTACTCAAATATTTGGTCATTTTATTCAATATGGCAAATCGTTGATGCACCAACACTTTTGCATCAAACCATTTTGTTTTAGAGTGTATATATGGAATTTCTCCCATCTGAATTGTAAAACACCTAAAAAAACAACTAAGCCTTCATGAAAAAGACAGAGCCTTTAAAAAAAAGATAGAGGTTTGTGCCTTTAAATAAAAGGACTGCATTCTAAGCCTCTTAAAAAAAATTAAAAAATTAAAAAATTAAAAAATTAAAAAAAAAAAAAAAAAAAAAAAAAAAGAAGCCCAAATTCAAAGTCTTAAAAAAAAAATACATAATTCAAAGCCTTTTAAAAAAACTGAATTCAGAGCCTTTAAAAAAACAATGGTATTCTTAAATTCAAATGTTGCTGCATTGAATCAAAGGTGACAAAGAATATTAAAGTTGATGTCAAGATCCCTCCCGCAGATGGTATTCTTACATTCAATGTTGATGGTTCCGCTAGGGGTTCGCCCGGGATGGTGATCGAATCAAAATTGTTATGATTTTGGCCCTCAATTCCGCATCCTTTAGCTTGTTTTCGAGTGTATTTTTTGTGTCTAATGGCTCATTTCTAGTCAATTATAGGCATTTAGTGCATTTTGGGCAAGACGTGAGATTTGGTGGTAAAAGGGGTTGAAATTGTAAAAAAAAATGTACAGATCATCCAACTTCAAAGGGGCATATCTCCCTCCTCAGATCGAACCACTTTTTATTTTACATATATTTGGCCGGAAATCTACTTTCCAGTGGTTTTTACGGATTGCGATTTTGAGTCTTCTAGAGAAAGTTATGCCTATTTTAGTAACCATTGCGCAGGGAACCACGAATTGAACTCTCCAACTTAGCAAAAGGGACATTTTCAAGCCATTTTAGAGAGGTAATGTTGTCCTTTCATGCCTATTTCGAACCCTAGCCTCTCAAACCTATAAATACATCGTTTTCTTCAAGACCCAATTAACTCTCAATCTATCAACCTAGACACAACCTCTCTACACTTCATCTTCTTCACCACAAAAAAGAGAGAGACCTTCAAAGGCATCCATGGAGCTTTTCCACCATGGATTCCTTACCATCACCAGCTTCCACTTACAACCACCCATCGTTAGAGGAGATTCATGAGGAAAGAGCCATCCTCTCTTGTCTATGAGGAGGAGGAGCTTCAATGGAGCTTGGAGATCCGAGATGACAATTGGGTCCCTCTCCAAGCTTGGAGATCCGAGATTGACACCTTGGGTTTCCACTTTTTACTCTTCTCTTGTATTTTCTTTATTTGATGTGTATTCCCATTAGAGAAATATGTAAACCTAACACTAGTTCAATTTATTTGATTAACTTATATTTAATATTTTCAAGCATTGTCTCATTCAATTGCTTTATATTTATTCTTGACTTGTGTTGAGTAGGCTTGACAACCCTTTTATAGATACATGTTTAGGGATATATCTTGTATTTACATTCATGGCATGTAGGGTAGAAATTTATATGTGTTCATGATTGGGATTAGGAGTAGATTAATGTAATTTAGGAGTAGTTTAATTAAACATCCCATGATTGTGTGTGTGTTGATTGATTATCCGAAGTGCATGTTTTGGATTGATTTGAGTGTTTGAGAATTAGGGCTAGGTAGGTATATAACCTCTTGGCCTTGATTATGCTCTCAATTGTTTGGGTGAAATTCGTGATGAGTATATACCATGCCATTGTGGATTTCGGTTCTATAACCTTTGTGCTTGTGACTCTTGGTTGTTGCTCACGCGATATACCCTCGGTGAGTAGTGATTGAGGGGCCGTTATGCTTAATGCTACCATTTGTTGTTGCTTACATGTGACAGGTAGTAGCGATCGATGGTTGGTCCTTACACATTTATGCTTGTGCTTAAAGGGGAAATTCCCTTATAAACCAACCTTGTAGTTGTGCTGTTGAGAGTTCAGTGATTGAGGAGATTCTCTCATAAACCAACCTTGTAGTTGTGTAGTAAAGAGTTTGGCTTAATCCTCATGCAAAGGTTGAATTTTATGCGGTTGGTGACTATATGTGGCATGAATGTTTTGGTGGTCATGAGTACCTTGTGTGTACATTGTCTACATCTCTCTTAGCCACTTATTTTAGTAACTTAGGGTGTTTACCTTTTGGAGTAGAATAATGTAATTATGAGTAGTTTAATTTAGAAAGGCAAACATCCGGTTACATTTATCTCTTTAATCACCATTCTCACCTCTCCATATCCTCTCATCTATTTTATCTTTCTATTTTATCTTTATTTTGCATTTTCTCACACACACACACCCCCTCCATGCTTACACAACACACACACACCACTCTCGCCCTTGCCATGTTCCCATTTACATTGCTTTGAATAATCACTAAAACGTGAAACGTTCGACGGATGACACCTCCCTGTGGACGATACCCTCGCTTACCGTTTTACTTGTTTTCAAAACTTTAGAGCACATTAGGTAGGAATTACTTATAAATATCTTTTGAATTTGCAATTTGATAACGACACAAAAAGCGTGTTCAAAATGGCGCCGTTGCCGGGGAGATGGCCTATTCGTTTTCTGTTTCTAATTTTAGCAAATAATGTAGGAATTTAAATATTTTATTGTTTTCTTTTTGTTTGTTTTTGCTTTTGTCTGTTATTTTTCTTTTTATTTAAAGCATATGTGTTTAATGTTGTTTGAGTTGTGTTCGTGCAAGAAAAGAGAAATTTCCAAGTTGGTGAGCTATCAAATCAAAGTTGAAATGGAGACCAACAATCGAGTAGGCCAAGACCGCACATCTCAAGAGAACAATGAGTGCATTATATACACTCAAACAACCTCACCAAGCGAAATGGCTGCGCCACGACGGCCTAGGTGGTTGATACAACTAAGAGCGCGAGGAGTGCCGCGCAAGATCATCAAGTGGAAAAGAGGTCAGAGCGCAGCTAGAGGTGGAGTCTCTGTAAAATTCTTCCCATATAAAAACTTATGTAATCGACTCCTCTAACTGTTTCTATCTTTTTATGTTACCCTACTTTGATTTAGAGTAGCTTAACATTTATGGGTAAAGTGCATGTTGTCGAAGCATGTTTGGAGTGAGTTAATTGTTGATGGTTAAATTTTGTGATAAATTGGAGTATGAGCTTAAATGATTTAGGAAGTGTTTGTTGTTATTAAATATGCTTGTGGACTAGTTGTTGGATTGGGCAGAAATCGCCTATGTGATTTAAATATTATAATGCTATGTTTATGTTGTTTGTGTTTTTAAGTTCTTGTCTTCCATGGTTCGTTTATTCATTGTCCATGCATCTCATGTCATGTAAAAATTGAAGACAATGTTTAGATTATGTTTGGGGATGTGAATTCATTATTTGAGTCATTTTTCATTTTACTTTTTCAAGTTTTTCTTTGACCTTTGAGAAAGAACCTTGTTTTGAAAATTTTCAAGCCAAATGTTTCATTTAAAATGTACCTTTTGGTGAGGAAATAAATTATTTTGTCCACGGTGCATTCTTTTATTTTTTGATACGGTTCCAACGATATAAAGAACGTTAAATTATGGGTGGGGGTTAGAAAGTTATGAATGTTTCTTCGACCAAAGATCATGGGCGATGCCCTATTTTGAAAATCTTCACGTAAACCATCTTTGACGTTCGTTTACACATTTTTTCAATTTGAATTTTGAAATATTTTATAAATGAAAACTGTGCATTTTCATGTCTGTTTTCTTGTGCCAAAATTTGAGATATTTTATTGAGTATTTATGAAAATATGCACTGAAGAGCGGACATAGGTCGATTTCAAAAGTCACTAGTTTTTGGAATTTTATCCTCCATGTTGAGATGGTCTTTCACATTGTGTTTTTGTGTCTTTTAAGATTGCAAAATTTATTTTTCTCTTCAGGACTAAGTGCTTGTTCGGTTGAGCTTTTTACTGCATCAAAAGATCTACCACGTTTATTTGAGTTTTTTAGAGTTGTTTGGCTGGGCTTTAAATATTGTCTATTTTAAATTGAGTAAAGGCTATGTTAGGTTTTTGGTTTGTCTTGGCATGTATTCCATATCAAAACGATGTTCTCTTGTAATGTTTAGTGGTCTAAGTATTGAAGATTCAAAGTGTCAAAGAAAGTCTTGGCCACAACTCATGCAAGATGCCGGCTTCAAAGAGAAATGTGCTTCATCGGTCTACAAAGGTATATAGGACCTCATTTCTCTTACAAGGCTAGGCACAGACACATATGGCATTCATTTGTGTCCCTGCATGGTTGAACAACATTTATATATCACTTTCACACACTTGGTAACGTATGCACATGCATTAGAGTTAATTTGATAAACATTGTAATTTGCATGTTTTAGGACTATGTCTAGGAAATGGCATACGTGTGTGATTTTCTATTATTTGTTTCCGTATTTTTATTTTTGGACTTGAACATGATCTCTTATGATTCCTTTTTGAGTCCCAGTCATTTCGGTTACTCATTCATTAGGTTTCGAGTCCAAACGATGTAGCTACGCTACTTTGCATTCTCATTCGTTGAGTTGTCTTCATCGTCGTTTTCCGAGATGAATTCTCAACCTTTTGTCAAATTTGTGTAGTCATCATAGTGCGTAAAGGGTCACGATTTGTAATATGAAGACAGATTCAAATCAGAGTTCGAAGGCCCGAATACAGTCGAAGAATGCGAGCGGAGCGCGGGAGGAAGTTGCTCAGCCAAAGGCCAAGCCATGTTGTCACATGTGACACACGGGCTGGACAGCCCTCTGTCCACGTGTGCCACACATGCCCCACATGGGGTGCTGACATGGCATGTCTCCATTGGCTGGTTTCTTCCCTCTCTCTCTTCCTTTTAAATATTTCCAATTCCCTCCATTTCATTTCAAGAAGAAAAAAAGCTTGAAAACTCACCAGAAATTTTCTCTCAACTTTTCTCACCTTCCAAATACCATAACTTTCTCATACGAAGTCAGAATTGGTTGATTCAAGTTGGAGATTGCTCATAATCGAGTCCTCTACCATTTCCAATTAGTCTTGCAGCTGGTTGATTGATTTTTGTGGTGGTTCTACCCAAAAAAACGAACCAGCTCGTGATTGCAAGGTAGTGTTCATATCTTTGAGTTTTCTTCTTTTATAACCTTCAATTTGCTTAGGGTTTCTTCTTCTATATATATATGTATATGTATGATGAATGCTATTGAGAAAGATAGCTTCCTAATCAATTTTAATCAAAAGTCTAATTAGAGACATATGTGAACTAGTTTCTTAGATTCTAGGTTTTTCACATGTTTGAGAGTTGTATTGTGATTAGATTGATATCTAGGATTATTTGTGACTTGATTGAATCATTTTATGATTAATAATCCTTGAAATATGTTTTGATCCTTTGATTGATAAAATCTAGGATTAATTCAATTGTATGTGTATTTAGAGACTGTAAGGATTCCCATATCTTGATTGGCTTATTTCGTGGACAAACCACGTGTTGGGGATTATATGTAAGGGTAGCTTAAGTGATTCATTATCAAGCTCAAGACCCTTTCAAGTCCTCAAGAGACAAGCACGCCAAAGGTATAATCTCTAGTGCTTATTTTTCTTTGAAGAGATTAGTTGCACACACACACTTAGCATACTAGCATTTGTGTGCATTCTCTTCACATGACATTTTTCACTTGCACTTCTTTGTTATATTTTTTATGTGTGGATTTGTCCATAGATGAGTTCCGAGCGATTCGGAGACTTTTCTATATGTTTCGGATGATTTCCGAGACATTTGGGATATTCCGTATTTTTATCGGAAACTGGATTTTAATTCCGAGCTTAAATTGGAAAGTTATATAATTTTCTATATTTATGATTAAGTCCGGGTCAATATTCCGAAGACGGAATTGGATTCCAAGAATTGAAATCAACTGGACTGAAGAACACTCGGATCCGAAGTCAGCTTAGTGTGGCATGTTAGCCACACCTAGCAAGGCACACAAGGGGGTGGCGTGAGCCACGGGCTGCTCACGGCAAAGAGAAGTCTCTGCCCCCGTGCACACCACGGCGCTTCAACGCGCACATGCTTGCCTTTATTCTTTGATTTCATTGTTTGAATTGTTTGTGTCTTCTGTCTGTTTGTGTGATAATATATTATATATATATATATGTTTAAATGTGCACAGCCTAATATATATATATAATCACTAAATCACCGTTTCACACTTTCACCTAAAAACTATATATATATATATATATATGTATAAAAAGTGTGCGTTTTGTCTGTTGCTCACACCTAATATATATATATATTTATATAAAAAAAAACGGTGCCTTAGTTTTTAGAAGACCTAATGCATATATATCTCTTTATATTTGCTTTCTTCTTTACTTGACACATACACACTTTGAGAGAGCAAAAATATATTCAAGAGAGAAACTCCCAAGAACTTGTCTTTAACTCTCAAAACCCATTTTCATATGCATCAAAATATCATCTAAACATTTTCTAGCATAGTTAGGATGTTTACTTGCATGGGTCTTGGTCAACACACTTCCCTTGGTATGTTCTTCACTGTTATCATTTATAATTAGTGTTTTATTTATCAAGGCATCTCTTTTATTATTTGCTTGTTCTTAGATTAACATCTATTATTCAAAATAGAGATTGTTGTGTTGACATGATTGTGTGTTGTATTGTGATAGCTAATTAGGTTTTTAATTAATCTTGATTAGCTAAGCTATTTGACATGTCATCTAGCCATTTATATCTAGGATTGTTTTAATTGCAAAATCATTATCCTAGATAAGCATATAGAGTAACCTAGCTCTAATTTGCATTTTGAATATTCAT
Organism: Acer saccharum; assembly: GCA_030490815.1. Lineage (NCBI taxonomy): Eukaryota > Viridiplantae > Streptophyta > Magnoliopsida > Sapindales > Sapindaceae > Acer > Acer saccharum. The sequence continues at coordinate 21,840,683 of CM059870.1, forward strand.
ACATATTCACTTAGGTTGTTTCTCTTCATTGAGAAGTAAGTCTTGGGGCTAAGAGTGCTTAGGCCTCAAGCAAATTGGAATAGGGTTGCTAATAAAGGCCCGCTGGGTAGAAGTGAGGGGTTACAGACCGGAGTGTTAGACGAGGTCTACATAGGTTGTAAACTTCATTTCAATTAGTGATTTCGAGTTCCGAGTGTGGCGCACTATACAGCCCGTGGTTTTTCCCAGTAGTTGGGTTTCCACGTATATATCTTGTGTTATTTAAATTCCGCACATATTACACTTGATATATTATTTTGACTAGTTAGGGGCATTTTCGTCAAATTGACTTGCATGCAAAAATTGGGTAATATTTGATAAAATCTATTCACCCCCCCTCTAGCTTTATATTATACACATCGCGTATTAGTTTCAGAGACAAATAGGATTTAATTGATTATTCAATATATCCTTGCTCTAATTGTTGGCTAGAATATTCATTGAACACATTTTGTGATTCTATCATTTTTGTGTATGTTTGTAACATCTTGAATATGTGCTTCATGATTATGATTTATTCAAGTGTTATTTGTGTAAATGAAACTATGAGTTTTATGTGTTAGGTGTTTTCACATGCTCTAGGTTTTAATTCAAGTTTTGCATCTAGACTTTTATTACTTATGTTCTCACATGTTTAGGTCTGGTTGTTCTATGGAATGTATTGATCACATGTTCTATGATGAATTGATTTTTTGCATCATTTGCATTCACATGATCACACTAGGAAATCCTTGTAAAAGGCATGAAGTCTTGGTTAGAGTTGGGAGGACTCGGATAGCTAAGCAATAAATCTTGTCTAGAGTCGGGAGGACTCGGATAGGCAAGCAAGGAGTCATTGCTAGAGTCGGGAGGACTCGGATAGTCATACATGGGAGGTTCTCTAGAGGCATGAGTGCCTTGGATAGAGAGTTGGCTACATTATTGGTAGGCCTAGGCGTATAGATAGACATAGACTCCAAAAGAGCGGGGTACATGGGATGTGTATGCACTCTTGAGGAATTTGTAATCTACCATCGATGTTGGTTTTGTATATTGGACTATGTTGTCCAATATATGGTGGTTTCGCATCATTGAGGGATTTCGTACTTTCCAATAGGGTTGGGTAAACATAGACTCTTATAGGAAGTTGATCTAGGATTGGTCACTTTGTGGAATTTCTAATTTACCATCCAATATATATAGTACCCAATGGTTGTAGTTCAATCTGTGGATGTTTCCTCCTTGGAGGTTTTACCATGTTAAAAAATCTCTTGTGTTAATTCTTCTTATCTCTATCTCTTATATTTGTATATGTGTATGTTGTTATCTTGTTGCATATTATTCACTTATGATGTATATTGAAACAAGATTTTGTAAAGTGTGATTTGTAAACTTATTCAATGGATCATATTTGTAAATATAATTCTTTTGTATATTGTAATTTTTGTGTTTAGTGATATTTGATTATACTTGTTATACATTGAACAAATATTGAAATACAAGTATTCTTTATTGTTGAGTTTATGTGTCCTTATACCTCATACAACTAATTGATGTTTAAATGATCACATGCTTATCTTGTCTATGTATGATTTCTTGGTTTATGTGTTGTATGTAAGGCTACCTTGAGGGGCAAACGTAAGTTTGTTCAAGGTTTTGAAAAATGTGTAAAAAACCTATTCACCCCCCTCTAGGCATGCTTTAAGCTATTTAAATAAGTTTGTATACTTTCAGGCTAGTAGAGTTTAAACCTCTACTAGGCAAAAACTCATAGGGAGGTGCTTCTCCAAATAGACATTTTTTTTAAAAAAAAGTCTACCAACCAAACAATTATAATGTTTTTTTCAAAAACTCTTTTTCCAATAGATCTACTACAAGTATATCTTTTTTACCAATAGAGGTTTTTCAAAAGCCCAACCAAACAAGCTCTAAGTTCTTATCCCTCAATTTCTTATTATGTGCATGTAAATGTATGGGAAGAGCTAGGTTTGGGGAAAAAATCTATTGTGTGATTTGTTTAATTGGTTTAAGTTAGTTTTTCTTAAATAAATGGTGTTAAGCTTTGGTTTGGCAAATGCATGTCTTGAAAAATCTTGTTTGCCTGAACTCTCTAATATGTTATGTGAGTGTATAGATTGTCTATAGCTTCTCTAGGAAGCGATTTGTGCTGCTTGGGCTTTAATGATAGGTTCTCATCTCTTTTTTAGGAAACAAAGACAACTTACGAGTCTTGGAGGGACAAGCAAGCCAAGAGTGCTCATGAAAAAAGCAAGAACCTCGTCTTCAAGAAGAAAAGCAGCAATTTGGAGTTTGAAGAGCTAAAGCACCATGTCAACGTCTTGCCTATACGATAAATAGAGCGCTTGTGGGAGGCAACCCACCTCGGTTTTGTTTCCTTAAGCTCATTTTTAGTTTTTGAACTTTTTCTTGCTTACGTTTTTAATTGCTTTAGTTGAATAATTGGTGGAGATCTTGGTGGATGTTATGTGGATGACATTTTTGATGATTGATATGATAGATCACTTTTGAATGATGATATTTGAATTTTTTTTTTTTTTGATATTATTGATTTATTCTTTTATTAATGATGAGCCGAAGGCTCTTGTGAATGATGCATGCGAGTGTGCAGATTAAATTTGCCATATATAGCCCGATTAGATTTGGGAGTTTTAATGCATGTAGTTTTTTTATGGGTCTTATGTTTTGTGCATGTAGTTTTTTTATGTGTCTTATGTTTTGTGCATATAGTTTGATTCGGTTTGGGGGTTGTATGCCCCAATTCTGTCAATTTTGAGTAAATGATTGATGTTGGTTTGGAGCATGAGTCCATGTGCTTGAGCTTAATTGCTAAATTGCATTGTTTTCCTTTTTATTAGTTGAGCCTAGTTTGAGTCTTTTTTTATTTTTGGGCATTGATTGTGCATGATTAGTGCTTAGGTTTGTTTGGTTTTGAGTCAAGTTAGGTGCACACCATTAGGCTGGGCTCTCTTGCCCAACATTGAGGACAATGTTGAGTTTTTGTTTGGGGGTGTAGACGCCTTTTTAAGTCGTCTTTTTGAGACTTGTGTCATTTTTGGTGTCAAAATTTTCAAATTGTCGCATGGCCAAAATTTTTGAGCTTTCATTAGCTTGGGTGTGATGCCTTGAGCATGTGCTTGTGACGAGTGTACTTATGCGTAGTGTGCCTAATTGAGTAGCTAGTTGTCACTCTAGGGTCTCACTTGCACTTTCGTATGCTTGTCCCATCCTTTTTGTGCTTAAGTTGAGGAGATTCGGTGCTCTTACGCGTGTTCTAATAGTGAAGACCACCTAGTGAGTTCACAAACACAAGCCTTAAAGAACGCATGTTGAGTGTTATCATTGTTCTATTCTTAAATACTTTTCTTGTCATATGTATCATGTGCCATAGGACAATGCATCATATTTTGTGGATTGCTTGATGGATACTTTCATTCCCTTGATAGATAGATTTGTTGAAATGATCTTAGTGTAGGGAAAAATACCGTAGTACACGCAGCGGAAGCGAGACTAAAAATTGATTTAGTAACTTTTAAAAATTTTTCCTTTTATGAACCTTAAACCCTTTAATCAATTAAACATATATATTATCTAACAAAAGAAGAATACCTTTTGTCGCGTGATCCGATTGACTTGCGTCGATGGTAATCCGCAAGATCTTCAATCCTAGCACGAACGTGGATCACCTAGGAGCGTAGTCTCCCTTTTCTTTGAATTGCAAACCTATGAATGGACAAAACAAACTTTTCTTTTCTTTGTTAGTCACAAAAACAATCAAAAGAATACTAAGATTATTCCGGTCACTTTTGAGTTCTCAATCTAATGATCGAAACTCGCATGAACCTAGATCGATGTTGTACACACAAGCTTATTGATGAATAAGCAAATAGTATACCATCAAAGAATAATCTATCACTCTTTTTTGTTTTTAGTAGAATCAAAATAATCTTTCTATGAATTGAGAAGAAGAAGAAAATAGAATCAAGCACCCAAAACCCTAGAGTGGCCGAATTCTATAAGTCCACATATATAGGTGGCAAAATTTTCTTTCTCTCTTTCCTATTAGGGTTGCCGAATTCTTTAAGAAAAAGGGACTAGGGTTGCCGCACACACAAGCCAAAAAGAGTTTGTGTTGCACCCTAATTTCCTTCTAGTTTAAGACTTCAAACCCTAATACATTACATAGATATTTTATTATTTTATTTGACTAAATAAAAAGACTTCTTATTTGATTAAATAAATAAAATTAATTATTTATTTCCTTATCAAACAAGTCTTTTACTTTTACTTTTAGGAAATATATTTCCTGATCAGAAAAGATTTGTTTCTTAATTAAACAATTAATTAATAAATTAATTAATTCTTATTTAATTAAAACAATGAAACAAAATAATATATTAGGTTAATATTAACCCTTGCCGCCCCACTTAAAATAAATGGGCCAAATATTATTTTCTTATTTCATTTAATCCATTGGACTTTAAATAAAAAGCCCACATGTGAACCAAACCCATTCTTACTAAAAGAAACAAGCCCACATGCCTTTCATTAATATATTAATATAATTGAGCAGCCCATTACTTAAATAATGTGCAAATTATATTCTTAATATATTAAATGCAATTCTAGATGGACCTTTAAATTGGTCCGGTAGAATATATCAAGTGATCCATGTAAGTTCGTGTGGATTGGGGATCTTGGCGGGCCATCTAAATTTAAGCTTCAATAGACATAACCTAATCACAATCAACAAATGATTCACTTAGGTCCGATCCATTAATTTTAACTCATTCCACTATAGAGCTTTTTACTGAACTCTTAAATAAAGATAGAAAAGGAAGATGTTCCTCATTCATACCCTAGACAATCATATTGGAGATAGTGTATCCTCGTGATTAATATCAGTAATCGCCAAGAGTTCATAGACCGCCTATAACTCTCCAAGTTACCATATTTACTCATATGACCACGTTTTGAACTTGGATATTTTGACTTGTCCAGAAGCCATGTTTTCAATAGACACTATCGAAAACTCAACGTTGAGATTTAATATCTAATTACCTCAAAACATCCATATGATGATATTATACTCTCATTTAATTAAATGGAGCCACGATATCCATATCTATAAATGAAGTCCTCTATCGATTAACAAATGAATATCACCAAACTATCGAGGATAGACTATGCGATATAATCGTACTCATTGATAACTCAAATGATATCACTTGCAACCATAAGTCCATCATTTATCTCAGGATTAAGATAGACTCTCCGATTGTCCTGATAATGAAAAGACTATTATCTATTGACGGTTATAGATAAAGTATTTCATTGTGATCCAGTTCAATGCACCCAGTGCATTAGATCCTTTTGCTCGAAGACACTCCGATGATTTTAGACTCATCATATCTCATTTGATCCCACTCAAATGCTAGCAAAAGAATTCTACAACTTTAACAAGATAAAGGTGCCCAACCTTTAACTTAAGTTGTGAACATTATTCAAGACTAACTAAAGAATTGTGTCTACCACATACATATCCAGATGTACGAACAATTCTTCTTTTCTCATAGTCTTTAGACCTTATGATTATTTACTTTGACAATTATAATATTAAACTATAAATGCTATACGATTTGTTAAACCAGAAATCACTTTATTAATATGAAAAAGATTGTTAATTACAATATTACACTCTTGCTATTGAGCATAATCCTAACACTTAGGCAATGTGTGTGCATTGAACTACTAAAATAAGCCGATACACATTCCTATGTCCCTATTGTGTGCTCCCAAAGCCGAATTTGAGGCCAAACACATACCCTTTCATTTGGAACCACATAAAACCATATAGCCATAAACACATACCTACCCCTTTTATTACCAATCATGTTAGGATGTGTAGTGTTGTATGGTTGAAAGGTGAAAAAGCTCTAATATGTAAAGATAGTGTATACTTAGGCTATGTGTTGTAAGTGTGTAAGCATAGGCTCAAAATGTGAAAGTGCCAAAATTTGCACTTAAGAGCCTAAATTGTCAAATATAAATGTGCAATGCAAAGAGAAAAAGAATAGAAAAAAGAAAAGAAAAAGAAAAAAAAAAAAAAGCAAGCAAAAGAGCCTTGAAAATTTAAATGTTAAGTACTCACAAATATAGAGTACAATTTTGGAAGCACCAAATATGTTAAAGTTATGCCTAAACGCTAGAGTTCAAGTTTAAAAGTAAGTAGAGCTAAGTTGGGTGTGTTATGATTATCTTAGCATGGTTGGTGACCTTTGAATCCAATTTTCCTATTCTTTTGTTCACCACAATTCACCCCATAGCCTTGTTACAACCAAAGGGAAAGACCTTTGTGATCTTCAATGAAATCTAAGATGGGAATGTTTGTTGAAGCATGATCTTCCACGTCCATGGCATTTGATTCCTTCCAAGGCTAGTTCATAAGAAATTAGCGGTCTTTCAATGTTAAATTGTTTGCAATGCATTAGATTCCTATGCATAAACTCTATCTTTGCATACCTTGCATAAGTGTGAACTTATGACTCCGAACGAAAAGAAGAGAGACTTCACGTGAGGCTTAGAGTCGAAGCGAATTACGCTCGAGGTGTGAGAGTGAATAGTTCCTAATATGAGAGCACTTTTAGGTGTGGGATTCGTGATTGTGTGAGTTTCCCTTTAGTGCCTTCGAGTTGCTTTAGAACATTTTGCATATGTTTACTTCTCTCTGTCACACATCTTTGTATCTCACCATCGGTTAGACATGTGGGCACTTGAATTGTTTGTTGGTGTCTAGGAAAATTTTAGATAGAGTCATTTTGTCGTGTCTTATGTTTTTGTTTGTTTTGTCTAGAGTTTGCTCGAGGACGAGAAAAGGTTTGGTTTGGGGGTATTTGATTGAACCAAAATTGTTATGATTTTGGCCCTCAATTCTATATCCTTTAGCTTGTTTTCGAGTGTATTTCTATGTCTAATGGCTCATTTCTAGTCAATTACAGGCATTCAATGCATTTCAGGCAAGACATGAGATTTGGTGGTAAAAGGGGCTGAAATTGTAAAAAGTGTGTGCAGATCATCCAACTTCAAAAGGGGCATATCTCCCTCCTCAAATCGAATAACATTTTGGTTTACATATATTCGGAGAGCCCCGTAAGTCTACTTTCTAGTGGTTTTACATATTGCGATTCCGTGTCTTCTAGAGAAAGTTACTGCAAAGGAAACCATGACGCACCGCGACACAACCGCGAACTGCACTCTCTAACTTGGCAAAAGGGACATTTTCAAGCCATTTTAGAGGGATAATGTTGTCCTTTCATGCCTATTTCGAACTCTAGCCTCTCAAACCTATAAATACATCATTTTCTTCAAGACCCAATTAACTCTCAATCTATCAACCTAGACACAACCTCTCTACACTTCATCTTCTTCAACACAAAAGAAAGAGAGACCTTCAAAGGCATCCATGGAGGTTTTCCTCCATGGATGCCTCACCATCACCACCTTCCACTTCTAACCACCCATCTTTGGAGGAGATTCATGAGGAAAGAGCCATCCTCTCTTGTCTATGAGGAGGAGGAGCTTCAATGGAGCTTGGAGATCCGAGATGACAATTAGGTCCCTCTCCGAGCTTGGAGATCCAAGATTGACACCTTGGGTTTCCTCTTTGTACTCTTTTCTTGTATTTTCTTTATTTGATGTGTATTACAATTATGGAAATATGTAAACCTAACAATAGTTCAATTTATTTGATTAACTTGTATTTAATATTTTCAAGCATTGTCTCATTCAATTGCTTTATATTTATTCTTGACTTGTGTTGAGTAGGCTTGACAACCCTTATAGATGCATGTTTAGGGATATCTCTTGTCTTTACATTCCTGGCATGTAGGGTAGAAATTGGTATGTGTTCATGATTGGGATTAGGAGTAGATTAATGTAATTTAGAAGTAGTTTAATTAAACATCCCATGATTGTGTGTATGTTGATTGATAATCCGAAGTGCATGTTTTGGATTGATTTGAGTGTTTAAGAATTAGAGCTAGGTAGGTATATCAACTCTTGGCCTTGATTATGCTCTTAATTGTTTGGTTGAAATTCATGATGAGTATATACCATGCCATTGTGGATTTCGGTTCTATAACCTTCGTGCTTGTGACCCTTGGTCGTCGCTCATGTGATATACCCTCGGTGAGTAGTGATTGAGGGTCTGTTATGCTTAATGCTACCATTCGTTGTTGCTTGCACGTGACAGGTGAGTAGCGATTGATGGTTGATCCTTTCATATTTATGCTTTTGCTTAAAGGGGAAATTCTCTCATAAACCAACCTTGTAGTTGTGTAGTAGAGAGTTTGGCTTAATCTTCACGCAAAGGTTGAACCCAATCTTGGGTGTTTTATGCGGTTGGTGACTATAGGTTGCACGAATGTTTTGGTGGTCATGAGTACCTTGTGTGTATATTGTCTACATCTCTCCTAGCCACTTATTTTAGTAACTTAGGGTGTTTGCCTTTAGGAGTAGAATAATGTAATTAGGAGTAGTTTAATTTAGAAAGGCAAACACCCGATTACATTTATCTCTTTAATCACCATTCTTACCCCTCTATATTCTCTCATCTATTTTATCTTTATTTTGCATTTTCTCACACACACCCTCCATGCTTACACAACACACACACACACAACACTCTCACCCTTGCCATGTTCCTATTTACATTGCTTTCAATAATCACTAAAACATGAAACGTTCAACAGATGACACCTCCCTATGGACGTTACCCTCGCTTACCGATTTACTTGTTTTCAAAACTTTAGAGCACATTGCGTAGGAATTTCTTATAAATATCTTTTGAATTCGCAATTTGATAACGACATAAAAAGCATGTTCAGATGGCGGGCATCATAGGTGTTAACCGTTAAATATGGCAATAGTTCAAAAAAGAATTTTCCATCAACATTGTAGAAATAATTAGGATAGAATAGCAACATAGAAGAGCATCCCAATACCCTGCCACTAAAGTATCTAGGTAGGCCTTATATCAATCCGGATCAAAATCAAGAGCTTCTAGACTTCAAGGTACCTGGAAACATAGAAGCCAAGTTCCTAAGGACTCCATTAGTATAGAATCCTAGTACCCTGCTACCACACCAACCCGGTATCCTGATACCCCGATACTCTTATACCATGATCCAGTAAGAGGAAGGACACCCATGTACCCCGATCCCGCCTAGAGCCAACCAACCAAGCAGTAAGTATCAGATTAACAGACTATCAAGTATCAAGGTAAGATTAGGTACGCCGAAGATCAAGCTACATAAAAGGATAGTGAGACGTCGACGTTTTGATAATAAGGAAATCGACTTATTCCTGCTACTCAAGAGTTCTATTTGAAAGCAAAGTCAAATCTATCAAATTCTTCCAAATAAGGGATCGCTTGATTCCTAGAATTAATCCTACGATCTTCTCGCCAATCGCCATGGAACATCCTGAAAATCTCTAGGTCACTGGACCGAATTTAGAGGAGTGTTGAGCAAGCATTGGGAGGTATATATACATCATGTTATCATACAGAAAAGGGATCACAACTTGAGTCCTTAACCTTTACATTATTTCCACTTATCGACATGCACAAGAGCTCCATCGCCATCGCCATCGCCATCGCCATCGCCAACTGAGTTTTAACCCTATCACCATAGCCATATAAAATCTCCATTGTACTTTCATTACGTGTGGATGATTAATAAAAAAGAGTTATATGTGATGCTATTGCTATGTTATTTTTTATTCATCTTCATCATTGTATTTAACTTGTTTTACTGAGAACCCATAGGTATCGAACAACTTGATATCTCTCTGACTAAGATCTACCCCGATTTCAGTCACTAGAGTTGTTAATTGGAAAATCACCTCAAGTGACAATTTTCGGTTAACAATAGGTGTTTTAAGAGATTCTAAAGGTAAGGTGATGTGCCTCTTTTCTTTATGTATTGGACTTCATGATTCCAATGAAGCTAAAGTTTGGGCTACTCTCAAAGCATGTGAACTATGTACTTCGAGAGGTGATTTAGTGGACAAAGATATAGTGGTGGTTTGTGACTCTAAGGTGGTGTTTTCATGGGTTAACATTGAATTTTTTAGATGTCTTAAGCTAGTTAACATCATCTACGATATTCGGAACATTATTAATGCTCTTAGCAACATTTCAATTATTTTTAACCCTCAGGCGTCCAATTTGTTTGCCAACTTGTTGGCAAAAAAAGGTTCTAGTTCTAATGGAAATTTTATTGTTTTGGGAGATAGATAATTCCCTGAGCCTTTGATGTTTCTTCGTTTTTTCAGTGGTGTTTTTGATAGCTTAGTTTGGCTGTTTGGGGTGGTGAAGTTGGCTATTGCGTGTGCTTTTCATCAAGTCGTTGGTGGTTTTGTTTTGTTGGTTACCGGTTGCTGCCTGTTGTAAGATCTTAGATTTGTGTTGGCTTGATTCCATTGCAAAACACTCTTTATTTGTATTGATTAGTTGCTTAGGTGTTTCTTGGAGAGAAGAAGCTTCAAAGGTTAAAAGCAACGTATCTTGCAAATATCGTTTTCAAGAGGAACATCGCGTACTCGGATGCTAAGGTATCTAGATTCTTCTTCCTCTTGCAAGGCGTAAGCGCACACACACACAATTCATACATGTGTGTCCCTACATCGTAGTGCAAACATTTGGTATAACACATTCACACACTTCTTAGTATGCTCATGCATTGGTCTCTAATAGACAAACATTGTAGATTTGCATGTTTCATGACTATCTTTTTGATATGGCATACTTGTGTGAATTGTGTTTATTTATTTGTGTGTTTTGTATTTTGGACTTGAACATGTTCTTATATGATTCCCTATTGAGTCCCGGTCGTTTCGGTTACTCATTCATAAGGTTTCGAGTCCAAACGATGTAGCTACGCTACTTTGCGTTCTCATTCATTGAGTTGACTTCATCGTCATTTTCCGAGATGATTTCTTAACCATTTTTCAAAATTTTGTAGTCGTAGTCGTGCATAAGGGAGTCACAGTTCGTAATCCAAAAACGGATTTGAAATCGGAGTTCGGATGCCCAAGATACGGCTGAAGAACGTGAGGGAGCGCGTGAGAGGTTAGCATGGCCAAAGGCTATGCATTGGCCACCACGTGTGGAGGCTGTGGGACCCACGGCCAGAGCACCCCTCTGGTCCCGTGTGGCCCACGCGCCCAACACGGGGTGCTGACATGGCAGCCTTTGATTGGCTCACGTCTTCTTCTCTCTTCTCCATCTCTTTTCCCTCAATTTATATTCGAAATCCCGTGCAGAATTCTTAACAATTTTTTATTTCTTATTTTGATCATATCTCTCTCATTTCAACTCCGAATTGAGTGATTCAAAAACCAAAATTGTTGGTCTTGAAGAGAGCTACAAACCCCAAGCATTTTTAGAGTCATTTGAGTTCGTGATTGTCTGCAGTGAGCTGATTTCAGTCCGTGACTCAACTTTTGTATGTGAAACTTCTTCTTCTCACTTCATCTTTTGATCATCTCTTTTAATCTTCCTAATTGATAGATGATATATGTTTAGAATGTTGTTAGCTCATATTCTAAGGGTGTTTGATCTATTGATTGTTAAGTTTTAGCCATTTGATTTCAATTGAACATATATTGCTAAACTTGACCTGTCTTGAAATTGATTCTAGAAATGTTGTATATGACGTTCCTCATGTTATTTTCTAGGTTTAATTTCATCATCTAAGAACTAAGATTTTTGTGTGATATATTGAATATTCATATCTTGTTCTTATTGATTCACATGCTTTGATTTCTAGATACATTTGTGATTGTTTGTTGAAAGCATATTTTAGATTATCACTAAGCATGTTCATAGAGCTTGATTGATCATTTTGCTTTATTTGATTGTGTTTGCATCATTTGCATCACCTAGATCATTGCCTTGTAATAGGTGGAAGTCTCTTGCAAAGTGAGTGAAGCTTTGTCTTGAGCAAGAAGTCTTGGCTAGGAAAGTGTTCCGGATAGCTAAGCAAGAAGTCTTTATTAGAGTCGGGAGGACTCGGATAGTCAAGCAAGAAATCTTTCTAGAGACGTGAGCGTCTTGGATAGGAAGTTGCTTCCTAGAGGTGTAGGACACATCTTGGATAGGAAGTAGGCTTGGTAGTTCACTAGGCCCGAGGGTAGATTAGGAGGTGATAGCTTGAGCGAATATCATGTGTTGATAGCTTGAGTGTGTAAGTCCTTTTCATATAGTGGATTTCTTTGCCAGTGGTTGTGGTATCAACCCGTGGATGTTTCCTCTTTGTGGTTTTACCACGTAAAAATACTTGTGTCAAGTTTCGTTTTTATGTTTCTTTATCTTCCATATGTTTGTATGGATTGCATTATTTGTATATTGATTTTCACATGTGTTGGTTAAATCAATTCAATTGTTAAGATTCATCAAGTGTGCTTTTAATTGTTGTATTCCGCATATTTTTTGTATATTGGAAGAATTTGGGCCTATACCTATTCACCCCCCCCCTCTAGGTATATATTACACTATATTGCTTAAAAGAATTTCACTTGTTTTGTTGTTTTTGTATATTTCCGCTTGTTTTTGGCCTGTTGGCCATCGTTGTAAGGCTTTTTCCCTTCTTTTGTTTGTCAATAATGTTTTGCCGTTAAAAAAAAAAAATCAAAATCAAAATCAAAATCAAAATCAAAATCAAAATCAAAAGGGAAAAAAAAAATTGGTTAAAAACAATATTTCACATGATCAATTGGTTAGTTTTGAAAATTCCCCAAATGTTTATTTGTGATTGTAAATAGTTGTAGAGATATTATTAGAAACGTCCCTTTAGTTTGAGGTATTAGCCATTTTGGTTTATCTAGTAGGAAAAATGATTATTTTAGTCTTGCCTTTTCTAATAGTAGCTATTTTGGTCCCTACCATTAGGGTTCCGTTAGTTTTTCATTACATGTGAGGGTATAATGGTAAAAATATAAAATTAAAATGTTTTAATAAAATATTAATATTAAAAATAATTAAAAAAAAAACTAATATTAAAATAATTAAAAAAAATCATTATGACAAAAATAAAATATTTCATCATATTCAGCCAAAACCCTAGCCGCCCACAAACACCACTACCACCACCCCCAAACCAAACCAAACACCCTCTATTAAACCCAATCGAAGCTGATGGGGGTGGTTTGTGTTTTGTTTGGGTAGGCGTGGGTGGTCGTTGTTGTCACCACGCTTGTTCGTGTCGACGTGTTCGAGCGCCGATCAATGTTAATAGGGGTAGTTGTTGGTGAAGTGGCGGTGGTATTCTTGAATGAGTTTAGTTTGATTTTGTTGTTGAATGAGTTTGAATTTTTAGGTTTGATTTTGATTTTGATTTTGTTTTTGAATGTGTTAATTTTATAGATTTGAATGTGTTGCCGAATGATATATATATATATATATGTTGTATGTATAAATTCGCCAACCTGACACGTCATCAAAAGAGCTAACAAAAGACTGCCACGTCACTCATTGACCGGGTTAAAGGAGGAAGTTTGACAAGTCAGAATGATAGAATAGCTTAAACCAGAAGGAAGTCAAAGACATGGTCGCCAAAGCTAAATACCTACTCGCCGAATATAGAAGTGTGCTTGCCAAATACGCAATACCCAGAAAATAAAGATACTCGCTGGACCAGCACACTGGGCTTGAACCGACTCGGCAGAAACACAGAAATAAACCCTAAACTTTTAGAAGACCCATAACAACAAGGAATCATAAAAAGGAAAGTAGACCTGATCCGTGACAAGAAAGGATCCTAGTACGAATCAAAGAGGGAAACCTTTCACCCACACGACTGAAAACAAGGGGAAACCCTAAGTAAACATGTATAAATAGAACCACCTATTCCATGAGGAAGGGGTTCAGAAATCTAGAGAGAGAAAAGAGAGCAATTGTGAGAGAGATCTGAGCGTGTAACAAAGCAACGAAAACCTAGTATTATTCTTCTGCCCTCAGGGGCGCCGTGGTTTTTTCCCATTCAAGGGTTTTCCACGTAAAACTTGTCTTTTGCATGTGTTCTTAATTTTCTTGTTTCATATTAAATTGATATAATTGTTGAGTGCGTGGCAATCCAAATTTCACCGTCAACAATTGGCGCTAGAAGGAGGGGGATCTTTGAACAGAAACTTCGAGGGACCCTTACGAATCAAACAACATGAACAACGACAGCGACAGAGATGGTAACTCTAGCGGAGATATAGTTGTTGAACCAACCGCGCCGATAGGAGACAGGGCGGTGGCTATCGGGGAACAATCAACGGCAACGCCAGGAACTAGGGCAGCTGACCTTGGGATTCTGCAGCACTTCCAAGCTGCACTGATAAACTTGGTCTGCGAAGCCAGCAAAATAGGGCTTTCGCTTCCCATAGGGTTGGGAGTTTCATCTCCTTACGAGTTAACCACTCCTGGAATCCATCCGCCCGGAAGGTTACGATCAGAAGTTCACATCGTAATTCCCGATACTCAAGCAAGACAATCCACTGAAGAGATCCCCTAGGACCACACTGAGGATTTTGAGGGGAGAAAATAAAGGAAGGGAAAAGGTGTGATGAATGAAGAATCCAGGGAGGAACAAGACCAGGTGCGAACACATGGGGTCAATTCCAGTGACACACATCAGCGGAATCGGCGGAGACACCGTTCCATCTCATCTGAAGATAAGAGTCCTCGTCCACGAAGGGAACTGCGGTCCAAAAGAGCGAAGCGAAGAAGATCCGAGAGCACAGAAGATCGAAGAAGCCCGGATGAGAGAGGCAATCATGGTAGGATGACAATCAAGAGCAGACTCGATCCAGCAGGGGAGCCAACTGGTCATCGAAATGTAATCCTACAAGAGCTATCAAGAAAAGTTTCCGCAATGGCACAAAGGTACGGTCATAATGTATCTTCAGATGATGAGTCAGACAGCCCATTCATCGAAACTATTGCTCGCACCCAATTTCCAGACAGATTTAGGATGCCCACCATTGAACAATATAAGGAGAACAGGGATCCAAAGGAACATGTTCACCGATTCCGCAATATTATAGCCCAGTATTCATCCAATGATGGGCTGTTGTGCCTCACCTTCCCACAAACATTCGGCGACCTCGCCTCCAGATGGTTTGGAAGACTCCCGCCCGGAACCATAAGCAGCTTCTCAAACCTCAGTAAGGCATTCATAAGGAAATTCATGGGGAGTGTCCAAAGAAGAAAGTCACTCGCTCATCTGTCAAACTTGAAGCAGGAACGTAATGAGTCAATCAAGAAGTATCTAGCCAGGTTCGGGAATGAAGTAGCTCAAATTGAAGATGCCAGTGATGTAGCTGTAATCGCCGCTTTCACCAATGGGCTACAAAGTGGACGATTATCCCTTGACCTGCAAAGAGATAGACCAAAAACTTACGAGGAGATGATGGAAATAGCTGGCGACTATGCACTGGCAAAGGAAGAAGAAGTAGCGCAAGGGGGTAGCTACGTGCATGGGCACAAGCCTGATTCAAAATCAGGCCATAAGGACGACAAAAAGATGCAATCACGTGATCGCCAGAAAGATGAGAAGGGCCAAAAGGGGTATTCAAGAGAAAGCAGAGGAAACACTCGAGCCAATAAGTTTCGAGGAAGGTACAACCATTACACCCCTTTAACTGGCAACCAGGAGGAGATATTGTTTGTGGTAGAAGACAAAGGACTCGCCAAATACCCTCGACAGAAATCAGCAAATGCCAGGAGAGATACAACTAAGTACTGTCGATTCCACAAAGATCATGGACATGAAACTTCAAAGTGTTTTCAGTTGCGCGATCACATTGAGAGCTTAATCAGAGATGGGCACCTGAAGGATTTTGCTTTGAAAGGTGACAAACACGATGGTCGCCGGGATGGTCGCCAAGGAAACGGGCAGGACAAGAAGAGTCCAAGGAGGAACAGCCCTAACGCAGCTATAAACACCATTTTTGGCGGACCTCATACTGGGAGGAGCAATCGAGAAAGGATGTCAGAAGTTCGAGAAGTAATGTATGAAAGCAGAAGCATGGAGATCAATTATGTGCAGAGAAACCCCAAGAAGGGAAGAGAAGGACATGATCCCATAACATTTACAGCAGAAGACTCAGACGGAATTGATGCAAAACCCAACGATGCAATCGTTGTGGGGGTTCGAATAGCCCATAGGGATGTCCTTCGAGTGATGATTGACAATGGAAGTTCAACCGATATCCTAAGTGCCAGGGTATATGATGAGTTGCGGCTGGACAGAAAAGATTTTGAACCATTCCATGTGCCATTAAAGGGATTCGGTGGCGCGGAAGTTAGGTCATTAGGAACTGTGAAGCTGCCGGTAAGATTTGGTACAGCACCATGCCGGCGAACAATCCTGTTGGACTTTGTTGTGCTTGACATCCATAATTGGCCGTATAATGCTTTACTTGGCCGACCGTTTCTTAACAAAGCTCGAGCTGTTACTTCAACCCATGCGTTGAAAATAAAATTCCCTACAGAATTCGGTGTCGGAGAATTGAGAGGGTCACAGGAGATGGCTCGCCGCGCCAACCTATCAATCTTCAAAGATAAAGCAGGGATGGAAACCTTGAACATATTCGAAGTAGACAGGGAAGAGCAGGAAGATAATCCGGAAAACTTTGAACTGGACCCAAGAGACAAAACGAGCAGAGAGAAGGAAGAACCGACTGAGTCGATTATTCTAGACGAAACGGAACCAGATAAAACAGTAAAGATCGGAGCAAGGGTGACTGAACAAGTTAAGAAAGATGTGATGAACTTGTTGAAAGAATATAGGGGGATTTTCGCTTGGTGCCACGAAGACATGCCAGGGATTGATAGAAGCGTAATTTCGCACAAACTGGCTGTGCATGAGAAATGCAAACCGGTGGTGCAGAAAAGGAGAAGCTTCAACCCAGAAAGAAGTGCAGCGATAAAAGAGGAAGTATCAAAGTTGCTTGCCGCAGGGTCAATTAGAGAAGTTAAGTACCTAGAATGGGTGGCGAATGTGGTCTTAGTAAAAAAGAAAAACAATCAATGGAGGATGTGCGTCGACTTCACCGATCTGAACAAAGCCTGCCCCAAGGACAGCTTCCCGCTACCAAGGATTGACCAGTTAGTCGATGCAACAGTCGGACATGAGACATTGAGCTTCATGGATGCATATTCAGGATATAACCAGATAAAGATGCACAAGCCAGACGAAGAGAAGACAGCGTTCACCACAGATCAGGGGTTGTATTGTTACACAGTCATGCCATTCGGCCTAAAGAACGCTGGGGCAACTTACCAGTGCTTGGTCAACAAAATGTTCGCCAGGCAAATAGGGAGAAATATGGAGGTCTACGTTGACGATATGCTGACAAAAAGCGTCACCGCAGATAGACATGCAGATGACCTGAGGGAAACGTTCGACATGCTGGTCAAGTATGGAATGAAGTTGAATCCAGCAAAATGTGTATTCGGCGTACCATCGGGGAGGTTTCTCGGATATCAAGTACACCAAAGAAGAATAGAGGTGAACCCTGAAAAAATCCAAGCACTAGCAAGAATGGTCTCGCCAAAGACTCTGAAGGACGTCTAAAAACTCACGGGGTGCCTAGCATCGCTGAGCAGATTCATAGCCAAGTCAACAGATCGATGCCTACCATTTTTCAAAGCTCTAAAAAAGGGAAAGGGAAAGGGAATCGAGTGGAATGAGGATTGCGAAAAGGCCTTCCAGGCCTTGAAAGATTACCTTGGACAGGCACCACTGCTATCAAAACCAGAAACAGGAGAGACATTGTACATGTACTTGTCCGTCTCTGAAGCAGACACAAGTTCTGTGCTAGTGCGACAGGAAGATGGAATCCAAAAGCCAATATACTACACCAGCAAAGCACTGTTACCAGCCGAAACAAGGTACTCGCCGGCTGAAAAAATGGCACTCGCCCTAATAACAGCAGCAAGGAAACTAAGACCATATTTCCAGGCTCACAAAATCGGGGTATACACCAACTGCCCACTAAAATTAATCCTGCAGAAACCAGAAGTATCCGGGCGATTAACGAAGTGGGCGATCGAATTAAGTGAATTCGATGTAGAGTATCTCCCAAGGACAGCAATTAAAGCCCAGGCAGTGGCAGACTTTGTAGCAGAATTCACCGAGCCAAGTATAGAGGTGGCGAGAATGATGGTGAAGCAAAATAAGAAAATATTCAAATGGCAACTTCGCGTTGATGGCTCATCAAACACGCACGGCAGCGGGGCAGGAGTAGTGCTGTCAACCCCGGAAGGAGATTCAATCGAATGTGCCTTGCGTTTTGACTTCAAAGCTACCAACAATCAAGCTGAGTACGAGGCACTCATAGCAGGTTTAAAGATTAGCACAGTCCTAGGAGTAGACGAGGTGGAAATTTTCAGCGACTCTCAAGTTGTTGTCAATCAGGTACTAGATGAATACCAGGCGAGAGATGAAAGCATGATCACTTACCTGGAATTGGCAAAGGAGCTGTTAGAAAGATTTAAAGAGTACAGAATTGTTCATGTCCCCAGAGAAGAAAATGAAAAGGCTGATGCCTTAGCCAAATTGGCATCTGCCACGATCAACATCTGGCCTAACAATATCTCTATGATCCGCCTATTGCAGCCGAGTATAGTTAAAACAAAGGAAGTTGGGGCAGTCTTTGGCGAAGGGAACAGCTGGATCACACCAATTAAAGAATATCTCATCAATGATGTACTCCCAAGTTACCCATTAGAGGCAAAGCGGCTGAAGTACAGAGCTATAAGATACTCAGTACTCAATGGAGAACTGTACAAGAGGGGATAATCAAGGGCACTGCAGAGATGTGTCGGACCTGAAGAAGCAGGAGGTATCCTGAGAAGCATACACAGTGGAAATTGTGGGAACCACGCTGGGGGTGCCAGCCTAGCCCACAAAACATTAAGACAGGGTTTTTACTGGCCAACACTGTTCGCCGACTCCAAAAGGGTGGCAGCGAGATGTGAAGCATGTCAGAAAATTGCCAATAACATCCGACAACCACCTGAGCTCCTGCAAAGTATTACCTCGCCTTGGCCATTCGCCATGTGGGGAATAGACTTGATCGACCCAATGCCAACAGCAACTGGAGGAGCAAAGCATGCCATAGTAGCCGTGGATTATTTTACAAAATGGGTAGAGGCCGAGCCGTTGGTACACATAACAGAAGCGAACACCATAAGCTTTGTGAAGAAAAATATCCTATACAGATTCGGGATACCAAACACCATCATCACGGACAATGGGACCCAATTCGATGGTAGGAAGTTCAGGGAGCTATGTGATAAGTATGGCATCAACAACTACTACGCTTCTCCAGCACATCCACAGACGAATGGCCAGACTGAAGCAGTGAACAAGATCATAAAGCACAACCTGAAAGCTAAATTGGCAACCAAAAGGGGCAGCTGGGCGGATAAATTACCACAAGTGCTCTGGGCATATCGAACAACAGAGAGGGGTTCAACAGGCGAAACCCCATATTCCATGGCTTATGGAGCTGAAGCTGTTATTCCCGTGGAAACATCATTCTCTTCACCAAGGGTATAACTTTTTCAGCCAGAAATCAACATTGATATGCTAAAGTGCGGCCTAGATGAGTTAGAAGAAAGAAGAGAGCGCGCACAAATAAGGAATACGGCGTATCAACAGAGGGTAGCCAGATATTACAACTCGCATGTGCGTGAAAGGAGGTTCACGCTTGGTGACTTAGTACTGAAGAGGGTGAATCCAGGAACAAGAGACAAAGCTGCAGGATCACTCACAGACAAATGGGAAGGGCCTTATAAGATTACGGGGATAGCTGGCCACGGGGCATATCGCATTACTCGAGAAGGATTTGGCGAACTACCCCGTCCGTGCAATGCACAGTACTTGAAGATATATTATCCTTAACATAAGGGTCAAGTCAGAATCTTTTGAATTCCTTTTATTTTTTCTTAGAACAGTTTTCGTTTTTAGCATTTTCTTTATGACTGTGTCAACAAAGTTGTAGGAAGCATTCAATAAAGAGTAATTTATTACTGAGAAAGAGCGGTTTCACTCGCCAGTCACAAAAGGCACTCGCCAGTCACAAAGGCACTCGCCATCATACATTGCCACTATCACAAAAATAGCAAGCTTCATGCTCGCAACAATGAAAAACTGGCGAGAAGCGAAATCCCAAGTTACAAAGATTGGGAGTCGCCATTATGGGAAAATAAAGTCCCCATAGGCGAAAAAGCCAGTTAAACACAGAAAAAACAAGGGGGAGACGTCCCAATAAGATGCCAAAATGCAGCAATGGCAGCTGAGTAAAGCTATAAAATATGCTAAAAAACTTAGTGAAAAAACTAAGTAAAGCCAAAAATTCAGCAACGGCAGCTGAGCAAAAAGAAAAGAAGAAGTTTATAACTTGAATAAAAAGTTATTTACAATCAAAGAATTACAAATAAAGGTACAAAAAGAAAGTAAAGTTTACAGCCCTAGACAAAAATACTCAACCGGCTGCAGGAGGGCCCTCACTGTCCTCTTCATCCTCAATCTCCTCTTCTGAAGGCCAGATGACCTCCTCATCCTCTTCTGGCATGAAAGGCTCATAATCCCTTCCAGCAACAGGGCCCAAGTCAGGCTCAGCACCAGAACCAAAGAAACTACCTTTCTGACCCGAATAGTAAGTGTTAAAAGCGCGCTTGCTGGGGATCTCCAGATGCATAGGATGAGGTTCAGTCCTATTATAACGGCAGTGGGCTCTCCATCGTTTTGTCTGCTCTTTAATCGAGTCCACCCCATTGGCCATGTGTTGTTGGAGAGACCTGTCGAAACGCCTCAAAGCTTTGTCGTTTGAGTGATCCTTCATGGTGAAAAACTTCTTTGCCTGCCTCATGCCCTTTTCAAACTCGCGCAACAACAGCGCATCATAGGCAGGGGATCTCTTGAAGCGATCAACCGTTTCAACTTCCAACACAGCCTTGAGATCATTCAAAATAACTTCTTGCGAGGTTAACTGGTTACGCAAGTCCAAAGCCTCGCGTTCAGCTTTCTCTTTCGCCTCCTCAGCCAGTCGTTCAGTCTCAAAACGTGCTGCGAGTGATTCTTGACTAGCAGAGAGTTGCTCTCGCAGCAAACGAATTTCTTCCTCAGCAGCACCTAATTTCTCTTCAGCGGCCAGCTGAGCTGAAAGATAACCATCCGTGGACTCTCTCAGCTGAGCAAGCTACCGAGTATGATTTTCCTCCATAGAAAGTTTCTCAGCTGCCAAAGTAGAGGTTTGTTCCTGCAGGCGCCTCACGTCCTTTGACAAAAAGTTTCCCCGCCTATAATTGTCAGCCAACTCGGACAACAACTGAAAAGAAAAAAAGCAGAAGTCAGGAAACGCGAGAACAAGAATTTTAAAAGCACAGCGAAAGACTCACCAGCGAATGGCAGTTGAAGAAAAATTCCATTTTTCTGTTGCAGGATCTTTTCTTCAGCTCCTCCCAATCTTCACCAACATAAACATTATTGTTCATTATATATGTACAAATCTCAGCAGCTGTAAAATCCGAAAGGGAGACAGTCTCGACTCCCTTACCAGCCTCAGTTGGATCAACGGGAGGAGCTTCATGAGCAACGCCTGAACCAGATGCAGTAGCCTCATCCTGCCTCGACGACCCCGGTTTCTTAGTGGGTTCCTTTCGACCAGGTGGTCCGGGCTGACCAACGAAAGAGGCATCCGGCCCATCCGTGGTTGCCGGAGGAGGAGTCACGCTGGCTTGGGGAATGGTGGAAGCATCAAAATTATTTGTCCCCTCTGGAAGGGGAGACTCCGCCGGATCTGGTCTTTCAACAGAAGCCCCAGGAACAGTCGTCTCAGCAGAAGGAGCCTCGGCGAGCACAGGCTCTTCAGTGACCTCCTCATCTGAAGAAACAACGTACTGCGCGACCCTTGACGCTCGTTTTAGAGGTCGGGCAGTGTGGTCAAGTATACCCTCTGCCGGACGTTTGCCTCTACCAACTCTGGGGATCAGGTCGCTTGAGGGGTCTGGGGGGACTTCAGGAACATTTACATCAAAAATGGGGATTTCGCTAGCCACCCCTGAAACCCTCACCTTCTCTTTTCCTTTACGATTCGGGGCTGTCGAAGTAGGAAAAGCCGCAGCAGTACTCGCGGCAGTACTCGCAGCAGGAGTAGCAGCAGCAGCAGGAGTACTCGCAACGACCTTCGGGCGAACAGGGGATGGCCCGGACTCGACACGCCTCCCTTCAACATTACCAACCCCCCCTGAGGCGCCTGCTTTCTCCTTGCCTTTACGGCTGGGGGTAGCAGCAACAGTTGCAGCAGGAGTATTCGCAGCACTCTCTGCATGCATAGGGGGTCACCCAGACTCAGCACCTCCCCTAGAAATATCACCGGCTTCCTCGCCGTCTGAGTGATCATCACCATCAGGGCCAGCAATTCCATCCTTAGCCAAACCAGCAGCATGCCTTTTGCTTTTAGCCTCGGAATTCTTCACCGCCCGGGCTTGCAAGTCACAAACGGTGTCAAAATCACACACTGCAAGGGAAATAAACCAAGTGTCAACTAAAAGAATAAAACGAAGAATAAAACAAAGAAGGAATGGATCAAGACTTACAGCGAGGAAGCCTTGCATGTAGCCGTGTGAAAATTTCCAGAGAGATCATTTTTTCCTCATCCAAGAGGTAGGATCTACCCCTTGATTCCAAAGGAAGGACAGCCGTCGCGGCAAGACGAGAAACCTCCCTATCCATCAAAACAGGGGCCGCTTTCGACCAGGCTTCAGGAGATATGAAATGCCTGGGAACCTTCCTCGCCAAAAGATTGCGGCGACTGAGAGCTGGTACATCTCGACCCCACTCGCCGCCGGCGAAAAACCAACTATTTTTCCACCTTTTGTTTGAAGTAGGGAAGCCCCAGATGAAACCCTTCTTTTTCTCATCACTGGAGACCTCAACTTGACCAGGGTTCGCCACACCCTCAGGAATCCAGTTCTCCACCGGCGAGGAGAGAAGGAAGTACGTGCCACCATTGCCCGCCTGTCTTAGAGTATAAAAATGGCGGATCTCGCGGGGTGTAGGAGGCCCATAACCCTTCAGCTTCCACATGAGGCACATGCACATCAGTATCCTGTAGCTGTTTGGAGCAAGTTGTGCCGGTGCAATCTGAGCCTCGACAAGAAACCTCGCGATAAAAGGCTGAAGAGGAAGGGTAACCCCACAGCTGAGCATGGCTCCGTAAATGGCGACTGCGTTTTCAGGAGGATTCCACATAGCCCGGTCACCGGGGAACATAAGAGTCACTGAGTCTGGAATGTCGAAGCGACTCTTGTATTTACGAAGTTCGCCCTCGCCGACTACATTTACTTCCGTATCAAAAGAACACGAACGAGTTGGCGAGAAAAGCAGCCTATCCCTCTGATGGTCTTCAACATCAGAGTCAACAATCGTCTGCACATCCAGCAGAGATTCACGAGGAGCCCTAGAGGCGCGTTGTTTACTGCTTGTGGTTTTAGGAGATCTCAGCATTGCTGGAGAATCACTGTTAAAAGACGGAGGAGAGATGTCAAGATTAAAAGTATCCTCAAAAGATGGAACATAAACAGAAATCGGGACCGGAGAATCCGGACGAAAATTACGAATCAGAGATTCAATTTTGTCCGCAATACACTTATCACCAAGCTCCATAGCTTGCGTCATCCGATTAAAAAGAGAAAAGCGTAAGGAGGGATCTATAAGAACTCACCAGGAAACCCTAGGATCGGAAGATGAGCAGAAGGTTTGGGAAACGCTGAGAAATCACCACGATTGATTTCGAAGCAAGCTGTCTGACAGTAAGATAAATAAAAGAAAATTTTATGGCAGAAACTTCTGAGGGAGAAGAAAAGAGAGACGATGAAGGAGCTCTGTTTTTCTAAGAAAAGAAATTAATGGAGATATGAGGGGATAAAGGAGAAGAAGAAACGTTTAGGCGTCAAAAGGGGGAACTTCGAAATTCAAAAACAAAAAAGAAATCAAGTAAATGATGTGCAATTAATGAGAATGACGGCTACAGTGACCAGCCACAATAGCCACCACCAAGTAAGGGACACGTGGCATCTCGGGGACAACCAAGCAGTCAGAATGTCTCTTCGTCTGTCAAAACAAATGGAAGCGCTAGAAATCATGTGGCTCAAATTGAAAGCTTGCACCAGAAGAATCAATTAAATGAAACAACGCGTGGTAAAAAAGGAAAGAGTGAGTTATTACACAAATGCGTTGAAGTCTTATAAATACTACTCGCAGAGGCAAACGAAGTGGGAAGAACAAGTCATTCGCCCAGCTCGAAGTATTTATGGGGGTATTGTTGTATGTATAAATTCGCCAACCTGACACGTCATCAAAAGAGATAACAAAAGACTGCCACGTCACTCATTGACCGGGTTAAAGGAGGAAGTTTGACAAGTCAGAATGATAGAATAGCTTAAACCAGAAGGAAGTCAAAGACATGGTCGCCAAAGTTAAATACCTACTCGCCGAATATAGAAGTGTGCTCGCCAAATACGCAATACCTAGAAAATAAAGATACTCGCTGGACCAGCACACTGGGCTTGAACCGACTCGGCAGAAACACAGAAATAAACCCTAAACTTTTAGAAGACCCAGAACAACAAGGAATCATAAAAAGGAAAGTAGACCTGATCCGTGACAAGAAAGGATCCTAGTACGAATCAAAGAGGGAAACCTTTCACCCACACGACTGAAAACAAGGGGAAACCCTAAGTAAACATGTATAAATAGAACCACCTATCCCATGAGGAAGGGGTTCAGAAATCTAGAGAGAGAAAAGAGAGCAATTGTGAGAGAGATCTGAGCGTGTAACAAAACAACGAAAACCTAATATTATTCTTCTGCCCTCAGGGGCGCCGTGGTTTTTTCCCATTCAAGGGTTTTCCACGTAAAACTTGTCTTTTGCATGTGTTCTTAATTTTCTTGTTTCATATTAAATTGATATAATTGTTGAGTGCGTGGCAATCCAAATTTCACCGTCAACAATATATATTATGGATTTGGTAGAGGATTTGGTGGAGATCCACCTAATCCATTTTTAAATTTGTTTTTTGTTCTTTTGATCTGGTGGAGATCTAGATTCGTCAATCATCTCAAATGGACGGTGGAAATTGATCGAACCAAAATTGGTATGATTTTGGCCCTCATTTCCTTCTCTTTATGCTTGATTCTCGGGTATTATCCCGTGATTTAATTGTGTAAATTAAGTGTTTTTAGGTATTTACAGAGTTCAGGGGCATTGAAGTAATATTGGAGAAATAGGGGCAAAAGTGTAATTATTGAAGGAAGATTGAAGTTATCGTAGATATGGAAGAGATCAGGGGCCTAATTACAATTCGCCAGTCAAATCAGCTAAGTCACGCCACGTCAGCTGATGAGATACGGTGCGTTTTGATTAATGGTTGATAATGGGTTTCTAAGCGCACCCCATGCCCAGTCTATGCGCGCCCAAATGCTAGCCCAAAACGCACAAGCCTAAAGCGATCAGGTGCAGCCTATATGCACCCCTGCCTTCTTCTAATTACACCCCATATGAGACAAGAAGAAAACAGGCTAAGCGCACCCCACCTCACCTCTAATTACACTCCAAAGAAGACAAAAAAGGAGCAGCTAAGTGCACCCCACAAGATTGCTAAGTGCACCCCACCTTCAATATCATCTTCTTCTCCCTTCATCACGCAAGTAGCTATGGCCTTCCATCTTCAAACCCTAGCTCGTCGAAAACCGCCCAAAACTGAGCTATCGTCGGCCAGTTTCCGACCCACATCAACGACAGCCTGGTCGTTGACTTTTCAGGCCTCCAATCGATCGGAATCTCGGCCATGAAATCCATGCCTCTCCACGCCTTTGGTCGCCACTTGTCCCTCTTTGTGTTGCCACTTATCCTTTCAATGTCGCCATGGCGATATAAGGTTGATTTTGTCACCTGATGATGTCGCCATTTGGGTCGCCACCTTCGTTGCCATTGAACATATAGCGACATCTCTCTGTGCAGTTCTGATTGGTGGGGATAATTACAAAATGCCCCCTCTTGAGGACTAAATGGTAATTTACCATGATCAGGGGTGTTTTGGTAATTTACCACCCGAGACCTAATTTGAAAATCCTATAAATTTATCACTAATTTCCTCTTTTGAACAACTCTTGGTCATTCTTGAAACCCAAGAAACCTCCTTTCTACCATTCCTAATCCCTTCATTTCTCTCCTACCTAAGCTAAATATCTAGATTACCTTCCCCAAATCATTCCTTTCTTCCCGTCTTCTCCACAAATCTCCTTAGTCACTTCCCATTTGACTCTACCTATCTAGATACATCCTCATCATCCACTCTTTGCACAAGGAGCATCAAAGACAAGGAAAGGATCAAGCTTACAAAAGGAGACCCAAGGGTGATTTCCTAATCTTTTACTTGCCTTCCCTTTGGTTGTAATATGTGTAATTAAGAGCTTGTTTGGTTAGGCTTTTAAAAAAACCTGTATTGGTTAAAGATCTACTTGCAGTAGATCTATTAGAAATAGAGTTTTTGAAAAAAAATATATAGTTGTTTGGTTGGTAGACTTTTTTTTATAAAAAAAAATCTATTTGGAGAAGCACCTCCCTATAAGCTTTTGCCTAGTAGAGGTTTAAACTCTACTAGCCTTTACTTAATTTAAAATAGACAATCTCAAAAGCCCAACCAAACAACTCTAAAAAACTCAAATAGACGTTGGTAAACCTTTTGAGGTAGTAGAAAGCTCAACCAAACAAGCACTAAACCCCCTTTCTAGGGATTTTTATGTGAGAACATTTGGATTGGGTTTTGCTTAAGCTTTAATATATATTTAATCTCTATTTGTGTTCTATTCATTTATAACTAGATTCTATGCATTATATGATTGACATGTATATCCACTAATTGATTATACTCTTGCTTAGGATAATTTGTTATATAATCTTGATTGGATTGAAAACCTTAATGGATTGAGAACATAGTGACTAGGATAGATCGTCGGAGGGTATATCAACCGCGATTATCTAAACCGTTAATTGTAACAAAGCGATCCCGCCGTGACCCCCTCTTTTTAATCGGTTAGGCATCGGTGGGAAGTTGTTTAGGGTTCATAGTAATGGTCTAAACACATCCTAGAAATCAATTGGTTAATATTTATGAGGTTTGTTCCCTAAGGTAGCTTGAGAAGCACTTCCCGTAATCCACTTGTGATCTCATTAATTCCCTAGCAATTCTATTAATTGTTTATCCCATATATCTCTTATCTAGATTTCTATCTATTCTATTAGGTTTATTAGGTTTATTTTACATGTATGTTTGATGGCTTGACAAACCATTCAACCATCCATTGCTTATGTTTTATTTTATCGCATTTAGGAATTGTTAATTTATTCAATAATTACTCTAATTCCCTGTGGAACGAATCCTACTTGCCACTTTACTAATTTTCTAAGTGGTGAAATCGGTTTTCAACACGAACATATTTAAAAACTATCATTTTGTTGAGTACCAACGACGGCTCATCAGAAATCCAATCTGAATTAAAGATAGACGGTGAAGATTCATCTCTCAAAAAAAAAAAATGTTGAATTTTTAATTCAAATATTTAGGAGACTAGTAAAATAGTATTTTCGCTAACAATGTTAACTGAAGGACCAAAATAGCCATTTTTCAAACTAGAGGAACCGAAATGGTTAATAACTAAAACTAGAGAAACACTTTTAATAATATCTCATAGTTGTATTGAAAATACTAAAAATAATGGCAAGCATTTTTTACAATGATTTCCTTAGCAAGACTATAGGATATTATACAAAGCAAGTAGTACCATCTCATATATATATATTGATTGATAAACAAGCTTTGAGAATGACATAACCTTGTGCTGAATATTAAGATAAATGATAGTTAAGGAAAGATCAGGTTGCATGTTCATAAGATGCAAGATATGAGAGCTGAATGCTGTAGGCTTGTTTCAGCTCAGCCAATACCTCTGCAATAGTCGGCCTCTGTGACGCGTCTCTCTCCACTGATCTTACAGCAACTAAGGCTGCCTTTCTCATGCTCTCCGCATCAAAACTTGCCTTTATGCTCTCGTCCACAATCTCGAATGTACCTGCCTGTAAATATGGCTTGGCCTGTGGTAGAATTCATCAGAAAATTAAATCTAAATATGGCCTGTGGTTGAACTAAGAAGAAGCAGCAGAAGAAGTTGGGGTTACCCTACCCATAAAACCAAATTGAAGGAATCGGGAGTTCCAGAATGACTCAAAGGTTCTCTCCCACAAATGAGTTCCAAAAGGACAACCCCAAAGCTGTAGACATCACTTTTCTCAGTCAGCTGTTGGGTGGAGTAATACCTGCAAGCAAATGATGTTAGCTGCTGAGTACTCAAGTAATTTCTTCAGGAATCAATAAATTTAAAATCTTACTCAGGATCCAGATAGCCAGCAGTGCCCTTGACAACAGTGGTTACATGAGTTGCATCAGCCTGAGTTACTTGCTTTGAGAGGCCAAAATCACAAACCTTGGCATTCATGTCCCTGTCCAATAGGATGTTACTGCACTTCACATCACGGTGTATGATTCGCGGTTCACTCCCATTGTGCAAATAGTCCAATCCTTCAAAAAGCCCCAAAATATATAACATTTGTACTTACTTTTACAGATACAGGAATTCAGAAATACTACCTTTTGCAGCATCAACAGCAATTTTGAGCCTGCGAACCCAGCTTAATGACAACTTTTTACTGTTTGGACCTGAATCGAAATCAATAATAAAATTACAAAACCGATTATCAGAATAACAACTTCAATCTTTAACATACCATAAAGGTGATCAGCTAATGATCCACCGGGTAGATACTCGTAGACAAGTATTTGCTGCTTTGATTCGTGGCAAAACCCTTCCAAACTTACTAGATTTTGATGACCAACTTGTGACAAGAGACACACCTACAAACAATTCAACAAGACATTAGATATGGGAAAATATGAAAACTTTACTAGAGCACAGGAGGATTTTAGAGTAATTAAACCTCATTAATGAAAGAATCAGCACCGAGTTGAGTCCGGTCAAAACGCACTTTTACTGCTACTGATTTTCCATCTGCAAGCTTTCCAAGGTAAACAGATCCAAAACTACCACGGCCTATAACCTCCTTGAAGTTGTTGGTAGCTGATTTAATTTCTTTATAGGAAAAGACTCTTGCTGCATTCCAGTTCCGCAACGCTGAAATGAAAATAATTCTGATAAAAAATGAAGAAACAAATTTAACTTATGTGATAAGATTTCCCTTACCTGCTGTATATGTGACTTGAGTTTTTCTTTTCCTGACAAACAGGAAAACTGAAAGCGAAATTAAGAGTAGAACAAATAAGGCTCCTCCAGCTGCACCAATTATAATTGGCAGATGATTATATGCAGTGTGCTTCTTTGTGGTAACAATAGTAACTTGAGGTGTTTCAATTGAAGGATTTGATGAAACATCATTGCATGTCATTGTGGAAAAGAAAAGGCACAAATTCCCTGATGCTCTGCATAAAGGTCGAACGAGTCAGTCAGGATGCTAAAACTAAAACCTTAAGAGTGACACTGATTACCTAACTTCCAAGCTTTCTTTGTTCAAAGACTGTGGGAGGGTACCCTGTAGTTTATTGTTCTCAATATTCCTGAGGAGTCAGAAGAGCAATTCTCTCAATCTGTCTACCAAACTGACAAATACTATTAATCTAGTATTTATAGCTAATTACTTACAATAAATGAAGGTTCTCTAACTCTCCCAAGCTGTCAGGAACTATTCCCTCTAAACTATTGTTTTGCAAGTCCCTTGATGTTAAAAAAAAAAAAAAAAATGCAATTTAGAGAGAAAAATCCACATGATTGTTAAAATTAGATATTACTATTCGTTTAAAAGATTACAAACTTACAGAACTCGAAGGCTAACCAAGTTCCCCATATCAGAACCAAAGGATGTAAGCTGATTGAAACTCAGATTCCTGAAAATTTCAGATATATGATTGTTATTTATTTTTCTATCCGTTGCTTTACATATAGTAACATACACTCAAGAGTAGGCATTACAGTTTCTCAAGATGTTGCAGGCTATCCAAATTCTGTGTCTCTCCAGTTAGTGATGTGTTATGCAAATCCCTGGAGAGTAAAACCACCTACAGCTATAAGTACAGGGAATGACTTACGTGTACAATTAACATCAAAGTGTTTCTAGTAGTTAAAGAGGTTACAGTGTTTTGAGATCCAGTAAGTCCCCAAATGTT
Organism: Acer saccharum; assembly: GCA_030490815.1. NCBI lineage: Eukaryota > Viridiplantae > Streptophyta > Magnoliopsida > Sapindales > Sapindaceae > Acer > Acer saccharum. The sequence goes on from CM059870.1 coordinate 21,871,077, forward strand.
GGGCTAATCAACCTCAAGTTGATGTTTGATAGCTCTCTACAAGCAAATTGTGAGTCTGCATAAGTAGTTAATAAATATATAAAATAAATCAATGGTAATTATGTACATACAGTGATGTAACAAGAGATCCTTCACATCCGATATGATCCCAAGGTGTAGGAGAGCAAGGATCATCCTGCCACCCCAGATCCAAACCAGTAGACTGCTGAATAACCTCAAGTGCTGAAACTGCAACCAAGGGACATGAGTAAAATGAAATTGTCAATTAATTATATACAGCAAATTACAAATACGAAATGAGGCACCTGTGGTTGAGGAAGCTTCTGATGGAATTTCAATAATTTCATACACCTCAAGCGCATTGACTTGAGGGTTGAAGCTGATACTCTTAATTGTAATGTTCAAACTCTTGATACCTTTCCGCGTTAAATATAGAGCACCGGATTCTGAGCTTCTAACCGTATAGTTTGATTCTGCAACATCCCCATTGATTAATACACTGAAAGTAGGGGATACTGGAAGAATACCAGCAAAATAGAGGACAATGTAGTAGTCCCCTAACATATCTAAAGGAAAGTTATAAGTCAAGGCATCCTTTCGTGCTAGAACTCTAGCATTTTGAAGAACAGCCGCTGGAGGACTCTCCTGGATACTTGAGGAGGAAGTGAGGCTCACAAGGGTGTTGAACCCACTCGACAAATGAAACGGTGCATAGTCTTCATCAGCATCCCATATACGATCATACGGATCCTCAGGGTACCTGTTCCATTGATCAAATTAAGTAAGCAATAAGTGCATGTTTGGCATGCTGTACAGTAGAAGTTGTTACCGCAAAGAAGCATTGACATGACCACTGTTGATACGATAACTCTTCCTCAGCAAGTGGTTTGGGAAATCTTCCATGCCAGTTTGGTAAGCAAATAGAGGTTGTGGCCGGACTTCAAGTGAAGATATAACAGGAGAACCCCCATCAGGAATGCTGTGCAGGCAAAAGGAAAGTGTGTCCTTGTTATTAACTGGCCATACAAACTCTGGAGTCCAGGGATCATTAGTGGCAAGATCTATAGTGGTGGCTATAGCTGTCCCAAGAGAGGCAGAAAACGAAGGGGGTTTACTTAGTCCATCATAATTCTTGTACACAAATCGGGCTCTAACTAGAACCAATGATGACACATTCTTTACTGGTAGTCTGTAACATTTGCGACCTTGGAAATCTGGGAAAAATCGAAGTGGGACGTTGTCAATGGTGGAGGTGGTGTTGCCTGTGTTTATGTATGCGCTGTCTGACACCCATGAAATCTGGGAAGAATCAATGTAACTCTTCGTTCCACCACAAGATAAACTCAAGAAACCTGTCCATTGTCACATACACAACATGAACAAAAACAAAATTTGACAATGAAAATTAATCTTAATTTTGGTTACATTTAAGCAACAGTCAACAAACGAAACGTACCATCTTGATCACAGAATGCAACAAGCCAAAGGCCAGAAAACAGAATGAAGCAGTTGAGCAGGGCCATAGAAAACAGAATTTCTCCCCCAAACCAATGAACACTTACACACTTTTGAAGCTTTAAAGTTATAAGGACAAGTGGGGTTTGTTTAATTTTTTGTTAGTTGGGGTGACAAATTGATGAAAAAATAAAAAAGAAGAGTAACGCATGTAATGGACAAGAGAGGTTATGATTAAAGGGTGGTGAGAGTGGAATTCATTATTACTAGTACTGGAGTACCTGTATAGCTTTTTTTTTATTTATTTATTTTTTAAATATTATCAATCTATCCACCTATCTAGGCCAGATATTTTTTATTATTAAGCTTTTACCATTTGTAGGATTCGAACCGCTGACTTGAGAGTCATTTACCCAAACCCCAAGTTCATTCATCTACCAGCTGAGCTATGCCCCTTGGGGCTCTTAGTTGTTGCTACTTGTTAATAAATTCTATCATAAAAGAAAAGAACCAAAAGGATACAAAGTTATTATTTAATAGCAGACAAACAAGGCCAGTGAATCAGTTATTTTGTATTGAAATTGGAGATCGGAGATGCTTAATAGACCCGCCATAATGCAATGATTTTAAAAGCTTTGCTTTCAATTTCATTTTCATTATTCTTGTATCTTTTGAATCAAGGAAAGGTGGTTTGAACATATCAAAATCATTGATTTCACATTAGTTTTCTTCCTTTCAACCCCTGCCAAATTAGATGAAATAGTATGTTTTGACTTTGACTTTTTTTTTTTGATTAAAATTAGATGTATATCAGTTTTGTTAGCTCAAGTTCAATGCTAAAGGACAAGGTTATGGGGTGGCCTTGGGGGATCCTAGAAAGAAAAAAAAAATTTATAATATTTTTTAATCAATAATATCCTACAAGGTAAGGCCGCAACGGACATTGATTTTCTTTTTCTCAATATATTTTTTTGTTTTCAATTTCCTTAAAAAAAACATTTCACGAATTCTTTTACATTTTTCAATAATATTTTTTGTTCTTTGCAAAAAATAAATATGTTATTTTTTGTTTTTAAGGAAATGTTGTTTTTATTTTTATTAATATTTTAAAATCACGTGTCAACTTATCTAAATAACTTACATAAAGACTAAAAACATAAGGATTAATTTATATTTATACAAATATACAATGAGTCACTCTCTTAGGCTTCTTTGAGGTCTAAGGTGAGTTTGTTGGACAGTTCTACCTTAGTTTGTCTCTTTCCCTTTTTCCTCCCTTTCTGGTGTTTGACTAGTTCCCGTGCACAATAAATGTGGATGAGTTAGCAATGTTATGTAGCGCTCTGACTGTTAAAAGAAGGGAGGGCCCTACGAAAACCCTCGATACAAAATTAAAAGACAAAGGTGAACAGAGATTGTCCCTGTGTTTGGTGGGGAATGTTTTAACGACCAAATTGGTCAATAGGGTTGCTTTCATTGATGTTATGACATCTATCTGGCGTGTTAGTGAAGGTGTGGCGATTGAATGGTTTGAGGGTAATATTTTTGAGTTCCACTTTAAGAATATGGAGGACCGTCAACGCATTCTTGTTAGGAGTCCTTAGAGCTTTGATAGGGTAATGATTATCTTCGAAGAACCGGCTGGAGATGGGGATGTTCTAAACGTGAGGTTAAGTAAAGTTGAATTCTGGATTCAAATCCACAATTCACCACTTATCCGCATGTTAGAGGAAATTGGAATCTTTTTGGGGAAAATGATAGGCGAGGTGTTTGACATCGACTTGGAAACTGCAAAAGAAGGTAATGGATGCTACATACGTGTGAGAGTTGTTATTGTTAGGATTTTGAGTTATGTTGGTATTATTCTATATCAAAATGTCATTTCCTTTGTATTTATTAGTTGTCTAGGATTCATGGTTTATCAAGCTTCAAGGAATTTGGGCAACATATCAAGCAAAGTGAAGCCTTCAAGAGGAGTAAGCATTGTTGCATATCAAAGGTATAATAAGACCCCATTCCTCTTGCAAGACGTTTAGGCACACACACACACACACATTGCATCCATATGTGTCCTTGCATCGTTGTGCTCAATTAGTATAACACATTTACACACTTAATATTGAATGCTCTTACATTAGACTTTAATTGATAAAATTGTATAAATTGCATGTTCTAGGACTATATCTAGGATATGGTATTCTTGTGTGTTCATGTGTTTGTTTTTTTTTTTTTAAGTTTTTGTTATATCTGACGCGTCCGAACCGATTCTACAATTATGCTACTCTATCTCGGTTATACTAAAGGGACGCGCGAGTGTTTCACCCTTTTTGCAAGTGCACAAGTCACAAACTAGTATAGTGTGCAAGTAAGGGTTTCATTCCCGCAGAGATCAGCAAGTTTATGCTTACGTAGATAGCTAGTGGTAACTAATAAAATTAACTCTAACGAATGTTTGTTTAATTAACTACAACGATCAACACATTAACTATGCTCAAATTCGGATTGATAAAGAAATTGGTTACAACTAATTGGTTTAAATTTTTAGATTAACGGATTGCTAGGAGATAGATTCATTCAAGTAACAACTGACTAGCTAATCAATCATTCATTAAGATTAATCACAAAGTCCCTATCATGCATCAATTCATGTCAAATTATAAGGCCTTAGTTCCTCAACTTTAACAACAACCTAGAGTTAGGAGAGTGATTAAAGGAAGTCTACTAAAGAGTATTGATAAAGATTCATAAGATAGCAATCTTTACAACTTAGATGGCATAAAAGGAACATGCATAAATGGTCTTTAATGCATATAAGTTCCTCAAGTTGCTTGTGCATTCAATGAAAGATTGGTGGTTGCAACTACCAATCATAATGGAATAATAAACACATACATAACTTGAGAAGTGAAATAAACATGATTGATTATATAGTAAAGTTAATTACAAGAATTACATCTAATCTCCTAACAAGGAGGATTTAGCTACTCATAGAATTAAAGCAACTAAGAAATACAATTGAAGGAAACATCACCAGATGATAGCTCTTGTGAAATGGAATGATTCCCTTTTGCAATCAAAGCAACAACTTCTTCTATGGCAACTTGAAGTAATCTATACTAAGGTACCAAATTGGTGTTTGGTTGCCTAGAAAATTGCCAAGAAAAACTAACTTGGCTTTTCTAAGAGAAAAATATCTAATTAATATCTATATTATTCCTTACTTTCTTAAATAGTGTGTTTCTATGGTTGTGTGCCTCTAACTACTTAGAGAAGTAAAATTGGATGCAAAAATACAATAAATTGGAGGCCTTTCAAAGACGAGCAAGGGTTCTTTTGTCCATAACCAAGGCAAAAAATGTAAAATGGATGGAAAGTGAGTATGAAGTGACTGAATTCAATCCACTTGCAGCTCGTGAGAGTCTCCCACGGGTATGTTCTGCGGCTTCTTTCTTTCTCGCGGAATGAACCCGTGGCTGATCTTCCTCTGTTCTCACGGAATCCATCCGCGGGAATTGTCTATCTGGAGGACTAGTCTGAAACCGCTGATGTGCTTCCGCGGCTTTGTTTGGCGGCTTTATGCTCACGGAACAAACGAAAGGAAATCGCCGAATGTGATATTGACACAGTCCGCGACTTCCTTTAGTTGGCTCTTTCCCGCGGGGCAAGGGAGATGAACCCGTGAGGCTCTGTGTTCCTTCCTGCTGGTTCCTTCCACTGGAACTTTCTCGCGGGCTTTGATGTCTGAACCCGCGGGAACAGGGCATGCTTTGGTTCTCTGCCTTATTTACCTTCTTTTCCTCATTTCGGATCTAAATACCTTTGAAATGCTGTACTTACCTGAAAACACATATTACAACATTAAACCCCTAAAATGCACGAGAAATGATTACAAAAAACAAGTGGAGGGGGGGGGGGGGGGGGGGGTGGGGGGGGCCGCGCTAAATGTGAACATTTGTAGTGCGATCAAACCCCCAAACCTGTCTTTTGCTCGTCCTCGAGCAAACTATAATGCTAAAAAAAATTAAATTAAGAACACAATTCTACTATGTACCAATTTTATACAATGCACACTAAAACATTTCCCAGAGCCAAATTACAAAGATGCTAAATAATGAAATGATTCAGGAGTAAAGCATGCCAAAACCTCTGGTTGGAAACTAGCACAATTACACCCTCAAAAACATGCAACAAGGCGAATACCACACTCTCAATACTCTGCTTCAGAAACAAAACACTCAAAAGCAAAAACTCAATTTGCCTTGACTCTATCCTTACCGGATTTCAGTCTGATTTTCTCTCAGAACCTAAGTGGCTCTCAAACAACATATGCGAGTGTGAGAATATATATAAGAATCAAATGTAACGCATATGTAATCAAAATTAACGCACAAATTATGGAAACTGTTTTATGAATGAATTGATATGCCATAAACATGGAAAGAGCATGTTTCAACTTGCATTCCGCAACTAGACTCTCTAAAGGATCAACTGGGGCTTTCCTTAGTTGTAATAGGGCCAAAGGGTGATATTGGGTGAATGGAGAATCAATGGAATTCTGAAGTTTTTGATCAACCTTACGATTTTGTTTCCTTAGCTCATTATAAAGATGTCTCCAAGCGTCTAGGCTAAGATTCATGGTTCGATTTGTGCCAATTAGTACTCGGATTTGAGCACTTCTAATCAAGTATCGTGGCTTGCTCGAGTTTTTTTTTTTTTTTTTTTTTGAAATAAACTTTTACACTAGCCAAAAATTTGCACAACTATCTATTATCGCCTGAGTACACGCTATTACAGAAATTTTGAGCTATCCTAATGTATCTATAATCATGCATTCCCATTAGACAAGTAGGAGAATTCAGATGGAAGTTTAGCAGAAAAGCAAGAGAAAGTGAGGTTCAGTAGAGTCAAACTAGGGAATCGTACAAAGCCGAACGATATCTATAAGGTCCAGTTCTAATTAGATTTTCCAAAGCTTAGTATCCGGGTCAAACACATTGTTATAGGTAAAAATTAGTCGTGAAGGACACGTCATCACCATAAAAGGCCACACACGCAGGGGTCAAGATAAGTCAACTTATGGAGCAGAAATCCCCCACGACAACTTACTCGGAAAAGGAGTAAGTTGCCCGACCGCAAAACAAAGACAATCAGCTCGGGCAAATAAATCTTACTCGGGCACACTCGGGCATACTCGGGAATAAGACAGAGTCACCAGCTTCCATATTCCAAACACAGGACATAATCAGCAACCAGCGTTTCCATGACAAGCAACGGTGTGGCTGCTCAGAGTCCAAAGTAAGGAAACAAATAGTTTTCCCGCAAATAAAAAAGGAATCAGAATCAAACTTGGACTCAGCCAAATCAGGAAATATACTACAAAAAAGGAAGCATAATCTGTTTAAGACTAGAACACACGCCCAAAACTTGGGCACCAAGTACCAAACCCTAGCGGCAGCATCAAACCCTAATAGCAACATGTATAAATACCCCCTTTATACAGAAATAGGGGGACGCGAGAAAAAGAGATTATAAGGCAATATTTTTGTAACAATTCTTCATAGTGAAATTGGCTTCGTTGTTAAGGTAACAACCCGTGGATGTTTCTCCAATCATTGGAGTTTTACCACGTAATTGTTTGTTATTTCTTCATGATTGTTAATCATTCTCGTTCATAAACTATAGCAATTCGAAAATAAATCATTGACTCGGTGACCATCAAAAATCACCGTCAACAATTTGCGCTAGAAGGAGGGGGACCCGAAAATTTGTGAAAACAATGGCTGGCGAAGGAGATGGTAGCGATTCCAGGTACAGTCAAGGCATGCCAAGTAACGAGCTGGAAGATGACACCGTGCTCAATACTGTGGATGCAACCCTAACAACAGCGGACCAGTCAGCCACCCTGGCTGGTATTCAATGTTTCCCTACAACGAATGAAGAAATCGCGCAACGGTTCTGTGCTTCTCTGCAACAACTTATATCAGACGTAGCAAGGCAGGGAATTGACCTTTCCACTACGGAGGGTTTGATGTCACCTCACAATCTGTCCGCCCCAAACCAGCAGGCAGCAAGATTGCGTTCTGCAGTAGTGATACCAACGCCTGATGCACCCCTAAAGGCAAGGCGAGATCCTACCGGCAGACCGGAGATGTTATCCGAAAGAGTGGCCAGGGGAAGCAGGGAGCATAGAGAAGGGAATGATTCTAACAAAGGGTACGATCAGGATCGGATAGCTAGGGATCGAGATCACCCTAGGAAACGCATTCACCGAAGAGACCGGTCATCATCCTCTGAAGAAAGTGAGCAGGATCATCATCGCAAGCACCAAAGGGGCACAGTTCGGCTGCATGGCCTAAACCGAGAACGTAGAGAGTCGAATCCGGAGGAAAGGGGCCAAAAACTGACCATAAGTCAGAATTTCAATGCGATAGGGGAGCCAGAAGGAGACAGGGACATACTCATACGGAGTCTGACCCTGGAAGTTCAGAATAATCATCGACAAATGGATGCTTTAGTCAGGCGATATGGGCGTAACGAGCTATCAGACAATGAGTCCGGAAGCCGCTTCACCAATGGAGTTCTGAGGATGCCTTTCCCGGAGAGATTCAGGATGCCACACGTAGAGCTATTCAAAAAAGATACCGATCCGAAAGAACACGTCCAGAGGTATAGGAGCGCTATGGCGCAATACGTCCACAATGATGCACTGCTATGTTTGAATTTTCCCCAGACTCTCGGGGATCTAGGCTCTCGGTGGTTTGGTAGACTGCTAGTAGCAAGCATAAGCAGCTTCGGCGAACTAAGCAAAGCTTTCTCAAGGCAATTCCTCGGGAATGTATATAGGAAAAAATCAGTGGCTCATTTATCCCAACTCAAACAGGGAAATGACGAGTCGCTGAAGAGATATTTAGGGAGGTTCGGCCAGGAAGTATCTGAGATTGGAAGTGCAAATGACGAAGAGATAATTGCCGCGTTCATCAACAACCTTCAGAACGGCCAATTATCTTTTGACCTCAGAAGAGCCCGACTAACCAATTATGCCGATATGATGGACATGGGAGGGGCTTATGCACTGGCTGAGGAGGAAGAAATTGCCACAGGAGGCTACTTCGTGCATGGCGGTCGCCTAGAGGGATCTAGAACAAAAGACCAAACAAAGGCGCCCGAGGCCAAAGGTGACAAACAGAAGAATAAAGCACGGGATGGTCGGGATGGAAGACGAGCATATGACCCAAAAACCGATCAACCGCGGCAGAAGTTCCAGGGCAGATATACAAATTATACCCCATTGAGGAAAGATCAAGAGGAAATCCTGGCAATCCTAGAAGAGAAGAACATGTCTAAAGAACCGCCTAAGCAGTCGACATATGCTCGGAGGGACACCACCAAGTATTGCCGGTTCCATAAGGAGAATGGGCACGAGACATCTAAGTGTTTCCAGCTAAGGGACCACATCGAAACCCTCATTAGGGAAGGGCATTTGAAAGACATTGTCTTCAAAAAGGTGGACAGGGCGGATGGACAGAAGGATAGCCGACAGGACGGATGGGCAAGAAAACTTAGCCCCAAGAAAGCCGAGGATGAAGGGGCAATTAACACCATCTTTGGAGGACCAGCGACTGGCAAGAGTAACAGAGAAAGGACCCAGGAAATCCGGGAGGCCATGGAAGCATGGAGAGACCTGGACATCAATTCTATTGAACCTGACCCAAAGAGAATCAAGGAGGGCTGGGACCCGATCATATTCACAGAAGCTGACTCACACGGAGTAGATGTTAGGCCAAATGATGCGCTAGTGATCAGTGCGCGGATCGGGCATAGAAAGGTTCATCAAATTTTGATTGACAATGGGAGTTCAGCAGATATTCTAAGTGCAGAGGTATATGACCAGCTGAGGCTAGATAGGAAAGACCTACAACCATTTCCCACGCCCCTTAGAGGATTTGGAGGAGTCGAAGTAAGGTCGCTTGGCACGGTGAAATTACCTGTGAAAATCGGGAAGGCACCTTGCCAAAAAACAGTGCTACTCGACTTTGTAGTGGTGGATACAGAAAACTGGCCGTACAATGCCTTATTGGGCCGACCATTCTTGAACAAAGCCAAAGCGGTGACAGCAACCTATGCTCTCATGATGAAGTTCCCGACCGAATATGGGGTAGGAGTGGTCAAGGGATCACAAGAAATGGCCCGAAGAGCAAACTTGTTAGTGTATAAAGATAGGGAAGTACACCAAGTATACGCAGTAACAACCAAGCAAGAAGTTGGAGAACCCAAAGAGCTGGTGGAGGAGTCAAGAGAATTTGAGTTGGATCCTAGAGAAGAGCCCGAGGTTAGGAAAGACGAGCCGACCGAAGAAGTGGCACTAGATCCAAAGGATCCGAGTAGGACAGTGAAGGTAGGGGCAAGCTTGAGTGTACATGTCAAAACCCAACTTGTTACGCTGTTGAGAGATTATAAGGATGTTTTTGCTTGGAGTCACGAAGATATGCTAGGGGTAGACCCGAGGGTGATATCACATCACCTTTCCATCAACCCAGAGTTCCGACCAGTGGTACAAAAGAGAAGATTGTTCAATCCAGAGAGAAGCATCGCAATCAAGAAAGAGGTGGAGAACCTGCTTTCCGCAGGATCGATAAGGGAAGTCAAGTACCCGGAATGGGTAGCCAATGTAGTATTGGTCAAGAAAAAGAACAAACAATGGAGGATGTGCGTGGATTTCACAGACTTGAACAAAGCTTGCCCAAAAGATAGTTTCCCACTACCGAGGATTGACCAGTTGGTAGATGCAACAGCAGTACACGAACTGCTGAGTTTCATGGATGCTTACTCAGGATACAATCAGATCCCGATGAACAAAGCAGACGAGGAAAAAAACATCTTTTACCACGGACCAGGGTTTGTATTGCTACAAAGTGATGTCATCCGGATTAAAAAATGCCGGGGCAACGTACTAGAGGTTGGTGAACAGGATATTCGCTCGGCAAATTGGAAAAAACATGGAGGTCTATGTGGATGACATGTTGACCAAGAACACCACGGCAGAAAAACATTCGGGAGATTTGAAGGAAACCTTTGACGTCCTAAGGAAGTATAAGATGAAGCTCAACCCAAGCAAATGTGTGTTCGGAGTACCGTCGGGAAGGTTTCTAGGTTTTCAGGTGCACCAAAGGGGAATTGAGGTAAATCCCAAGAAGATCAAAGCACTAGAAGGAATGGCTTCACCAAAAACATTGAAAGATGTGCAAAGGCTAACGGGATGTCTTGCGTCACTCAATCGGTTTATAGCCAAGTCAACAGACAAATGCGCCCCATTCTTCAGAGCAATAAAAAAGGGAAAAGGGCTCGAGTGGAGTAAAGAATGTGAAGAAGCCTTTCAGAAATTGAAAGAGTATTTGGGGAGAGCACCCATCCTTTCAAAACCAGTGGTGGGAGAAATATTGTACTTATACCTCTCGGTTACAGAAGTGGTGACAAGTTCGGTATTGATCCGATTGGAGGAAGGAATACAAAAGCCAGTATATTACACAAGCAAGGCATTGTTACCAGCAGAAACCAGGTATTCACCGGTGGAAAAAATAGCGCTAGTTCTGATCACATCGGCCAGGAAATTGAGGCCATATTTCCAAGTGTAGGGAAAAATACCGTAGTGCACGCAGCGGAAGCGAGACTAAAAAATAGATTTAGTGACTTTTAAAAATTTTTCCTTTTATGAACCTTAAACCCTTTAATCAATTAAACATATATATTATCTAACAAAAGAATAATACCTTTTGTCGCGTGATCCGATTGACTTACGTCGATGGTAATCTGCAAGATCTTCAATCCTAGCACGAACGTGGATCACCTAGGAGCGTGGTCTCCCTTTTCTTTGAATTGCAAACCTGTGAATGGACAAACAAACTTTTCTTTTCTTTGTTAGTCACAAAAACAATCAAAAGAATGACTAAGATTATTCCGGTCACTTTTGAGTTCTCAATCTAGTGATCGAAACTCGCGTGAACCTAAACCGATGTTGTACACACAAGCTTATTGATGAACAAGCAATTAGTGTACCATCAAAGAATAATCTAACACTCTTTTATGTTTTAGTAGAATAAAATAATCTCTCTATGAATTGAGAAGAAGAAGAAAATAGAATCTCAAGCACCAAGCCTTAGAGTGGCCGAATTCTATAAGTGTGTATATATAGGTTGCCAAACTTTCTTCTCTTCTTTCTTTTAGGGTTGCCGAATTCTCTACCCTCAATGGACTAGGGTTGCCGCAACATACAAGCTTAAAAGAGTTTGTGTTGCACCCTAATTCCCATGTAGTTTAAGACTTCAAACCCTAATTTAATTCATAAATCTTTTATTCTTTTATTTGACTAAATAAAAAGACTTCTTATTTGATTAAATAAATAAAACTAATTATTTATTTCCTTATCAAACAAGTCTTTTACTTTTACTTTTAGGAAATATATTTCCTGATCAGAAAAGATTTGTTTCTTAATTAAACAATTAATTAATAAATTAATTAATTCTTATTTAATTAAAACAATGAAACAAAATAATATATTAGGTTAAAATTAACCCTTGCCGCCCCACTTAGAATAAATGGGCAAAATATTATTTTCTTATTTCATTTAATCCATTGGACTTTAAATAAAAAGCCCACATGTGAACCAGACCCATTCTTACTAAAAGAAACAAGCCCACATGCCTTTCATTAATATATTAATATAATTGAGCAGCCCATTACTAAAATAATGTGCAAATTATATTCTTAATATATTAAATGCAATTCTAGATGGACCCTTAAATTGGTCCGGTAGAATATATCAAGTGATCCATGCAAGTCCGTGTGGATTGGGGATCTTGGCGGGCCATCTAAATTTAAGCTTCAATAGACATAACCTAATCACAATCAACAAATGATTCACCTAGGTCCGATCCATTAATTTTAACTCATTCCACTAAAGAGCTAAAACTGAACTCTTAAATAAAGATAGAAAAGGAAGATGCTCCTCATTCATACCCTAGACAATCATATTGGAGATAATGTATCCTCGTGATTAATATCAGTAATCGCCAAGAGTTCATAGACCGCCTATAACTCTCCAAGTTACCATATTTACTCATATGACCACGTTTTGAACTTGGATATTTTGACTTGTCCAGAAGCCATGTTTTCAATAGACACTATCGAAAAATCAACGTTGAGATTTAATATCCAATTACCTCAAAACATCCATATGATGATATTATACTCTCATTTAATAAATGGAGCCACGATGTCCATATCTATAAATGAAGTCCTCTATCGATTAACAAATGAATATCACCAAACTATCGAGGATAGACTATGCGATATAATCGTACTCATTGATAACTCAAATGATATCACTTGCAACCATAAGTCCATCATTTATCTCAGGATTAAGATAGACTCTCCGATTGTCCTGATAATGAAAAGACTATTATCTATTGACGGTTCTAGATAAAGCTTTTCATTGTGATCCAGTTCAATGCACCCAGTGCACTAGATCTTTTTGCTTGAAGACACTCCGATGATTTTAGACTTATCATATCTCATTTGATCCCACTCAAATGCTAGCAAAAGAATTCTACAACTTTAACAAGATAAAGGTGCCCAACCTTTAACTTAAGTTGTGAATATTATTCAAGACTAACTAAAGAATTGTGTCTACCACATACATATCCAGATGTACGAACAATTCTTCTTTTCTCATAGTCTTTAGACCTTATGATTATTTACTTTGACAATTATAATATTAAACTATAAATGCTATACGATTTGTTATACTTGAAATCACTTTATTAATATGAAAAAGATTGTTAATTACAATATTACACTCTCGCTATTGAGCATAATCCTAACACCAAGCGCATACAATAGAGGTGTACACAGACTGCCCACTGAAACTCATTCTTCAAAAGCCGGAGGTGTCAGGAAGACTGACCAAATGGGTAGTGGAGCTCAGTGAATACGACATCAGGTACACACCAAAAGCGGCGGTCAAAGGGCAGGCGGTATCTGATTTTATAGCAGAATTCACCGAGCCAGACGCCTAGGTAAGAAGGATAATGGAAGATTAACAGACTAGTGAATTCCAATGGAAGTTGCATGTAGACGGATCATCAAACACACATGGCAGCGGGGCAGGAATAGTCATAACAACCCCCGAGGGTGATGCTGTGGAGTGTGCCATAAGGTTCGATTTCAAAGCAACCAACAATCAAGCAGAGTATGAAGCCTTGTTGGCCGGCCTAAGGGTCTGTATAGCATTAGGGGCAGACAAGCTAGAAATTTACAGTGATTCTCAAGTTGTGGTTAACCAGATACTGAACGAATATCAGGTAGGGGAAGAGCACATGATAGCTTACTTGGACATTGCAAAGAGGCTACTTAGAAAGTTCATAGTGTACAGAATCTCTCAGATCCCTCGGGAGGAGAATGAAAAAGCAGATGCTTTATCCAAATTAGCTTCAGCCACCACAGGTATCAGATCCAAAACAATACCAGTGGCACATCTGATTAAACCAAGTACAGCAGAATCCGAGGAAATCATAATAGCAGAGATCCGACCAAGCCTAGGCGACTGGACGTACCAACTCAGAAAGTACTTGGAGGAGAACATACTACCGGAGGACGCTGTGGAAGCTAAACGCATCAAATACAGGTCAACCCGGTACACAATTCTGAGGGGAGAATTATACAGGAGAGGATTCTCAAAAGTGTTGCAAAGATGTGTTGCCGGCGAGGAAACCGGAAAGATCCTAAAGAACGTCCACAGTGGAGTATGCGGGAACCATACCGGGGGTAAAAGCCTAGCACACAAGATACTTAGGCAAGGATTCTACTGGGCGACTCTGTTCGCAGAGGCGCAGCGATTCGCAGAGAGTTGCGAAACATGCCAAAGAATAGCAAATGACATTCGGCAACCCCCTGAATTACTTAGAAGCTTAACCTCACCTTGGCCCTTTGCCATGTGGGGACTTGACCTGATAGGACCAATGCCCATAGGAACAAAGGGAGGGGCAAAACACACTATTGTGGCAGTAGACTATTTCACCAAATGGGTAGAAGCAGAGGCACTCGTACACATCACCGAGGCAAACACCACCAGCTTTGTCAAGAAGAACATAATATATAGGTTCGGGATCCCGAGTATCATCATAACAGACAACGGAACCCAATTTGACAATAAGAAGTTCAGAGAAATGTGTGAAGAATTCAAGATTGCAAACTACTACGCATCGCCTGCTCACCCTCAAACCAATGGCCAGACCGAGGCTGTGAATAAAGTGATCAAGCACACACTGAAAGGAAAACTAGAGGCAAAGAAAGGTGGCTAGGCGGACAAACTACCCGAGGTACTATGGGCATACCGAACAACTATAAGGTCGTCTACGGGGGAGACCCCTTTTGCGCTGGCATTCGGGACAGAGGCTGTTATCCCAGCAGAAACAACTTTTATATCCCCCAGGGTTCAATTATACAGTCCTGAGCACAATGTAGATATGCTGCAGCAAAACTTAGATGAGCTTGAGGAGATCAGAGATACAGCGCAAATAAGAAATTTCGCGTACCAGCAAATGGCCGCAAGGTACTACAATTCCCACGTTTGGGAGCGAAGATTCCAACTCGGAGATTTAGTGCTGAGAAGAGTATCCCCGAATACCAAAGATAAATCCGCGGGATCTCTCGCCGATAAATGGGAAGGGCCATACATCATCAAAGGAAATGTAGGGCACGGGGCCTACATGATAGCCCGACCAGAGGGCAGCCTGGTACCCCGACCATGCAACGCACAGTATCTAAAGATTTTCTATCCCTAAGGAATCCGACCATGGTTCTATGATTAATTTATTCTGCTTTAGCTCAATTTTAGTCTCCGCTTTAATTATTTTAGATTTATTTATTGACTTCATAATTATGTTGATCACCTAATAAAGTTCAAGTTCAGTTGCTAGTATGGAGGTACTCGATGGAATCAAATAAATCCATAATCAAAGAACAAATACTTCAGCAGCGGTCACTCAAAAGCAGACCGAATAAAACACCAAAAAAGATTCGGACGCTATAAAGCCGCGAAAGAGCGAACGAGTAGTGCTCGAAGGGCGAATAAGCTGCAATAGCGTGCCCACCTAGTTAAGGCGATACAAATGCGTCCCTTAGCAAAAAGGCAAAACCGAGGCACCAGAGTAACTGGAAAACTGTTCGGAACGCCGCTAGAAAGACTAGTGAGATGCGTAGCCGTGTTGGCCGGTATAAGTTTGAAATTTCCCTCAATGTAGTAGTGAAATATACCTAGAGGGGGGGTGAATAGGTATAGGCTCCAAATTCTTCCAATCAAAAATTAATGCGGAAAATTACAAGACAAATGCACACTTGAATAGATTTAGCAAATGAATTGGATTAACTAAGACAAGAGTTAATCAAATTACAAGAAGTGCAATTAATGTGATATATGGAAGATAAAGGAAAGTAAAGCAAAATTGAACACAATGATTTTAACGTGGTAAAACCTCAATGAGGAAACATCCACGGGTTGATACCACAACCACCGGCGAAGCAATTCACTATGATGAAAAGGACTTACACACTCAAGCTACCAACTCATGATATCCGCTCAAGCTATCAACTCCTAGTCTACCCTCGGGCCTAGTGAACCACCTAGCCTACTCCCTATCCGAGATGTGTCCTACACCTCTAGGAAGCAACTTCCTATCCAAGACGCTCACGTCTCTAGGAAGATTTCTTGCTTGCCTATCCGGATCCTCCCGACCCTAGACAAGACTTCCTTGCTTGATTATCCGAGTCCTCCCGACTCTAATCAAGGCTTCCTTGCTCTATCCACAAAGCTTCACTCACTTTGCTAGAGACTTCAACCTAATGCAAGGCTATGATCTAAAGTGATGCAAATGATGCAAGCACAAACAAATTAAGCTAGATGATCAATCAAGCAAAATGTACATGTTCAATGATACTCTAGAATATGATTTCAACACTCAATCTCAAAAGATATCTAGAAATCAAAACATGCAAAAACAATAAGAACAAAGGTATCAATATTCAATTTAGCACACTAAAAACCTAGTTCTTAGATCATGAAATAAAACATAGAAAATAACATGAAGCACATCACATATATGTTTTCTAGAATCAATTTCATGATATATCAAGTTTAGCACAAATATGTTCAAAACACATTACAAAGCTAAAACTCAATTAACAAATGATCAAATAACCCTAGCATGTGATCTAACATACTTCTTAACAAATTTCATCAATCAAATGGAAAGAATCAATAGTTGATCAAAAATGAAATTGAAAAACAAGAAGTTGAAAAACCAATACTGACCACGGACTGGAAATTGACCTACTGAGAAAAATGCCGAAGTCAACTACCTCTGGAAATGCTTGGGGTTTGTAGCTCTCTTCGAGACCAACAATTTTGGTTTTTGAATCGAATGATTTCGAGTTCGTATGAGAGAGATATGATCAAAACAAGTAAACAAAAATATTGAAAAAACTGATGCGGGATTGAGGTGTTCTTCAAAAAAATTGCATAAGTGTTGGAGGGAAGGAGGTTTGATTAAAAGGAGGGAAAAGGAGAAGATTTCCGAGAAAATCACGTGGTGCCACATCAGCACCCCGTGGGGGGCACGTGGGGCCCACGGGAGCAGAAGGCTCCCTTGCCCGTGGGGCCCACGGCCTCCCACACGGGCTGGCCAAGTGGCCACACGTGGATTGCCCACCTCTCGCGCGCTCCCTCGGTTCGTTGCCCCATATCTTGAGCATCCGACCTCCGATTTCGAATTCGTTTTCGGATTACGAACCGTGACTCCCTCACGCACGACTACAACTACTCAACTTTGAAAAATGGTTGAGATATCATCTCGGAATCCGACGATGAAGACAACACAACAAATGAGAACGAAAAGTAGCATAGTTAACTTGTTTGGACTCGAAACCTTATGTATGAGTAACCGAAACGACCGGAACTCAATAAGGCATTAAATGAAAACATGTTCAAGTCCTAAACACAAAATACGTAAACAAATAAACACATATTCACATAAACATGCCATATCAAAGAGATAGTCATAAAGCATGCAATTTCACAAAGTTTGTCAATACAAGATCAATGCATGAGCATGCTATGAAGTGTGTGAATGTGTTATACCAAATGTTTGAACCACGATGCAGGGACACACATGTATGAATTGTGTGTGTGTGCGCTAACGCCTTGCAAGAGGGTGGAAGTCAAGTTTTACCTTTGACGATTTTCACCTCTTGAAGACGACTTTTGCACGAGATGTTGCTCTTCACTCTTTGAGCTTCCTTTCTTCAAATAATGTCCTAAGCAACAACTAATACAATCATAGAGTGTTTTGCAATGGAATCAAGCCAATACAAATAGTGAACCTTACAATCTCCCCCTTTGGCTATTCCATTGGCAAAAACACTCAACCTCACCATACAATGTTTCACTCAAATAAACTCAAGATGATAGCATACTCTCAATCTCACATTACAAAGAAATTCCTAGACTAAAAATCTTCAAGTCTTCAAGAATTCCTCTTTCGGTCTTCAAAGTACCTATGAGAGAAAATAGCAACCAAAACAAGAGATCTTCTCTAAAGAAGAATGGTGAGTTATTTAACCAAACAATCAAACAAAGAAGATATCCCTTATCTCATACACAAATGCATTATCTCAAGTGAATAAAATTTGTACAAGTTAAAGCATTCCCTTAGTTTCCCAATTTCCAAGAACCAACTATCCTTAACATTGTCAAGAAAGAATTCTTTCTCCCCCTTAAGACAAGAATTCTCCCCCTTAAGACAAAGTCACATTTAAGCACAAAGAGGAATATTATCACACAATTGGAACATTTTCCACATAAAGTGCGAAGTATACAAAATCTCCCCAATATCAAACATGGTGAGGTATACATTTTCTCCCCCTTTTTGTCAAGGAATAGACAAGGGACACAAGAGATAAAGAACGAGATATTAAGCAAACAAATCGTATAGAAAGCGAAAGTTGAATAAACTAAAGCTCCCCCTTAACATATGCTCCACATATTATCAACAAGTAGATTTGTTCACAAGGGACATCACACAATCACACAATCAAGCAATAAGAGAAAATATTTCATAACTTGTCAAAGTTCAAGAGAGAATCATAGATTTTCATTAATCTCTCAAAAATATTCTCGCATTGCTAATGAATCAAGCACATAAGCAAAGTGTGTGTGTGTGAATGCTTCTCAAATATATAGTAGGAGTAATTGTGATATCAACATGCAAACTCTATCCACACCTATCCATCTAAAGCCTTTCCAAAAATAGGTCAAACCGATATTCATCCGGTTTTTTGCTTTTAAAATGAATAGATATCAACATATGAGCGTGTGTGTGCATGTGGCTCGTTTTCCCGTTTCTATTTGTCAACCCGAGCTATTTCACAATTCTCAACTATACACCAATAAGCCTTTTATTTTTCATTTCTTTTAGGCTTAGAATCAAAGAATTTTTTTTTTTCTTTAATGATTCATTTCAACACTTCTTTGATTTTACTAACAAAAACATATACTCCTCATGGCGGCTTTCACTCATCACAATGGCGTAGCCCTTTCCTACATTGGGTGGCTTCACAACCAAGGTGTGTAGCCCTTTCCATGAGGGTGCTCGTTGATTACTATGTAGTGCCGAAGCAAAATGGATACATACCATAGGTCATCTATCATGTACTTAACAATAAACTTCTAGATGCATCCATTATCTACACATATTCAACCACATAAACTCAAAAACTAAAACATATAAGAGAAGCATTAGTGCACTTTTCAAAACTAAGATTTTCAAGCTTAAGTGCATGATCTAAAAACAATAAAAGATACTTGTTAAAGATCATTACTTCTCAAGTGAGTAGCTCTCAAAGACAATGATATACAATTAAAGTTTTGCTCATCAAGCCACTCACAATCACACAAAGACATCAATCAACACAAATCATGCCAATGGACATTCTAAGAGTTTTAAACCTCTCTTTGTCCAAGGGCTTAGTGAACAAGTCCGCAAGTTGATTTTTAGTAGGCAAATGCTCTAGAGTAACAATAGAATGTTCAACTAGATCTCTAATGAAATGATGCCTAATGTCTATGTGTTTAGTGCGGGAGTGTTGAACCGGATTTTTAGAGATGTTAATGGCACTTAAATTATCACAATAAAGTGTCATTTTTCCTTGTTCTATCTCATAATCCTTAAGGATTTGTTTCATCCAAAGTAATTGTGTGCAAGCACTTCCGGCCGCAATGTATTCGGCTTCGGAAGAGGAAAGGGAAACCGAATTTTGTTTCTTACTTGACCAAGAAACCAAGTTATTACCAACATAAAAGCAACCGCCCGATGTGCTTTTTCGGTCATCTATGTTTCTCGCCCAATCCGCATCACAATAGCCTACAAGGATATCATTGGTATCAAATGAATAGAATAGACCAAGACTATGAGTTCCTTTGATGTACCTAATGATCCTCTTGACGGCTTTTAAGTGAGATTCCTTGGGATTTGCTTGGAATCTAGCACACAAGCCAACACTAAAGCAAATATCGGGTCTACTAGCCGTTAGGTAAAGTAGACTACCTATCATGCTTCTATAAAGGCTTTGGTCAACACTTTTCCCTTTTTCATCTTTGTCAAGTTTTAAAGTGGTGCTCATGGGAGTTTCAAAATCTTTTCCATTTTCTAGGCCAAATCTCTTAACTAGATTTTTAGCATATTTAGATTGATTCAACATTATGCCCATGCTAGTTTGCTTCACTTGCATACCTAGAAAATAATTCAACTCACCCACCATACTCATTTCAAATTCACTTGACATAACACTAACAAATTCATCAACCTTGGTTTTATTAGTAGACCCAAAAACAATGTCATCAACATATATTTGTGCAACAAAAATATCATGATCATGATGTTTGATAAACAAAGTTCTATCAATGCCACCTCTCCTATATTGGTTGTCAACAAGATATTGAGTCAACCTATCATACCAAGCTCTTGGAGCTTGTTTAAGGCCATAGAGAGCCTTTTTCAATTTAAACACATGATTAGGAGAGTGTGGGTCTACAAAACCCTTAGGTTGTTCAACATACACTTCTTCTTGAAGGTATCCATTGAGAAAAGCACTTTTGACATCCATTTGAAATAATTTGAACTTTTTAATGCATGCAATGGACAACAAAAGTCTAATGGACTCGAGACGAGCAACCGGGGCAAACGTCTCATCAAAGTCAACACCCTCCACTTGAGTGTAACCTTGAGCCACTAGTCTAGCTTTATTCCTCACAATCTTGCCACTTTCATCGGTCTTGTTCCTAAACACCCATTTAGTGCCAATTACATTTATATCTTTGGGTCTAGGAACTAAAGACCACACTTCATTCCTCTCAAATTGATTAAGTTCATCTTGCATAGCCCCAACCCAATATTCATCAACAATTGCTTCATTAATGTTTTTGGGTTCAATTTGAGAAGTGTAGCAAGCATAGGATATTTGGTTAGCAATTTGATTTCTTGTTCTAACCCCTTCATTTAGATCACCTATGATGTCTCCTTGATAGTGTAAGTTTCTAAGTCTTGGGTGAGAATGTTCAACAACTTGGTCATTTTGTTGATTATCATTTAAAGCATTTTCCAACCCTTGACTTACAACTTCAACATGACTATCAATTTCATCATCTTGACTAGAAACACTACTAGCCACATCAATAGGTGTATTAGTGTCATTTAACATGTTTTCTTTAGATTCAATGACACCATTATCATCACACAAATTAAGCATGCTAAGATCATCTATCTTCACATTGATAGACTCCATGATAGTCTTAGTAGTCAAGTTAAAGATTCTATATGCACGACTATTAATAGCATACCCAAGAAAGAGACCAACATCACTTTTTGCATCAAACTTTCCTAAGTGATCTCTATCATTCAAAATATAACATTTACTCCCAAAAGTGTGGAAGTAACTCACATTAGGCTTCTTGCCTTTCCAAAGTTCATAGGACGTTTGTTTTGTGCCGGGCCTTTTGAAAACACGATTTGACACATAACAAGCGGTATTGACCGCCTCGGCCCATAGGTTTCTAGGGACTTTCTTGCTATTGAGCATGACCCTAGCCATCTCTTGCAAGACACGATTTTTCCTCTCAACAACACCATTTTGTTGAGGAGTTCTAGGTGCGGAGAACTCATGAGAAATCCCTAAACCATCACAAAACTCACTAAATTTTGCATTTTCAAATTCCGTCCCATGATCACTCCTAATGCGACATATTTTCTTGATATCAAGACCTTTTTCATTTTGAACTTGATTACAAAACTTTTTAAAGTAATCAAAAGCCTCGGTCTTGTTTCTAAGAAAATAAACCCAAGTAAACCTAGAGTAGTCATCAACGCATACAAAAATATACTTTTTGCCATTAATGCTCTCGGTTTGAATTGGCCCCATTAGGTCCATATGCACAAGTTCTAAAGGTCTCTTGGTAGCTATGTAAGAATTTTTCTTATGAGGCACTTTGGTTTGCTTACCTAATTGGCAAGGTTCACAAACCACCTCAAGCTTTTTACCAAGATTAGGAAGACCTCTAACAATGCCATGTTTTTCAAGCTTTTTCAAATCTTTAAAATTCATGTGACCCAAACGTTGATGCCACAAATCAAGCTTATTGCACTCATGTGCCATGTTGCATGTGAGAGGATCTATCTCAAGACAATAGCAATTGTCTATAGACCTTTTGACTCTTAGGACGACATCGCCCTTTTTATCAATTATAGTGCATACATCTTTGTTAAAACTAACTTCTTGAAAAATTTCACACAAGTGAGTAATGCTTATCAAGTTAGCTTGTAACCCATCAACATACAAAGTATTGCGAAGTTTAGGCAATCCGGGGATACAAATTGTTCCCTTGCCAAGAACTTGCTTTTTGGTACCATCACCAAAAGTAACCCAACCTCCATCCTTTAAAACAAGATTCTTAAAGAACTCTTTGTTCCCGGTCATGTTCCTAGAGCAACCGCTATCTAGGTACCAAGAATAGGAGGAGTTGGCACGTAAAGCATATTGTGCAACATTACATTTAGATGTGTCTTTTCTAATCCACACATTTTTCACAACATGCTTCTCACTCTTACTTCTAACATGCTTTGACTCAATATTAGACTTTTCAACATGCACCTTGACCTCATTGGTCACATCTTCAAAAATATCAAACAAAGCATTATCAATTTTCTTATGCATAGTAGAGTGAGGCACAACACAAGATTTAGCAAGCAAGTCATCAACAACTCTTTCAACAACATGCTTTTCCAAGGTCTTCCTAGGTCTATTACTATATCCATACATGGATGATTGCCTAGGTCCATTCAAAGACATATCATGAAAAGCATTATCAAGTTTGCATTTCCGAATGTACTCAAAGCATCTAGGTCGAATATGTCCTATCATATTACAATGATGACAAATAGGAGTAAATTTGAGAAGTTTACCATTTGCATTTGCTTCCATAGCATTTGGTTTTCTCACAATTTTACCTCTTTGAAGAGCAACCCTTGATGCTTCACCTCTTGCATTTGAGGTTGTTGCTTCTTGATGCTTAAGTTGTTGAGTTCTCCCATTGAACATCCTTGTTGATGAAGAGGCACCTCCGGTAGCTTTCATAGCTTTACCTTGAGAGAGTGTACCTACAATTGATTCAATGCTTGCTTTGACAAAAGTAGATTTGTTAGATGAAGGAGTCTCCTTCTCATTGATATAACCCAAACCTCTTTTGTCACATGGATGCTTTCCACTTTTAATGAGGGTTTCAACTTTATTAGAACTAGATGACATCTTGCTAATCACTCTATTAGCCTCATCAAGTTTCTCACGAAGCATCCTAAGTTCAATGGCATATTTTTCCGCTTTGTTATCACTAAACAAAACATCTTTATGTGATTTATCAAGCCATTGTTCATACTTTTTCTCTTGATTTAAATGCTCATTAAGTTTGGATTTAAGCACATTTTCAAGTTTCTTAGCATTAACAAGAGAACAATCTCTTTGCTTAATTTCTTGCTTCAAGATACCAAGTCTATCATTGCTATCTTTAAGATTCAATTCTAGACTTAGAATCTTGTCTTCAAGTTCATCGAATTCTTTTGAGCCAAGAGCATGATCTTCTAGCTTCTTGTTGAGGGACATATTGACTTTAGATAAACGTTCATTTTCAAAAGTAAGATCATTGATCTTTTTCTCATCTAAGTCAATATGTTCAACAAAAGAAGCCACATAGGAATATACTTCCTTAATCATGATTTTATCACAAAAACAAACACAAAAATACTACAAAGAAAGGATCAATCTAAGTGCGTCTAGACACCCGCTCTGATACCAAATGAAATTTCCCTCAATGTAGTAGTGAAATATACCTAGAGGGGGGGTGAATAGGTATAGGCTCCAAATTCTTCCAATCAAAAATTAATGCGGAAAATTACAAGACAAATGCACACTTGAATAGATTTAGCAAATGAATTGGATTAACTAAGACAAGAGTTAATCAAATTACAAGAAGTGCAATTAATGTGATATATGGAAGATAAAGGAAAGTAAAGCAAAATTGAACACAATGATTTTAACGTGGTAAAACCTCAATGAGGAAACATCCACGGGTTGATACCACAACCACCGGCGAAGCAATTCACTATGATGAAAAGGACTTACACACTCAAGCTACCAACTCATGATATCCGCTCAAGCTATCAACTCCTAGTCTACCCTCGGGCCTAGTGAACCACCTAGCCTACTCCCTATCCGAGATGTGTCCTACACCTCTAGGAAGCAACTTCCTATCCAAGACGCTCACGTCTCTAGGAAGATTTCTTGCTTGCCTATCCGGATCCTCCCGACCCTAGACAAGACTTCCTTGCTTGATTATCCGAGTCCTCCCGACTCTAATCAAGGCTTCCTTGCTCTATCCACAAAGCTTCACTCACTTTGCTAGAGACTTCAACCTAATGCAAGGCTATGATCTAAAGTGATGCAAATGATGCAAGCACAAACAAATTAAGCTAGATGATCAATCAAGCAAAATGTACATGTTCAATGATACTCTAGAATATGATTTCAACACTCAATCTCAAAAGATATCTAGAAATCAAAACATGCAAAACAATAAGAACAAAGGTATCAATATTCAATTTAGCACACTAAAAACCTAGTTCTTAGATCATGAAATAAAACATAGAAAATAACATGAAGCACATCACATATATGTTTTCTAGAATCAATTTCATGATATATCAAGTTTAGCACAAATATGTTCAAAACACATTACAAAGCTAAAACTCAATTAACAAATGATCAAATAACCCTAGCATGTGATCTAACATACTTCTTAACAAATTTCATCAATCAAATGGAAAGAATCAATAGTTGATCAAAAATGAAATTGAAAAACAAGAAGTTGAAAAACCAATACTGACCACGGACTGGAAATTGACCTACTGAGAAAAATGCCGAAGTCAACTGCCTCTGGAAATGCTTGGGGTTTGTAGCTCTCTTCGAGACCAACAATTTTGGTTTTTGAATCGAATGATTTCGAGTTCGTATGAGAGAGATATGATCAAAACAAGTAAACAAAAATATTGAAAAAACTGATGCGGGATTGAGGTGTTCTTCAAAAAAATTGCATAAGTGTTGGAGGGAAGGAGGTTTGATTAAAAGGAGGGAAAAGGAGAAGATTTCCGAGAAAATCACGTGGTGCCACGTCAGCACCCCGTGGGGGGCGCGTGGGGCCCACGGGAGCAGAAGGCTCCCTTGCCCGTGGGGCCCACGGCCTCCCACACGGGCTGGCCAAGTGGCCACACGTGGATTGCCCACCTCTCGCGCGCTCCCTCGGTTCGTTGCCCCATATCTTGAGCATCCGACCTCCGATTTCGAATCCGTTTTCGGATTACGAACCGTGACTCCATCACGCACAACTACAACTACTCAACTTTGAAAAATGGTTGAGATATCATCTCGGAATCCGACGATGAAGACAACACAACAAATGAGAACGAAAAGTAGCATAGTTAACTTGTTTGGACTCGAAACCTTATGTATGAGTAACCGAAACGACCGGAACTCAATAAGGCATTAAATGAAAACATGTTCAAGTCCTAAACACAAAATACGTAAACAAATAAACACATATTCACATAAACATGCCATATCAAAGAGATAGTCATAAAGCATGCAATTTCACAAAGTTTGTCAATACAAGATCAATGCATGAGCATGCTATGAAGTGTGTGAATGTGTTATACCAAATGTTTGAACCACGATGCAGGGACACACATGTATGAATTGTGTGTGTGTGCGCTAACGCCTTGCAAGAGGGTGGAAGTCAAGTTTTACCTTTGACGATTTTCACCTCTTGAAGACGACTTTTGCACGAGATGTTGCTCTTCACTCTTTGAGCTTCCTTTCTTCAAATAATGTCCTAAGCAACAACTAATACAATCATAGAGTGTTTTGCAATGGAATCAAGCCAATACAAATAGTGAACCTTACAAAGTTACCCCAACGATTCGGTGAAACCTCACACAGATAAAACCGGGAGACGTCCTAGGTGACTTGTGCAAGGACCTTAAACGTATGGTCGTGGTGAGCCTCGGCGTAACGTTGAGGTGAAGTAAACTTAGAATCGCAAGATAAAAGCCAGTTACATAAGATACTCGGCTAAAATTAGTTACCAGTTAAATAAGATACTCGGTCTAATTGATTAAACTGCCAGTTACATAAGATACTCGGCTAAAATTAGTTACCAGTTAAATAAGATACTCGGTCTAATTGATTAAACTGCCAGTTACATAAGATACTCGACTAAAATTAGTTAGCAGTTAAATAAGATACTCGGTCTAAATTGATTAAACTGCCAGCAAATAAGATACTCGGCTAAAGAAAAGCTAGGGATTACCAAAAAATCCGAAATTAGCAACAGAGGAACAATATAAAAATAAAATTCCATATGTATATATGAGAAAAGGTAAATACAAAGAGTATTACAAAAAAGACAGCAATTAAAAGATCAAGTAGGTGGCGCTGGGGGTTGTGAGCTGCTTCCGCCGACACTCGGATCAGGTTCCATTACATATTCATTCAAGAGGCTGTCGTCCGAGGGCCACACAATCACATCCTCCTCTTCGTCATTCACCCAGGTGCTATAGTCAGTCCCGGGGACGGGTCCCAAGTCAGGGGTTTCATTGTCAATCCCTGCTTTCTCATAGGCATAAAAAATGGAGAAAGAATCGGCAGTAGGAACCTCAAGGTGCATGGGATGTGGCGTTTTACCTTTACTTTTGCAATATGCCCGCCACTCCTTCATCTGGATCCGAAGGGACTCCAGAGATGTGTCCACATGCTTTTTGATTGAGAGGCTCCAGTTGGCCCTGGCCCGATCAATCGCCTTGTTTTTCTGCTTAAAGAATTCTCTAGCCGAGACCAATACCCGCTGGAACTCCCGGAGAAGCAAAGCATCATAGGCTGGAGATCTCTTGAAACGGTCAACGCCTTGTATCTCCAGTTCCAGCCTAGCTTCCTTCGACAAGGACCTGATTGTCAGGGCTTGACGCTCCAAGTCTTCGATTCGGCATTCATAAGATAACTTGGCGTCTTCAGCACTCTGCTCGGCCTGAAGCAAAGCATCCTGAGTAGATGACAACTGATCCTGCAGAGTTTTGACCTCCTCAGCAGCGAGAGATGCTCTTTGCTCAGCCTCCATTTTCCGTGCCAAGCATTGATCTAGGAGCACCTGACTCGATCTAACCCCCTCTTGGCAAGCTAACTCAGCCCGAGAGCGACGGTCCTCACTCTCCTTCAGTTGGGCTTCAAGCTGCCTTATTCTTTCCGCCTGAACTTCACCAGCCTGGTAAGCCCCGGACATCTCA
This sequence comes from Acer saccharum, assembly GCA_030490815.1. NCBI lineage: Eukaryota > Viridiplantae > Streptophyta > Magnoliopsida > Sapindales > Sapindaceae > Acer > Acer saccharum. The sequence goes on from CM059870.1 coordinate 21,898,517, forward strand.
GCCACCATCTGCGGTAAATTAACAGCAAACGGAAGTGAAGTAAAAACGAGAGCAAAAGTAAAAGGAAAAATAATAAATTACGCATATAACCAAGGCATTACTCACATAAGAAGCGCTATTGAAGAAGTTGCAAAGTCGGTCGGAAACGGTGCCAACCCTAAAGTGACTCCAATGATCCTCTCCGATGTAGGCTTGGCCTGAAGCCATGGCCGTAGCATAGTCTCGGGAGCAGGATCGCCTGTTTGATTTGAGGGGCCCGAATCACCAACGCAAGTTCCAGGGAGCTCAGCAGACGTAGTTGCCCGAGGAGAAACAGCCGAGCCACCAGCGCTGCCTTTGATCTGGTCCTGTGGAGGGGTCATACCCGCATTCCTCCCAACCTCTCCTTCCCCCTCATCACTTGATGAATCAACATATGCAACGACTCGGGGGATCTTGGGGGTCGGGCGACCAGGAGAAAACGAGGCTTTTTTCTTCCCCGACTGCCTCCTGCGAGGATTCAAATCAGTTGCCGGGTCCTTAGAATCCAGATTAGGATGCCTCATTTCAACGCCGCCCTCCCCGGGAGTAGAAATTAGTTCGGCGGGAGTGGGAATCTTCGGAGCTGGAGTAGGATTTGGCTCGACAGGAGTTGGAATTTTCAGAGCAACAACGCCCGAATGTCCCCCAACCGCTTTAGCACCCTGAGAGGTAGCAATTAGCGTGTTTGCAGCAGAATGGGGAGAATTGGACCCACTGGGACAAGTCGCCTGCTCGGGCTCAGAAGGGTGCCCCATTTTTTCTTTCCCCTTAGAAGTAGGACCTGCTTGGTTGTCCTAATTAGCAGCGGCCCTACTTGCTCCAAAGCCCTCCGGGTCGCCCATGGCCTCCGTTGAACATGCGGCCATTTCTTGACCATGGGTTTCCTCAGGCACATAATCGGGTACTCCCCCCTAATCATCTCCCTCGGGAGGGTTCTCGGGAGCACTCTCATCAGATTCATCTTCGGGAGGGGCTATCCCGGCATCTCGCTGACGAAGAGCTGCTTTCCGGCTCGCCTCCACAATGCCTTTCATTCGGCGTGCCTGGGCATCGCAGACCATGTCTACATCAAACACTTAAAAAAAAAAGAGCCCGAGTCAGTAAACTAATTTTAAAAAAAAATACAAGAGCGACCAAGCAAAACAATTAACTTACGGCATTTGCGGCATGCAGAAATCTGGGGAAAAAGGCGAGCTTTAATCATTTTCCCTTCGTTGTAGAGATACGGCTTGCCCTTCTTCTCCAAAGGACAGACGGCCGCCCGAGCCAAAGTCTTTAACTCCTCGTCAGTGAAGGCGGAAGTCATATGGTTCCATTGGGGTGAGCAAAAGTACCGAGGGACCTTACAAGTCATCCGAGTACCATCAAGATTGAAACTTATTGACTGGCCCCAGCTTTTGCCCACAAAAAACCAACTGTTCTTCCAAAATTTGTTTGAAGTAGGGAAGCCCCAAACAAATCCCTTCATCTTCTCGTCCGTGGTCGGCTCGATCTCGCCCTTGACCACCATATCTTTTGGGATCCAAAACTCGGGCTGGGTCGATTGAAGGAAATAGATCCCGGTCTTCCCCACGGGCCTCAGCGCATAGAAGTGTCGGATTTCGTGAGGTGTGGGAGGTGGCCGCTTCATTCTATGCCCCACATGTGCCACATGCACATCAAGATTCGGTAGCTATTTGGAGTTAGCTGCGCCGGAGCGAGTCGGGCCTTAGCCAAAAACCAAGTGATGAAAGACTGGAAAGGAAGAGTGACACCACAAGTGAGCATCACCCCATAGATTGCCACGTGGCCAGGTGGGAGGTTCCATGCAGCTTGACCGTCAGTAGGGATCAGCGAAATCACGTTGCTGTCCAGTCGAACCGCCGCATGTACTTTGTTATCTCTTCAGGGCCGACCACGTTTGGCTCGACGTCATAGGCGCATATTCGCTCGGGAGAGAAAGGAATGCGAGCGGCCCTATGCTCCTCTTCGATATCATTCTCAACGATCCTTTGGGCTGCGACTCGGCTCTCCCAGGAGTCACAATCCTTATAAATTTTACGAGTACTCATCCTCTTCCCTGGTCTTCTCCAAGGCTGAGTATCAACACAAGTGGAAGCCGAAGAGTCTGACCGAGCTTCAGGCTGATAGGAGTCAGGCTGCGATGAACCCGAAGAAACAGAATGAACTTCGGGAGTGGGAGGAACTCCGGAAGTAGCAGGGCTGTCACGATAAATTTCAGAAACGTCAGCGTTAGTAAAATGCGGTTGATCAAAGAGGGGTTCTTTTAGTAACTTGTGAACAACCAATGCAGTGAGAGCATCATTTTGCTCAATGGCAATCATACCAACAGTAAAAAGACGGTACCTAGCTGCAGAATCCATGAGAACTAACCTTGAAATAGCGAAAAACGGAGGCGATGCAGACCCCTGAGGAAGAATCTTCGAGAAAAAGTCTAGGGGTTAAAGCTGATGATCTCAATAAAGCAGGATTAAAAAGACAAGTTGGAAAACGAAACAAAGTGCCCAGAAAAACAAGAGACAAGCGAGTTCTTCTCAAAGAATACACGCAAGATAATGGAAGAAGAAAATAAAAATGGATAAGTAACAGCGAAGCTAGAATATATAGGCGACGTATCGATTTCAAAAGGACCAAAACCCTAGAAGAAAGTATAGAGAAGCGGGAAAACAAAAGGGCATGGGCTGTGACGTGGGCTGCACGCAGGTGAGTAGAAAGGTTATGTCTCATAAATGCGCCGTACCACAACCAAATAAAAAGAGACAAGTGGCAGCCGGGGAGCATCTTGAGCCGTCAGAGAGCAGAAGCGTCACCATCAAAAGATTTCTGAGATCATTGATAAATCGAATGTGTGAGGTCGTAATTAAGACACGTCATTTAAAGCTTCGAGTCAAACGAGGATACATTAATATAGTAAAAGACAAACGAAGACTAATTATAAAAAAGTATTAAGGTTAAATATTCGTCCCGAGAGGACCTGACTCAGTGCAATCGGCTCAAATATTTAAGGGGGTATTGTTATAGGTAAAAATTAGTCGTGAAGGACACGTCATCACCATAAAAGGCCACGCACACAGGGGTCAAGATAAGTCAACTTATGGAGCAGAAATCCCCCACGACAACTTACTCGGAAAAGGAGTAAGTTGCCCGACCGCAAAACAAAGACAATCAGCTCGGGCAAATAAATCATACTCGGGCACACTCTGGCATACTCGGGCATACTCGGGAATAAGACAGAGTCACCAGCTTCCATATTCCAAACACAGGACATAATCAGCAACCAGCGTTTCCACGACAAGTAACGGTGTGGCTGCTCAGAGTCCAAAGTAAGGAAACAAATAGTTTTCGCGCAAATAAAAAAGGAATCAGAATCAAACTTGGACTCAGCCAAATCAGGAAATATACTACAAAAAAGGAAGCAGAATCCGTTTAGGACTAGAACACACGCCCAAAACTTGGGCACCAAGTACCAAACCCTAGCGGCAGCATCAAACCCTAATAGCAACATGTATAAATACCCCCTTTATACAGAAATAGGGGGACGCGAGAAAAAGAGATTATAAGGCAATATTTTTGTAACAATTCTTCATAGTGAAATTGGCTTCGTTGCTAAGGCAACAACCCGTGGATGTTTCTCCAATCATTGGAGTTTTACCACGTAATTGTTTGTTATTTCTTCATGATTGTTAATCATTCTCGTTAATAAACTATAGCAATTCGAAAATAAATCATTGACTCGGTGACCATCAAAAATCATCGTCAACACACATGATCCAAGATCTAGTTAGATAGGCTCAAGCCCAAACCCAATTACACACCTTGCTATTAGAAAAGTTTATAAAAAAAAAAAAGAAAAAAGAATTTAAGTGCATCTCCAATGCAAATATGCATTTGGATAAAATTGACCACCACATAGGATAGATAGTTAAAAAGTTAGAAAAACTCTCTCCAATGCAATTATCTAACTTTAATATAGAGATGATATGGCAAAAAATAGGTAGAGAGTAAGTTTCTAATTCTTGAAAGTCTCCTAAAAATGCTAACTAAGATTTCTAACTCTCTCCACTAATAATATTAGATCTCATTTAATTGTAAAATAAAAGAGGAGAGAGAGTGAGATAATTTTTTGATTATAATTGGTCATAAAATGGATGCATATTTGATTTTAGATAATTGCATTGGAGATGTTTTTTTTTTTTTGAAAAGCTGATTTATAAAAACCAAGGCAAATCCTTACTCTCGTTTTGTGTTTATGGTGGTCGGGGTTTTTCGCTTCTTCTTTTGCCAGGTTTCTTGTCGGTTTTGTTATTGTTTGTTTGCTTTTCGTGTGTTTTGGGTCTGGTTTTATTGGGTGTGCCTGCCTGTTCTTGTTGCCTTTGTTTTGGCTTGACCTATTTGTGCCTTAATAAACATATGCCTTTCTCAATAAAATAAAAAATAATAAATAAAAAAAAGCCAAGACAGAGTGAAAACAAACAGCCACCGCCAAACATTAGAGCGAAAGCCAAAGGCAGCAACACACAAGGCAATTAGAACATGAGACTATACAAAACAAAAAACAAAAGCAAGACAGCTAAAAAGAAAACAACTCAATGGACCTCCCAGATCAAAACCTCCCCTTCCAACCCAGACCCCTTCTTAGCTATCAAGTCAGCAAAAGAATTACAATTTCTCTAATTTTTCTTCAAAAGTGAGTCCATAATGAATTGAAATGCTAATGTGGCACTGTTTAGAAACTCAAAAATACATATTTACATTGGAGATGAAGAGGCAACCAGCTACCAGGTGGAGTGCATGTGTGTGTGGTGGCAAGTGTATAAGTGCGTGTGTGTGTGGTGGGTTATATATAATAATATATAGATATATAAGTGAGAAATGATAGACTTGGCAAAGGGAAAGATTTGTGCCAAGACAAAATAGAAAGAAAGAACAGAAGAAAGAAAGAGAGTTGTGTGTGCGTGTGAGAGAGATAGAGAGAGACCTAGATCTAGAGAGAGAAAGAGAGATGTAGATAAAGTTTGTGAGCTGGGAATCCATACGAAATCAAAGATATAGAATATGAGATTTAGAAAGAAATATGGTGCATCTGGAGATATGTTCAGGATGGATACAGAAAGTAACGAATCCAAGAGGGAATCTGGTCCTAAAATAGATTTGAGTATAGGAGTTCTGTGAATGGATAGTTTTATTTATAATTAATCTTGACTGTCCTTTTGTTTGTGGGTTGTGGGATGCTGTTTCCTCTACATTTGGTCATAAGCTTAAGTTAGATGGTACTTGTTTGGACCTTTAGCAGGAGGCAATGAGGGTTGTCTTTAGCACTCAATTGAAAGCTCTCTGGCGGTCTTCTATCATCACGGTTTTCTGAGTGGTGTGGTTCCTCTGGAATCAAGCTACCTTTGAAGGTTGTAAGCCTATATTTACCGACGCTCTTTCCTTAATTTGGCGTTCTGTTCGCGAGGCAGACTCCCTTCAATCTGGCACTATAAAGAATTCAGTGGATGAACTTTAGACTCTTCAACGGCTTCATGTCTTTAGTCATCCTTCCAAGGCTCCTCGTATTTTAGAGGTTAATTGGCGCCCTCTCCCACCGGGTTGTCTTAAGGTTAACACGGACGGGGCTGCTTTTGGTAGTCCTAGCCTTACTGGTTGTGCAGGGGTTTTTCGCACATGCTGGGGATTTGTTAAAGGTTGCTTTGCTATTCCTCTTGGTATTTGCTTTTCTTTTGAGGTTGAATTGGCCGATGTCATCCACATTATTAATTATGCTTGGACTTTTGGCTGGCGTCGATTATGGTTAGAGAGTGATTCGACTTTTGTAGTGGATAACCTTCGTTCTAGGTCTCGTAAAGTTCCTTGGCGTTGGCGCTCCGCTTGGGATAGGTGTTTGAGTTTAATCTCTCAAATGGATTTTGCTGTCACTCATATTTATCGAGAAGTTAACCAAGTTGCAGATAGTTTAGCTTCCAAGAGCCCCATTATCGTCTCTCCTACATGGTGGTGGACCGCTCCGAATTTTTGCAATTCCTTTATTTTCAATGATTTTTGTAGCAGACATTCTTTTAGGTTATATTGATCTATTTTCTTCTTTTGTTTTCTTTTCTCTATTGCTCTCTTTCTTTTTTCTTTAATAAAATGTTAGGGTTGGGTTGATCCCGATCCCCAACAACCTTTTATATATATATAAAGTTAATTATTTTAGAATTGTATGTTAGCTTTAATTATTATAAATAAATGGTTTATTCATTTATTTAGAAAATAGAATTCTAGATGATTTGAGATGTTTTAAGGAATGTGTAGATTTCTAGAATCTAGAAATAGGTTAGTTATAGAATTAAGATTTAGAAAGAAGAATAGTTCACGTATGTTAAGACAAATTTCCAATTAAATTTTCAGATTTACATATTTACAGATTTTCAGATAAATTTCTAGATTTCTAGATAGATATCTAGATTTTCAGAAAGATTACCAGATTTTCAAAAAGTTTTCCAGATTTCCAGATCCAAGTTATTTACAAGATTTTCTAACAAGAAAAGAAAAGAAAAGAAAAGAAAAGAATATTTATGCAAGTTTTGAGAAAAGTATTTACAAAGAATTATGTATGTTTCATAAAGAGATTTTAAGATATCAGATATGTACCCTCCCCAGTAGTACCAGATTCAGATTATAAGCCTTTGAGGCTGCTCTGCACATGTATGTGAGATTATTACTTTGCATGTACGATAATATAACCATGTATGTGAGATTACTCTATACGTTTGATCAAATATCGACGTGTATGTGAGATTATATATATATTACTCTGCATGATCGATCAAATATCGACGTGTATGTGAGATTATAGCTCTGCACGGGTAATCAGATATCGCCGTGTATGTGTGATATGTATTTCCCCCTATTCTACGTGTGCATTGAGATGCTTTGTCATGTACGTGAGATATTCCCCATTGCTACTAGTTTGGTAAAGAGTTTTCAGATTATATGTACAGTACTAATTATGATTAGTAAAGAAAAGATTTCAGATTATCAGAATATCAATTTCATATCAGAAATGTTATTTATAAAACCATAAATTGTTTTATTTTATTACATAGTATCTACAAGAAAAAACAAAAAAAAAGTGTTTTATTTACAAAAGATATTTAATTAGTTCTCGACTTATTTTATAGAACATTTTTCAGTTTTTTACACACCCGAGTATAATTCTCTAAACTATGTAAATGATGAAGTGGCGTATGTGTGTGGACTACACTGACATCAATTGGGCATACCCAAATGATAGCTTCCCTTTACCTAAAATAGATCAGCTGATTGATTCTATTGCAGGTAACAAGCTTCTAGGCTTCATGGATGCCTTCTCGGGGTACAACCAGATCATGATGCACCCCACTGATCAAGATAAAACCAGTTTCATCACTAGACAGGGCCTCTATTACTATAAGGTGATGCCATTCGTCCTAAAAAATGCTGGAGCCACTTACCTGCGATTGGTGAACAAATTATTCAAGCAGCAGATAGGAAGGTCTATGGAAGTATTGACGCGACACGGGACGGTTCCTTAAAATATGTGAGCGTGGTGGTTTATCCGCAAGTTGATCGCGCTGCAAATGTTCACATTTAGCGCTCCCATTTCCTATCTTTTGTATTCGTTTCTTGGGTAAAATAGGGATTTTAATGGTTTAAATAAGTGTTTCAGGGAAATAGAGGAATTCAGGGGCATTTTGGTCATTTTGGAGAAATAGGGGCTAAAATGTAATATTCTGGAGAAGATTGAAGATTCTGCTATTAAGGGAGAGATCAGGGGTGCATTGCGTAATTCGCCAACCATGAGCAAAAGTCATGGCGGGTTCATGAGGCGGGCATATGCCAGCCTTTCCGAAGGTATGAAGTCGCCATAAAGCAAGACGGGTTCGCGCGGCGAGCTCGTGCGGCAGGAAAGAGGCCTCCGAGGGCAAGGCGGGTTCGACGGCGGGCAAGAGCTCGCCTTCCAGCCGGGAACAAGCCCGCCCACTTGACCGACTCCAGCCCTTTTCATGCCCAAAACCTTCCCAATATATATATCTGAATGTACACAAACGAAGTTAAATTGCTTAAAGCATACCTAGAGGGGGGGGTGAATAGGTTTTTACACCTTTTTTCAAACCCTTGAACAAACATCCGTTTGTCCCTCAAGGTAGCCTTACACACAACACTATAATCCAAGATAGACATACATAGACAATATGATGACACAATCATAATTGAAATGTCTAAGTATATCAACAAGTCATGTGAGGTAAAATATCAAATAATCATAACAACAAAATAAACTTGTATTTCATAAGATGTTCAATGTGTTACAAGAGTGAGCAAAATGTCACTAAACAAATATTACAATATACAAAAGAATCAAAGATACAAATTGATCTATAGAATGAATATACTAATCACACTATACAAAGACTTGATTCAAAATACATCACAAGTCAATATTATGAATCAAGACAATAAAATATACAATTAAAATATAAGAGAAGAGATAGAAAGAATTAACACAAGGGATTTTTTTAACGTGGTAAAACCTCCAAGGAGGAAACATCCACGGGTTGAATTACAACCATTGGGTACTATATTATTGGAAAGTAAACATAGAACATTCACAAAGTGACCAATCTTTAGCTCACCCAACCTAGTGAAGTCTAAGCCTACCCAACCCTATTGGAAAGTATGAAATCCCTCAATGATGCGGAACCACCATATATTGGACAACACACTCAACCAACATCGATGGTAGATTAGAAATTCCTCAAGAGTGCATACACATCCCGTGTACCCCGCTCTATCGGAGTCTATGTCTAACCATACGCCTAGGCCTACCAATATGTTAGCCAACTCCCTATCCAAGGCACTCTTGCCTCTAGGGAGCCTCCCATGCATGACTATCCGAGTCCTCCCGACTCTAGCCATGACTTCTTGCTTACCTATCCGAGTCATCCCGACTCTAGGCAAGACTTCTTGCTTGGCTATCCGAGTCATCCCGACTCTAACCAAGACTTCATGCCTTTTACAAGGACTTCCTAGTGTGATCATGTGAATGCAAATGATGCAAACATTCATTTCAACATAGAACATGTGATCAATACATTCTATGGCACAAATAGACCTAAACATGTGAAAGCACAATTAATCAAGTCTAGATGCAAAAATCCATGAATAGAAACCTAAGCATGTGAAACACCTAACACATATACTCAAAGTCTCATTCACACATATAACACTTGAATCACAAAATGTTCATTAAGTCCTAATTCAAGATGCTATCAATATACAATCAAAGTCTAGATATATGAGATTAAAATCAATCAATATACTAGACAAAAATATAGAGCAAGGTTTTGAGATTTACATCAATCAAAACCTATATTCTCTAAATCACAAACAAATACACAAATCCTTGATTTCTTCAATCAAAGGACCAAATCAAATCTCAAAGTCATTTTAACACAAAATTAATTCAATTAAGTATCAAACAACCTAAGATGCCATTCTAATCACAATACAACTCACAAACAAATGTAAAACCTAGAATCATAAAATCTAGTCAACATAAGTCCACAAATTGAGTTTCAATTGGAATGATAATCAAGCTACCTTTTCAAATAGCTTTCATAAAACAATAACATATATATAGAAGAAGAAACCCCAAGCAAATGGAAGGTGAAATAACAAGAAATCCCAAAGTTGAGACTCAAACCTCAAGTTCTGCAGCTGGTACGAATTTCAGTGTCCAACCACTTGAAATCACGATCAATCAGCCACCAAATCACTTGGAGATGTTAGAGGACTCAAATACGAACACTCTCCAACTTGAATCACTCAAATCCGACTCCGGATGAGGAAGATATGGTGTTTTGAAGTTTGGAAAAATTGGAGAGAAGTGTATACGGGAAAATCTGAAATTTTTGCTTGGAAATTCAAAATGAGAGAGAGAGGGAAGAAATAGGAGGAGAGAGAGAGGTCTTATTGACCAATCATGTGGTGCCACGTCACCCCCAGGCCGTGGGGGGCGCGTGGCCCACACGGGAGCAGAAGGGGCTCCAGGCCGTGGGGCCCACGGCCTCAACCACGGCCAGCCCATGTGGCCCACGGCCTGGGCTGTCCTCTCCCGCGCACTCTCGGTTCGTCGGCCCGTATCTCGAGCGTCCGAACTCCGAATTCGAATCCGTTTTCGGATTACGAACCGTGACTCTCTCACACACAAAAACGACTATACAACTTTGAAAAACGGTTGAGAAATCATCTCGGAAATCATCGATGAAGTCAACACAACGTAAGAGAACGTAAAGTGGCATAGTCAACACGTTTGGACTCGAAACCTTATGAATGAGTAACCGAAACGACCGGAACTCAATAAGGCATTGAATAAGAACATGTTCAAGTCCTAAACACAAAATACGGAAACATATAAACACAAATACACACACATATGCTAGTTTCCGGACATAGTCCTAGAAAATGCAAAACACAAAGTTTATTAACTAAAAGTGAATGCATGAGCATATTTTGCCAAGTGTGTGAAAGTGAAATGTAAATGAAATAAAATCATGAAGGGACACACAAAAATGATATGTGTGGGTGTGTGCCTAGCCTTGTAAGAGATAAGAGGTCATGTATACCTTTGTAGACCGATAATGTCCGAAACTCTTAAAAGCCGGCAACTTGAACGAATAATGGTTGAGACGTCCTTCGTCTTTGAAATCCTTCATTTTCTAACCACTAAACATTACAAGTAAAACACGTTTTGATATGGAATTAATGCCAACACTAATTATCAACCTAACAATCTCCCCCTTTGGCAAATTCCATGTCAAAACCCCTAAACAAACACTAAAACAATTACAAAGAAAATTTGGTCACAATGAGTACAATGAGTTACACATATAGACACAAATTATAAATCAAGTCTTGAACTTCATCTTGGTCTTCTCTTGATATCACCTAAAAAAAAACTTGAAAGCACAAGAATATCCAAGAGACACCAAGTATGGCAATATCCAAGTATCCAATCATAGGCAAGAAAATAATAGCATATAAGTTCAAATGGATCAAGTATGCTCCCCCTTAATACATACTATCCATCAATATATTCTAAGCCAAGATTCAACAAAAAATATTACATGCCATATAGTTCAAGCTAGATACCAAATATACAAAAACAACTAACATAAGGCTAAGTAAGCTAGATATCTCCCATGTGTTTCTCATATTTCTCCCCCTTTTTGACATGATATGAAGCCAAAGGGAAAGAGTAAGAAATTATACCTCATGAAGCTTTCTAGCCACTTGTGCCACCAAGGAAAGAAGAACGGTGTGCGGATCTCACATATTGCCTTGTTGGAGTTGATTTTCCTTCCAACTCTTTGATCCTCTCATCTTGAGCAACAAGCTTTGCACTAAGGTCTTCAATCTTCCTTTGTGACGCCTCAATCAACCTATGAGATTCTTCAACCTCTTTCCTCAATTTTAAGGCCCAACTAGGAAGAGCGGGTGAGTAAGGGACATGGTTAGAATCAAGAGAATCACCAAAAAGCCTAAGTACATCATTAGACTTTCCCTTGTCCTTGTATGACATGGTTGCCAAACGTTTCTCACACAACTTCTCTAAGGGAGGAAGCATAATATCACCATCAAGATTCCTCACACCTTTAGCTAAGCACAATTGAGTTATAAACCCCGGAAAAGCCAATTTCTTGTCCAAACGACTAGTACAAGCCGCACTTTGAATTTGCTCCACAAGCAATTCACCAAGGTTTATAGGTTGGTTAGTAACCAAGGCATACACAATCTTAATCTTGTCTCTATTGAGCTCCGAAGCATTAGTAGAAACAATAAGATTGGAGCATACAAATAAATGCCAAAATGCACTAATTTTTGTTAGCTCACCTTGCCTAATAAAAGCACGTTTCCCCCACACAAAATCATCATCATCACAAAGAGTCTTACCCATTAAATCAAGGTTTTCCAAGACATCAATATCAAGGAAATCCGATTCAATGTCATCGGACAAGTTAAGAAATTCATTAACCTTCCTAGGGCAAACTCTAAAGACAACTTTCCTTATGCTAAGAGTAGCACTAGTCACAGTAGAACCGGATTTGTAAGCATTATAAAATTCTCTAACAATGGTCTCATTAGATACTCCTAACATGTTGACCCATGAAATCCAATTCCTACTCTTAAGCACATCATAAACATATGATCCAATACAAGAGTCCAAGTCAATACCTCTTTCTTGAATTATCTTTTTGCACCCAAAAATTCCCAATTCATCAACTTTGTTACCTTTGGAAATTTTGGACGAAATTGTAGGTTTCGACTTGGCAATGGGAGATGAAGAAGTATTTCCACCAACCTTCTTTGCTTTACCCATTATCTTGCAACACAAAACAAACTAAAAACAAAGTGAGAGGAAACAAAGAAACAAATAAGAAACCAATAAACATATACAAAGGCAAAACACTATATTTAATAAATCACCATGCAAGTAAGAATTTATCATAGCATCTTCATGATTTATCAAAAATAAGAATAATGCCAACAATTAACAACCTTGAAGAACATGTGAACATGTCATAAATGAGAACAAGAATTTAGCATATTATGCTCCCCCTTGACAAGTGCCTCATCTAAAATCAAGATAGACAAATGTTCACAAAAATCACCACACAATCACATCACAAGCAATCTTTATTAGATTTGCAAATAAGCTTCACATATCTAAGAGAGTTACATCAAGATTTTCAATCACTCTCATATGTCATCAAAAATTGCTAAAGTATCACAAATACTAATTAAGCAAAAGTGAGTGTGTGAAGATTTGCTTCAAGTATATGAAAAGAAGTAGTTTGATAATCAAGCATGCACACAATTTCAACATCTATTCATCTTAGGCCTTTCCATAAAAAGGTCAAACCGGTTATCATCCGAAATTTTGCTTATAAAGAGAATAGATTTCAACATGTGAGCGTGTGTGTGCATGTGGCTCGTCAACCCATTTCTATTTGTCAACCCGAGCTCTTTTGATTATTCAACTATACTCCAAAAGCCTTTTATATATTTTTTTTTTTATTAAGGCTTGAATCAAAGAATTTTTTTTTATGATTCAATACAACACTTCTTTGATTTTTCTAACATAAACATATACACCTCATGGCGGCTTTCACTCATCACAATGACGTAGCCCTTTCCAACATTGGGTGGCTTCACAACCAAGGTGTGTAGCCCTTTCCATGAGGGTGCTCGTTGAGTTCTATGTTGCCGAAGCAAATGGATACCAACCATTGGTCATTTTTAAATGTACTAGTCCTTAGGACTTCAAGGTGTATCCAAAGCGAACATCAATCAAGCTCAACATACTTAACAAAACATACAAGAGAAGCAAAGTGCATTTTTGAAACCAATTTCAAGGCTTAAAAGCACATGATCTAAAAGCAAGTAAAGAGACTTACTTAAGATCTCTACTTCTCAAGAGAGTAGCTATCAAAGAATATGAAGCTCACATTATTCAAAATATTAGCCACTCAACAATCATACAAATAACAACACGCTTCATGAAATAAGATCAATGTGAACACTTATCACCAAAAGATCTTAAACTAGCAAATGTCAAAGAGTACCATATAAACACTATATTAGTTCTCAATTATGACATGCTTCATGAAAGTGATAACAAACAATGAGTTGATAGATGAAAAATCAAGTAAGCAAGCAATATGATATAAAGATACCTTCGCAAGCTATTTTCACCAAATACAAAGCCTTCACCCTTTTTATGAGTCCTCTTGGCTTGTGAGTCCTCATGACTACAAGTTATAGGTGTGTCGATCCAAGAGACTAAAGGCAATGTAATCCAACTCAAACAAACAAAAAAAAATTGACTTTCTCTAAAAGCCATAACAATAATGTTATCATATAGATTCCAAAAAAAAAAACTTCTCAAAAGTTAACCAACAAATTTTGACTATCAAAACAAACAAAGTGAGATAGCTAAGTTCATGTCAAGTTGTAAAGATACTAAGCAAAAAGCTAAGCCTCTTATCAACGACACTAATCTTAAAGCTAACTCACATGTGCAACTTACACTAATGGTAAGAGCACTCACCCTTGACAAATTTTGTCTTGGGTGGACAACCATAAACATCATCAAGATTCTCTTTGACCACAATGTTGAACCTAGAGTAAAGTTCTTCCACAACTTGATTCACAATAATATCATTAATACTCTTCTTCTCAACATTGTTAGCAACACATGCATGGTCAAACTTTGTAGGATATGCATTCTTCACCTTCCGGATATTCTTAGCATGCTTTGACAAATTATCATGCTTTCCATATTCAAAAGCTTTAGCATGCATAGAATTAGGTCCAATCGCTCTATTCCTAGGATGCATTTTCTAAGTTGCAATATTCAATGAATTTATAGCACTTGGGCTTGATATGGCCTAAGGTATTGCAAAAATGACATATGGGAACAAAAGGAGAGATTTTACCTTCCGGTGGTGGTGGAGGACAAATGGGAGTTTCAAGGGGTACCTTATTCTTCAATTTGTTCTTTTTCTTGGAACGTCTCTTCTTAGGAGCTTTCTCTTCAATGATAGCTTCACTAGTAGGAAGTGATGCTTCTATGAGCTTCTCTTCAACCACCGCTACACTTGAGCTCTCTAAGTTCATATTAGAGATGATCCTATCCTTTTCAAGCAAAATACCCTCAACTTCGCAAAGCTTCTTTTCAATAGCATTCTTTTCACGCAAAAGCCTACGAGTTGTAGCAACAAACTCATCCACTTGAATCTTGATCAAGTCTTCCTTCTCATCAATCTCACTCAAGGCTAATTTCAACTTCTCCTCAAGAAACTTCACCTTAGCCAAAAGATCAATGTAGGATGGATTATCATTTGAACACTCTTGATGACTTTGATCAATCTCCTTATCCAATGAATCTTGATTAACATCCTCTAGAGTAGAGTGAGAAGCCATGAATGCAACAAAGTTGCTCACTAGCTCTTCTTCACTAGAAGACTCATCACTTGAGCTCTCCTCATCACTAGAGGCATCATCTTCACTCCATGTAGCCGCCATAGCCTTTCCCTTCTTGTCCCTCTTAGAATCACCACTAGGACAATCCGAAGCATAATGTCCAAGCTTCTTGCATTTGAAGCATTGAACCTTCCTATTGCTCTTAGCATGGCCACTCCTCTCATGAGGTGGAGTAAAGGATTTCTTGACTTCCTTGTCCCTTGAGTACTTGCCACTTGACTTGGCACCTTTCCTCATGAACTTCCTAAACTTCCTAACCAATAACGCCATCTCCTCATCATCATCGCTACTACTAGCTTCCTTGACAACCTTGAGAGCTAAACCCTTGTTCTTAGCCTTTGGTTTCATGCACGCCTCAAAAGTTTGAAGAGATCCTAGCAACTCATCTAAGCTCATGACGTCAACATCCTTGCTCTCTTCAATGGCGGTAACCTTGGCTTTGAACCTCTTTGGAAGAGATCTAAGAATCTTCCAATTTAGCCTCTCACCGGAGATAGGAGTACCAAGAGCTTGGCATTGGTTGGCGATGTCTAGAAGCTTATCTTGGAAGTCAATAAACTTGTCTTCCTCACCCATTTGCAAAACCTCAAATTGGGAAGTGAGCAATTGAAGACGAGACTTCTTCACCGCTTTAGTCCCCTCATTGGTGACTTGGAGAGCCTCCCATGCCTCCTTAGCGGTTTCTAGGTTTTGAATGTAGGAGAATTGCCTACTATCAACACCTCCGAAAATAGCATTCACCGCCCGATGATGCCATTTTGCTAACTCAAACTCATTAGTAGACCACTCACTCCTAGGCTTGGAAACGGTCTCTCCATCCACAATCTTGTTAGGAGCAAGGATAACCTTCTTCAACGGTCATCCAAGCTCTCTCATCAATAGATCGGATGTAAGCCTTCATCCTCAATTTCCAAAACCCGTAGTTGTGACCCTTGAGAAGAGGAGGCCTAGAATTCGAAGCCCCTTCGGTCATCACATCATCTTGGAAAACCATTCTAGCAAATACCTAAGCAATCCACTCGTAAGTGTAAACCGGATCTCGCCGAGTGCCGTCCGACGACCCGCTCTGATACCAATTGAATGTACACAAACGAAGTTAAATTGCTTAAAGCATACCTAGAGGGGGGGGTGAATAGGTTTTTACACCTTTTTTTCAAACCCTTGAACAAACATCCGTTTGTCCCTCAAGGTAGCCTTACACACAACACTATAATCCAAGATAGACATACATAGACAATATGATGACACAATCATAATTGAAATGTCTAAGTATATCAACAAGTCATGTGAGGTAAAATATCAAATAATCATAACAACAAAATAAACTTGTATTTCATAAGATGTTCAATGTGTTACAAGAGTGAGCAAAATGTCACTTAACAAATATTACAATATACAAAAGAATCAAAGATACAAATTGATCTATAGAATGAATATACTAATCACACTATACAAAGACTTGATTCAAAATACATCACAAGTCAATATTATGAATCAAGACAATAAAATATACAATTAAAATATAAGAGAAGAGATAGAAAGAATTAACACAAGGGATTTTTTTAACGTGGTAAAACCTCCAAGGAGGAAACATCCACGGGTTGAATTACAACCATTGGGTACTATATTATTGGAAAGTAAACATAGAACATTCACAAAGTGACCAATCTTTAGCTCACCCAACCTAGTGAAGTCTAAGCCTACCCAACCCTATTGGAAAGTATGAAATCCCTCAATGATGCGGAACCACCATATATTGGACAACACACTCAACCAACATCGATGGTAGATTAGAAATTCCTCAAGAGTGCATACACATCCCGTGTACCCCGCTCTATCGGAGTCTATGTCTAACCATACGCCTAGGCCTACCAATATGTTAGCCAACTCCCTATCCAAGGCACTCTTGCCTCTAGGGAGCCTCCCATGCATGACTATCCGAGTCCTCCCGACTCTAGCCATGACTTCTTGCTTACCTATCCGAGTCATCCCGACTCTAGGCAAGACTTCTTGCTTGGCTATCCGAGTCATCCCGACTCTAACCAAGACTTCATGCCTTTTACAAGGACTTCCTAGTGTGATCATGTGAATGCAAATGATGCAAACATTCATTTCAACATAGAACATGTGATCAATACATTCTATGGCACAAATAGACCTAAATATGTGAAAGCACAATTAATCAAGTCTAGATGCAAAAATCCATGAATAGAAACCTAAGCATGTGAAACACCTAACACATATACTCAAAGTCTCATTCACACATATAACACTTGAATCACAAAATGTTCATTAAGTCCTAATTCAAGATGCTATCAATATACAATCAAAGTCTAGATATATGAGATTAAAATCAATCAATATACTAGACAAAAATATAGAGCAAGGTTTTGAGATTTACATCAATCAAAACCTATATTCTCTAAATCACAAACAAATACACAAATCCTTGATTTCTTCAATCAAAGGACCAAATCAAATCTCAAAGTCATTTTAACACAAAATTAATTCAATTAAGTATCAAACAACCTAAGATGCCATTCTAATCACAATACAACTCACAAACAAATGTAAAACCTAGAATCATAAAATCTAGTCAACATAAGTCCACAAATTGAGTTTCAATTGGAATGATAATCAAGCTACCTTTTCAAATAGCTTTCATAAAACAATAACATATATATAGAAGAAGAAACCCCAAGCAAATGGAAGGTGAAATAACAAGAAATCCCAAAGTTGAGACTCAAACCTCAAGTTCTGCAGCTGGTACGAATTTCAGTGTCCAACCACTTGAAATCACGATCAATCAGCCACCAAATCACTTGGAGATGTTAGAGGACTCAAATACGAACACTCTCCAACTTGAATCACTCAAATCCGACTCCGGATGAGGAAGATATGGTGTTTTGAAGTTTGGAAAAATTGGAGAGAAGTGTATACGGGAAAACTGAAATTTTTGCTTGGAAATTCAAAATGAGAGAGAGAGGGAAGAAATAGGAGGACAGAGAGAGGTCTTATTGACCAATCATGTGGTGCCACGTCACCCCCAGGCCGTGGGGGGCGCGTGGCCCACACGGGAGCAGAAGGGGCTCCAGGCCGTGGGGCCCACGGCCTCAACCACGGCCAGCCCATGTGGCCCACGGCCTGGGCTGTCCTCTCCCGCGCACTCTCGGTTCGTCGGCCCGTATCTCGAGCGTCCGAACTCCGAATTCGAATCCGTTTTCGGATTACGAACCGTGACTCTCTCACACACAAAAACGACTATACAACTTTGAAAAACGGTTGAGAAATCATCTCGGAAATCATCGATGAAGTCAACACAACGTAAGAGAACGTAAAATGACATAGTCAACACGTTTGGACTCGAAACCTTATGAATGAGTAACCGAAACGACCGGAACTCAATAAGGCATTGAATAAGAACATGTTCAAGTTCTAAACACAAAATACGGAAACATATAAACACAAATACACACACATATGCTAGTTTCCGGACATAGTCCTAGAAAATGCAAAACACAAAGTTTATTAACTAAAAGTGAATGCATGAGCATATTTTGCCAAGTGTGTGAAAGTGAAATGTAAATGAAATAAAATCATGAAGGGACACACAAAAATGATATGTGTGGGTGTGTGCCTAGCCTTGTAAGAGATAAGAGGTCATGTATACCTTTGTAGACCGATAATGTCCGAAACTCTTAAAAGCCGGCAACTTGAACGAATAATGGTTGAGACGTCCTTCGTCTTTGAAATCCTTCATTTTCTAACCACTAAACATTACAAGTAAAACACGTTTTGATATGGAATTAATGCCAACACTAATTATCAACCTAACAATATCCCTCTTTCCTAACCCTAAACCACATCCCTAATATCCAAACCTACACTTTAGAACACTTACAAACCACCTAGTTATCATCTAAACCACACCTTAGTATACTTACATCCACACCATCCACTCTCACTCTCAACATCTTTTGACTCCAAGCAAGGGAAGAACAAGGAGGAGCCTAGCTAGCTTGAAGACTTCTCAAGAGATTGGGTTGTTTTCTTTATCTCTTTTGTTGTACTTTAGCTTGTTGTTATTTGTGTTGTAATTTTGATACATGTTTATGTTGGGAATATTGGTGGGAATGTAATATATTCATATTTTGGTTGATTAGTATAATTGCTTGAGCTTAATTGATGCATGTTAATTGATTAACTAATTAATTGACATGTAATAGGATTTAGACTATTGAGACCTCAATAGCATGCATGAATGATTATTTGTGTGTGTGCCTAATCCTAGACTAGATTGGTTAATACCAATTGTGTAAGATTATTACTATCAATTAGGTAGTGGATTTATTGCATGAACCCAATTCCTAGCATTTGCATGTATTTATCATCTCACAACTACACTCTCTCATGACCAATCATGAGTGTAGTTGGTAATTAGATTAGTTTAGTTTAATTAATCAATTAGGTAAGCTTGTTAGTTTAGTTAGTTAATTGTAATTTAGTTGTAATTTAATTATTGCCATCTTAGTTTAGCCTTAGTGTAATCTTAGATTAGTTAGTTTAATTTGTTGTGACCATCTCCTTTTACTTTTATTGCATGTTAATAGTGTAAATAATAACATATATAAATAGTGTGACTATAACATAGACGTAGAACCGACTTACGTGTACACTCTTCCTCCGTGGGAACGATACCCTTATTCGTAACCACTATACGTGGCGAACGATTCGTATACTTGCGAGAGGGTAAAAACTCGCACACGCGCCATATCATTTACCGTAGTTTCTTAGAACCGGTCCGTGCGCTGATCAAGTTTTTAGCACCACCAGGGACTTATTTTAGAACTACCACGTGCGCGTCAAGTTTTTGGCGCCACTGCCGGGGATATAAAAAGGATAGTATATGTTTCGTAGGTCTAGTCGTTGTTTTAGTCATTTTTAGTTATTTTTGTTATTTTTATTTTTATTTTTATTTTTAGTGTTCATAGCATATCTTGTTCGATTTGATTTTTGTTTGTTTGATATTTCAGGATTCGGATCAATATGGAAAATCTTTCCAGTGTGCCCGTTATTCAGAGGCTTATGAAATACTTTGCTTTACCGATTTTGGGAGCTCAACCGTCAGCGATTCTGTTGATTGATTTGCAACGGAGCTACGAGTTGAAGAGTTCTCATTTCAACACTCTTCTAGTCTTCCAAGGTGAACCGGATGAGGATTCCCTTCAGTTCATGAAGGAGTACTATGATGCCGTCACTACCATCCGACTCGTAGAACTCACGGAAGATCAGTTGAGGATGAGATGCTTCCCGTACTGCATGAAAGATGAAGCAAAGAAATGGTTATTGGCTCTACCCGCAGGTTCATTGACTACTTGGAAAGCGGTAGAGACCAAATTCTTCTCAAGGTACTATCCCGCTTGGAAAACACGAGAAATCCGGGGCAATATAGCAACCTTCAAAGAAGAACCAGGAAAGGCCTTCCATGAGACTTGGGACCGATACAAGTCACTCCTTGCACAATGCCCGCATCACATGTTCCCCTTTGTCCTACTGGTACAATGTTTCTATGATGGATTGACAGGATTCACACAAGCCACTGTTGGTAATGCTTGTGGGGGAGCAATGAGGGAGAAGACCGCAAGGGAGGTGTTTGCCGTATATGAGATGTTGGGTGAAAATTCCCAACAACGAAGAGGAAGAGATGATTCTTGTGAGGAAAGGACCAATGCGGACTTAGGATTGCAATTGGCCAACATGTCACGGGAAATGGAAAATCTCAAGGCAAACTTTGGGCAACAACCGATAAAGGAAGAGGTGCAAGTCGTGTATCCGTATCAAGACAACCATCAAGCAAGCAACAGTCATGGATGGCAAGACCATCAGTGGGGTAGCCAAGACAACCCCTCGTTCACCGAGCAACCGATTAGTGGCCTAGAAGAACCAATAGAAAATACAGCAGCCCAAGTGGGGAAGTTGGATGAAAAGGCACTAACCGATCTTCAGAGCGGAGATGTGAATTCACTAGAGGTCGCAGAACCAGAGTTTGTCTTTAGATCCTCTGAAGGCATATATGACCGAGTGGATGAAAGCATGCGCCTATTAGAGAGGGTGTTCGAGGAGGAGTATGGACAATATGAAATGAAAGTAGTAGAGGTTGCACAAGAGAGCAAGGAATTGATAAGCCATGATGTGAGCTTAGAGAAGAAAATCAATTCACTTGAGAAGGAAAGGGATTCATTCTTAAGAGTGATTGAAGAGCTTAAGGATGAATTGGCTCGAAGGGATGAGGCTTTAGAGATAATGAAGACAAGGGAACTTGACCACCTTTCAAAGCCTGCAAAGGCTAAGCAAGAATTGACGGCAAAGGGAAAGGAAGTGGTTCCATTTCCGAAAGATGAGATTGACTTAGGTCAAGGAGCTTCAAGTGCCACGGTCACCAAACCAAGTCTCAACCAATCCAAGAAGAGCAAACAAGTCCCACCTTCACCTTTACAAAACTTGAAAGACAAGCAACCAATACCTGAAGTCCTCAAGAGACCTACTCCAAGGTTGGCCCCAAAGCAGAACAAGATCAAGCAAGCCTCCCAGCAAACCACAACAAATCAGAGAGGTACATTCTCTCACTTTAGTCCCATTTGTTACAAGTGCCACATTAGAGGTCATATTGGATCTCAATGCTCCAATATGAAATGGCAACGTGTGATAAATGTGAGTCCTAGTACTAAAAAGTTGGTTGTCAATTCCTTGTGGATTGACAAGACCAAAATAGAAGGACTCAAGAGGAATGGACCCCTTTGGGTCAAGAAAAGTGAGAATGGCTATGTTGTGGTAAAACCACCCATCTTTGATGGTGGTTGAGTGCTTGACTTGTATGAACTTTTTGATATGTTTGTTAATGTGCAGGAATTTCAAGCTTTAAGGAAAGGACGCACTTAACGGACATTCATTTTTGTTTATATTTAAGTATTTTTATTTTTATTTGTAATTATTTTGAACAATTATTACTTTAGTGTTTAGAGTCTAGAGTCATTAGCTACTCACTTGTCATGTTGCACTTGTGCTTAACCATATCATGATGACATGTAGGGAAATAGATAGGTTTGGGGGTTTATACTCCTTACTCATTTATTTCCTTACATAGAATATGCTTGTGGTGTTTTTGTGTGATTTTCAAGTGTGCAGGCTATGGAAGCAAAGTGAAGGGCGAATAGGCTAAGAATGCCTACAGCGGGCCAAGTCCGTGGGATTATTCCCGCTCAACAAAGCCGTGGGGTTCTCTTGGAGCCTTGCGTGAGAAGAGTCCGCGGGAAGAAACCCACTCCACAAAGCCACGACACACATCATGCACCATAAACCCTACCACAAGGCCACACCGTCCTACGAATGCGAAATCGAAGGTCCAATTTCTTACTTTAAGCTTTTACTTCAAGTTGTTATCTCATGTTTAGCTTAGAGTGTGAATTGGTTGTTTTTGCATAGTGACTAGGATGTGTTGTTGTTGTTAGGATTATGCTCAATAGCAAGAGTGTAATGTTGTAATTAACAATCTTTTTCATATTAATAAAGTGATTTCTGGTTTAACAAATCGTATAGCATTTATAGTTTAATATTATAATTGTCAAAGTAAATAATCATAAGGTCTAAAGACTATGGGAAAAGAAGAATTGTTCGTACATCTGGATATGTATGTGGTAGACACAATTCTTTAGTTAGTCTTGAATAATGTTCACAACTTAAGTTAAAGGTTGGGCACCTTTATCTTGTTAAAGTTGTAGAATTCTTTTGCTAGCATTTGAGTGGGATCAAATGAGATATGATGAGTCTAAAATCATCGGAGTGTCTTCGAGCAAAAGGATCTAGTGCACTGGGTGCATTGAACTAGGTCACAATGAAAAGCTTTATCTAGAACCGTCAGTAGATAATAGTCTTTTCATTATCAGGACAATCGGAGAGTCTATCTTAATCCTGAGATAAATGATGGACTTATGGTTGCAAGTGATATCATTTGAGTTATCAATGAGTACGATTATATCGCATAGTCTATCCTCGATAGTTTGGTAATATTCATTTGTTAATCGATAGAGGACTTCATTTATAGATATGGACATCGTGGCTCCATTTAATTAAATGAGAGTATAATATCATCATATGGATGTTTTGAGGTAATTGGATATTAAATCTCAACGTTGAGTTTTCGATAGTGTCTATTGAAAACATGGCTTCTGGACAAGTCAAAATATCCAAGTTCAAAACGTGGTCATATGAGTAAATATGGTAACTTGGAGAGTTATAGGCGGTCTATGAACTCTTGGCGATTACTGATATTAATCACGAGGATACACTATCTCCAATATGATTGTCTAGGGTATGAATGAGGAGCATCTTCCTTTTCTATCTTTATTTAAGAGTTCAGTTTTAGCTCTTTAGTGGAATGAGTTAAAATTAATGGATCGGACCTAAGTGAATCATTTGTTGATTGTTATTAGGTTATGTCTATTGAAGCTTAAATTTAGATGGCCCGCCAAGATCCCCAATCCACACGGACTTGCATGGATCACTTGATATATTCTACCGGACCAATTTAAGGGTCCATCTAGAATTGCATTTAATATATTAAGAATATAATATGCACATTATTTATGTAATGGGCTGCTCAATTATATTAATATATTAATGAAAGACAAGTGGGCTTGTTTCTTTTAGTAAGAATGGGTCTGGTTCACATGTGGGCTTTTTATTTAAAGTCCAATGGATTAAATGAAATAAGAAAATAATATTAGGCCCAATTTTATACAAGTGGGGCGGCAAGGTTAATGTTTTAACCTAATATATTATTTTGTTTCATTTGTTTTAATTAAATAAGAATTAATTAATTTATTGATTAATTGTTTAATTAAAGAAACAAATCTTTCCTAAAAGTAAAAGACTTGTTTGATAAGGAAATAAATAAATTAATTTTATTTATTTAATCAAATAAGGAGTCTTTTTATTTAGTCAAAATAAAAGAATAAAAATCAATGAGTTGGATTAGGGTTTGAAGTCTATAAAGTTGAAAAGAATTAGGGTTGAATTTCGGTCACCCTATATAAGTGACATGATGAAATTCGGCCAACCCTAATCTAAAACTACATAGAATTCGGCAACCCTAAAGGAAAAAGAAGAAAAATTCGGCCAACCTATATAAGTGTTCTTATAGGGTTCGGCCACCACATACAAGTGTGCTTGAGATTTTATTTTTCTTCTTCTTCTTCATTCATAGAGAGTTTTTATTCTACTAAGACAAAAAGGAGTGTTAGATTATTCTTTGATAGTATACTATTGCTTAATCATCAATAAGCTTGTGTATACGATATCGATCTAGGTTCACGCGAGTTTCGATCATTAGATTGAGAACTCAAAAGTGACCGGAATAATCTTAGACATTCTTTTGATTGTTTTGTGACTAACAAAGAAAAGAAAAGTTTTGTTTTGTCCATTCACAGGTTTGCAATTCAAAGAAAAGGGAGACCACGCTCCTAGGTGATCCACGTTCGTGCTCGGATTGAAGGTCTTGCGGATTACCATCGACGTAAGTCAATCGGATCACGCGACAAAAGGTAATCTACTTTTTGTTAATGTATATGCATGTTTATTGATTAAAAGAGTTTAAGGTTCATAAAGGAAAATTTTTTTAAAAGTCACTAAATCTAATTTTAGTATCGCTTCCGCTGCGTGTACTTCTTGGTATTTTTCCCTACAATTGGTATCAGAGCCTGGTTGAACCCTTTTAATTAATTAACGTATATATACGTGGATCTATTTCTTTTTATTGTGATTATGCATGTTTAGAAAGAGATGGCACTCTAGGTATTCAAATATATAATTACATGTGATGTATGGATTTATATATGTTTTATGTGGATTGTTATTGCTCGATTTTGGTCCTAGATTTTCAATGTAATTTTTGTTTCGGAGTTGTAACAAGAAGGGTGGTCTATTATCGCCATAATTCCTTCTTGGTAGTTGCTAGGTTTTTATTTTTTTTTAATATAAGTGCAGTATTTTTTTTTATCACTGCTGCAGTTTTTTTATTTTTATTATGTGCAGTATTTTATGTGTAAAAAGTACTGCAGTGATTAAAAAAAAAAAAAAAAAATACTGCAGTATTTTATTTGTTTAAATACTGCCGTAATATATTTAGGTCTTGAAGATTCGAAGACACGAAGCAAAACGAAGCAACCGGAACCGAGTACGAGCACCGTGCGCACCCTAGGAGTTGATTAGGCTGCGCATGGCAAGCCCATTTCAAGGTGGGCTGCGCACGGCAGCCTTGAAGGCCTTATGGGCTGCGCATGGCAGCCCCTTTGTGGGGTTGTGGGTTGTGCACGCCCATGGGGTTTGGGCCGAAGGATGAGCGTATGGTTGATGGGCCACCTGAAGATCTTGTATTCCTGACAATTGTAATTTACTTGTTTTTCTAGGATGGGCCAAAATTGTTGCTATTTAATTTATGCTTAAATATTACAATATTTGTTATTGTATGATAACATGACATATAGAATAGGAGTGCCATGCATATATCTCTTTTGGTATGAACATGCATTGAATGATTTAGGTATCTAAATTGGCATCTAGATAACTCGGTAAATCATTCTATGGGATTTAATCACACGCCTTAAATAATTGAGTGGGAGAAGGTGTTTTTGTAACACCTATGGCCTCCAAGGTTAGTTGAGCTTTATTATTTATTGGTAATCCCCCCAAGGGGCGTCCATGAATGGAATTTAGCAACATACTTCCTTACAAGGATAGACTAGACAATGGACTCAAACGAGATCTACTCCCCAAGGAGGGATTTTCGTGAGAGAAAATTGAGGGTCGATATCTTGGTAACACACTCAATGTAATTTTATTGATATCCTCCCAAGAGTTCTTGTCAATAAAATTGCAAGGCTAAAATTGAAAACGCTGGTTGTTATGTTAACAATTAGGTGGGACCTAGTCTAACTAGTAAATGGTGCGAACTCCCAAAGGAGGCGTAACATTTATGGGTGTTAGATCACCGTTGAATTTTATGATTGAGTTATTTATTTAATTCAAGATAAATATTTAAAAGTGCTTTATCATGATTATTTACTTATATATGTTTTGTTTTATTCAGAAATCATGACCCCATCACTTATGAACATCCTGAAAGATAACACTTTAACTGGAGATAATTATGTCACATGGAAAAGGAAAATTGGGTTGTTGCTGCAAAGTGAAAAACATAAGTTTGTTCTAACTACTCCTAAACCACCTGCTCCTAATAATGAATCTAGCATAATGTATAGAGATGAGTATGAGCAGTGGAAGACTTCAGATGATATGGCAAAATGTTACATTATGGCCACTATCTCCGACGTGTTGCAACAGCAGCATGAAGGAATGGAGTCCGCTGCTGATATAATGATGTCTCTAGAGGAGATGTTTGCTATGAAGTCTAGGACGACTAAGAGAGAGGCAGTGACTGCTTTTATGAATCTTAGGATGAAACCTGGACAGGCTGTGAAAGATCACATGATGAAAGTCATAGCACATCTCAACATTGCTGAACTGCATGGCGCTGAGATAGATGGTGAGACAAAGATTGATATGGTTGTCAATTCATTGTCAGATTCCTTTGATCAGTTCAAATTGGACTACACTTTGAACAAAAAGGAATACACCTTACAAGGCCTGATGCAAGATGTTCAAAGTGCTGAAAAGATCCTTGTGAAAGGCAAAGGTCAAGAGATTCATATGGTTGGTAAAGTTGCTACTGTTAAGGCCCGTCAAAAGGTCAAGAAACAACAGAAGAAAAAGCAACTTGGGCCTATCAAGAAGGAGACCAAGAAAGTAACCAAGATCAAAGGGAAATGCTTCCTTTGTGGTGAAAAGGGACATTGGAAGAGAAATTGCCCAAAGTCCCAGAACAAGAAGCAAGAAGGTAATTTGAATTATCTTGAAACATGTTTTTTGGCTGATTCTACAGATTCTTGGATCATAGACTCAGGAGCCACTAATCATGTTTGTTATTCATTGCAGGGGTTTCAAGAAAGGAGAAAGCTAAGTAAGAATGAAATCAATTTGCGCTTGGGCAACGGAACGTTAGTGTCTGCAAGTGCAGTGGGAGATATTAGAATTTATTTGGATTCTAGAAGGCATTTAGATTTAATAGACGTTTATTATGTACCTCAATTCAAGAGGAATTTAATTTCAGTTTCTTGTTTGAATAAATTTGGATATTCGGTTACTTTTAATAAAGTTTTTATTATTAGTAAGAATGACAAAATTATTTGCAAAGGTACATTGGAAAACGGTCTATAGTTTTTGCATAGAAATATCTCTCACTCGTTAGACACAGAAATAACGGAACCTAATCATAAAAGAGTAAAATTATCAACAGATGAAACCTACCTTTGGCATTTACACTTAGGTCATATTAACCTTAATAGGATTAAAAGATTGGTATGTGACGGACCTTTGAGTGACTTAAAGGTTGATGATCTACCAACTTGTGAATCTTGTTTGGAAGGTAAAATGACCAAAAGGACGTTCTTTGCCAAAGGTGCAAGAGCCACTGAATGTTTAGGATTGATACACACTGATGTATGTGGACCTATGAGCATTCAAGCTAGAGGTGGATATGAGTACTTCATCACCTTCATGGATGATTACTCGAGATTTGGTAATGTGTATCTCATGAGACATAAGTCGGATGCTTTTGACATGTTCAAAGCATTCAAAGCTGAAGTGGAAAATCAGCTTGAGAAACACATAAAAATCTTGAGATCTGATCGTGGTGGAGAATATCTATCTGGTGAGTTTCAGCAATATCTTATTAATAATGGGATAGTTTCTCAGTTTTCTGCACCAGGTACACCTCAACAGAATGGGGTAGCAGAAAGGAGAAATAGAACTCTTTTGGATATGGTTAGGTCTATGTTGAGTTATTCAACACTTCCTATTTCTTTTTGGGGATATGCTTTACAAACTGCTATATACATTCTAAACGATGTACCATCTAAGTCTGTTCCTAAAACACCGCATGAGATGTGGACTGGGCGCAAGCCTAGTTTACAACACTTAAGGATATTTGGTTGTCCTGCGCATGTGTTAAAAGGAAAGACAGAAAAGATGGAGTCCCGTTCAGAAACATGTATATTTGTAGGGTATCCAAAAGAAACTAAAGGATATTATTTCTATAGTCCTTCAGACTTTAAAGTATTTGTTTCGACGAATGCTAAATTTCTGGAAAAGGACTATATGAATGATTTTGTGCCTAGAAGTAGAATTGTCTTGAATGAGATGTCAGGAGATACAATTCCACGAGAGGTTACACAACCTAACCCAATTGTAAGTTCCGATCCAACACAAGATCAACAACCTACCATTCCTCGTCGTAGTGGGAGGGTTAGAACACAACCCGAAAGATACATCGGTCTGGGAGAATCAGTGGAGAATCTCCCGGACGAATCCCTATACGTACAAGGAAGCTATGGAGGATGTTGATAGTCGCCATTGGCAAAAGGCAATGCAATCCGAGATTGAATCTATGTTCGATAACAAAGTCTGGTCCCTTGTAGACTTACCTAAAGGGATAAAACCCATTGGGTGCAAGTGGGTATACAAGAGGAAAAGAGGTATGGATGGAAAGGTGGAAACCTTTAAAGCTAGATTGGTAGCTAAAGGGTATACACAGAAAGAAGGTATCGATTACGAGGAAACCTTCTCTCCTGTGGCCATGCTTAAATCCATTAGGATACTCTTATCCATTGCAGCATCTTTAGATCTAGAGATTTGGCAAATGGACGTCAAGACAGCTTTCCTAAATGGAAGTCTTGACGAAAGCATCTACATGATGCAACCAGAGGGATTCATTGAAAAGGGCCAAGTGGATAAGGTATGCAAGTTGCAGAAATCCATATATGGATTAAAGCAAGCATCCAGATCCTGGAACATAAGGTTTGATCAAGCTGTCAAAGGTTTTGGATTTATTCAGAATCCTGACGAACCTTGTGTATACAAAAGGATTAAAGGCGACAAGTTGGTTTTCCTGATTCTTTATGTTGATGATATACTACTCATTGGAAACGATGTAGGTGTATTGACATCAGTAAAAGAATGGTTAGCAAAACAATTTGATATGAAGGACTTAGGAGAAGCAAGTTTTATTCTAGGTATCCAAGTAATAAGGGATAGAAAGAATAGAACGATTGCATTATCCCAAGCTTCATACATAGACAAGATCTTGTCTAGGTTTTCCATGCAGGATTCCAAGAAAGGTATGTTACCTTTCAGACATGGAATCAAGCTTTCTAAGGAACAAGTTCCTAAGAATGAGCATGAAGAGCAATTCATGAGTAGATTTCCATATGCCTCGGCAGTTGGAAGTCTCATGTATGCAATGCTTTGTACTAGACCAGATATTTGTTTTGTTGTTGGCATAGTTAGCAGGTTTCAATCGAAACCTAGTCCTGATCACTGGACGGCAGTCAAGCATATTTTCAAGTATCTTAAGAGAACGAGAGATAATATGCTTGTATACTCTGGAGGGGATTTGGTTCCCGTTGGGTATACAGATTCTGATTTTCAATCAGATTCTGACTCCAGAAAATCCACATCAGGGGCTGTGTTTACTATTGGAGGAGGAGCAGTTATATGGAGGAGTATCAAGCAATCTTGTATTGCTGATTCCACCATGGAAGCTGAGTATATTGCTGCATGCGAAGCTGCCAAAGAGGCTGTTTGGCTCCGCCAATTCTTGATTGACTTAGAAGTGGTTCCTAGTGCAAATAAGCAGATCACTATCTACTGTGACAACAGTGGAGCAGTGGCTAATTCGAAAGAACCAAGAAGTCACAAGAGAGGTAAACACATTGAAAGAAAGTATCATCTTTTAAGGGAGATTGTTCAAAGAGGTGACGTGACGATTACCAAAATCGCGTCAGCAGAAAATCTAGTGGATCCCTTCACAAAGGCTCTACCTCAGAAGAGTTTCGATGGGCATCTAGAGAACATGGGCTTGAGAGATATGACACATTTGCTATAGCGCAAGTGGGAGATTGTTAGGATTATGCTCAATAGCAAGAGTGTAATGTTGTAATTAACAATCTTTTTCATATTAATAAAGTGATTTCTGGTTTAACAAATCGTATAGCATTTATAGTTTAATATTATAATTGTCAAAGTAAATAATCATAAGGTCTAAAGACTATGGGAAAAGAAGAATTGTTCGTACATCTGGATATGTATGTGGTAGACACAATTCTTTAGTTAGTCTTGAATAATGTTCACAACTTAAGTTAAAGGTTGGGCACCTTTATCTTGTTAAAGTTGTAGAATTCTTTTGCTAGCATTTGAGTGGGATCAAATGAGATATGATGAGTCTAAAATCATCGGAGTGTCTTCGAGCAAAAGGATCTAGTGCACTGGGTGCATTGAACTGGGTCACAATGAAAAGCTTTATCTAGAACCGTTAGTAGATAATAGTCTTTTCATTATCAGGACAATCGGAGAGTCTATCTTAATCCTGAGATAAATGATGGACTTATGGTTGCAAGTGATATCATTTGAGTTATCAATGAGTACGATTATATCGCATAGTCTATCCTCGATAGTTTGGTAATATTCATTTGTTAATCGATAGAGGACTTCATTTATAGATATGGACATCGTGGCTCCATTTAATTAAATGAGAGTATAATATCATCATATGGATGTTTTGAGGTAATTGGATATTAAATCTTAACGTTGAGTTTTCGATAGTGTCTATTGAAAACATGGCTTCTGGACAAGTCAAAATATCCAAGTTCAAAACGTGGTTATATGAGTAAATATGGTAACTTGGAGAGTTATAGGCGGTCTATGAACTCTTGGCGATTACTGATATTAATCACGAGGATACACTATCTCCAATATGATTGTCTAGGGTATGAATGAGGAGCATCTTCCTTTTCTATCTTTATTTAAGAGTTCAGTTTTAGCTCTTTAGTGGAATGAGTTAAAATTAATGGATCGGACCTAAGTGAATCATTTGTTGATTGTGATTAGGTTATGTCTATTGAAGCTTAAATTTAGATGGCCCGCCAAGATCCCCAATCCACACGGACTTGCATGGATCACTTGATATATTCTACCGGACCAATTTAAGGGTCCATGTAGAATTGCATTTAATATATTAAGAATATAATATGCACATTATTTATGTAATGGGCTGCTCAATTATATTAATATATTAATGAAAGACATGTGGGCTTGTTTCTTTTAGTAAGAATGGGTCTGGTTCACATGTGGGCTTTTTATTTAAAGTCCAATGGATTAAATGAAATAAGAAAATAATATTAGGCCCAATTTTATACAAGTGGGGCGGCAAGGTTAATGTTTTAACCTAATATATTATTTTGTTTCATTTGTTTTAATTAAATAAGAATTAATTAATTTATTGATTAATTGTTTAATTAAAGAAACAAATCTTTCCTAAAAGTAAAAGACTTGTTTGATAAGGAAATAAATAAATTAATTTTATTTATTTAATCAAATAAGGAGTCTTTTTATTTAGTCAAAATAAAAGAATAAAAATCAATGAGTTGGATTAGGGTTTGAAGTCTATAAAGTTGAAAAGAATTAGGGTTGAATTTCGGTCACCCTATATAAGTGACATGATGAAATTCGGCCAACCCTAATCTAAAACTACATAGAATTCGGCAACCCTAAAGGAAAAAGAAGAAAAATTCGGCCAACCTATATAAGTGTTCTTATAGGGTTCGGCCACCACATACAAGTGTGCTTGAGATTTTATTTTTCTTCTTCTTCTTCATTCATAGAGAGTTTTTATTCTACTAAGACAAAAAGGAGTGTTAGATTATTCTTTGATAGTATACTATTGCTTAATCATCAATAAGCTTGTGTATATGATATCGATCTAGGTTCACGCGAGTTTCGATCATTAGATTGAGAACTCAAAAGTGACCGGAATAATCTTAGACATTCTTTTGATTGTTTTGTGACTAACAAAGAAAAGAAAAGTTTTGTTTTGTCCATTCACAGGTTTGCAATTCAAAGAAAAGGGAGACCACGCTCCTAGGTGATCCACGTTCGTGCTCGGATTGAAGGTCTTGCGGATTACCATCGACGTAAGTCAATCGGATCACGCGACAAAAGGTAATCTACTTTTTGTTAATGTATATGCATGTTTATTGATTAAAAGGGTTTAAGGTTCATAAAGGAAAATTTTTTTAAAAGTCACTAAATCTAATTTTAGTATCGCTTCCGCTGCGTGTACTTCTTGGTATTTTTCCCTACAGTTGTAATGTGATTAGTGGTGGATATTAGGAATGTAAATATGTGTTTAACATGTTAGTTGTAGATATTAGGATTGTATAATTATGTTATTTTTGTATTTTGTGGTTTTGATTTTCGTGTTTTATTTAAAACTTGTGAAGATGCCCTGTTTGAATTTTTGAGGCGTTATGTTTCTTAAAAACTGTACCAATCGGTAAAGAAATAAATTTTTCCGCCCACGCTGGGTTCATCGTTGTTTCAATACGATTCCAACGATATAAAGAACGTAAAGTTCTGGGCGGTGGTTTAAAAGTTATGACTATATCTTTGACCGAAGGTCATAAAACGTGCCCTGTTTTCAAAATTGTTGCACGTGACCTGTTTTCAACGTCTGTTTTCATGCTTTTGTAAAATGAATTTTGAAATGTTTTCTTCATGAAAAGTGTTTCTTTGCATGTCTATATACTTGTGTCAAAAGTTGAGCAAGTTTTATTGAGCCGCTTTGAAAATATGCATTGAAAAGCAGACGTTGTTCGATTTTGAAAAGTGACAGTTTTCTTGAAACATTGTCCTCTATGTGTAGATGCCTTCTTCACATGGTATATTTTGTTATTTTGTTTTTAATTTTGTGTTGTGTTATATATTTACTATATGTGTGATTAGTTGTATATATATGTTAGTATGTTTTATGCCCGGATTTTCAAACCAATGAACTCTTTGTCCATGTACTTCAATTTTTCGACATTGAGGACAATGTCGAGTTTAGGTTTGGTGGTGCGGACACATGTGTCGTTTTGTTTTTGTGTTTTTGAATAAAATTTTTCATTTTTGAATAAATTTTTCAAAATTTTGCGAATTGAGCCATCTTTGAACAAAATTGTTTGAATGAGATGTGTTGAGTTGTGCCGTTGAAGAGTTTTCGCATGTGTTAGTTGCTGAGTCTGGGATAACGTTTTGTCAGTCTAGGATTGCTTCGCATGATGTGAACTTAGTCCCTTTCTCTTAGTGTCTAACTGGATGAGACTCCGTACTCGATTGTTAGGATTAATAGTGGAGACTACCCGTGAATTTTGTGCCTTAGCGTTCATTTCTGAGGGTAAATGCTGTTTCTACTCTTAAACACTCTTCGAACATTTTTTTTCATTGTGATCTCATTGCATCATTAGCATTGTTTGCCATAGAACATTCATAATTGTGGATAACATGTTGAATTTGTATTCCCATGATAGATGGACTTTTAGAAATGATATTAGGACTTTGTAGTACCCACTACCAAATTGCCTAAACACGTCCATTTCCCTTTATGCTTGATTCAATACAAACACGGCCAAACACAAAAACCTATCACACAACACTCTAATCCATAGACCTATACACTTAATCTACATAGCTACTAATCTTGTTAAATTCTACTAAGTAGAGAATTCAATAGTAAGCTCTAAATTGTAGTAGCGTGTACTGAGGCTTATTTTGTAACTTGTGCTAAAATAAAGGCTTTCAAAACTTAAGTGTTAAAAATTAAGCACTTAAAGCCTTCAATCTTCAAAGCAATGATTACTCCAATGAGAGTGATTAGATAGCACAATCCAAAGTTTAAAATTATTGCCTAGACGCTTGTGTAATGAGTAATCTAAAATGAGCTTTCGATTTGAAAAATGTAATATGAAACATTTTGACATGATTAGTATCTCCGCATACCTTCCATATATCATTCGCCACATATCACCCTTGGCCAACACAAGTAGGGAAGATTAATTGATCTTTTAGGAAGTCTATTTAGGGAATACGAATGTTAATATGCTCTACCACGTTCATGGCATTCAATTCCTTCATGAGATCAATTTTCAGAAAATGTGCTTTATTTCTAATACTCGCATGCGTTACATATTTGATTTCCAATTACATAACTTCCAAATCGCATGTGTTTGATAGAGAGTGTGCCTAGGACTCTGAGAGAAAAACAGAGTGAAATCCAGTAAGGATTAGAGTCGAGGCGAATTACATTCGAGCATTTGAGTGTGTAGAATTTGAAGCTATAACACTTTGAGTGTGGGATTTGCATTGTGCGTTTCAGTTAATTGAATGACATTAGGTCATCCTTCACTCAGCTGTTCTCACATGTGTAATTCCTCATATGCACAACTTTTGATATCTCATTTTTGCATGGCTTTGTTTTTGCATTGTTTTTGCATTGTAGTTTTTAATTTTTAGCTTTACGTTTGTGGGTATCGTAGCGGTAATCCCTCAGGAGACTACACTCCTCCTACTAGGGACACCTAGAGGTTTAAAAAGCTTGTGGCACGTGCTAAGTGCCATCGTTTCTCCCACGACAGTAGACTAATTAGTTTATATTTTATTATGCTTTAGTGTATTAGTTTTTGTTTTGTTTTGCTCGAGGACGAGCAAAAGTTAGGTTTGGGGGTCTGATCGCGCTGCAAATGTTCACATTTAGCGCTCCCATTTCCTATCTTTTATATTCGTTTCTTGGGTAAAATAGGGATTTTAATGGTTTAAATAAGTGTTTCAGGGAAATAGAGGAATTCAGGGGCATTTTGGTCATTTTGGAGAAATAGGGGCTAAAATGTAATATTCTGAAGAAGATTGAAGATTCTGCTATTAAGGGAGAGATCAGGGGTGCATTGCGTAATTCGCCAACCATGAGCAGAAGTCATGGCGGGTTCATGAGGCGGGCATATGCCAACCTTTCCGAAGGTATGAAGTCGCCATAAAGCAAGGCGGGTTCGCGTGGCGAGCTCGTGCGGCGGGAAAGAGGCCTCCGAGGGCAAGGCGGGTTCGACGGCGGGCAAGAGCTCGCCTTCCAGCCGGGAACAAGCCCGCCCACTTGACCGACTCCAGCCCTTTTCATGCCCAAAACCTTCCCAATATATATATCCCTCTTTCCTAACCCAAAACCACATCCCTAATATCCAAACCTACACTTTAGAACACTTACAAACCACCTAGTTATCATCTAAACCACACCTTAGTATACTTACATCCACACCATCCACTCTCACTCTCAACATCTTTTGACTCCAAGCAAGGGAAGAACAAGGAGGAGCCTAGCTAGCTTGAAGACTTCTCAAGAGATTGGGTTGTTTTCTTTATCTCTTTTGTTGTACTTTAGCTTGTTGTTATTTGTGTTGTAATTTTGATACATGTTTATGTTGGGAATATTGGTGGGATTGTAATATATTCATATTTTGGTTGATTAGTATAATTGCTTGAGCTTAATTGATGCATGTTAATTGATTAACTAATTAATTGACATGTA
Organism: Acer saccharum; assembly: GCA_030490815.1. Lineage (NCBI taxonomy): Eukaryota > Viridiplantae > Streptophyta > Magnoliopsida > Sapindales > Sapindaceae > Acer > Acer saccharum. The sequence goes on from CM059870.1 coordinate 21,934,170, forward strand.
ATAGGATTTAGACTATTGAGACCTCAATAGCATGCATGAATGATTATTTGTGTGTGTGCCTAATCCTAGACTAGATTGGTTAATACCAATTGTGTAAGATTATTACTATCAATTAGGTAGTGGATTTATTGCATGAACCCAATTCCTAGCATTTGCATGTATTTATCATCTCACAACTACACTCTCTCATGACCAATCATGAGTGTAGTTGGTAATTAGATTAGTTTAGTTTAATTAATCAATTAGGTAAGCTTGTTAGTTTAGTTAGTTAATTGTAATTTAGTTGTAATTTAATTATTGCCATCTTAGTTTAGCCTTAGTGTAATCTTAGATTAGTTAGTTTAATTTGTTGTGACCATCTCCTTTTACTTTTATTGCATGTTAATAGTGTAAATAATAATATATATAAATAGTGTGACTATAACATAGACGTAGAACCGACTTACGTGTACACTCTTCCTTCGTGGGAACGATACCCTTATTCGTAACCACTATACGTGGCGAACGATTCGTATACTTGCGAGAGGGTAAAAACTCGCACACGCGCCATATCATTTACCGTAGTTTCTTAGAACCGGTCCGTGCGCTGATCAAGTTTTTAGCGCCACCAGGGACTTATTTTAGAACTACCACATGCGCGTCACAAGTGCACGGATCGTTACGACCGCGTAGTAGCAAGTACGGTTCGTTCCACAGGGAGGTATGGTACCTTTAATCGGTTCTAGGTCTTAGATTATTTACACTATATACACTAATTACATACATGAAAAGTAAAGAGAGGATGGTGGCAAGGCAATTATACTAGCTCATAACTAAATTACACTAAGTTGCACTAAATCCAACTACAATTAACTAAACTAACACTAACTAACTAAATTAACTAAACTCATGCATGGTCATGCAAGAGTGAGGATTGGATATGAAAATGCTAGGAAATGATGTTCATGCAATTAATCCAATTCCTAGTTGATGGCAATATGCTTACAAGATTAGTCTTCACCAATCTAAACTAGGATAAAGACACATACATATAAATTGATCATTCATGCATGTTATTGAAATCTCCATTAGTCTAAATCCATTACATATCAATTAATTGATTAATCAACTAACATGTATATATTAAGCTCAAGCACATAAGCACATCAACCAAATAATGAATATTATTACAATCTCACCAAAATCCCAACATAAACATATAGTACACATACAACAACAAACTAAAGAAACCAAAGAGATAAAGAAGACAACACAAACACTTGGTGAAGTCCTCAAGCTAGCTAGGCTTCTCCTTGACTTTCCCGCGACTTCGGTTTGTGGGAACAAACTCGCCAATCCAAGTCAACAGATTTTACAATTGTTTTAACGGATATTTTTACGTAATTTACATTTTGCAAGTTAGTTACATTAGTTTAAGTGTAGTTATTGTTAGGATTATGCTCAATAGCAAGAGTGTAATAGTGTTTTTGACAATCTATTCATATTAATAAAATGTGATTTTTGGTTTAACAAATCTTATAGCATTTATAGTTTAATTATTATAATTGTCAAAGTAAATAATCATAAGGTCTAAAGACTATGAGAAAAGAAGAATTGTTCGTACATCTGGATATGTATGAGGTAGACACAATTCTTTAGTTAGTCTTGAATAATGTTCACAACTTAAGTTAAAGGTTGGGCACCTTTATCTTGTTAAAGTTGTAGAATTCTTTTGCTAGCATTTGAGTGGGATCAAATGAGATATGATGAGTCTAAAATCATCGGAGTGTCTTCGAGTAAAAGAATCTAGTGCACTGGGTGCATTGAACTGGATCACAATGAAAAGCTTTATCTAGAACCGTCAATAGATAATAGTCTTTTCATTATCAGAACAATCAGAGAGTCTATCTTAATCCTGAGATAAATGATGGACTTATGGTTGCAAGTGATATCATTTGAGTTATCAATGAGTACGATTATATAGCATAGTCTATCCTCGATAGTTTGGTGATATTCATTTGTTAATCGATAGAGGACTTCATTTATAGATATGGACATCGTGGCTCCATTTATTAAATGAGAGTATAATATCATCATATGGATGTTTTGAGGTAATTGGATATTAAATCTCAACGTTGAGTTTTCGATAGTGTCTATTGAAAACATGGCTTCTGGACAAGTCAAAATATCCAAGTTCAAAACGTGGTCATATGAGTAAATATGGTAACTTGGAGAGTTATAGGCGGTCTATGAACTCTTGGCGATTACTGATATTAATCACGAGGATACACTATCTCCAATATGATTGTCTAGGGTATGAATGAGGAACATCTTCTTATTCTATCTTTATTTAAGAGTTCAATTTTAGCTCTTTAGTGGAATGAGTTAAAATTAATGGATCGGACCTAAGTGAATCATTTGTTGATTGTGATTAGGTTATGTCTATTGAAGCTTAAATTTAGATAGCCCGCCAAGATCCCCAATCCACACGGACTTGCATGGATCACTTTATATATTCTACCGAACCAATTTATGGGTCCATCTAGAATTGCATTTAATATATTAAGAATATAATTTGCACATTATTTATTTAATGGGCTGATCAATTATATTAATATATTAATGAAAGGCATGTGGGCTTGTTTCTTTTAGTAAGAATGGGTCTGGTTCACATGTGGGCTTTTTAATTAAAGTCTAATGGATTAAATAAAATAAAAAAATAATATTGAGCCCATATATATATGATGTGGGCGGCAAGGCTAATTTATTAGTCTAATATATTATTTTATTTTATTGTTTGATTAAATGAGAATTAATTAATTTATTAATTAATTATTTAATTAAGAAACAAAATCTTTTTCTGATCAGGAAATATGTTTCTTAGAGTTATACTATTGGTAGTAGTATACTAAAAGTAAAAGACTTATTTGGTAAGAAAATAAATAATAAGGTTTATTTATTTAATCAAATAAGAAAGTCTTTTATATAGTCACAGATACACTAAAGAGTTGGATTAGGGTTTGTATATAATATATGTGCATGCGGAATATATAGATTATGTATGCATGAATGCATGCATGCGGAAATATATATGCATGAATGCATGCGGAAATATATATATACATATATGCATGCGGAATGGAAATATATATATATGCCTATATATATATATATATATAATGTATATTGTGCAAGTAAATGCACTAGATATATATAATGTATATTGTGCAAGTAAATGCACTAGATATATATATAATGTATATTGAGCAAAGATATCGCAAGATATATATATAATATATTGTGCAAGTAAATAGCACTAGAGATATATATAATATAAATTGTGCAAGGATATCAAGTGAGAGATATACAATATATTCGGCTAACCCTAATAGTTGGTTGGAGAATGATTTTCTTTTGCTTAGAAAATAAATCCTACTCTAGTGATTAGTGTGTGTAAAAATTCTACTAAAAACATAAAAGAGTGAATAGATTATTCTTTGATGGTACACTAATTGCTTGTTCATCAATAAGCTTGTGTGTACAACATCGATTTAGGTTCACGGGAGTTTCAATCATTAGATTGAGAACTCAAAAGTGACCGGAATAATCTTAGTCTTCTTTTGATTGTTTTGTTACTAACAAAAGAAAAAGAAAAGTTTGTTTGTCCATTCTCAGGTTTGCAATTCAAAGAAAAGGGAGACCACGCTCCTAGGTGATTCACGTTCGTGCTAGGATTGAAGATCTTGCGGATTACCATCGACGTAAGTCAATCGGATCACGCGACAAAAGGTATTCTTCTTTTGTTGATTATATGTATGTTTAATTAATTAAAGGGTTAAGGTTCATAAAAAGGAAAAATTTTAAAACATACTAAATATATTTTTTAGTCTCGCTTCCGCTGCGTGTACTACGGTATTTTTCCCTACAATTGGTATCAGAGCCTTGGTTGAACCCTTTTAATTAATTAACGTATATATATACGTGGATCTATTTCTTTTTATTGTGATTATGCATGTTTAGAAAGAGATGGCACTCTAGGTATTCACATATATAATTACATGTGATGTATGGATTTATATATGTTTTATGTGGATTGTTGTTGCTCGATTTTGGTCCTAGATTTTCAATGTAATTTTTGTTTCGGAATTGTAACAAGAAGGGTGGTCTATCATCGCCATAATTCCTTCTTGGTAGTTGCTAGGTTTTCTTTTAATTTTAATTATTAAGTGCAGTATTTTATTACAGTTTTTTTATTTAATTTATGTGCAGTTTTTTTTGTAAAAAGTACTGTAGTGATTAAAAATAAAAAAAAATTAAAAAAAAATTTACTGCAGTATTTTATTAGTTTAAATACTGCTGTAGTATGTTCAAGCTTTGAAGATTCGAAGACACGAAGAAAAGGAAGCAACCGGAACCGAGAACGAGCACCGTGCGCACCCTAGGAGTGGATTGGGCTGCGCATGGCAAGCCCATTACATGGTGGGCTGCGCACGGCAGCCCTAGCTGGTCTCATGGGCTGCGCATGACAGCCCCTTTGTGGGGTTGTGGGCTGTGCACGCCCATGGGAGGAGGCCGAGGGATGAGCGTATGGTTGATGGCCACTTGAAGATCTTGTATTCCTGACAAATTGTAATTTACTTGCTTTTCTAGGATGGACCAAAATTGTTGCTATTTATTTTTTGCATAAATATTACAATATTTGTTATTGTATGATAACATGACATATAGAATAGGAGTGCCACTCATATATCTCTTTTGGTATGAACATGCATTGAATGATTTAGGTATCTAAATTGGCATCTAGATAACTTGGTAAATCATTCTATGGGATTTAATCACACGCCTTAAATAATTGAGTGGGAGAAGGTGTTTTTGTAACACCTATGGCCTCCAAGATTAGTTGAGCTTTCTTATTTATTGGTAATCCCCCCAAAGGGCGTCCATGAATGGAATTTAGCAATATACTTCCTTACAAGGATAGACTAGACATTGGACTCAAACGAGATCTACTCCCCAAGGAGGGATTTTCGTGAGAGAAAATTGAGGGTCGATATCTTGGTAACACACTCAATGTAATTTTATTGATATCCTCCTAAGAGTTCTTGTCAATAAAATTGCAAGGTTAAAATTGAAAACGCTAGTTGTTATGTTAACAATTAGGTGGGACCTAGTCTAACTAGTAAATGGTGCGAACTCCCAAAGGAGGCGTAACGTTTATGGGTGTTGGATCACCGTTGAATTTTTATGATTGAGTTATTTATTTAATTCAAGATAAATATTTAAAAGTGCTTTATCATGATTATTTACTTGTATATATTTTTGTTATATTCAGAAATCATGACCCCATCCCTAATGAACATCTTAAAAGATAATATTTTAACCGGAGATAATTATGTCACATGGAAAAGGAAAATTGGGTTGTTGCTGCAAACTGAAAAACATAAGTTTATTCTGTCTGCTCCTAAACCACCTGCTCCTACTTATGAATCTCAGATTCATTTGGTTGGTAACATTGCTACTGTTAAGGCCCGTCAAAAGGTCAAGGAACAACAGAAGAAAAAGTAACTTGGGCTTACCAAGAAGGAGACTAAGAAAGTAACCAAGGTCAAAGGGAAATGCTTCCTTTGTGGTGAAAAGGGACATTGGAAAAGAAATTGCCCAAAGTCCCAGAACAAGAAGGAATAAGGTAATATTAATTATCTTGAAACATGTTTTCTGACAGATTCTACAGATTTTTGGATCACAGACTCTGGAGCCACAAATCATGTTTGCTATTCCTTACAGGGGTTCCAAGAAAGGAGAAAGTTGAATAAGAATGAAATCAATTTGCTCTTGGGCAACGGAACGTTAGTGTCTGCAAGTGCAGTGGGAGATATTAGAGTTTATTTGGATTCTAGAAGGCATTTAGATTTAATAGACGTTTATTATGTACCTCAATTTAAGAGGAATTTAATTTTAGTTTCTTGTTTAAATAAATTTGGATATTCGGTTACTTTTAATAAAGTTTTTATTATTAGTAAGAATGACAAAATTATTTGCCAAGGTACATTGGAAAACGGTCTATACTTTTTGCATAGAAATATCTCTCACTCATTAGACACAGAATTAACGGAACCTGATCATAAAAGAGTAAAATTATCAATAGATGAAACCTACCTATGGCATTTACGCCTAGGTCATATTAACCTTAATAGGATTAAAAGATTGGTATGTGACGGACCTTTAAGTGACTTAAAGGTTGATGATCTACCAACTTGTGAATCTTGTTTGGAAGGTAAAATGACCAAAAGGTCGTTCTCGGCCAAAGGTGCAAGAGCCACTGAATGTTTAGGATTGATACACACTGATGTATGTGGACCTATGAGCATTCAAGCTAGAGGTGGATATGAGTACTTCATCACCTTCACAGATGATTACTCGAGATTTGGCTATGTGTATCTCATGCGACATAAGTCGGATGCTTTTGACATGTTCAAAGCATTCAAAGCTGAAGTAGAAAATCAGCTTGAGAAACACATAAAAATCTTGAGATCTGATCGTGGTGGAGAATATCTATCTGGTGAGTTTCAGCAATATCTTATTAATAATGGGATAGTTTCTCAGTTTTCTGCACCAGGTACACCTCAACAGAATGGGGTAGCAGAAAGGAGAAATAGAACTCTTTTGGATATGGTTAGGTCTATGTTGAGTTATTCAACACTTCCTATTTCTTTTTGGGGATATGCTTTACAAACTGCTATATACATTCTAAACGATGTACCATCTAAGTCTGTTCCTAAAACACCGCATGAGATGTGGACTGGGCGCAAGCCTAGTTTACAACACTTAAGGATATTTGGTTGTCCTGCGCATGTGTTAAAAGGAAAGACAGAAAAGATGGAGTCCCGTTCAGAAACATGTATATTTGTAGGGTATCCAAAAGAAACTAAAGGATATTATTTCTATAGTCCTTCAGACTTTAAAGTATTTGTTTCGACGAATGCTAAATTTCTGGAAAAGGACTATATGAATGATTTTGTGCCTAGAAGTAGAATTGTCTTGAATGAGATGTCAGGAGATACAATTCCACGAGAGGTTACACAACCTAACCCAATTGTAAGTTCCGATCCAACACAAGATCAACAACCTACCATTCCTCGTCGTAGTGGGAGGGTTAGAACACAACCCGAAAGATACATCGGTCTGGGAGAATCAGTGGAGAATCTCCCGGACGAATCCCTATACGTACAAGGAAGCTATGGAGGATGTTGATAGTCGCCATTGGCAAAAGGCAATGCAATCCGAGATTGAATCTATGTTCGATAACAAAGTCTGGTCCCTTGTAGACTTACCTAAAGGGATAAAACCCATTGGGTGCAAGTGGGTATACAAGAGGAAAAGAGGTATGGATGGAAAGGTGGAAACCTTTAAAGCTAGATTGGTAGCTAAAGGGTATACACAGAAAGAAGGTATCGATTACGAGGAAACCTTCTCTCCTGTGGCCATGCTTAAATCCATTAGGATACTCTTATCCATTGCAGCATCTTTAGATCTAGAGATTTGGCAAATGGACGTCAAGACAGCTTTCCTAAATGGAAGTCTTGACGAAAGCATCTACATGATGCAACCAGAGGGATTCATTGAAAAGGGCCAAGTGGATAAGGTATGCAAGTTGCAGAAATCCATATATGGATTAAAGCAAGCATCCAGATCCTGGAACATAAGGTTTGATCAAGCTGTCAAAGGTTTTGGATTTATTCAGAATCCTGACGAACCTTGTGTATACAAAAGGATTAAAGGCGACAAGTTGGTTTTCCTGATTCTTTATGTTGATGATATACTACTCATTGGAAACGATGTAGGTGTATTGACATCAGTAAAAGAATGGTTAGCAAAACAATTTGATATGAAGGACTTAGGAGAAGCAAGTTTTATTCTAGGTATCCAAGTAATAAGGGATAGAAAGAATAGAACGATTGCATTATCCCAAGCTTCATACATAGACAAGATCTTGTCTAGGTTTTCCATGCAGGATTCCAAGAAAGGTATGTTACCTTTCAGACATGGAATCAAGCTTTCTAAGGAACAAGTTCCTAAGAATGAGCATGAAGAGCAATTCATGAGTAGATTTCCATATGCCTCGGCAGTTGGAAGTCTCATGTATGCAATGCTTTGTACTAGACCAGATATTTGTTTTGTTGTTGGCATAGTTAGCAGGTTTCAATCGAAACCTAGTCCTGATCACTGGACGGCAGTCAAGCATATTTTCAAGTATCTTAAGAGAACGAGAGATAATATGCTTGTATACTCTGGAGGGGATTTGGTTCCCGTTGGGTATACAGATTCTGATTTTCAATCAGATTCTGACTCCAGAAAATCCACATCAGGGGCTGTGTTTACTATTGGAGGAGGAGCAGTTATATGGAGGAGTATCAAGCAATCTTGTATTGCTGATTCCACCATGGAAGCTGAGTATATTGCTGCATGCGAAGCTGCCAAAGAGGCTGTTTGGCTCCGCCAATTCTTGATTGACTTAGAAGTGGTTCCTAGTGCAAATAAGCAGATCACTATCTACTGTGACAACAGTGGAGCAGTGGCTAATTCGAAAGAACCAAGAAGTCACAAGAGAGGTAAACACATTGAAAGAAAGTATCATCTTTTAAGGGAGATTGTTCAAAGAGGTGACGTGACGATTACCAAAATCGCGTCAGCAGAAAATCTAGTGGATCCCTTCACAAAGGCTCTACCTCAGAAGAGTTTCGATGGGCATCTAGAGAACATGGGCTTGAGAGATATGACACATTTGCTATAGCGCAAGTGGGAGATTGTTAGGATTATGCTCAATAGCAAGAGTGTAATGTTGTAATTAACAATCTTTTTCATATTAATAAAGTGATTTCTGGTTTAACAAATCGTATAGCATTTATAGTTTAATATTATAATTGTCAAAGTAAATAATCATAAGGTCTAAAGACTATGGGAAAAGAAGAATTGTTCGTACATCTGGATATGTATGTGGTAGACACAATTCTTTAGTTAGTCTTGAATAATGTTCACAACTTAAGTTAAAGGTTGGGCACCTTTATCTTGTTAAAGTTGTAGAATTCTTTTGCTAGCATTTGAGTGGGATCAAATGAGATATGATGAGTCTAAAATCATCGGAGTGTCTTCGAGCAAAAGGATCTAGTGCACTGGGTGCATTGAACTGGGTCACAATGAAAAGCTTTATCTAGAACCGTTAGTAGATAATAGTCTTTTCATTATCAGGACAATCGGAGAGTCTATCTTAATCCTGAGATAAATGATGGACTTATGGTTGCAAGTGATATCATTTGAGTTATCAATGAGTACGATTATATCGCATAGTCTATCCTCGATAGTTTGGTAATATTCATTTGTTAATCGATAGAGGACTTCATTTATAGATATGGACATCGTGGCTCCATTTAATTAAATGAGAGTATAATATCATCATATGGATGTTTTGAGGTAATTGGATATTAAATCTTAACGTTGAGTTTTCGATAGTGTCTATTGAAAACATGGCTTCTGGACAAGTCAAAATATCCAAGTTCAAAACGTGGTTATATGAGTAAATATGGTAACTTGGAGAGTTATAGGCGGTCTATGAACTCTTGGCGATTACTGATATTAATCACGAGGATACACTATCTCCAATATGATTGTCTAGGGTATGAATGAGGAGCATCTTCCTTTTCTATCTTTATTTAAGAGTTCAGTTTTAGCTCTTTAGTGGAATGAGTTAAAATTAATGGATCGGACCTAAGTGAATCATTTGTTGATTGTGATTAGGTTATGTCTATTGAAGCTTAAATTTAGATGGCCCGCCAAGATCCCCAATCCACACGGACTTGCATGGATCACTTGATATATTCTACCGGACCAATTTAAGGGTCCATGTAGAATTGCATTTAATATATTAAGAATATAATATGCACATTATTTATGTAATGGGCTGCTCAATTATATTAATATATTAATGAAAGACATGTGGGCTTGTTTCTTTTAGTAAGAATGGGTCTGGTTCACATGTGGGCTTTTTATTTAAAGTCCAATGGATTAAATGAAATAAGAAAATAATATTAGGCCCAATTTTATACAAGTGGGGCGGCAAGGTTAATGTTTTAACCTAATATATTATTTTGTTTCATTTGTTTTAATTAAATAAGAATTAATTAATTTATTGATTAATTGTTTAATTAAAGAAACAAATCTTTCCTAAAAGTAAAAGACTTGTTTGATAAGGAAATAAATAAATTAATTTTATTTATTTAATCAAATAAGGAGTCTTTTTATTTAGTCAAAATAAAAGAATAAAAATCAATGAGTTGGATTAGGGTTTGAAGTCTATAAAGTTGAAAAGAATTAGGGTTGAATTTCGGTCACCCTATATAAGTGACATGATGAAATTCGGCCAACCCTAATCTAAAACTACATAGAATTCGGCAACCCTAAAGGAAAAAGAAGAAAAATTCGGCCAACCTATATAAGTGTTCTTATAGGGTTCGGCCACCACATACAAGTGTGCTTGAGATTTTATTTTTCTTCTTCTTCTTCATTCATAGAGAGTTTTTATTCTACTAAGACAAAAAGGAGTGTTAGATTATTCTTTGATAGTATACTATTGCTTAATCATCAATAAGCTTGTGTATATGATATCGATCTAGGTTCACGCGAGTTTCGATCATTAGATTGAGAACTCAAAAGTGACCGGAATAATCTTAGACATTCTTTTGATTGTTTTGTGACTAACAAAGAAAAGAAAAGTTTTGTTTTGTCCATTCACAGGTTTGCAATTCAAAGAAAAGGGAGACCACGCTCCTAGGTGATCCACGTTCGTGCTCGGATTGAAGGTCTTGCGGATTACCATCGACGTAAGTCAATCGGATCACGCGACAAAAGGTAATCTACTTTTTGTTAATGTATATGCATGTTTATTGATTAAAAGGGTTTAAGGTTCATAAAGGAAAATTTTTTTAAAAGTCACTAAATCTAATTTTAGTATCGCTTCCGCTGCGTGTACTTCTTGGTATTTTTCCCTACAGTTGTAATGTGATTAGTGGTGGATATTAGGAATGTAAATATGTGTTTAACATGTTAGTTGTAGATATTAGGATTGTATAATTATGTTATTTTTGTATTTTGTGGTTTTGATTTTCGTGTTTATTTAAAACTTGTGAAGATGCCCTGTTTGAATTTTTGAGGCGTTATGTTTCTTAAAAACTGTACCAATCGGTAAAGAAATAAATTTTTCCGCCCACGCTGGGTTCATCGTTGTTTCAATACGATTCCAACGATATAAAGAACGTAAAGTTCTGGGCGGTGGTTTAAAAGTTATGACTATATCTTTGACCGAAGGTCATAAAACGTGCCCTGTTTTCAAAATTGTTGCACGTGACCTGTTTTCAACGTCTGTTTTCATGCTTTTGTAAAATGAATTTTGAAATGTTTTCTTCATGAAAAGTGTTTCTTTGCATGTCTATATACTTGTGTCAAAAGTTGAGCAAGTTTTATTGAGCCGCTTTGAAAATATGCATTGAAAAGCAGACGTTGTTCGATTTTGAAAAGTGACAGTTTTCTTGAAACATTGTCCTCTATGTGTAGATGCCTTCTTCACATGGTATATTTTGTTATTTTGTTTTTAATTTTGTGTTGTGTTATATATTTACTATATGTGTGATTAGTTGTATATATATGTTAGTATGTTTTATGCCCGGATTTTCAAACCAATGAACTCTTTGTCCATGTACTTCAATTTTTCGACATTGAGGACAATGTCGAGTTTAGGTTTGGTGGTGCGGACACATGTGTCGTTTTGTTTTTGTGTTTTTGAATAAAATTTTTCATTTTTGAATAAATTTTTCAAAATTTTGCGAATTGAGCCATCTTTGAACAAAATTGTTTGAATGAGATGTGTTGAGTTGTGCCGTTGAAGAGTTTTCGCATGTGTTAGTTGCTGAGTCTGGGATAACGTTTTGTCAGTCTAGGATTGCTTCGCATGATGTGAACTTAGTCCCTTTCTCTTAGTGTCTAACTGGATGAGACTCCGTACTCGATTGTTAGGATTAATAGTGGAGACTACCCGTGAATTTTGTGCCTTAGCGTTCATTTCTGAGGGTAAATGCTGTTTCTACTCTTAAACACTCTTCGAACATTTTTTTTCATTGTGATCTCATTGCATCATTAGCATTGTTTGCCATAGAACATTCATAATTGTGGATAACATGTTGAATTTGTATTCCCATGATAGATGGACTTTTAGAAATGATATTAGGACTTTGTAGTACCCACTACCAAATTGCCTAAACACGTCCATTTCCCTTTATGCTTGATTCAATACAAACACGGCCAAACACAAAAACCTATCACACAACACTCTAATCCATAGACCTATACACTTAATCTACATAGCTACTAATCTTGTTAAATTCTACTAAGTAGAGAATTCAATAGTAAGCTCTAAATTGTAGTAGCGTGTACTGAGGCTTATTTTGTAACTTGTGCTAAAATAAAGGCTTTCAAAACTTAAGTGTTAAAAATTAAGCACTTAAAGCCTTCAATCTTCAAAGCAATGATTACTCCAATGAGAGTGATTAGATAGCACAATCCAAAGTTTAAAATTATTGCCTAGACGCTTGTGTAATGAGTAATCTAAAATGAGCTTTCGATTTGAAAAATGTAATATGAAACATTTTGACATGATTAGTATCTCCGCATACCTTCCATATATCATTCGCCACATATCACCCTTGGCCAACACAAGTAGGGAAGATTAATTGATCTTTTAGGAAGTCTATTTAGGGAATACGAATGTTAATATGCTCTACCACGTTCATGGCATTCAATTCCTTCATGAGATCAATTTTCAGAAAATGTGCTTTATTTCTAATACTCGCATGCGTTACATATTTGATTTCCAATTACATAACTTCCAAATCGCATGTGTTTGATAGAGAGTGTGCCTAGGACTCTGAGAGAAAAACAGAGTGAAATCCAGTAAGGATTAGAGTCGAGGCGAATTACATTCGAGCATTTGAGTGTGTAGAATTTGAAGCTATAACACTTTGAGTGTGGGATTTGCATTGTGCGTTTCAGTTAATTGAATGACATTAGGTCATCCTTCACTCAGCTGTTCTCACATGTGTAATTCCTCATATGCACAACTTTTGATATCTCATTTTTGCATGGCTTTGTTTTTGCATTGTTTTTGCATTGTAGTTTTTAATTTTTAGCTTTACGTTTGTGGGTATCGTAGCGGTAATCCCTCAGGAGACTACACTCCTCCTACTAGGGACACCTAGAGGTTTAAAAAGCTTGTGGCACGTGCTAAGTGCCATCGTTTCTCCCACGACAGTAGACTAATTAGTTTATATTTTATTATGCTTTAGTGTATTAGTTTTTGTTTTGTTTTGCTCGAGGACGAGCAAAAGTTAGGTTTGGGGGTCTGATCGCGCTGCAAATGTTCACATTTAGCGCTCCCATTTCCTATCTTTTATATTCGTTTCTTGGGTAAATAGGGATTTTAATGGTTTAAATAAGTGTTTCAGGGAAATAGAGGAATTCAGGGGCATTTTGGTCATTTTGGAGAAATAGGGGCTAAAATGTAATATTCTGAAGAAGATTAAAGATTCTGCTATTAAGGGAGAGATCAGGGGTGCATTGCGTAATTCACCAACCATGAGCAGAAGTCATGGCGGGTTCATGAGGCGGGCATATGCCAACCTTTCCGAAGGTATGAAGTCGCCATAAAGCAAGGCGGGTTCGCGTGGCGAGCTCGTGCGGCGGGAAAGAGGCCTCCGAGGGCAAGGCGGGTTCGACGGCGGGCAAGAGCTCGCCTTCCAGCCGGGAACAAGCCCGCCCACTTGACCGACTCCAGCCCTTTTCATGCCCAAAACCTTCCCAATATATATATCCCTCTTTCCTAACCCAAAACCACATCCCTAATATCCAAACCTACACTTTAGAACACTTACAAACCACCTAGTTATCATCTAAACCACACCTTAGTATACTTACATCCACACCATCCACTCTCACTCTCAACATCTTTTGACTCCAAGCAAGGGAAGAACAAGGAGGAGCCTAGCTAGCTTGAAGACTTCTCAAGAGATTGGGTTGTTTTCTTTATCTCTTTTGTTGTACTTTAGCTTGTTGTTATTTGTGTTGTAATTTTGATACATGTTTATGTTGGGAATATTGGTGGGATTGTAATATATTCATATTTTGGTTGATTAGTATAATTGCTTGAGCTTAATTGATGCATGTTAATTGATTAACTAATTAATTGACATGTAATAGGATTTAGACTATTGAGACCTCAATAGCATGCATGAATGATTATTTGTGTGTGTGCCTAATCCTAGACTAGATTGGTTAATACCAATTGTGTAAGATTATTACTATCAATTAGGTAGTGGATTTATTGCATGAACCCAATTCCTAGCATTTGCATGTATTTATCATCTCACAACTACACTCTCTCATGACCAATCATGAGTGTAGTTGGTAATTAGATTAGTTTAGTTTAATTAATCAATTAGGTAAGCTTGTTAGTTTAGTTAGTTAATTGTAATTTAGTTGTAATTTAATTATTGCCATCTTAGTTTAGCCTTAGTGTAATCTTAGATTAGTTAGTTTAATTTGTTGTGACCATCTCCTTTTACTTTTATTGCATGTTAATAGTGTAAATAATAATATATATAAATAGTGTGACTATAACATAGACGTAGAACCGACTTACGTGTACACTCTTCCTTCGTGGGAACGATACCCTTATTCGTAACCACTATACGTGGCGAACGATTCGTATACTTGCGAGAGGGTAAAAACTCGCACACGCGCCATATCATTTACCGTAGTTTCTTAGAACCGGTCCGTGCGCTGATCAAGTTTTTAGCGCCACCAGGGACTTATTTTAGAACTACCACATGCGCGTCACAAGTGCACGGATCGTTACGACCGCGTAGTAGCAAGTACGGTTCGTTCCACAGGGAGGTATGGTACCTTTAATCGGTTCTAGGTCTTAGATTATTTACACTATATACACTAATTACATACATGAAAAGTAAAGAGAGGATGGTGGCAAGGCAATTATACTAGCTCATAACTAAATTACACTAAGTTGCACTAAATCCAACTACAATTAACTAAACTAACACTAACTAACTAAATTAACTAAACTCATGCATGGTCATGCAAGAGTGAGGATTGGATATGAAAATGCTAGGAAATGATGTTCATGCAATTAATCCAATTCCTAGTTGATGGCAATATGCTTACAAGATTAGTCTTCACCAATCTAAACTAGGATAAAGACACATACATATAAATTGATCATTCATGCATGTTATTGAAATCTCCATTAGTCTAAATCCATTACATATCAATTAATTGATTAATCAACTAACATGTATATATTAAGCTCAAGCACATAAGCACATCAACCAAATAATGAATATTATTACAATCTCACCAAAATCCCAACATAAACATATAGTACACATACAACAACAAACTAAAGAAACCAAAGAGATAAAGAAGACAACACAAACACTTGGTGAAGTCCTCAAGCTAGCTAGGCTTCTCCTTGACTTTCCCGCGACTTCGGTTTGTGGGAACAAACTCGCCAATCCAAGTCAACAGATTTTACAATTGTTTTAACGGATATTTTTACGTAATTTACATTTTGCAAGTTAGTTACATTAGTTTAAGTGTAGTTATTGTTAGGATTATGCTCAATAGCAAGAGTGTAATAGTGTTTTTGACAATCTATTCATATTAATAAAATGTGATTTTTGGTTTAACAAATCTTATAGCATTTATAGTTTAATTATTATAATTGTCAAAGTAAATAATCATAAGGTCTAAAGACTATGAGAAAAGAAGAATTGTTCGTACATCTGGATATGTATGAGGTAGACACAATTCTTTAGTTAGTCTTGAATAATGTTCACAACTTAAGTTAAAGGTTGGGCACCTTTATCTTGTTAAAGTTGTAGAATTCTTTTGCTAGCATTTGAGTGGGATCAAATGAGATATGATGAGTCTAAAATCATCGGAGTGTCTTCGAGTAAAAGAATCTAGTGCACTGGGTGCATTGAACTGGATCACAATGAAAAGCTTTATCTAGAACCGTCAATAGATAATAGTCTTTTCATTATCAGAACAATCAGAGAGTCTATCTTAATCCTGAGATAAATGATGGACTTATGGTTGCAAGTGATATCATTTGAGTTATCAATGAGTACGATTATATAGCATAGTCTATCCTCGATAGTTTGGTGATATTCATTTGTTAATCGATAGAGGACTTCATTTATAGATATGGACATCGTGGCTCCATTTATTAAATGAGAGTATAATATCATCATATGGATGTTTTGAGGTAATTGGATATTAAATCTCAACGTTGAGTTTTCGATAGTGTCTATTGAAAACATGGCTTCTGGACAAGTCAAAATATCCAAGTTCAAAACGTGGTCATATGAGTAAATATGGTAACTTGGAGAGTTATAGGCGGTCTATGAACTCTTGGCGATTACTGATATTAATCACGAGGATACACTATCTCCAATATGATTGTCTAGGGTATGAATGAGGAACATCTTCTTATTCTATCTTTATTTAAGAGTTCAATTTTAGCTCTTTAGTGGAATGAGTTAAAATTAATGGATCGGACCTAAGTGAATCATTTGTTGATTGTGATTAGGTTATGTCTATTGAAGCTTAAATTTAGATAGCCCGCCAAGATCCCCAATCCACACGGACTTGCATGGATCACTTTATATATTCTACCGAACCAATTTATGGGTCCATCTAGAATTGCATTTAATATATTAAGAATATAATTTGCACATTATTTATTTAATGGGCTGATCAATTATATTAATATATTAATGAAAGGCATGTGGGCTTGTTTCTTTTAGTAAGAATGGGTCTGGTTCACATGTGGGCTTTTTAATTAAAGTCTAATGGATTAAATAAAATAAAAAAATAATATTGAGCCCATATATATATGATGTGGGCGGCAAGGCTAATTTATTAGTCTAATATATTATTTTATTTTATTGTTTGATTAAATGAGAATTAATTAATTTATTAATTAATTATTTAATTAAGAAACAAAATCTTTTTCTGATCAGGAAATATGTTTCTTAGAGTTATACTATTGGTAGTAGTATACTAAAAGTAAAAGACTTATTTGGTAAGAAAATAAATAATAAGGTTTATTTATTTAATCAAATAAGAAAGTCTTTTATATAGTCACAGATACACTAAAGAGTTGGATTAGGGTTTGTATATAATATATGTGCATGCGGAATATATAGATTATGTATGCATGAATGCATGCATGCGGAAATATATATGCATGAATGCATGCGGAAATATATATATACATATATGCATGCGGAATGGAAATATATATATATGCCTATATATATATATATATATATAATGTATATTGTGCAAGTAAATGCACTAGATATATATAATGTATATTGTGCAAGTAAATGCACTAGATATATATATAATGTATATTGAGCAAAGATATCGCAAGATATATATAATATATTGTGCAAGTAAATAGCACTAGAGATATATATAATATAAATTGTGCAAGGATATCAAGTGAGAGATATACAATATATTCGGCTAACCCTAATAGTTGGTTGGAGAATGATTTTCTTTTGCTTAGAAAATAAATCCTACTCTAGTGATTAGTGTGTGTAAAAATTCTACTAAAAACATAAAAGAGTGAATAGATTATTCTTTGATGGTACACTAATTGCTTGTTCATCAATAAGCTTGTGTGTACAACATCGATTTAGGTTCACGGGAGTTTCAATCATTAGATTGAGAACTCAAAAGTGACCGGAATAATCTTAGTCTTCTTTTGATTGTTTTGTTACTAACAAAAGAAAAAGAAAAGTTTGTTTGTCCATTCTCAGGTTTGCAATTCAAAGAAAAGGGAGACCACGCTCCTAGGTGATTCACGTTCGTGCTAGGATTGAAGATCTTGCGGATTACCATCGACGTAAGTCAATCGGATCACGCGACAAAAGGTATTCTTCTTTTGTTGATTATATGTATGTTTAATTAATTAAAGGGTTAAGGTTCATAAAAAGGAAAAATTTTAAAACATACTAAATATATTTTTTAGTCTCGCTTCCGCTGCGTGTACTACGGTATTTTTCCCTACAATTGGTATCAGAGCCTTGGTTGAACCCTTTTAATTAATTAACGTATATATATACGTGGATCTATTTCTTTTTATTGTGATTATGCATGTTTAGAAAGAGATGGCACTCTAGGTATTCACATATATAATTACATGTGATGTATGGATTTATATATGTTTTATGTGGATTGTTGTTGCTCGATTTTGGTCCTAGATTTTCAATGTAATTTTTGTTTCGGAATTGTAACAAGAAGGGTGGTCTATCATCGCCATAATTCCTTCTTGGTAGTTGCTAGGTTTTCTTTTAATTTTAATTATTAAGTGCAGTATTTTATTACAGTTTTTTTATTTAATTTATGTGCAGTTTTTTTTGTAAAAAGTACTGTAGTGATTAAAAATAAAAAAAAATTAAAAAAAAATTTACTGCAGTATTTTATTAGTTTAAATACTGCTGTAGTATGTTCAAGCTTTGAAGATTCGAAGACACGAAGAAAAGGAAGCAACCGGAACCGAGAACGAGCACCGTGCGCACCCTAGGAGTGGATTGGGCTGCGCATGGCAAGCCCATTACATGGTGGGCTGCGCACGGCAGCCCTAGCTGGTCTCATGGGCTGCGCATGACAGCCCCTTTGTGGGGT
Organism: Acer saccharum; assembly: GCA_030490815.1. NCBI lineage: Eukaryota > Viridiplantae > Streptophyta > Magnoliopsida > Sapindales > Sapindaceae > Acer > Acer saccharum. The sequence goes on from CM059870.1 coordinate 21,952,965, forward strand.
TGTGGGCTGTGCACGCCCATGGGAGGAGGCCGAGGGATGAGCGTATGGTTGATGGCCACTTGAAGATCTTGTATTCCTGACAAATTGTAATTTACTTGCTTTTCTAGGATGGACCAAAATTGTTGCTATTTATTTTTTGCATAAATATTACAATATTTGTTATTGTATGATAACATGACATATAGAATAGGAGTGCCACTCATATATCTCTTTTGGTATGAACATGCATTGAATGATTTAGGTATCTAAATTGGCATCTAGATAACTTGGTAAATCATTCTATGGGATTTAATCACACGCCTTAAATAATTGAGTGGGAGAAGGTGTTTTTGTAACACCTATGGCCTCCAAGATTAGTTGAGCTTTCTTATTTATTGGTAATCCCCCCAAAGGGCGTCCATGAATGGAATTTAGCAATATACTTCCTTACAAGGATAGACTAGACATTGGACTCAAACGAGATCTACTCCCCAAGGAGGGATTTTCGTGAGAGAAAATTGAGGGTCGATATCTTGGTAACACACTCAATGTAATTTTATTGATATCCTCCTAAGAGTTCTTGTCAATAAAATTGCAAGGTTAAAATTGAAAACGCTAGTTGTTATGTTAACAATTAGGTGGGACCTAGTCTAACTAGTAAATGGTGCGAACTCCCAAAGGAGGCGTAACGTTTATGGGTGTTGGATCACCGTTGAATTTTTATGATTGAGTTATTTATTTAATTCAAGATAAATATTTAAAAGTGCTTTATCATGATTATTTACTTGTATATATTTTTGTTATATTCAGAAATCATGACCCCATCCCTAATGAACATCTTAAAAGATAATATTTTAACCGGAGATAATTATGTCACATGGAAAAGGAAAATTGGGTTGTTGCTGCAAACTGAAAAACATAAGTTTATTCTGTCTGCTCCTAAACCACCTGCTCCTACTTATGAATCTCAGATTCATTTGGTTGGTAACATTGCTACTGTTAAGGCCCGTCAAAAGGTCAAGGAACAACAGAAGAAAAAGTAACTTGGGCTTACCAAGAAGGAGACTAAGAAAGTAACCAAGGTCAAAGGGAAATGCTTCCTTTGTGGTGAAAAGGGACATTGGAAAAGAAATTGCCCAAAGTCCCAGAACAAGAAGGAATAAGGTAATATTAATTATCTTGAAACATGTTTTCTGACAGATTCTACAGATTTTTGGATCACAGACTCTGGAGCCACAAATCATGTTTGCTATTCCTTACAGGGGTTCCAAGAAAGGAGAAAGTTGAATAAGAATGAAATCAATTTGCTCTTGGGCAACGGAACGTTAGTGTCTGCAAGTGCAGTGGGAGATATTAGAGTTTATTTGGATTCTAGAAGGCATTTAGATTTAATAGACGTTTATTATGTACCTCAATTTAAGAGGAATTTAATTTTAGTTTCTTGTTTAAATAAATTTGGATATTCGGTTACTTTTAATAAAGTTTTTATTATTAGTAAGAATGACAAAATTATTTGCCAAGGTACATTGGAAAACGGTCTATACTTTTTGCATAGAAATATCTCTCACTCATTAGACACAGAATTAACGGAACCTGATCATAAAAGAGTAAAATTATCAATAGATGAAACCTACCTATGGCATTTACGCCTAGGTCATATTAACCTTAATAGGATTAAAAGATTGGTATGTGACGGACCTTTAAGTGACTTAAAGGTTGATGATCTACCAACTTGTGAATCTTGTTTGGAAGGTAAAATGACCAAAAGGTCGTTCTCGGCCAAAGGTGCAAGAGCCACTGAATGTTTAGGATTGATACACACTGATGTATGTGGACCTATGAGCATTCAAGCTAGAGGTGGATATGAGTACTTCATCACCTTCACAGATGATTACTCGAGATTTGGCTATGTGTATCTCATGCGACATAAGTCGGATGCTTTTGACATGTTCAAAGCATTCAAAGCTGAAGTAGAAAATCAGCTTGAGAAACACATAAAAATCTTGAGATCTGATCGTGGTGGAGAATATCTATCTGGTGAGTTTCAGCAATATCTTATTGATAATGGGATAGTTTCTCAGTTTTCTGCACCAGGTACACCTCAACAAAATGGGGTAACAGAAAAGAGAAATAGAACTCTTTTGGATATGGTTAGGTCTATGTTGAGTTATTCAACACTTCCTATTTTTTTTTAGGGATATGCTTTACAAACTGCTATATACATTCTAAACGATGTACCATCTAAGTCCGTTCCTAAAACACCGCATGAGTTGTGGACTGGGCGTAAGCCTAGTTTACAACACTTAAGGATATTTGGTTGTCCTGCGCATGTGTTAAAAGGAAAGACAGAAAAGATGGAGTCCCGTTCGGAAACATGTATATTTGTAGGGTATCCAAAAGAAACTAAAGGATATTATTTCTATAGTCCTTCAGATCTTAAAGTATTTGTTTCGACAAATGCTAAATTTCTGGAAAAGGACTATATGAATGATTTTGTGCCTAGAAGTAGAATTGTCCTGAATGAGATGTCAGGAGATACAATTCCACGAGAGGTTACACAACCTAACCCAATTGTAAGTTCCGATCCAACACAAAATCAACAACCTACCATTCCTCGTCGTATTGGGAGGGTTGGAACACAACCCGAAAGATACATCGGTTTGGGAGAATTAGTGGAGAATCTCCCGGACGACGATGATCCCTACACGTATAAGGAAGCAATGGAGGATGTTGATAGTCGCCATTGGCAAAAGGCAATGCAATCTGAGATTGAATCTATGTTCGATAACAAAGTCTGGTCCCTTGTAGACTTGCCTAAAGGGATAAAACCCATTTGGTGTAAGTGGGTATACAAGAGGAAAAGAGGTATGGATGGAAAGGTGGAAACCTTTAAAGCTAGATTGGTAGCTAAAGGGTATACACAGAAAGAAGGTATCGATTACGATGAAACCTTCTCTCCTGTGGCCATGCTTAAATCCATTAGGATACTCTTATCCATTTCAGCATCTTTAGATCTAGAGATTTGGCAAATGGACGTCAAGACATCTTTCCTTAATGGAAGGCTTGACGAAAGCATCTACATGATGAAACCAAAAGGATTCATTGAAAAGGGCCAAATGGAAAAGGTATGCAAGTTGCAGAAATCCATATATGGATTAAAGCAAGCATCCAGATCCTGGAACATAAGGTTCGATCAAGCTATCAAAGGTTTTGGATTTATTCAGAATCCTGATGAACCTTGTGTATACAAAAGGATTAAGGGCGACAAGTTGGTTTTCCTGATTCTTTATGTTGATGATATACTACTCATTGGAAACGATGTAGGTGTATTGACATCAGTAAAAGAATGGTTAGCAAAACAATTTGATATAAAGGACTTAGGAGAAGCAAGTTTTATTCTAGGTATCCAAGTTATAAGGGATAGAAAGAATAAAACGATTGCATTATCCCAAGCTTCATACATAGACAAGATCTTGTCTAGGTTTTCCATGCAGGATTCCAAGAAAGGTATGTTACCTTTTAGACATGGAATCAAGCTTTCTAAGGAACAAGTTCCTAAGAATGAGCATGAAGAGCAATTCATGAGTAGAGTTCCATATGCCTCGGTAGTTGGAAGTCTCATGTATGTAATGCTCTGCACTAGACCAGATATTTGTTTTGCTGTTGGCATAGTTAGCAGGCTTCAATCGAAACCTGGTCCTGATCACTGGACGGCAGTCAAGCATATTTTCAAGTATCTCAAGAGAACGAGAGATAATATGCTAGTATACTCTGGAGGGGATTTAATTCCCGTTGGGTATACAGATTCTGATTTCCAATCAGATTCTGACTCCAGAAAATCCACATCAGGAGCTGTGTTTACTATTGGAGGAGGAGCAGTCATATGGAAGAGTATCAAGCAATCTTGTATTGCTGATTCCACCATGGAAGCTGAGTATATTGCTGCATGCGAGGCTGCCAAAGAGGCTGTTTGGCTCCACCAATTCTTGATAGACTTGGAAGTGGTTCCTAGTGCGAATAAGTAGATCACTATCTACTGTGACAACAGTGGAGCAGTGGCTAATTCGAAAGAACCAAGAAGTCATAAGAAAGGAAAACACATTAAAAGGAAGTATCACCTTTTAAGGGAAATTGTATATAGTCGTGAGAACATGGGAATGAGAGATATGACACATTTGCTATAGCGCAAGTGGGAGATTGTTACGATTATGCTAAATAGCAAGAGTGTAATAGTGTTTTTGACAATCTATTCATATTAATAAAATGTGATTTCTGGTTTAACAAATCTTATAGCATTTATAGTTTAATTATTATAATTGTCAAAGTAAATAATCATAAGGTCTAAAGACTATGAGAAAAGAAAAATTGTTCGTACACCTGGATATGTATGAGGTAGACACAATTCTTTAGTTAGTCTTGAATAATGTTCACAACTTAAGTTAAAGGTTGGGCACCTTTATCTTGTTAAAGTTATAGAATTCTTTTGCTAGCATATGAGTGGGATCAAATGAGATATGATGAATCTAAAATCATCGGAGTGTCTTCAAGTAAAAGAATCTAGTGCACTGGGTGCATTGAACTGGATCACAATGAAAAGCTTTATCTAGAACCGTCAATAGATAATAGTCTTTTCATTATCAGGACAATCGGGGAGTCTATCTTAATCCTGAGATAAATGATGGACTTATGGTTGCAAGTGATATCATTTGAGTTATCAATGAGTACGATTATATAGCATAGTCTATCCTCGATAGTTTGGTGATATTCATTTGTTAATCGATAGAGGACTTCATTTATAGATATGGACATCGTGGCTCCATTTATTAAATGAGAGTATAATATCATCATACGGATGTTTTGAGGTAATTGGATATTAAATCTCAACGTTGAGTTTTCGATAGTGTCTATTGAAAACATGGCTTCTGGACAAGTCAAAATATCCAAGTTCAAAACGTGGTCATATGAGTAAATATGGTAACTTGGAGAGTTATAGGCGGTCTATGAACTCTTGGCGATTACTGATATTAATCACAGGGATACACTATCTCCAATATGATTGTCTAGGGTATGAATGAGGAACATCTTCTTATTCTATATTTATTTAAGAGTTCAATTTTAGCTCTTTAGTGGAATGAGTTAAAATTAATGGATCGGACCTAAGTGAATCATTTGTTGATTGTGATTAGGTTATGTCTATTGAAGCTTAAATTTAGATAGCCCGCCAAGATCCTCAATCCACACGGACTTCCATGGATCACTTTATATATTCTACCGGACCAATTTATGAGTCCATCTAGAATTGCATTTAATATATTAAGAATATAATTTGCACATTATTTATTTAATGGGCTGATCAATTATATTAATATATTAATGAAAGGCATGTGGGCTTGTTTCTTTTAGTAAGAATGGGTCTGGTTCACATGTGGGCTTTTTAATTAAAGTCTAATGGATTAAATAAAATAAAAAAATAATATTGAGCCCATATATATATGATGTGGGCGGCAAGGCTAATTTATTAGTCTAATATATTATTTTATTTTATTGTTTGATTAAATGATAATTAATTAATTTATTAATTAATTATTTAATTAAGAAACAAAATCTTTTTCTGATCAGGAAATATGTTTCTTAGAGTTATACTATTGGTAGTAGTATACTAAAAGTAAAAGACTTATTTGGTAAGAAAATAAATAATAAGGTTTATTTATTTAATCAAATAAGAAAGTCTTTTATATAGTCACAGATACACTAAATAGTTGGATTAGGGTTTGTATATAATATATGTGCATGCAGAATATATAGATTATATATGCATGAATGCATGCATGCGGAAATATATATGCATGAATGCATGCGGAAATATATATATACATATATGCATGCGGAATGGAAATATATATATATGCCTATATATATATATATATATATAATGTATATTGTGCAAGTAAATGCACTAGATATATATAATGTATATTGTGCAAGTAAATGCACTAGATATATATAATGTATATTGAGCAAAGATATCGCAAGATATATATATAATATATTGTGCAAGTAAATAGCACTAGAGATATATATAATATAAATTGTGCAAGGATATCAAGTGAGAGATATACAATATATTCGGCTAACCCTAATAGTTGGTTGGAGAATGATTTTCTTTTGCTTAGAAAATAAATCCTACTCTAGTGATTCGTGTGTGTAAAAATTCTACTAAAAACATAAAAGAGTGAATAGATTATTCTTTGATGGTACACTAATTGCTTGTTCATCAATAAGCTTGTGTGTACAACATCGATTTAGGTTCACGCGAGTTTCGATCATTAGATTGAGAACTCAAAAGTGACCGGAATAATCTTAGTCTTCTTTTGATTGTTTTGTGACTAACAAAAGAAAAAGAAAAGTTTGTTTGTCCATTCTCAGGTTTGCAATTCAAAGAAAAGGGAGACCATGCTCCTAGGTGATTCACGTTCGTGCTAGGATTGAAGATCTTGCCGATTACCATCGACGTAAGTCAATCGAATCATGGGACAAAAGGTATTCTTCTTTTGTTGATTATATGTATGTTTAATTAATTAAAGGGTTAAGGTTCATAAAAAGGAAAAATTTTAAAACATACTAAATATATTTTTTAGTCTCGCTTCCGCTGCGTGTACTGCGGTATTTTTCCCTACAGTTGTGTGTTGTGATTGATTAGTGCCTAGGATGATACTAATGGAAATGCCATGTCCTTATTGGAGGAAAACTTTTATGCTAGTGGATTAGGCCATTTTGATTGGATAGGAATTTTGGTTGAATTGAAATACCATGTATAGTGTTTTATGTTATTTGTGTGCTTGTTTGCAAAGCTATTTGATGCCTAAACAACTAAACCATGAAACTTGCATTCTTATTCGTAGATGTTCAAACATTGAGGACAATGTTGAGTTTGTAGGGAAAAATACGGTCAACACAGTGGAAGCGAGACTAAAAACAAGTTTAGTATATTTTAAAATTTTTCCTTTGATGAACCTTAACCCTTTAAATTAATTAAACACATATATATAAACTAACAAAAGTAGAATACCTTTTGTCGCATGATCCGATTGACTTGCGTCGATGGTAATCCGCAAGATCTTCAATCCTAGCATGAACGTGAATCACCTAGGAGCGTGGTCTCCCTTTTCTTTGAATTGCGTACCTGAGAATGGACAAACAAAATCTCTTTTTCTTAACGTTAGTCACAAAACATCCAAAAGACTACAAAGATTATTCCGGTCACTTTTGAGTTCTCAATCTAATGATCGAAACTCGCGTGAATCTTATTCGAAGTTGTACACACAAGCCTATTGATGTATAAGCAATTAGTGTACTATCGAAAATAGAATAATCTCTTCTCTCTTTTTGTCTTGGCCGAATTTTAACACACACTAATCACTAGAGTAGGATTTATTTTCTAAGCAAAAGAATAATTCTCAAGCCAAGCAAGTGGTGTGGCCGAATTTCATCTCTTCCCATATATAGGGTGACCGAAATTCCACACCTATTTTTTTAGGTTGCCGCATTCTCTAGTGTAGGAGGTTGTAGGTGACCGAAATCCTCACTCCAAGAGGATTTAGGTTTTACCAAAACTCTTACACTCTTGAGAATCCAAACCCTAATCCAACTCTATAGTGTAGTATTAAATTATGACTAAATTAAAAGATTTCCTATTTGATTAAATAAATAAACCTAATTATTTATTTTCTTACCAAACAAGTCTTTTACTTTTAGTATACTACTACAAATAGTATAATTCTAGGAAACATATTTCCTGATCAGAAAAAGATTTTGTTTCTTAATTAAATAATTAATTAATTAATTAATTAATTCTCATTTAATCAAACAATAAAATAAAATAATATTTTTGACTAATTATTTAGCCTTACCGCCCACATCATATATATATGGGCTTAATATTATTTTCTTATTTTATTTAATCCATTAGACTTTAATTAAAAAGCCCACATGTGAACCAGACCCATTCTTACTAAAAGAAATAAGGCCACATGCCTTTCATTAATATATTAATATAACTGATCAGCCCATTAAATAAATAATGTGCAAATTATATTCTTAATATATTAAATGCAATTCTAGATGGACCCATAAATTGGTCCGGTATAATATATCAAGTGATCCATGCAAGTCCGTGTGGATTGGGGATCTTGGCGGGCTATCTAAATTTAAGCTTCAATAGACATAACCTAATCACAATCAACAAATGATTCACTTAGGTCCGATCCATTAATTTTAACTCATTCCACTAAAGAGCTAAAATTGAACTCTTAAATAAAGATAGAATAAGAAGATGTTCCTCATTCATACCCTAGACAATCATATTGGAGATAGTGTATCCTCGTGATTAATATCAGTAATCACCAAGAGTTCATAGACCGCCTATAACTCTCCAAGTTACCATATTTACTCATATGACCACGTTTTGAACTTGAATATTTTGATTTGTCCAGAAGCTATGTTTTCAATAGTCACTATCGAAAACTCAACGTTGAGATTTAATATCCAATTACCTCAAAACATCCATATGATGATATTATACTCTCATTTAATAAATGGAGCCAAGATGTCCATATCTATAAATGAAGTCCTCTATCGATTAACAAATGAATATCACCAAACTATCGAGGATAGACTACGCTATATAATCGTACTCATTGATAACTCAAATGATACCACTTGCAACCATAAGTCCATCATTTATCTCAGGATTAAGATAGACTCTCCGATTGTCCTGATAATGAAAAAGGCTATTATCTATTGACAGTTCTAGATAAAGCTTTTCATTGTGATCCAGTTCAATGCACCAAGTGCACTAGATTCTTTTGCTCGAAGACCCTCCGATGATTTTAGACTCATCATATCTCATTTGATCCCACTCAAATGCTAGCAAAAAAATTCTACAACTTTAACAAGGTAAAGGTGCCCAACCTTTAACTTAAGTTGTGAACATTATTCAAGACTAACTAAAGAATTGTGTCTACCTCATACATATCCAGATGTATGAACAATTCTTCTTTTCTCATAGTCTTTAGACCTTATGATTATTTACTTTGACAATTATAATATTAAACTATAAATGCTATAAGATTTGTTAAACCAGAAATCACTTTATTAATATGAAAAAGATTGTTAATTACAATATTACACTCTTGCTATTGAGCATAATCCTAACAAAGTTTAGGTTTGGGGGTGTGTACATGTTAACATTTTGTCACGTTGTGTTGTATATATTTGTGTTGAAAACTGTGTTTTTGTGTTTTTTGTGTAAAAATTTTCGTTTTAATTGCGATTGAGCCAAACTTGACAAATCGTCTATTTTGATGCTAGAGTGTATGTGCTATAAAGGAATGCGTTACATGTGTTAATTGCTAAGTTTTAGCTAACGGATTTCCTTCCTAAATTGCATGTAACCATTGTGTATTAGTTCCTTTCTCTTTTGCTTAGTGAATAGGACTTATTGCAAGATTGCTAAAACCAATAGTGGAGACTACCTATGTAAGATTTAGAGCTTTAGCGTTCATTATTTGAGAGTTTTTGTTTCTACTCTTATACACACTCTTCGAAATAGTTTTTCAAGTATGATCTCATTTTGCATATTGCTCATTAATTGCCATAGAACATGAAAATTATGTGGACTGCTTGTGTGAATTGTATTCACTTGTTAGATAGACTTTTTGATATGATTCTAGGCAATGTGTGTGTTTAACTACTATTCATTGCCCAAACACGTTCCATGTCCCTTATGTGTGCTCCTATCGCCAACTTTGAGGCCAAACACAAACCATTCATGTCATCACTCACATCTCCATAAACAACCATATACATTAAACACAAGCCATACCATAGTTGTTGATCATAAAATTAGTGCATAAATTATAAATGCAAATGTTTAGCTCAAATTGTAAATATCGTGTACTTAGGCATTTAAGAGAAACTATGCAAGTTAGAGAGGCAAAAACTGTGCAAGTGTGAATAATCAACACTTGAAGCCTTTGATGTTATCAAATTGAAAAGCTACTAAAAAATAAGAGTTCAAAAATTTGCATTGTTGGAATTCAAAGTCGTAGCCTAGATGCTTTAAATTCAAATTGTATAATGAGCTTGAAGTCAAATTGTTTAGTATGATCAATAACTCTAGAATTCTATTCCATTTCTTTCATTCACCAAAATTCTACCCATGGACCCATTGCAAACTATAAGGAAAGCCCTAGTTGATCTTTTAGAAAGTCTAACTTGGGAATACAGTTTTTGCATGTTCTTTCCACGTTCGTGGCACATCAATTCTTCTATGAGATTAATTCCATAAACTGTGCTTTATTTGATATTATTCATATGCGTTATAATTGTTGTCTTTACATAACTTCCAAACTCGCATATGCTTGATTGAGAGTGAACTTAGGATTCCGAGAGAAAATTCGACTGAAATTCGGTGAGTATTAGAGTCAAGGCGAATTGTGTTCTTGCATTCGAGTGTTTCGTTTTTGAAACTTGGTAATTAGAGTGTGGGATTCATGGTGTTGCATGCTTTTAAGGAAGTAATCATGTTAGCCTCTAATTAGCCATTTTGACATGTGTCTTTCCTGTATTGCACATCTCTCGTTGCATCACCTTATTGTTTAGCTCTCACAAAATGTTTTTAGTATGCGTTGTGTTTTGTTTGTTTTATTTTAGAACTGTATAGTTTTTGTGTTTATATTGTTTGTAGTTTGCTCGAGGATGAGCAAAATTCAGGTTTGGGGGTTTGATCGCGCTCCAAATGTTCACATTTAGCGCTCTCTTACTTAGCTTTTGTAATCGTTTTCCGAGCCCTTTTAGGTATTTAATGTTGTAAATAAGTGTTTTTCAGGTATTCAATTCATCAGGGGTATTTTAGACCAAATTGGAAGAAAGTAACAAAATCAGGGAAAAAGAGGGCAATTTCGTATTTATGGAAAATCAAGGGTCAAAGTGCAAATCTCAAGAAATTATTGTAGATTTGGTGATTAGTAAAGAGCTGAGGGGTGCATTATGTTATTCGCCAGCAAGAGTAGGCGTCACTTGCCACGTCATAAATGAAACGCAGCGTTTTGACACTGATGCTGATACAAGCGTGACGTCATTGATGACGTCATTGTCATCAACCTCCAACTGGTGCAGAGCTGACCCGCGAACCCGACCCGTTAACCCGATTGACCCGGTTGCAGACCCGAATTTGACCAGACGTTATCCGACCTGTTTTCGACATATTTTCCGACCGTTCTTCTCCTAGAATGACGACAGACGGCTCTCCGGTCACGATGGACCCAATTCTAGCCTCCCACGCATGTGATCTTGCTCTCCAACAACTCCTTCAAACCTTCAAAACCTCCATGGCTGAGTTCAAGCTTCAACCTCTTCCCAGCAGCTTATTGCATGCATTCAACACGTCCAAACCCGTGGAATTCCCACGAGTTCATGTCGAGAGACATGTCCCGCAAGGTAGAAAGTCCAAACTCGAGGGAATTCTTCACGAATCTCTGCAACCTCACTCAGGCGGGAATAAGCCCGCGAGCCAGAGTGAACGAAGTCGCCGGGACACCTGGAAATGAAGGCAGCTCGTCCCATTTGCCTCTCCTATCACCTAAGCTTGTCCAACACACCTTACCACCTTAGATATTATTAGATATTTTCCATATAACTTACTTTAGACAAAATATCTATGATATATCTTAGTTAGTAAGTTAACATATACTACACACTTTACTTTTAGTTTTAACTTACTCTAGTTTTAGAATTAAGAGAGAGAATAACTCTCTCAACTTTAGTTAGTTTTCTTATCATTTTCCCATCATTTTCTAGGTAGCCAAACACCAAGTTTAGTTACTTAGACAATTGTAAATAACCTAAACTAATTAGATGGCAACTAAAACAAATACGTAAATTAACCACTAAAGCAATACAATTAAGTTACACTAATTAACTACAACTAACTAAACTAACTAATTCTTGCAAGGGTTATGCAAGAGCTAAGATGCAAATGATGAGGGATATATTAATTGATCACAATTAAGCACCTTTTGTTCTATGGCATAATTCTACCACTCAATTACCATCAACTATGGATATAGAATGATAATAATAGAGAGGTTTTCAACCTAGAACATGAGAACTAGTTAATATGCATGGACATGCAAATACTAACTCAATCCTCTCCACTAGAGCTAATCAATGTTGGAAAACAAGTTTACATGTTACTAATGATCAATCAACAACATGTATCAATACAATTAAGCTCCAATCAACATATGATAACTGAAGATGGATATGGTAAAGATAAGATCAATTAAATACAAGATAAATCATATAAAATCCATTCCTCAACATTCAAAGTATATTACACATACATGTTCATGAAATACAAATAAGAAGAGAAGTAAAAGATTAAGAAGAAACCACAAGTTGGTAAGCTTCTTGTCTTCAATCAAGCACCAAGCCTCCTTCTTCTAAGTTAGAAATCCACATGAACCATGTAGTGTTGTGGTGGTGTAGTTCTAAGCTATTCTAGGGTTTCTAAGCTAATTTATGATATTGGTTGGATATTAGGGATTGTGTTTAAGGTTGGGAAAGGTGAATATATATAGAGGGAAGTGTTTGGGCAAGGTTTTGGATGAAATATCTCCAAGTCGGTCGGTCGCTTCGGCGGGCTTAGATCCCCTGTTCCCGCTGGTTCATTCCCACCGTCGAAGGTCGCGGAGATTTTACTGAAGTTGGCCACGAGTTTAAACCTTCTGGACTGTGAGAATGTTCCAGCGGCATGAAACCACGGAATCTTGGCGAGTTTGGACTTCATTGGGCGTGAAAGAACTCGCTGGAATCAAGCTTGAAGGCTTGAACGTCCATGGAGATTGGAGGACTTGGATGGGAGGAAAATCACGTGCATGAGAGGCTCAAAGAGGGTGCAATGGGGCCGCTAGGACGTGGGCTACCGATCTGGGCAGAAATCGGTTGGAAAAATCATCGAAAAATGGTGGAAAAAACGTCGGGCAAGTTACCGAATCACGACCTGGTCGACCAGGTCAACCAGGTCGAGTTACGGGTTGGGTCGACCCGGCTGCAACTAGAAGACGACCTGACGTCAGGCGTGATATAAGCAGGAGCCAAAACGGCGTCGTTCTAGGGTGACATGGCGCTGATGCTGTGCGTTGGCTGGTGTTTTACAATCTGCACCCTTGATCTTCTCCTTATTCACAGAATCTTCAATCATTTCCTGAATATTGCACTTTTGCCCCTTATTTCTCCACAATTACACAATTGCCCCTGAACTTCCCTAATTACCTGAAACACTTATTTATTCCGTTAAATACCCGGTTTTACCCGAGAAACAAGCATAAAAAGATAGGAAAAGGGAGCGCTAAATGTGAACATTTGGAGCGCAATCATGTAACTAAACCTTTTGTTAAGGGATTGATGTAACTCTTGTAATTAAACCAATGATTTAATCAATCCATTTGTTATTTCACTCTCTAAGGCTTTGTATGTGTGTATTATGAACTCTAATGATATGTGGATAATATGTCTTGCATATACATCTCTTGTACACATATGGTAGTTGATTTCATGCATAAAGTGTCCCACAATATGTATGAATGTTTCATTAGCCATTTCATAGAGATTTCACTAAGTAATTCATGCCTCGGGTTAATTAGAGAATCTCTAAATCATTATTCCGAAATTCTCTCTTGATCAATTATCTATGATATTAGATTATGTGTAAGATGATGGATTTGGTGCTTAACATTATTGATAATGAAATACATGCCTTAGAATGTTGTGAATGTGCTTAATGAATGATTGGTTAATGAATTGGTGGTTACTTGAATGAATCAATCCCCTAACATCTTTAATCTAGCTTAATCATCTTTTAATCTAGCTTTAATCTCAGTTCATTTCAAGCTTAGTATAATTGATCTAGATTGCATTAAATAGTGAACTTGTTAGAAGTTAGAAATTGATAATTAATGATAACCTAGAACTACTTGTTAGCTAATCCGCCTTTTCGTGGGAACAACCACCCTAACTCGTTACCCTTTACTACTCACACAACTCATACACTTGTGATGGGTGAACCACCCACACGCCCCTTTAGAATAACCGTAGTAGAATAGCGTAATTTATCGTAGCATTTGTAGAACCGGTTTGGGCGCATCAATGCCTATGAAGGTGCCAGGTTGGACTGGTACCTTAAGATTTTCATTGCTCATCCGGGTATGTGTTTTCTTTCTCCTTATTCTTTATTGCATTATTAATCTCTTGCTTGATATTAACTCTTTCCTTGATAGTTTCTGCAACTCCCTTTCTATTCTCCTCTCCTACTTCTTCAAGACCAGAGCTTCCAAGGATTTCTCCGATCATATCAACGGTTCCTTCCTCTATTGCTGGTACCAGTGCCTTATCCGGGTCCCGTCGCCCTGCAACAAGCTCGCCTATGGCTTCAGCAGGGTTACCTCTGCATCCTTTTACTCCACTCCCTAACTTGGCTTTAACACGCCCTACCATGGGTGAGTTGGTCTCCAGGGCTGCTCGGGCTCGGGGCTCTCCCATTCAAGTCTAGAGGCAGATTCCAGCTACTTCCACTATTAAGCCCCCACAAGTAGCTTCTCCCCCTCCCCCTCCCCCTCCCCCTCCCCCTCCCTTCCTCCTCCTCTAGCTATACTTGCCATGCGTCAACTTAGGGTGGAGAAGGAGAAAGATACTGGTGCTGCGACCACTCTTCCTACTGATCTACCTTCTGGATCGAGGTCTCAGGATAGTGATAGTGCCCATTTGTACACTCGATATAGCCCCCATTTCTTATCAATTGTACTTGTTTTCGAGCGTTTTTGTATATTTAATGTGTTTGGTAAGCATTTTGTAGGTTATTTGCCATAACTAAGGTTTTTGAGCTTAATTGATAAGTTTTGGAAGTTAAAAAGGCTGAAATGGGAAAGACATATGCAGTACACCTACATTTTGGGGGCCATATTTCCCACCTCAGATTGAACTAGGTTTTGTAATACCTATTTTTTGAAAGTCCCAACTGTCTACTTTCCAATGGTTTTTATAGATCATGATATGATGTTTCTAGAGAAAGTTATGGCCATTTTCGTAACGGTGCGCGATATTGAAAAGCTGAAAACTGACGAAAAAGTAATTGCGCGGGACGACCAGCTCCAGACCAGCGCAATTGAGGCAAAAAGTCACCGTTGGTCGTGCGCCCCACACCTGCGCATGACCACTAGCGCTCCACCCGCACAACAATGCTCCAGCTTGGTTTTTCCTTGGTTTTTGTGCCCTAATTTCCACATATTATAAATACCTCACTTCCTCTCTTTTCCTAACACCTCTTGAACTCCCTTCCACTCCAAAGCACTTCAAGAACATATTTTTACTCTCCAAATCCACCAAATCACCATATCCAACCTTCAATCCATCACCCAAACTTCAAATCCACTTCACCAAACATCAATTATCCAACTTTCACACCATTTCCCACCATCAAAAACCCAACCTTGGAGCATGGAAGGAGACTAAGAGAGAAGAAGCAAGCCAAGCACACCAACACACCAAGAGAGGAGGAGAGCTTCACATATAGTTTTCTCTACACCTTTCTCTCTTTATTTTCATTTATAATTTGTTATGGCTTATACAAATATTATATCCTTTGTTGTCGTTGTAAGGTTGATAGTTAGTGTTGGCATCAATTCCATATCAAAACGTGTTTATTTTGTAATGTTTAGTGGTTAGTATATTGAAGAATTTTGAAGACAAAGGACGTCTCAACCACAATTCATTCAAGAAGCCGGCTTTTAAGAGATTCGGGCATTATTGGTCGACAAAGGTATTAAAGGACCTCTTATCTCTTACAAGGCTAGGCACACACACACACATATCATTCTTGTGTGTTCCTTCATGATTTAATTTCATTTACATATCACTTTCACACACTTGGCAAAATATGCTCATGCATTCATATTATGTTGATAAACTTAGTGTTTTGCATTTTCTAGGACTATGTCCGGAAACTAGCATATGTGTGTGTCTTTGTGTTTGTATGTTTTCGTATTTTTGTATTTGGACTTGAACATGCTCTATTATGATTCCTTATTGAGTTCCGGTCGTTTCGGTTACTCAATCATGTAGTTTCGAGTCCAAACGATGTAGCTACGCTACTTTTCGTTCTCATTCGTTGAGTTGACTTCATCGACGTTTTCCGAGATGATTTCTTAACCGTTTTTCAGAGTTGTGTAGTCATCGTCGTGCATGAGAGAGTCTCGGTTCGTAATCCAGAAATGGATTCGAAATCGGAGTTCGGATGCCCAAGATACGGGCTGAAGAACCGAGGGAGCGCGCGAGAGGACAGCCCAGGCCGTGAGGCCACTTGGGCTGGCCGTTGGTGGGGCCCAGGGACCTCTGCCCCCTTGTGGGCCACGCGCCCCCCACGGCCAGGGGGTGACGTGGTCTCCCATGGTTGGTCGGTTTTGACCTTCTCTCTCCTCCTATTTCTTCCCTCTCTCTCTCCATTTGAAAAATTAAGAAGAAAATTTCAGTTATTCCCGTCAGAATTCTCTCTCAATTTTTCCCAACTTCCAAACACCATATCTTCCTCATCCGGAGTTGGATTTGAGTGATTCAAGTTGGAGAGTGTTCGTATTTGAGTCCTCTATCATCCCCAAGTGGTTTGGTGGCTGTTTGATCGTGATTTCTGGTGGTTCATCACTGATTTCCGAACCAGCTGCAGAATCCGAGGTAATGGACTCAACTTTGGGATTTCTTTCTTTTTGACCTTCCATTTGCTTGGGGTTTCTTCTTCTATATCTATGTTTATGTTTGGTAAAAGCTATTGAGAAAGATAGCTTGATTATCATTCTAATTGAAAGTCAATTTGTGGACTAATGTTGACTCACTACAAAAAAAAAGGGCTATTGGGACGATTTTTTTTCGTCCCAATAGCCCATAAATCGTCCCAATAGGTCTATTGGGACGAATTTTATTCGTCCCAAATTCCGTCGCCTCAGGTGGGTCGCAACAGCTTCTTTGGGATGAAAATTGAAATTCGTCCCTTAAAACTACCTATAGGGACGATTTTTGTTCGTCCCAATTGATAAGGTATAGGGACGAAAATATTCGTCCCAATAGACAACTTGTAGTGACGAATTGTATTTTCGTCCCCTTTGACAACTTGTAGGGACGAAATATTTCGTCCCTTTAGATAATTTTTCGTCCCTTTAGGTATCCTATAGGGACGAAATTATTAAAAAAGAAAATTAAAAAAAAAAAAAATTTTAAAAATTAAAAAAAAAAATTAAAAAAAAAATTAAATTGTTGCTTCAGCCACCCACCCACGCACCACCCACACACCCCCACTGACCCACCAACCACCCACACAAATCAATTTTAATTGTTGTCCTCAAGGTGAGTCGAACCCTGCACACACACACCCACCCACACACGCCCAACCACTTCGCTGCTTCTTTGTTTGTGATAACAAAAGCATAATGTTTATATATAACCTCTACTTCTTATTAATTTTTTATTAATTATTTTTCGATCAAAATTTTATTTGTAGATTGATTCCACTAAGGCCCTGTTTGATTTTTCCACTTAACACTGAATGGCACTTAATGTGTTACATTAAGTTATTTTGTTTGATTTTTTAAGTGTTAAAATCACTTAATGAGCACCTAAAACCACTTGTTTTGAAAAGTGAAAATTTTTTACTTTTCACTTAACACAAATCCAGGAGAATTTAATACAAAGTTTTACTTCCAAAACTATCCTCACCAATTTAATCTATTTCCAATTTTGTCTTCTATTAAAGTCCTAATTATATTTATACTTTTTTTTTTCTTCTCACCGTAAAGAACTTTAACATCAGAAAACCTAGCGGCTTCAAAACACAAACAACTAGAGACAAATTTTCCTAGCATATTTCGGTAGGGACTCTTTCTTTATTTTTCTATAATTTGATAATTAGTTTTATTAATTTTATTTTAGACAGATTTTGTTACGAGTTCTTAATTTTTTTAGGTTTTGAGATGTTAATTTTAGTAAGAAAAAAAAAAGTTATATATATATATATATAACCATCAATTGATGTAAAATCTAGAGATACAAACTCAAACCACTCGAAACCCAGAACACAACCATCTGGTTTGTATTCTATATACACGTCCCAATAAAATGATACAATTTATAAAATAAAAGTAGCCAAACTTTCCCACAATGACAAGTACCATAACAGCTCAAATGCCAGACAAGAAGTTTTCTTTCAAAGCACCAACGTACTTAAATGTCTTCTAGGTTGCAAGCATCAACGTCACAGCACAATCAACTCATGAACTGTTAGCTAAAACACCAGGCCACCTAAAGCACTCCGCACAGTTGACTGCTTCAATTTCACAAACTTGCACACTTTTTCTTGTACGTTTTGACAACAAGAACATCTCGCTCATACACACACCTGTAGAACCGTAAGAAAAGCCTGCTATACGTGAGGCACTTACCAAGGTGCTAGTTATCTCTCTCCCTCCATGGTAGTGATTTAGCCGAATGATTCAACTCCCAAATGTTATGTTGTTGTCTGCAAGCTTAACCTTATCACTGTTGAAATATTATTAATAACTAAATAAATTTATTTTATAATTAATTTACATGTTAGAGTTGTCCTTAATATATTAAAATGTAAATATATAACAAATAATAGTTAGAAGGGTATAGATGTCAAAGTATTTATTTTCAGATATTTATAACTTAAAAAAACAAACAACTTATCACTTATATTCAGTTTTCAGTAAAAAAAAACAAACATGTTTTTCAGTTTTCAGTTTTCAGTCACTATTCAGTCTTCAGTAACATTCAGCACTATTCAGTCTTCAGACAAAAAATCAAACGGGGCCTAACTTAAATTTATTTTTATATGATAAACAAATTGATATTAAAAAACATTTACTATAACATTTAATTAAACTATTTTGTTCAAATCATATATTGTCAGATCAAATGGTCAATTGTTAATCGCACTCAGAATTAAACATGACTCCGGTTTTCGATTTGGAACCAACGGTTTCGATTTCCGATTCCGGTTTACAAAATACTTGAAGAATAAAATGAAAAGGCTCAATAATGGAAGATTCAAAACAAAAAAAATCTCCGTAGCGTCACTAAACTAATTATCCAATGATGTTCAACCTCCATTAGAGATCTGTTAAACAAACCTCTATGAAGAAGATGAAAGAATAATAAAAAAAATAAAAAAATAAAAACTTCAAAGTAAGAGAATGTGTGTAAAGTAAGGGCATTTTTGTCCGTTCACCATAATAGGTGCCTTAAACTTAAGTTATTAAAGTGGTGACTTTCTTACAAAAACACTTTAAAAATGTGGCATTTTCCATCATTTTCAAGTTTTGATTTTTGATTCGGAACCAACGGTTTCGGTTTCAACAGTTTGGTTCCGATTCCAACGGTTTAGTTCCTTTTTTAAAAAATAATAGAAAATCTTTCAAAACTAATAGTTATTGATCCTTATGAAGAACTTATTAGGAAAAAACAAAATTCATCTCGATAGAGAACCACTTTGGACAAACAAAATAATCCATATTGCATCATTTTCTAATTTATATGGTAATTTAATTATTAATCTATCTTTAAGGAAAAAACTTCAAAAAAAATAAATCAAGAATTTTCAACAAAATTAATTAATTATTATAATTTTAAATAAAAAGAAAAACTTTTGAGACGAAATTATTTCGTCCCAATAGGCAGTCTATTGGGACAAATTATGTATTTCGTCCCAATAGATATCCTATTGGGACGAAAGAAATTCGTCCCTAAAGATGAACAAAATTTATTAACCATTATAATTTTAAATAAAAAGAAAACCTATTGGGACGAAAGTATTTCGTCCCAATAGGCAGTCTATTGGGACGAATCATGTATTTCGTCCCAATAGACATCCTATTGGGACTAAAATAATTCGTCCCTAAAAGCCTTACCACATTAGACGAAATATATTCGTCCCAATAGGCAGTCTATTAGGACAAATTATGTATTTCGTCCCAATAGACATCCTATTGGGACGAAAATAATTCGTCCCTAAAAGCCTTACCACATTAGACAAAAATTGTCCCAATAGACATTTTATTGGGACAAAATAAATATTCGTCCCAATAGAATGTCTATTGGGACGAATTATGTCCAAGATGATAAGACCTTTAGGGACGAACTTTGTTTCGTCCCAATAGGATGTCTATTGGGACGAAATATAGAATTCGTCCCAATAGACCTCCTATTGGGACGAAAGAAAAACATCCCAATAGATTTTCGTCCCAATAGGCCTTTTTTCTTGTAGTGACTAGATTCTATGATTCTAGGTTTTACATATGTTTGTGAGTTGTATTGTGATTAGAATGGCATCTTAGGTTGTTTGGAACTAAATTGAATTAATTTTGTGATAAATGACCTTGAGATTTGATTTGATCCTTTGATTGATAAAATCTAGGATTTGTGTATTTGTTTGTGATTTAGAGAATATAGGTTTTGATTGATGTAAATCTCAAATCCTTGCTCTATATTTTTGACTAGTATATTGATTGATTTTAATCTCATATATCTAGCATTTAATTGTATATTGATAGCATCTTGAATTTGTACTTCATGAACATATTGTGATTCAAGTGTTGTATGTGTGAATGAGACTTTGAGTGTATGTGTTAGGTGTTTCACATGCTTAGGTTTCTATTCGTGTATTTTGCATCTAGACTTGATTACTTGTGATATCACATGTTTAGGTTTATTTGTGCCATAGAATGTATTGATCACATGTTCTATGTTGTATTGATTGTTTGCATCATTTGCATTCACATGATCACACTAGGAAGTCCTTGTAAAAGGCATGAAGTCTTGGTTAGAGTCGGAGTGACTCGGATAGCCAAGCAAGAAGTCTTGCCTAGAGTCGGGATGACTCGGATAGGTAAGCAAGGAGTCATGGCTAGAGTCGGGAGGACTCAGATAGTCATGCATGGGAGGCTCCCTAGAGGCAAGAGTGCCTTGGATAGGGAGTTGGCTATTGTATTGGTAGGCCTAGGCGTATGGTTAGACATAGACTCCGATAGAGCGGGGTACACGAGAGGTGTATGCACTCTTGAGGAATTTCTAATCTACCATCGATGTTGGTTGTGTGTGGTGTCCAATATATGGTGGTTTCACATCATTGAGGGATTTCACACTTTCCAATAGGGTTGGGTAGGCTTAGACTTCACTAGGTTGGGTGAGCTAAAGATTAGTCACTTTGTGAATGTTCTATGTTTACTTTCCAATAATATAGTACCCAATAGTTGTAGTTCAACCCGTGGATGTTTCCTCCTTGGAGGTTTTACCACGTTAAAAAATCTCTTGTGTTAATTCTTCCTATCTCTTTCTGTTATATTTTAATTGTATATTTTATTATCTTGATTCATAATATTCACATGTGATGTATTGTGAAGCAAGACTTTGTATAGTGTGATTAGTGAATTCATTCTATAGATCAATTTTGTATCTTTGATTCTTTTATATATTGTAATTTTTGTATAGTGACATTTTGATCACTCTTGTAACTCATTGAACACTTATTGAAATACAAGCTTACTTTGTTGTTGTGTTTATTTGTTCTTATACCTCACATAACTTGTTGATATACTTAGACTTTGCTCTTATGATTGTATTATTGTATTGTCTATGTATGTCTTCCTTGGCTTATTGTGTTGTGTGTAAGGCTACCTTGAGGGACAAACGAAAGTTTGTTCAAGGGTTTGAAAAAGGTGTAAAAACCTATTCACCCCCCCCCCCCCCCCCTCTTCAAGGGTTTGAAAAAGGTGTAAAAACCTATTCACCCCCCCCCCCCCCCCCTCTAGGTATGCTTTAAGCAATTTAACTTCGTTTGTATACTTTCAGTCGTTTCTTGTAATATGAACTAAATCCATCTTGGCTAAGGCCAAGATGAAACCTTTTCAATGAATCATTAGTAAAGGCCATTACTTTATCGTTATTGCTTATGTTGTGTATGTGTATTTCAATTGCTTAATGCTTCTAGGTGTCTAGCTAGCACTTGGTTGATATTTGGTTGTTGTGTGAAGCACCGAGAGGAGAAGTACACAACGTGCTCGATGAAATGCCCGATACAAGTCTAGTAAGATAGAAATATGCGATGATAACTTATAGGATTAAATTTGTGTGCCATGAACTTAATGAATTTGTATGTAGTTCGGATAACCATTGAGAAATAGGTTGTTGGTGTATATAAATGTTGTCTTTATCACTTGAGAGAGGTTAGAGACAAATAGAGGGTATCACGAATCTACATACACACTTGCATACTTTACCTTAATGATGTGCCTAAAATTAATGAGAATTGGATAGGTGGATTCATGGTCTTAGCCTATTTTCCCATAAGAGATACAACCACTTGCTTTGTGTTTGCCTTTGCTTAAGTTTGCTTACTTGTTTATTTTCAATTATTGCATTAATGTAGTTTAAGTTTATTAATCTTGAGTAGTATAAATCCAATCATTAAATTTTTGCTTGTTTGAATAGCACCTAAACTAGTCAATTTCGGTAATCAGTCACTCGATCCCTGTGGGAACTAACTCTTATTTACTATTGTGCTACTCTTCGACCTCATACTACTGCGAGAGTCATAAAGAGACTAGTCAATTTTTGGCACCGCTGCCGGGGATTGAGCGGATGACTGATATCGATACTAGCTAGTTTATTGCTAATTTGAACCTTTTAATTTAGTTTGTGTGTTTCTTTTCATAGGTACCATTGCTCTTGCATGCACCCACGTACAAGGAGCTAAAATCTTCACTTCTTGAATTTTGATCCGAAGATTGAGAAAATAGCTCGAAGAAATAGACGTGAGGCAAGGTTAAGAATAGCAGAAATGGGTGATTGGAATGCACAGTTAGGACACATGGGTGTGCCTCCCGTGGCAAATCAAAACCAAGGGGAATTGCCTCCTGAAGCCATTCCCGTGCAAGAAGGTTTCCCTTATGATGGAGATGAACATACCCTACGGGATTACACAATGCCTAGAGTCGAGTAGAACCAGTCATCCATTCACCGACCAACAATTGCAGCAAATTCCTTTGAGATAAAGCCTTCGGTGATTTAGATGATTGGCACAACGTGTATGTTCAATGGCTTGGCGAATGATGATCCAAACTTGCACCTTCAGAACTTTAACGAGATTTATGACACCTTCAAGTACAACGGGATTCCCGACGAGTTTATCAAGTTGAAGTTATTCCCATTCTCCTTGGGAAATGACGCGAAGATATGGTTGAACTCTGAACCACCAAACTCGATCATTACCTTTGATTAATTGGCCCAAGCATTCTTGAATAGATTTTTTCCATCAGGGAAGGTCGCTCGTCTTAGGAATGAAATCCTTTCTTTCCAAGAATTTGAGAATGAGAATCTCTACGAAGCTTGGGAAAGGTTTAAGGACCTTCAAAGGAGATGTCCTTACAATGGTCTTGCAAGGTGGCAGACTTTGCAAGCTTTCTACCAAGGGATTACGGTGTCAACAAGGAACTTAGTGGATGCGGCTGCTGGAGGTTCTCTAATGAGCAAGTCAATGGATGCGGCCAATGCTCTCCTAGAAGAAATGGCACTCAACAATAGCCATTGGGGAAACCAAAGACAAGTACCGAAGAAGATTCCGGGTAAATTAGAAGTAGATGAGTTGACAAGTGTGAAGGCTCAACTAGCGGCTCTTCAAAATCAAATGAGCAAGATGAGTGCAGGGCCTAGTAATGCGCAAGTAGCTCAATGTGAATGGTGTTTGGGGCCACACTATAGCATGGATTGTCAAGTTAGAAGCCTGTTTGCTTCAAGCTCGTCAGAACAAGTATCCTTTGTGAACTACAACCAGGACTTTCAAAATCCACCCTAACAACAACATGCCAACCAAAATCCCCAACACAATCCCTACTCAAACACATATAACCCTGTTAGGATTATGCTCAATAGCAAGAGTGTAATATTGTAATTAACAATCTTTTTCATATTAATAAAGTGATTTCTGGTTTAACAAATCGTATAACATTTATAATTTAATATTATAATTGTCAAAGTAAATAATCATAAGGTCTAAAGACTATGAGAAAAGAAGAATTGTTCGTACATCTGGATATGTATGCGGTAGACACAATTCTTTAGTTAGTCTTGAATAATGTTCACAACTTAAGTTAAAGGTTGGGCACCTTTATCTTGTTAAAGTTGTAGAATTTTTTTGCTAGCATTTGAGTGGGATCAAATGAGATATGATGAGTCTAAAATCATCGGAGTGTTTTCGAGCAAAAGGATCTAGTGCACTGGGTGCATTGAACTGGATCACAATGAAATACTTTATCTATAACCGTCAATAGATAATAGTCCTTTCATTATCAGGACAATCGGAGAGTCTATCTTAATCCTGAGATAAATGATGGACTTATGGTTGCAAGTGATATCATTTGAGTTATCAATGAGTACGATTATATCGCATAGTCTATCCTCGATAGTTTGGTGATATTCATTTGTTAATCGATAGAGGACTTCATTTATAGATATGGACATCGTGGCTCCATTTATTAAATGAGAGTATAATATCATCATATGGATGTTTTGAGGTAATTGGATATTAAATCTCAACGTTGAGTTTTCGATAATGTCTATTGAAAACATGGCTTCTGGACAAGTCAAAATATCCAAGTTCAAAACGTGGTCATATGAATAAATATGGTAACTTGGAGAGTTATAGGCGGTCTATGAACTCTTGGCGATTACTGATATTAATCACGAGGATAAACTTTCTCTAATATGATTGTCTAGGGTATGAATGAGGAGCATCTTCCTTTTCTATCTTTATTTAAGAGTTCAGTTTTAGCTCTTTAGTGGAATGAGTTAAAATTAATGGATCGGACCTAAGTGAATCATTTGTTAATTGTGATTAGGTTATGTCTATTGAAGCTTAAATTTAGATGGCCCGCCAAGATCCCCAATCCACACGGACTTGCATGGATCACTTGATATATTCTACCGGACCAATTTAAGGGTCCATCTAGAATTGCATTTAATATATTAAGAATATAATTTGCGCATTATTTAAGTAATGGGCTGCTCAATTATATTAATATATTAATGAAAGGCATGTGGGCTTGTTTCTTTTAGTAAGAATGGGTCTGGTTCACATGTGGGCTTTTTATTTAAAGTCCAATGGATTAAATGAAATAAGAAAATAATATTTGGCCCATTTATTCTAAGTGGGGCGGCAAGGGTTAATATTAACCTAATATATTATTTTGTTTCATTGTTTTAATTAAATAAGAATTAATTTTTTATTAATTAATTGTTTAATTAAGAAACAAATCTTTTCTGATCAGGAAATATATTTCCTAAAAGTAAAAGTAAAAGACTTGTTTGATAAGGAAATAAATAATTAATTTTATTTATTTAATCAAATAAGAAGTCTTTTTATTTAGTCAAATAAAAGAATAAAAGATTTATGAATTAAATTAGGGTTTGAAGTCTTAAACTAAATAGGAATTAGGGTGCAATACAAACTCTCTTTTGACTTGAGTATTGCGGCAACCCTAGTCCCTTTTAGGTTAGGATTTTCGGCCACCCTAAATAGAAAGAAGAAAAAAAAATTTGGCAACCTATATATTCACTCTTATAGATTTCGGCCAATCTAAGGCTTGTGTGCTGGATTCTATTTTCTTCTTCTTCTCAATTCATAGAGAGATTATTTTTATTCTACTAAAACATAAAAGAGTGTTAGATTATTCTTTGATGGTATACTATTTGCTTATTCATCAATAAGCTTGTGTGTACGACATCGATCTAGGTTCACGTGAGTTTCAATCATTAGATTGAGAACTCAAAAGTGACCGGAATAATCTTAGTATACTTTTGATTGTTTTTGTGACTAACAAAGAAAAGAAAAGTTTGTTTGTCCATTCACAGGTTTGCAATTCAAAGAAAAGGGAGACCACGCTCCTAGGTGATCCACGTTCGTGCTAGGATTGAAGATCTTGCGGATTACCATCGACGTAAGTCAATCGGATCACGCGACAAAAGGTATTATTCTTTTGTTAGATAATATATATGTTTAATTGATTAAAGGGTTTAAGGTTCATAAAAGGGAAAAATTTTTAAAAGTCACTAAATCTATTTTTAGTCTCGCTTCCGCTGCGTGCACTACGGTATTTTTCCCTACAAACTCGACATGGAGAAACAACCAACACTTGTCATGGAAGGACAATCAACCCCAACATCAACAAAACCTCAACCAATACCAAGGGATTACGGTGTCAACAAGGAACTTAGTGGATGTGGCTGCTGGAGGTTCTCTAATGAGCAAGTCAATGGATGCGGCCAATGCTCTCTTAGAAGAAATGGCACTCAACAATAGCCATTGGGGAAACCAAAGACAAGTACCGAAGAAGATTCCGGGTAAATTAGAAGTAGATGAGTTGACAAGTGTGAAGGCTCAACTAGCGGCTCTTCAAAATCAAATGAGCAAGATGAGTGCAGGGCCTAGTAATGCGCAAGTAGCTCAATGTGAATGGTGTTTGGGGCCACACTATAGCATGGATTGTCAAGTTGGAAGCCCGTTTGCTTCAAGCTTGTCAGAACAACTATCCTTTGTGAACTACAACCAGAACTTTCAAAATCCACCCTAACAACAACATGCCAACCAAAATCCCCAACACAATCCCTACTCAAACACATATAACCCGACATGGAGAAACAACCAACACTTGTCATGGAAGGACAATCAACCCCAACATCAACAAAACCTCAACCAAAGACAACCTCCCGGATTCCAACAACCTCACCAACAAAACTACCCTAACCAAGTCCCAAACCATTAAGGGGAGATAAAATCTAACTTAGAGGATCTCTTCACCAAGTATATGGGTAAGTTGGACAATAGAATGGAGGCCCAAGACTTAGCTTTGAGGAAGCTTGACACGAAGATTGACCAAGTTGCTCAACACTCAAAAGCCTCAATTCAAAACTTGGAAACGCAAGTCGGGCAATTGGCAAGGGCAATCCAAGGGAGGCAACAAAGGGCATTACCAAGCAACACGGTGGTCAACCCCAAAGAGCAATGCAATGCCATTTCATTAAGAAGTGGAAAAGAAGTTGAGTTACTGAAAAGCTTTGGGATGGGAAAAGAAATTGTGGTAGAAGAAAAGGGTATAGAAGAAGAAGAGGTTGTAGAAGAAAAGAAGAATTCTAGTCATGATAATGTGCTTACCACATCACAAGATCCTCCTCCACAACCCCAAGTCAAAGCCTATGTTCCTCCAATCCTATACCCCCAAAGGTTGAGGAAACACAAGGATACCCATCAATTCGCAAAGTTCTTGGAAGTGTTTAAGAAGCTCCATATTAATATTCCATTTGCCGAAGCTCTAGCACAAATGCCCACTTATGTCAAGTTCTTGAAGGACTTACTTTCCAACAAACAGAAGCTTGAAGATTTTGAAACGATGGCACTAACGGAGGAATGTAGTGCTATTTTGCAAAACAAGCTCCCTCCTAAGTTGAAGGATCCGGGTAAATTTACAATACCATGCACTATTGGAACCTGGAAATTTAGCAAAGCCTTGGTCGATTCGGGTGCAAGCATAAACTTGATGCCCTACTCGGTGTTCAAAAAGCTAAATGTTGGAGAAGTGAAGCCCACCCATATCACTCTCCAATTGGCGGACCGGTCAATCAAATATCCTAGAGGTGTGATAGATGATGTCCTAGTGAAGGTGGATAGGCTATACTTTCCGGTGGATTTCGTCATTTTGGAGATGGAGGAAGATTTTGAGGTCCCATTGATTCTTGGGAGGCCATTCTTAAAGACTATTGGAGCATTGGTTGATCACAAAGAGGACAAGTTGACATTGAGGGTAGGAGAAGAACATGTGGTGTTTGACTTGAAAAAGGCGACCGAGAGGCTGGTGGAAGTAGTTAGGTGTTTGATGGTCGAGGTTGTTGATCCTCCCATAGGGGAATTTTTCAAAAGTGGCATTCCGAAAGAGCCGTGTAAGGTTTATGATTTGTATTGGCTTAATTCCATTGCAAAACACTCTATGATTGTATTAGTTGTTGCTTAGGACTTTATTTGAAGAAAGGAAGCTTAAAGAGTGAAGAGCAACGTCTAGTGCAAAAGTCGTCTTCAAGAGGTGAAAATCGTCAAAGGTAAATCTTGACTTCCATCCTCTTGCAAGGCGTTAGCGCACACACACACAATTCATACATGTGTGTCCCTACATCGTGGTTCAAACATTTGGTATAACACATTCACACACTTCATAGCATGCTCATGCATTGATCTTGTATTGACAAACATTGTGAAATTGCATGATTTGTGACTATCTCTTTGATATGGCATGTTTGTGTGAATATGTGTTTATTTGTTTCCATATTTTGTGTTTAGGACTTTAACATGTTCTTATTTAATGCCTTATCGAGTTCCGGTCGTTTCGGTTACTCATTCATAAGGTTTCGAGTCCAAACAAGTTGACTATGCTACTTTTCGTTCTCATTTGTTGTGTTGACTTCATCATCAGATTCTGAGATGATTTCTCAACCATTTTTCAAAGTTGAGTAGTTTTATTCATGCATGAGGGAGTCACGGTTCGTAATCCGAAAATGGATTCGAAATCGGAGGTCGGATGCTCAAGATATGGGCCGACGAACCGAGGGAGCGCGCGAGAGGAGTGGGAATCACGTGTGGCCACTTGGCCAGCCCGTGTGGGAGGCCGTGGGCCCCACGGGCAAGGGAGCCCTCTGCTCCTGTGGGCCCCATGCGCCCCCCACGGGGTGGTGATGTGGCAGCTCGTGATTCGCTCAGAAATTCTCTCCTTTTCCCTACTTTTAAGCCAACTTCCTTCCCTCCACACTTAGAGATTTTTGATGAACACTTGATCATTCTCGCATCAGATTTCTACAATTTTTGTTTACTTGTTTTGATCATATCTCTCTCATACGAACTCGAAATCAATCGATTCAAAAACCAAAATTGTTGGTCTCAAAGAGAGCTACAAACCCCAAGCATTTCTAGAGGCAGTTGACTTCGGCATTTTTCTCAGCTGTTCCATTTCCAGTCCGTGGTCAGTTTGTATGTTTCAACTTCTTCTTTTTCGATTTCATCTTTGATCATCTATTGATTCTTTCCATTTGATTGATGAAATTTGTTGAGAAGTATGTTAGATCACATGCTAGGGTTATTTGATCATTTGTTAATTGAGATTTAGCTTTGTGATTAGTCTTGAACATTTTTGTGCTAAACTTGATTTATCATGAAATTGATTCTAGAAAATATATGAGTGATGTGCTTCATGTTATTTTCTATGTTTTATTTCATGATCTAAGAACTAGGTTTTTAGTGTGATATATTGAATATTCATACCTTGTTCTTATTGTTTTACATGTATTGATTTCTAGATAATTTTTGTGATTGTGTGTTGAAATCATATTCTAGACTATCATTGAACATGTACATTTTGCTTGATTGATCATCTAGCTTAATTTGTTTGTGTTTGCATCACTTGCATCACTTTAGATCATAGCCTTGCATTAGGTTGAAGTCTCTAGCAAAGTGAGTGAAGCTTTGTGGATATAGCAAGGGAGCCTTGATTAGAGTCGGGAGGACTCGGATAATCAAGCAAGGAAGTCTTGTCTAGGGTCGGGAGGATCCGGATAGGCAAGCAAGAAATCTTCCTAGAGACGTGAGCGTCTTGGATAGGAAGTTGCTTTCTAGAGGTGTAGGACACATCTCGGATAGGAAGTAGGCTTGGTGATTCACTAGCCCGAGGGTAGATTAGGAGTTGATAGCTTGAGCGGATA
Organism: Acer saccharum; assembly: GCA_030490815.1. Lineage (NCBI taxonomy): Eukaryota > Viridiplantae > Streptophyta > Magnoliopsida > Sapindales > Sapindaceae > Acer > Acer saccharum. Next base: position 21,982,857 of record CM059870.1, read on the forward strand.
TCATGAGTGATAGCTTGAGTGTGTAACTCCTTTTTCACATAGTGGATTGCTTCGCCGGTGGTTGTGGTATCAACCCGTGGATGTTTCCTCATTAAGGTTTTACCACGTTAAAATCATTGTGTTCAATTTTGCTTTACTTTCTTTTATCTTCCATATATTACATTGTTTGCACATCTTGTAAATTTATTAACTCTTGTCTTAGTGAAATCAATTCATTTGCTAAATCTTATCAAGTGTGCATTTGCCTTGTAATTTTCCGCATTATTTTTAATTGGAAGAATTTGGAGCCTATACCTATTCACCCCCCCCCCCCCCTAGGTATATTTCACTACTACATTAAGGGAAATTTCAAGCCGCCTAATTCTTGTGTGGTTCAAGATGTTCCAAGAAAGAGGATGAAAGGTGTCCACAAACCGAGCTCCCATGGAGTTATGAACAAAACCCAAGTGACTCCCCCGGATAAAATTGAGAAGAAATTGGACAAAAAGGGACAAAAGGAAGAAAGCTTTCATGGTGGACCAAACAAGAATAGTGAACGGATTTTGTGTGAGGATGTTCTATGCCTCACATAACTTGAGAAAGGAAGGTGGCGATGATATGGCACCAACCGTTGATCCAAATTGATGAGAGGAGCGTAATGTGTCTACCCGACATTAAATCAAGCGCTTGGTGGGAGACAACCCACCTAGGTAACTCTTCTAATTTTAATTTAATTTAATTTAATTTTAATTTTGTTTTTGTCGAGTCTTATTTTTCTTGCTTAGATTAAGTGTGTGGCATTGTATTGTGCATAGTTTTTAGGTTTAGTTTGTGTTAGGGTTGCATTTTGGCTTCCCTCCCGCTTCTAAGCTTACATTGTCCAATCCTTTTTATGTGCAAACATTGGGGACAATGTTTCATTTAGGTTTGGGGGTGCGGCCATCTAGTGACCCTCTCGCGTTTGTCAATTTTTTTTTTCTTTTTTGCATGAGTGTCTTGTGTGCTATTATATATATCCAAACAAAAAAATTTAATTAAAAAAAAAAAAAATTGCATGATTGTGTGGGCTTAGAGCCAAATTTTGTCAATTTTCTACCATTTCAAGTCAAAATCTAGAGCAGTAAGGGCTGCTTGTTGAGATGCCTTTGGGTTGAGCCATTTTAGGCACTTTTTGCATGCCTTGCGTTATTAAGGGAGGCCGTGTTGGTCAAAGTTGCACCATATTGCTTGCACACATCTTACCGGACTCATTTTGTGTTTTAGTGAATGAGGTAGCGCGCTTGAGATGTCTAGATCATTAGTGGAGACTACTCATGTGAGCTTCATTACCCAAATATTGCGTCCACAAGAGTGATTTTTATTTCTATTCTCTAAACACTCATCATGTAGATATTAGGCATAATAATAATATAAAGAACCTCTTTTCATTGCATTGAGCATTAAAGAACAAATCTTTAGCATTCTTGCTTCATATGTTTCCCTTGTTGGCTTGCTTGACTCATACCTTTAGAGATGACGTAGGCAATGTGTGTTAGTCACTCAAAATGACCCAAACACATCCTTAAGCCTTGTGTGTGTGTGCTCAAATGTCCAAAGAATGTATACCTTCACACTAAACACAATCACCATATCCACCCATATTACATTTACACCACATTAAACCCAAACACTAGACCATCCCATAACAATGATCATGGCTAGAAAACACGAAGATGAAAAATTGAAGCCCAAAAAGAAATGTACCGAATTGTATCAAAGTAGTGTGTACTTAGGCCCTTATTATTATTGTAACTCAAAAAAAAAAAAAAAAAAAAAAAAGAATAAGTTGCCCAAATACTAAGCAACTACAAAGTGTACAAAGTTCTTAAAGTCAATAAAATGCATAGACGCTCAAAAAGGGATTCCAAAGTGCCATGTAGAAGACTCTAGCATGATCATTGGCTCGCAAATAATTCCATATCCTCCCAACTTCTCCATCACCATCCAACCATCAATTTTGCTTGTACTTAAAAAAGAAGTCCTAATTGATCTTTAGGAAGAGTCTAGCTTGAAAACAAGGGTGTTCTTAATGTTTGAATCCATTCTTGAGGTTCATTTGCATGAAAGTATGAGCGTTCTTAATAACTTTTCATATGCGTTTTAATTTTTAAATTTATTTGTGCATAAACTCCAACTCACATATGTTTGATGAGTGAGCCTAGGTTCGGTGTGATAAAATAATGAGGGAACCCGAGAGGCTTAGAGTCGAGGCAAAATGTTATCTAATGACTTTTGTGTTCGATGCTTTTGAAACGAAATTCACTAAGAGGTCTGAAATTGCAAGCATTAGTGTTGTAGCACCTTGGCTATCACACCTCTAGATTGCACTCAATGATCTTCGCATTCTTGTGCCCCGGCTATCTACTTTCCAACGGTTTTTACAGATCGCGATTCCGATGTTTCTAGAGAAAGTTATGGCCATTTTCGTAACAGTGCGCGATGCTAAAAAGCTGAAAACTGACGAAGAAGTAATTGCGCAGGACGACCAGCGCCAGACCAGGGCAATTGAGGCAGAAAGTCACCGCTGGTCGTGCGCCCTACACCTGCGCACGACCACCAGCGCCCCACCTGCACAACAGCGCTCCAGCTTGGTTTTTTCTTGGTTTTTATGCCCTAATTTCCACATATTATAAATACCTCACTTCCTCTCTTTTCCTAACACCTCTTGAACTCCCTTCCACTCCAAAACACTTCAAGAACACATTTTTACTCTCCAAATCCACCAAATCACCACATCCAACCTTCAATCCATCACCCAAACTTCAAATCCACTTCACCAAACATCAATTATCCAACTTTCACACCATTTCCCACCATCAAAAACCCAACCTTGGAGCATAAAAGGAGACTAAGAGAGAAGAAGCAAGCCAAGCACACCAACACACCAAGAGAAGAGGAGAACTTCACATATAGTTTTCTCTACACCTTTCTCTCTTTATTTTCATTTGTAATTTGTTATGGCTTATACAAATATCATATCCTTTGTTGCCATTTTTTGTAATATAAACTAAATCTATCTTGGCTAAGGCCAAGATGAAACCTTTTCAATGAATCATTAGTAAAGGCCATTACTTTATCATTATTGCTTGTGTTGTGTATGTGTATTTCAATTGCTTAATGCTTCTAGGTGTCTAGCTAGCACTTGGTTGATATTTGGTTGTTATGTGAAGCACCGAGAGGAGAAGCACACAACGTGCTCGATGAAATGCCCGGTACAAGTCTAGTAAGATAGAAATATGTGATGCTAGCTTGTAGGATTCAATTTGTGTGCCATGAAATTAATGAATTTGTATGTAGTTCGGATAACCATTGAGAAATAGGTTGTTGGTGCATATAAATGTTGTCTTTATCACTTGAGAGAGGTTAGAGACAAATAGAGGGTATCATGAATCTACACACACACTTGCATACTTTACCTTAATGATGTGCCTAAAATTAATGAGAATTGGATAGGTGGATTCATGGTCTTAGCCTATTTTCCCATAAGAGATACAACCACTTGCTTGTGTTTGCCTTTGCTTAAGTTTGCTTACTTGTTTATTTTCAATTATTGCATTAGTGTAGTTTAAGTTTATTAATCTTGAGTAGTATAAATCCAATCATTCAATTTTTGCTTGTTTGAATAGCACCTAAACTAGTCAATTTCGGTAATCGGTCACTCGATCCCTGTGGGAACAAACTCTTATTTACTGTTGTGCTACTCTTTGACCTCGTACTATTGCGAGAGTCATAAAGAGATTAGTCAAATAGCAGCAAGGAGGAGATATTATCCTGGTTTGCTGCTGCTTGTCTTAGGGAAGGTCTTTAGTCTATGACATCCTTGCCTACAGACATCTTGGTCACAAAGAGAGCTTCCCTGCTTGCTGAGGTATGATTCTTGATCTTTCTACTTGCTTTACCTATTTTTAGAAGGTACTTACTTTTCCTTCTCTTTGTAAGGTTTTAAGTTTGTTCTGGCTATGGAACATCACGTAGCATCTCTAAAAAAAAGCCAACCTTGTAGCCAGGGTAGAATTAAAGGAGGCTAGGGAGGATTTGGCCCAAACTAAGAAGTGCGTAGACTCCTTGATCAGGTATGCAACTGAGTCTGAAAGTGGTAGGCAAGAGGCCTTGGTAGAGTTAGAGCAGATGAAGCATGCCTTAGACACGGAGACAATTAGGTCACTACACCGTTGTGAAAAGAGGGAAAGATTTAAGGTGGAGAGAACCCTGCTTCAGGATAAGAACCATCTCCTGCAGGATGCGGTGGGAGCTTTGGAGGCTAGGGTAGACTCCTCCTTTGAAGGCGGGTACTTCTTTGCCTCCATTGAAGTTGCTAAGGCCCCTCCTCCTCCCTTCAACTTACAGACTACCTTCGGGTGGAACCGTGAGCAAATTATAGCCAAGGTTGCCCAATTTTCAGATGTTGCTCCAGAAGGGTGGGCACCTAAACTGCCAAACCGATCAACCAGCCCAAACCAAACCAAACCAAACCAATTTAAGCGGGTTGGTTTGGTTTCGTTAAATAAAATAAACCGATTGGGTTGTTTTTGAGCAACCCAATTGGTTTGGGTTGGTTTGTGGATTGCGTTTTATCAAACCGTATAACCCAACCCAAACCATTACATACTCTTTTTTATATATATAGATATACACATAAGAATTAAATTATCGGATAAAACAAATAAAAACTAAAGTTAACCCAAAGCAACAAGAAGTGAACTTCGAACTCCCAAGTGGTTGCATAGATGCTGGTAGATATTATTAATTTAGAAGCTTAAATGATTTAGTTTTATTTTATAAGTTTTAGGCGTTTTACAGTCGAGTTTTTTTTTTTTTTTAAACGACTATCGTTCTACACGTGAGTTAAATTTAGTATTACTGTTTATCTTATTGATAATTGGTTTAACTACTTATATTGATAATTTGATATTATTAAATTTATTCAAATAAAAAATAATGTAATTATTTTCTTAAATCGTTAAACCAAACCGAACCAAACCGATTTTTATCGGTTTGGTTTGATTTGGTTTTACCTTATAAATGGTTTGGTTTGGGTTGTAAAAAATTAAACCGATTTTATAATGGTTTGGTTTGGGTATAGTCAAACCTAACACAAACCAACCCATACCCACCCCTAGGCCCCAGTCCAGACGGATCCTTCTCAAGCAGGCATCATCCCGGATCCCACCCTGCCTCAGGAGTCTTACTTGCTTTCTGCTGATCAAGTGGGAGCGACTTGAGAGGTGCTTCCCGATCCTCCTGCAAATCAAGATAACCAGATGCAAGATGTAGAGGGTCCTCTAGAAGCTGGGGAGGTCCTGGTTGACACAGGGACCAAGGCAGTAGAGGGAGCGAATTCTACAGGGCAGAGCCAGGAATCTGGAGAGAAGCAGGATATTGGGGATGTATGATCTGTTGTTTTATTCTCTTTTCATATACAAATTTTTTTGTAGCCCGGAACTGGGGGTTGGGCTCCCCGTTTAATCAATAGAAAGCTTTCCTCAATTTTTTTTTTAATTTTTAATTTTTTTTATTAATATATATATATATTTTTTTGCAAATACATTGTCTCACTTGTCCTTGTTACATCTTGGTAGGATTTTTTATTCTTGCATGCTTATTTTTAATCCGAGATAAGACTTACTCGGAATGTTGGCAGTACTTGGTATCTGAATACTTGTTTATAATCTAGACTGAAATTCCCTTAAGCAATATAGTGTAATATATACCTAGAGAGGGGGTGAATAGGTATAGGCCCAAATTCTTCCAATATTCAAAAAATATGCGGAGTACAACAATTAAAAGCACACTTGATGAATTTTAACAATTGAATTGATTTAACCAACACATGTGAAAATCAATATACAAGTAATGCAATCAATACAAACATATGGAAGATAAAGAAACATAAAAACGAAACTTGACACAAGTATTTTTACATGGTAAAACCTCAAAGAGGAAACATCCACGGGTTGATACCATAACCACCGGCAAAGCAATCCACTATATGAAAAGGACTTACACACTCAAGCTATCAACACATGATATCTGCTCAAGCTATCACCTCCTAGTCTACACAATGGCTAGTGAACTACCAAGCCTACTTCCTATCCAAGATGCGTCCTACACCTCTAGGAAGCAACTTCCTATCCAAGATGCTCACGTCTCTACGATGATTTCTTGCTTGACTATCCGAGTCCTCCCGACTCTAATCAAGACTTCTTTGCTCTATCCACAAAGCTTCACTCACTTTGCTAGAGACTTCAACCTTATACAAGGCAATGATGTAAGTGATGCAAATGATGCAAATCACAATCAAATAAAGTATGATGATCAATCAAACTCTATGAACATGCTTAGAGATAAACTAGGATATGCTTTCAACACACAATCACAAAAAGTACCTAGAAATCAATGCATGTAAAATCAATAAGAACAAGTCAAGAATATTCAATATATCACACTATAAAACTGTTAGGATTATGCTCAATAGCAAGAGTGTAATAGTGTTTTTGACAATCTATTCATATTAATAATGTGATTTCTAGTTTAACAAATCTTATATCATTTATAGTTTAATTATTATAATTGTCAAAAGTAAATAATCATAAGGTCAAAAGACTATGAGAAAAGAAGAATTGTTCGTACATCTGGATATGTATGAGGTAGACACAATTCTTTAGTTAGTCTTGAATAATGTTCACAGCTTAAGTTAAAGGTTGGGCACCATTATCTTGTTAAAGTTGTAGAATTCTTTTGTTAGCATTTGAGTGGGATCAAATGAGTTATGATGAGTCTGAAATCATCGAAGGGTCTTCGAGTAAAAGAATCTAGTGCACTGGGTGCATTGAATAGGATCACAATGAAACACTTTATCTAGAACCGTCAGTAGATAAAAGTTTTTTCATTATCAGGACAATCGGAGAGTCTATCTTAATCCTGAGATAAATGATGGACTTATGGTTGCAAGTGGTATCATTTGAGTTATCAATGAGTACGATTATATAGCATAGTCTATCCTCGATAGTTTGGTGATATTCATTTGTTAATCGATAGAGGACTTCATTTATAGATATGGACATCGTGGCTCCATTTATTAAATGAGAGTAGAATATCATCATATGGATGTTTTGAGGTATTGGATATTGAATCTTGACGTTAAGTTTTCGATAGAGTCTATTGAAACATGGCTTCTGGACAAGTCAAAATATGGTCATATGAGTAAATATGGTAACTTGGAGAGCTATAGGCGGTCTATGAGCTCTTGGCGATTACTGATATTCTTCATAAGGATACACCATCTCCTATAAGATTGTCTAGGGTATGAATGAGAATCATTTACTTATTCCATCTTTATTTAAGAGTGCAATTTTAGTTCTTTAGTGGAATGAACTAAAATTAATAGATTGAACCTAAGTGAATCATTTGTTGATTGTGATTGGGTTATGTCTATTGGAGCTTAAATTTAGATAGGCCCGCCAAGATCCCCAATCCACACGGACTTGCATGGATCACTTGATATATTCTACCGGATCAATTTATGGGTCCATCTAGAATTGTATTTAATATATTAAGAATATAATTTGCACATTATTTATTTAGTAAGAATGGGTCTGGTTCACATGTGGGCCTTTTATTAAGGTCCAATGGATTTAATAAAATAGAAAAACAATATATAGATATATTAATATATATGGCACATGGCCGAGATATATATATGATATTATATTGTTTTATTTTTATTATTTGATTAAATGGAAATTAATTAATTGATTAATTAATTATTTAATTAAAAATCAAAATCTTTTTCTGACTAGGAAATATGTTTCTTAGTAGTATACTATTGTGGTAGTATAATTAAAATAAAAGACTTTATTTGGTAAGTAGATAAATAAGGGATTTATTTATCTAGTCAAATAAGGAAGTCTTTTATATAGTCACAAATACACTAAAGAGTTGGATTAGGGTTTGGAATTCTAAGGAAATCTACCTAGGGTTAGGATTTAAGTCAAAAGACAAATCTTACATGGTAAAGGATTTCGGCTGCAATATATGAGATATATATGGCAATTGGCCAGATATATATATATATATATATATATATATATATATTGATATTTATATGTGGCATGCAGTATTGGATATATATATATGTTGACTTATATACAATATAGGTGGCATGCAAATATATGTATGATATACATGTAAGTTATTTAAGTGCAGAATTTGGTTAATAAATATATATATATATAAGGAAAGTGCAGAATTCGGCTCACTTATATAATATAAGGAAAGAAGAATTCGGTGCACTTTAGGATTTATATATATATATTAATAGGAAATTGAATTCCGGCACTAAATATAGATATATATATTAATATTTTTTTATGGCAATTAGGATTCGGCAACCCTAATAGTTTTTCTAGAGATTTATTTTTCTATTGCTTGAAAAATAAAAGCTATCTCTTAGACTAGTGTGAGAATTCGGCCAAGAGGAAAAGAGAGAAAAGTTTGTTCTTATTTCGATAGTGCACTAGTAACTTTTATATCAAAAGGTTTTGTGCACAATTTCGAATAAGGTTCACGCGAGTTTCGATCTAACAATTGTGAATTCAAAAGTGACCGGAACATTCTTTGTAGCCTCTTGGAATTTGTTGTGACTAACGAAAAAGAAAAAGTTTTGTTAATCCATTCTCAGGTACACAATTCAAAAAGAAGGGAGACCACGCTCCTAGGTGATTCACGTTCGTGATTGGATTGGAAGATCTTACGGATTACCATCGACGCAATGTCAATCGGATCACGCGACAAAGGTATGATATCTTTAGTATTATATGTTAATTAATTAGAGGGTTAAGGTTCAAATTATGGAAAAATTTTAAACTATACTAAAACTGATTTTAGTCTCGCTTCCGCTGCGCGACCGTATTTTTCCCTACAAAAACCTTGTTCTTAGAACATGAAATTAAACCTAGAACATGTCATGAGGCACATCACATATAGCATTTCTAGAATTAATTTCAAGAATAGTCAAGTTTAGCAAACTATGTTCAAATGGAAATCACAATGCTAAAAACTCAACAAACAATCAATCATATAACCATAGCATATGTTCTAGCATTCTTCTCAACACATTTCATCAATCAAATAGAAAGAATAAAAGAGATGATCAAAAGAAATTGAAAGAAGAATAAGTAACACATACAAGTCGAACCCCGTACTGAAATCTGAACACTGGGAAAAATCACAAGGTCAACTAACTCCAAAATGCTTGGGGTTTGTAGCTCTTATCGAGACCAACATTTTTGGCTTTTGAATCACTCGATTTCGAGTTCATATGAGAACGTTATGATTGAAATAAGAAAACTAAAAACATGAAGATTTCTACAGAATTTTCTCTTGGAAAGTTTCTTCAAGTTATGTTTGGAGGGAAAGAAAATCATATTTAAATGATTCAAGGATGGAACCAAAAACGAGCCAATCGAAGACGAACACATCACCTATCCCCATGGGGGGCGCGTGGGCCACACGGGACCAGAGGGGTGTTCTGGCCGTGGGTCCCACGGCTCCCACAGGTGGTGGGCAATGCATGGCTCCCTCACGTTCTTCAACCGTATCTTGGGCATCCGAACTCTGATTTCGAATCTATTTTCGAATTACAAACCATTACTCCCTCACGCACGACTACGACTACAAAACTTTGAAAAATGGTTGAGAAATCATCTTGGAAATCGACGATGAAGTCAAGTCAACAAATGAGAATGCAAAGTAGCGTAGCTACATCGTTTGGACACGAAACCTTATGAATGAGTAATCGAAATGACCGGAACTCAATAAGGAATCATATAAGAACATGTTCAAGTCCAAAATACAAGACACACAAACAAAATAAACACAAATTCACACAAGTATGCCATATCAAAGAGATAGTCATAAAACATGCAATTCTACAATGTTTGTCTATAAGAGACCAATGCATGTGCATACTCAAAAGTGTGTGAATATGTTATACCAAATGTTTGCACTACGATGCAGGGACACACATGTATGAATTGTGTGTGTGTGCGCTTACACCTTGCAAGAGGAAGAAGTATCTTGATACCTTAGCATCCAAGTAAGCGTATTTCCTCTTGAAGACGATATTTGCATGAGAAGTTGCCTTTCTTCTTTGAAGCTTCTTTTCACCAAGAACAACCTAAGCAATTACTCAATACAAATAAAGAGCATTTTGCAATGGAATCAAGCCAACAAAGATCTAGGATCTTACACAGACAAAAACTTTACTTAGAATGCTGATGGAACTTGGCGTTTGCATGCTCGTCCTGTAATCCGGATAAAGCATACTTGAGATGTTTGATGGTGATTAAGTCTCGGTATCTAGGTACTTGTTAGAGGTATCTTGGTAGGTAGTCCCCTTGTAAGATTTGATAGAAATTTCACAAGTAATTTGCATCAAACATCTTCTGTCCCTGAGAGAAAAAAAACTGATCATTGTATGTGACCAAAGTTGTTTTGACAACTGTTAACCAAAAATTCGCTCTGGGTGAGGAATTTCAATTAACACCCTTAAAGTGCTACTTTGTAGGCTGCAGCAGGGTAGGTACCTCTAGGTACCATGGTTTTGTACGAGTGAAATATCTGGAGTAAGGTGCAATAGGTAGGAGAAAAAATCACCCCGCCCGTCGGGGCTTTATTGTGGCATGTCATGCGAATAGGCGGATAAGAGAGCTCGGACCAGCGGGGTTGGGATCTAACTCACATACATGCATAATAAAAGAGATAGAAGGGAGAATGATAATTCTTTTGGTAGAAGGTGGACTGACCTAGGGTGAAAAAGCATCACGTATGATCATATGCTGAAAAACCCCTAGGTAGTATCCGGTGGAGAGAGATCCTTTATATATTTATCAATAAAGCGTGCTCCGGGGAGCTTACACAAGTAAGAGAATAATAAAACATAAGTGCTCCAGAGAGCTTATAATCATAGGCAGGTATAGGCCCTTTTCTGAAATCAATATAAAAGAAGAAGAAGCCGAAGATCCCTTCTCAATAGAGAGTTTTGTCATATTTATAGGTTCTAATTCTTGTTGCCTACTCCATTAATTTAGTCAATCAATACACAATTATAGGATCACTAATTTGGCATTGATTGAGTTGAATATTCTCTCATTAATGGCGTTGTGAATGGCCATTAAAAAGTTGACTATCTTCATTAATGGCGTTGTGAATGGCCATTAAAGAGTTGACTATCTTCATTAATATGGTGGATCATCTCCATTAATAGGGTTGACTATCTCCATTAATGGCGTTGTGAATGGCCGGAGAGGTCAACCTTCCTTGTATTTGAATGCTAGCGCATACTGTCCTTCTTGTAGCATGGTTCTGGTCTTCCTTGGTAATATGACAGATGGTGTACTAAGACCTCTCTTGTTGACGCCTTCTATGCTAGGTGGTCGGGAGTTGCTCGGAGGACCGATCCGAGTAGGAACCATGGTATGGGGTACTGGGTACTGGGTATGGGGTACTGGGTACTGGGTATGGGGTACAGGGTACAAGGTACAGGGTACATGGTACCAGGTGCGGGATACGAGGTACTAGGTGCAGGGTACCAGGTACCAAGTACTGGGATACCGGTACGGGGTACCGGGTACCAGGTGCGGGGTACGGGGTGAAACTAATTATAGCACGGTGTGTATAAAACTATCTAGAGGGGGGGTGAATTTTACGCTTTTTACCCAATTTTTCGTGTTAGTCAAAATTACGAAATTACCCTCAAGATAAAATAAACAAGCAAGTGTAATATGGTGCGGAAATTAAATTGACACTTGATTTTTACGTGGAAACCCTCACGGGAAAAACCACGGGCTATGTAAGTAAGCCACACTCGAACCTCGAATCCACTAAATGTGCAAACGATTACAACCTAATCCCGGAAGTAATCACACACCTACCTAATCCCGGTATAAGTGAACCTAGTCTGATTTTGCTTGCGATCTAAGCAACCTAATCCCGATTGCTACACACAAGACTTAGCTTCTCTTAAAAAGAATACAACCCTAAGTGAATATATGAAAATATCCAAAATGCAACATAGAGCAAGGGAAACCCTATATGCTTATCTAAGATGATTAATATGCAATTAAGAGCAATCCTAGATATCAAAACTAAATGACATGTCAAATAGTTAAGCTAATCAATATCAAGTACAAAACCTAATATGCTAGCACAATACAACTTCTCAAACATACATCATACTAATCTCAATCTTGTATTCAACAAATATAAAATCACATACAATTAATTAAATTGAGATTGCTAGATAAGAGAAACACAAAATATGTAAGATATTAGTGAAAAGCTTACCAAGCAAAGTATGATGAAGAATCCATGCAAGATGTCATCTAGATGATCTAAGATGATGCTAGATGATGATTGATGATCATGGAAAAAGTGTTTGAGTAATTAAAAATGAGTTCTTGGAATTTTTCTTCTCTTTGAAAAATATCCTAAGTATGAAATCTGAATATGAACTCTCTTAATTGACCTAAAGACAAAATGGCATATATATAGGGTGCCAAGCCAAAGTGAGGTCGTTTAAGTAAGTTTCAAAGAAACGCGCCAATCGGCGGTTTCAATCGGCGGTCGGTGGCCACCGATTACAACCGCCGAATTGCTCCCGGAGAAACAGGGGAGAAACGGCGGTTCCATTCGGCGGTTTCGTGACCGCCGTTTCCACCGCCGAATTAAACCCGAGAATTAAAATCAATCAGGTCTGAAACGGCGTTTCAGATCGGCGGCCATCCAACCGCCGATTCAACCGCCGAAATCAAACGGCGGTTTCATTCGGCGGCCAGGCCGCCGATCACGACCGCCGATCACCAACAGAGGTGAAAACCAAGGAGATGCCAAGTGCATCTCCATAGGCGGTCTTCGCGCAAAACCAAGCACATTCTAGTGCGTGCGCGGACGTTTCCGAACACTATCGGGAAACGAATTACAAGACACAAAAACACACAACAAGATACAACATCAAAGTGCTAGTGTGTAAAGTGACATGTGAAGAGAATGCACACATGAACAAGTATGCTAAGTGAGTGTGTGCAACTATCTCTTCAAGATAAGTAAGCACATAGAATTTACCTTTGGTGCTTGTCAATAGTGAGGTCTTCAAAAGGGCCTAAGCAATAACAACAACATCTAAGCTACCCTTACAAAGCATCCCCACATGTGGTTTGATCACGAAATAAGCCAATTAAAAACAACGGGAATCCTAACACGGGGTACAGGGTACCGGGTACCGAGTACCGTGTACGGGGTACGGGGTACCGGGATTCCGTTATGGCATAACATCGGGATACTGTGTATCATAGATCATGTGGTAGCGAGGTACCGGGATAGTGTGGTAGCGGGATCCTCAGGACCCCGGGTTCATTCTTTCAACAATCAAATGACCTTGGTATAGATAGAAAATTCTTCTTTATACCCATGACAAAAATGGCAGTTAACAACAACTAAATCAGGATAATGTAGATCAAAGTACTTAGTATTTACCGAGTAGAAAATCTTGATTTTGGACCAATCCGGGTAGTCTACTAAGGCTGTTTCTCGATTCTCACAAAACAAATCGGGGTACTAGGTATTCTTGCACAAGGAATCTTGGCCCCAAGGCGAATTGATCTTGGCATTTCCATATGTATGGAATCCTGGTATTTAAGCAATAACATATGTGAGTCTTTGGCACCAAGTATCCCGATAAGGGATCTTGACCCTTAGGCGATTTGTCCTGTGTTGTATGTATAAATTCGCCAACCTGACACGTCATCAAAAGAGTCAACGAAAGACTGCCACGTCACTCATTGACCGGGTCAAGGGAGGAAGTTTGACAAGTCAGAATGATAAAATAGCTCAAGCCAAAAGGGAGTCAAAGATATGGTCGCCGAAGCTAGATACCTACTCGCCGAATGTAGAAATGTGCTCGCCAAAGATACGATACCCAAAAAGTGAAGGTACTTGCTGGAACATTACACTGGGCCTGAACCGACTCGGTAGAAACACAGAAATAAACCCTAAACTTTTAGAAGACCCAGAACAACGAGGAATCATGAAAAAAGGAAAGTAAACCTGATCCGTGACAAGAAAGGATCCTAGTACGAATCAAAGAGGGAAACCTTCCACCCACACGGCTAAAAACACCGACTCGGTAGTTGTTGATGTAATCAAAAAAAAAAAAAAAAAAAAAAAAAAAACTAATCCAGCAAGTGTATTAGTATCAATAAGAGTAAAGCTATTGGACCCAAAAAACCAACCCAAATTTTTAACCCAAACCCATGTGGCAACATCACATGGGATCTTGGAAAGAGTGACGTGGGCCCATGTTGCGTGTGATGTTGCCACATGGCATTTGGGGTTAGAATTTGGGTTGGTTTTTTGGGTCCAATAGCATTACTCAGTATATAGTAGCTGAACCAAAAAATTTAAATAAATGAAAGTACAGTGTGCAAAACGAGCGACGACTGTATTGGTCAACATATATACTATAAAAGATCTACTGTGCATAAGATAACGAAAATAACTCTTGCTGTATAAAAGTAAAAACGCAATATCGGAAATCAGATGGATTAGATAAGATTGTTGTCCTGAAGGTCGATAAAAGCCCATCTTACTAAAAGAAAACGTCTTTTACCAAACGAAGCCCAATAGAGTAATGAATATATAATAAGAATAAGAACCTCTAATCGAAGATATCATCGTCTCGTCTGTATTTGGAGACAATGTTTATGCATTGTTCGAACAAGAAAATCATCGGTGGGGTATATCTGGACAAGTCTTTCTACACCCAAGTTGCATGGTTCGCAATGGATTCAAATGTTGTCTATGGAAAGTAAAAATAATCCTTAATACTACAAAATTCTTTATGCGAGGAAAAGACAAACAACTTATACGAAACACGGTAGCAGAATAAATTCCTTACACGATAAAAATCTACAACAATTGATTACACGATCTAATACACAGGCTAAGAAAAGACAAACATGCAACAACATTCTTTACGCGAGGAAAAGACAAAAAACTTATACGAAACACGGTAGCAGAATAAATTCCTTACACGGTTAAAATCAACAACAATAGATTACACGATCTAATACACACGCTAAGAAAAGACAAACATGAAGCATGCAGATTAAACTAGGAGGATTTTGCACTAACGAATTACACGACCACAAGCTAAAGGGGATGGACAAAAAAAAAAAAAAAAAAAAAAACTACAGCGTTGGTAACTCATAAAAGGTTGTTTTTATCAAATTCACAACATAAACAACGTAGTCCGATGTGGGGTACAAGATTGTGTACATGAAGTTCTCATTTCGTACTTGTTAACGGATCAGGAATCTGTGTGTTTTTTTGTTCCCCTTAGATTTGCACTAGATTGTTGAGACTTGTGACCTAATAATAAATGAAAATAGCTGTGCCTACCTGTGGTTGCTATGCAAGAAGAGATCTGTGAACATCCCTTGTAAATATAAGCACATATTAGCCATCTAGGATTGTAAAATCTTTATAAGTAGATCGGGTAACTTTTTCGGAGATGTTTTTAAGGGGATAAGTAGCCTACAAATTCTTTGGGAAGAGACCAGACTGGAGGAGAACCTACCCGATTGAGGTTTGTAAATAAAGGGGCAATTACACCTAACGTCAAACAATTCAGAACCGTTATCGTAAGCTGATATTACAAGCAGGGACTACTCAAACAACTGAATGAAAGAAAAATTAAATAGATCACATATTACACGCATTTTCCTTAAAACCAAAGTAGAATGACACATTGTCGATGAATCAACCTAAGAGTGCCGATAAAAGGTTCTCAAATCGGAGGAACTTGTTGGTGCAGCATTCAAAACTGGGTCATGATATCACCTGATAGACTAGGGTTAATAGCCAGAGGGACAAGTTTGTCTACTATGTCCAGGTCTGTGACATATACTGCAAGTGCATGGAGGCTTGGTTGGCCCAGATGCATCAAACGCTAGTTTCCGGCACCCTGATTTGTTGTGTCCCTTTTCAGAGCAATTTGAACAAGTCTCCTGGTTGTACTTAATGGACTTTCTCTGTCTTCCAGACCATCGATGCAATTTTAGCTCGTGCTCGGGACCCGATAAATTCTTGTTTATACCTGATGTAGAAAGGCTTACCAAATCAACAAGGTGCAATGGATTGTCATCTTGTGTAGGGCGTAGCGGTAAATCTTGTGGACTGATTTCATTAGAGCAAGGACACAATGGCGAGTTGATATTGGCTGAGCAACCCATGCCGCCTTCTTCATCCTCAGCAGTAACAACAGTTGGACAATAAACTTTCTCATCTTTAGCATAATTGCCGTGATTGCTACGGTTAGCAGATTTCTTACTGACTGTACTGGCGAGTGGGCTTTGGGGAAATATTGACTTCCTGATTGATGGCAGAGTTTTTGATTCATTTACGGGGAAACCACTCGGAACAAATTCATTGCTACCAGTTGTGGATCTGTATCCAGATGAACTCACAACAGGGCTGCCTGTAGATTTACACTTCACAATGGGTGGTGGCGTACATGCCTGATCACCAGTACAACCGATGGTAATGGAGGTAGATTTGGATTTCAGATCATGAGTCACAGTTAACTGGTCAACCAGGCTTCGTAACTGTTTGTGAAACACCGACACATAACATTTAGGATTCTCTTTGTTATGCGAAACGAAGATCTGTAAATCTAAGTCATAAATCATTTCAACAATGGAGCCATCAATTCTAGTACTTATCTTGAAGTCCACTTCATCAAAATTTAAGCCAAATCAACTACATATCTTCTCTGCCAATGTTTTCAAAGTCTCTTTCACTGTCACTGACAAAAAAAAAAAAACAATTTTAGGGTTGAACTGTCCATCTTCCCACTGTCCATCGTAGTTCACTATCAACAGAACCATATTCCTGAAGCTGCATGCAACAGATTTAATCAGTTCTATCATCATGGAATTAAAATTAAAATACATGTCATCAATGTCATCAGACGGATTAAAATAATGTCATAATGGGAATATGGACACGTCATCAATGTCATCAGACGGATAATGTCATCAATGTTTTATGGAATTACATTCCATGATGGATCATGGAATGTAATGTCGTGTTGTGGTAGGAGGATCATGGAATGTAATTTAGTGTTGTAATGGTAGGATCATGGAATGTAATGTCGTGTTGTGGTAGGAGGATCATGGAATGTAATTTAGTGTTGTGGTAGGAGGATCATGGAATGTAATTTAGTGTTGTAATGGTAGGATCATGGAATCTGGGGAGGATCATGGAATCTGGGAGGGTCATGGAATCTCATTTCATGTCATGGAGAATCTAGGAAAGTCATTCCATGTCATGGAATGTCGTGTCATGGAAGGTCGTGTAATGGTACAATCATGGAATGGAATGTAATGTAACGGTACGATCATGGAATGTAATGTAATCTTGGAATCTGGGAGGATCATGGAATCTCATTTCATGTCATGGAGAATCTGGGAAAGTCATTCCATGTCATGGAATGTCGTGTCATGGAATGTAATGTCATGGAATGTAATGTAATGTAATGGTACGATCATGGAATGTAATGGTACGATCATGGAATGTAATGTAATGATCATGGAATGTAATGTAAATACGACGACACAGGGAATGCATAAAACTCCTAATCTGATATCTAACATAAACAAACACACACAGGCTGCCGCGACGAAGATAAAGGGGACCTTCTCAATCCTTTTCAACATATATTATATGACTATGATTGAAATCATTCATATGTAGTATTTAGACTGACATAAACATATGTTATATCCTAAATACGAAAGAAATCAATCATATGTATTTTTTAGACTGACATCAAGACACACAGGCCGCCACGACGAAGAACAGGATGACCCTTCTCAATCATTTTCAACATATGTTATTATATGAAAATTATGAAAGAAATCATCAATCGAAGGAGATAATATTTGAAAACCCCCCATTATAGGGGATATATTTTATAGTTACAGTTCGATTTCTAAGGAGATACATACCTTCTCTGATATTGGGGATGGCTGAAACAAATTAGGACCGCTTCAATCACGGCAACAAATCGACAACTGGAAATACGATTATGGCTGAGAATCGGATATACGAAATATCGCGGGTAATTGGGTGCTATTTTTACATGTAAGGGTTTGGGTTAACCGACTTGCATTTCAATTTAATAAGATTCATATAATAAAAGAGATAATTCCATAGAATAGCCATAAAATCAGTTGGAAGCCGCACCGTAATTTAGGGATTGGGTTTGGGGATTGCCTTCGTCTGAGATATAAGAAGGAGACGGGGTCATTTTGGACCTCTTACATCAACAACCACTGACAACTCTCCAGGGGTATACTTGTCAAAGAACCCACTAACTTCCACCATACAATCCATGATCCATGATCATATTGGTTGATCCATGATCATATTGGTTATATTTGGTTTTTTAAAAACTAGTGGCTATATGTAAAAATTGGAAAACCAAAGTGGCTATAATATGGAATTATCTCTAAAATATATTAAAGCTTAAGCAAAACCCAATCCAAATGTTCTCACATCAAAACCCTAGAAAGGGGATTTAGTTACACATATTACAATCAAAGGGAAGGCAAATAAAAGATTAGGAAATCACCCTTGGGCCTCCTTTTGTAAGCTTGATCCTTTCCTTGCCTTTGATGCTCCTTGTGCAAAGAGTGGATGATGAGGATGTGTCTAGATAGGTGGAATCAAATGGGAAGTGACTAAGGAGATATGTGAAGAAGATGGGAAGAAAGGAATGATTAGGGGAAGGTAATCTAGATTGAAATTCCCTTAAGCAATATAGTGTAAAATATACCTAGGGGGGGTGAATAGGTATAGGCCCAAATTCTTCCAATATACAAAAATATGTGGAATACAAGAATTAAAAGCACACTTGATAAGTTTTAACAATTGAATTGATTTACTCAACACATGTGAAAATCAATATACAAGTGATGCAGTCAATATACGATATGAAAGATAAAGAAACATAAAAACGAAACTTGACACAAGTATTTTTTACGTGGTAAAACCTCAAAGAGGAAACATCCACGGGTTGATACCACAACCACCGGCAAAGCAATCCACTATATGAAAAGGACTTACACACTCAAGCTATCAACACATGATATCCGCTCAAGCTATCAGCTCCTAATCTACCCTCGGGCAAGTGAACTACCAAGCCTACTTCCTATCCGAGATGTGTCCTACACCTCCAGAAAGCAACTTCCTATCCAAGACGCTCATGTCTCTAGGAAGATTTCTTGCTTGACTATCCGAGTCCTCTCGACTCTAATCAAGACTTCTTGCTTGGCTATTCGGAACACTTTCCTAGCCAAGACTTCTTGCTCAAGACAAAGCATCACTCACTTTGCAAGAGACTTCCACCTATTACAAGGCAATGATCTAAGTGATGCAAATGATGCAAACACAATCAAATAAAGCAAGATGATCAATCAAGCTCTATGAACATGCTTAGTGATAATCTAGAATATGCTTTCAACAAACAATCACAAATGTATCTAGAAATCAAAGCATGTGAATCAATAAGAACAAGATATGAATATTCAATATATCACACAAAAATCTTAGTTCTTAGATGATGAAATTAAACCTAGAAAATAACATGAGGCAAATCATATACAACATTTCTAGAATCAATTTCAAGATATGTCAAGTTTAGCAATATATGTTCAATTGAAATCAAATGGCTAAAACTTAACAATCAATAGATCAACCACCCCTAGAATATGATCTAACAACATTCTAAACACATATCATCTATCAATTAGGAAGATTAAAAGAGATGATCAAAAGATAAAGTGAGAAGAAGAAGTTTCACATACAAAAGTTGAGTCACGTACTGAAATCAGATCACTAGAAAAAATGATGAGCTCAACTGGCTCTGAAAATGTTTGGGGTTTGTAGCTCTCTTCAAGACCAATAATTTTGGTTTTTGAATCACTCAATTCAGAGTTGAAATGAGAGAGATATGATCAAAATAAGAAATCAACAAAATTGTAAAAAATTCTGCACGGGATTTCGAATATAAATGGAGGGAAAAAAGATGAAGAAAAGAGAGGATGACGTGAGCCAATCAGGGGCTACCATGTCAGCACCCCGTGTGGGGCGAGTGGGCCACACGGGACCAGAGGGGTGCTCTGGCCGTGGGTCCCACGGCCTCCACACGTGGTGGCCAATGCATGGCCTTTGGCCATGCTTACCTCTCGCGCGCTCCCTCACGTTCTTCAGCCGTATCTTGGGCATGCGAACTCCGTTTTCGGATTATGAACCGTGACTTCCTCACACATGACTATGACTATAAAAATTTGAAAAATGGTTGAGAAATCTTCTCGGAAAAAGACGATGAAGTCAACTCAACGAATGAGAATGCAAAGTAGCGTAGCTACATCGTTTGGACTCGAAACCTTATGAATGAGTAACCGAAACGACCGGGACTCAATAAAAAATCATATAAGAACATGTTCAAGTCCAAAATACAAAACACACAAACAAATAAACACAAATTCACACAAGTATACCATATCAAAGAGATAGTCATGAAACATGCAAATCTACAATGTTTGTCTATTAGAGACCAATGCATGAGCATACTAAGAAGTGTGTGAATGTGTTATACCAAATGTTTGCACTACGATGCAGGGACACACATGTATGAATTGTGTGTGTGTGTGTGCGCTTATGCCTTGCAAGAGGAAGAAGTATCTCGATACCTTAGCATTCAAATAAGCACATTTTCTCTTGAAGACGAACTTTGCATGCAACGTTGCTTTCCTTCTTTGAAGCTTGATCTAATCACGAAACACCTAAGCAACTAAACAATACAAATAAAGAGAGTTTTGCAATGGAATCAAGCCAACACAAATCTAGGATCTTACATAGATTAAATGTTGATTTTATGATGGAGAAGAAATGGTGGGATTAGGAATGGTGGAGAAAGGAATTTCTTGGTTGAACAAGTGTTGTCAAAAGGGGAAAATGGTGATGAATATATAGGCTTTTCAAATTAGGTCTCGGGTGGTAAATTACCAAAATAGCCCTCTTACATGGCAAATTACCATTTAGTCTACAAGAGGGATGCATCTTGTAATTTTCCCCACCAATCACATTTGTACAGAGGAGTGTTCATTGTTTGCTTCAATGGCGGCGCTTGGGCGACCCAAATGGCGACATGATCTGGGCCAAAAATAACTCTCTGTCGCCATGGTGACATCGAAATGCAAACCACGACATCGATTTACACGGTTTGGAAAGTGGTGACATATGGGAGATCGAGGCATGAATTGGCGGCTTGGATTTCGACCGTTGGAGGACCGAGAAGAGCAATGACCAGGTTGCGGTTGATCTTGTCGTCATTTTGGCATCGGAATCGACCAACAGGAGGTTGAAAAATGGCGTCATCAGGCGGCGATGCTTAGGGTCTGAGAGTTGCCATAGTTGCTGCACGCGTGAGGAAGAGGAAGGATATGAAGAAGACGGGGTGCATTTAGTATCTAGCAGGGGTGCATGCAGATGCCTTCCTTTTTGTCTCATTTAGGGCGCAATTAGAAGAAAACAGGGGTGCACATGGGCTGCACGTGAATCAGTTTGGGCCAGCACTTGGACCTTGCAATTGGGCATGCATAGAAGTGGTCGTGGGTGCGCTAAGAAGCCCATGATCAGCCACCTATCTCAGCTTTTTAAACCCTTAGGTGTCCTTAGTAGGAGGAGTGTAGTCTCCTGAGGGTTTACCACTACGGTACCCATAAACGTAACTCTACAAAGCAAAAAGTTGAGATGCAATCCACACATACCAAACAAAGACTACATGCATGCTAAAATTTCTACATAAGGACTAATAATATGCCACTCAAATCAGTACATCACAGTCATGCAAGTATGCCAATACTTAGGATGCTTTCGGTTTACAAAACAACTAAACTTGGATGCTTCGGCTAGAATTCGCCTCGACTCTAATCCTCACCGGATTTCAGTCATATTTTCACTCAGAATCCTAGGCTATCACTCTTTATCAAACATATGTGAATTGGAGTTTATGTATCAAAATCAAATATAACACATATGAATATTTTCAAATAAAGCACAATTTCTGAAAATGGATCTCATGGAAGGAATTGAAATGCCATGAACGTGAAAAGAGCATGCATAAACTCATATTCCCAATATAGACTTCCTAAGAGATCAATTAGGCTTTCCCTAATTGTATTGTGACCAAGGGTGATTTGTGGTGTATGGATGTTTTGGTAAGAATGGATAGATAAAGCTATTAATCATGCCAAAGTGTTTAAACATTAAACTTTAAAATCCTAAGCTCTATATATACACATTGGTAAAACAAGCGTCTAGGCTACAACTTTGAATTTCAATTTGTGCTACTCGGTTACTCTAATTTTGAGTAACATTGCATTGAAGTACATAGGCTTTAAGTGTTTTATTTTTAACACTTAATTTTTTTTTGAAAGCCTTTCTTTTAGCACACACATAAAATATGCCTCAGTACACGCTTTTACAGATTTTTAGAGCTTATCAAATGATTCTATTAAGCTATGCACCTTATCATGATTAATAACTAGGGAGTGGTTAAGTGTTTGAATTGTGGGTGATGTGTGTAGATTTAGTGTTTGGTCTCAATTTAAACAATGAAGTATACATACAGGGACATGGAAGTGTTTAGGTTATATTTGGAGTTTTGCTAACACTATAGCCCAAAATCATTTCTAAAAATCCATCTAGCAAGGGAATACGAATTTCAACAAGCAGTCCACATAAATGTTCTATGGCAATCAATGCAAAATTGATGTAGAATGAGATCACTGAAAATTTAAGAAAACAAAATTCGAAGAGTGTTTAATGAGTAGAAACAAAATACCCTCTCAAATAAAAACGCTTATAGGCGCAAATTCTCACAAGGGTGGTCTCCACTATTCTCCTAAACTAAACAAGAATAGAGTTCTATCTACCTTAACATCAAAAGATTGGCACTGTACAAGAAAATTAATAGTGATGCAAAGATCATACATGGCATGAATGCTAGTCAAAATGGAGACCTAAAACCATACATGATATGTCTCTACAGGCACTCACAAATATTATCTCAACAAAAATGGACTTCAATTCCAAAATTTTCAATTTTGACCAATTTTGTAGAGATTTGAAAATTTAAAACCTACAAAAACAAAGACAACATCACGAAAGTTGTCCGCACCCCCAAACCTAAACTTAACATTATGCTCAATGTAGCACAACGGAACCTTTTTCGTACATAAATTGGACAATGCTTAGCAAGATTCGAACATAAGAACAACAAAAATCACAAAGACTAAAAACAATAAAACAAAATAAATCCTAAGATCTAAGCACAAAACAATCCCACTCTTAGATCTAAACAAAAATAAAAATAAAAATAAAAATTACAAAAATAAACAAGCAATGCATTTATATCTTAAGCTCAAAGGGGGGAAACTTACCACCATACTACAACGACACATATTACATTAAGTTCAACTCAACAAATATGCATTCCATAATAATTGAAGCACAAAACTAAGTTTCTATCCAATCCTCTCAAATCCAAAAATGGATAAGTTGATTGAAGAGACTTAATGTTGGGAAAGCAAAGTGAAAAGGATACCTCTTATAGCGTGTGTCGCGGTCCATGGATTGTGCAGTCATCGACTGTTGGGGCTCGGTGCTGGTTCATTCCCACGGGCTCTTTCCCATGGAATGAAGTCACGGAAGGTTCTGCGAGTTCATTCTTCCTAGCTGGCGAGCTTGTTCCTGCAGATACGAAGTCGCTGACATTTCCCATACAGTCCCACGGGTTCTTCTCTTCTGCTCTGCTGGTTCTTTCCCCCGAAAGGAAGTCGCGGACTCTTCTTGAGTCTTCTTGCGAGTTCATGCCTTCTGCGCAACTGGTTCATTCCCACGAACTTGTCTCACTCAAGGCTCCCAAGTGGAACTCGCAGCTTTGGTTACGCGCATTAACCCGCGAACTGAGGTCACGGAAGCTAGTTTTTCTCATCTTGACCCTCTTCCTTGATTCTGGACCTAAGAATCCTACACAACACCAACAACTCAAACAAAATCAAATGCATTTGCTTGATACGAAAAATAAAAACAAATAAAACAAACAAACATAACAATTACATTATTTACTAAAACTAAATACAGCTAATGAAAACCAATTCCCCGGCAGCTGTGCCAAAAACTTGATCGGCGTTGAGATGACCGGTTCAAATAACCATTTCCCCGGCAGCGGCGCCAAAAACTTGACACGCACGGGATAGTTCTATAAACTTTCGTAAGTAATGGGGCATGTGGGTTTATCCGCAAGTGCACAAATCGTTAGATCGCGTAGCAGCAAGTACGGTTCGTTCCTCAGGGAGACGGAATCCGTTAACTGTATCTAGATCTAGTGTTTATTAAAGCATGTAAAAAGGAATGCGTGTGTGTTGTGTGTGTGTGGAGATGCAACTAACTAGGATAGAAATGTAGTTGGGTGTCTTGGCTATCTAATTAATCTACTCCTAATTACGTTAATCTACTCCCAGAGGCAAGACACCCTAGCTACGAAAATAAAGGTGGTTGGGAGATAAGCAAGATATGCAACACATATGGGAAATTGGTTCACCAAACAAAGTATGCAATTTATGTCGATTGTTTAACATGTGAATCCAATTAATCCAGTAAAGGGTTCGTTCTCTTGATTAGGGAATTACCGTAATCATGTCATCACTCTCCAATCGGAAGAGTGATTGTGTCTAGGGTTTAGACCTATTAAGCACAAGAACATATTAACCAAAGCTAAAGTGGCAAGTTATGCACACATAAGCTATTTCCATTCTATAAAGCTAATAGCCAAGCCCATACCCGTAATGGTAATTCAAGCACAAACTCAACTCTCAACTCTCTAATCACTCTAAGCATAGCATGATGAATCTTCTACCAACATACATACATACATAAATGAGATATTTGATTACAACTACTCCTAATCATTTAGTTAATCTACTCCTAATCTCATCCATACATACATATCAATATACAACTCTACATACACATGAATATCATAATAAGAGATTATAAATGAATAGCATATAATAGAACAATACATTAATCAAATCTAATAACAATACAAACATATATTATAGCATAAGTGTTGGTTTATAATAATCCCACATAAGTTACACATCAATAGACATACAAAAAGATGAGAAGTAAAGAAATCACTCTTGAAGACAAGCCTCCAAAACTTTCCATATCTATGAACATCTATGGCTTGCACACAAGCCCTCCTATCTCTGCATATCTACTCTTCATGGAAGGCTTGGAGTTGCTCTCTCTCTTTTGAGATGTAAGAGCAAAAGCTCTAGGTGTTGGTTCTTTGGTTGGTCACCCTTTGAAAGAGAAGCTAAAGAGGTGTATATATAGTTGGGCAAGTTTGGGCATGAATGGGGTGTGAAAAGACCGAATTACCCCTGTAAAATATCATCATTTTAGCTCGGAAAAGGTCTGGTGGGTTCATGTTACGGGACATGTCTAGCCACACGAACTAGCCAGAATCCTAGCGACTTCGTGCCGCGGGAAATGTCTAGCCACACGAACTAGCCAGAGTTTCGACGACTTCATGCCGTGGGAAATGTCTAGCCGTAAGAACTAGCGGGAATCCTGATGGGTTCGGTTCCGCAAGACATATCTAGCTAGCTAGAAGGTATGAACTTGCCATGGTGCTCCGCGGGTTCATGCTCCCCTGCTTCACGGGTTCATTCCAGTGGCATGAACCAGCTATGGTCTTCTTCACACATAATTGCCCTGTTTTGCCCATTTTCGGTACAAACACCTTCTATATGGGATATTTACCTGCACATAGCTAAAACACACATTATATACACAAAAGTGCTCAGAAACGAACACAAAAGATAGCAAAAGGGAGCGCTAAATGTGAATATTTGTAGCACAATCAATGACTGGAGACATGTTCGAGGTGGTTTCAAGAAAATCACGCCAAAAACGGCTCGTTTAAATCTGTGGAGCAATCCTCATTTGACACGTGGATTGTTCATTAAATGCTATCATATCCAAGGAAGATTTCCTCCTTAGTAGTGGAAGCCAGCTGGACAAGAATACACAAGCAGACAGGATAGAAAATCCTTCAAGCAAGCTAGGAATCCTGACTCCAACACCCCCCTCCCCCCAACCCCACCACCCCCAACTAGGTACCGGTGTTCAAGTCAGAGGGGACTTCTGTTAACCGCCAAAATTGGTGAAGGATCAAAGAAGAATTTTCCATCCAGATTCAAGGTGGAAAGAATTGCCATGAAGAATCCAGTACCCCGCTACCTCGTAGAATCCAATACCCTGCTACCCTGTAGACCTAGTATCCCGATACGTTGTTGTTTTGATATCCCGTTACAACATCAGCCGGCGTCCAGATACCCAGACATAACGATACCTCGAATTTCATAAAAATGGGTTAGCTACCTCGATCCTTTCCTAAACCAGCTGATCAGACAGATAAAGCACTAGGAAGAACAGATTGTAAAGGTAAGCCCATCATGCTCAAAAGACAGTCTTAAAGCGACAATAAAATGCCACCGTTCAAATAAAGAATTACGTTTATTCCCGCTGAAACAAATTATAGCACGGTGTGTATAAAACTATCTAAAGGGGGGTGAATAGATTTTAAACTTATTACCCA
Organism: Acer saccharum; assembly: GCA_030490815.1. Classification (NCBI taxonomy): domain Eukaryota; kingdom Viridiplantae; phylum Streptophyta; class Magnoliopsida; order Sapindales; family Sapindaceae; genus Acer; species Acer saccharum. Next base: position 22,009,672 of record CM059870.1, read on the forward strand.
ATTTTTCGTGTGAAGTCAATATTATGAAATAACCCCTAACTAGATAAAGCAATAAATCAAGTATAAAATGCGGAAATTAAATAACACTTGATTTTTACGTGGAAACCCTCACGGGAAAAACTACGGGCTAGTAAGTAAGCTACACTCAAACCTCGAATCCACTAAATGTGTAAAACGATTACAACCTAATCTTGGAAGTAATCACACACCTACTTAATCCCGGTATAAATGAACCTAGCCCAATTTGCTTGCGATCTAAGCAACCTAATCCCGGAAGCTACACACAAGACATACTTTCTCAATGAAGAGAATAACACCCTAAGTGAATATATGAATATCCAAATGCAACATAGAGCAAGGGAAACCCTATATGCTTATCTAAGATGATGAATATGCAATTAGAACAATCCTAGATATTAAAACTAAATGACATAGCAAATAGTTTAGCTAATCAAGATTAAGCACAAAACCTAATTAGCTATCACAATACAATTTCTCAAACATCTAGAAGTAATCACACACCAAAAAGCAAGGATCATCTAAGTATGTCTAGGAACCCGCTCTGATACCAATTGAAACAAATTATAGTACGGTGTGTATAAAACTATCTAGAGGGGGGGGGGGGGGTGAATAGATTTTAAACTTATTACCCAATTTTTCGTGTGAAGTCAATATTACGAAATAACCCCTAACTAGATAAAGCAATAAATCAAGTATAAAATGCGGAAATTAAATAACACTTGATTTTTAAGTGGAAACCCTCACGGGAAAAACCACGGGCTAGTAAGTAAGCCACACTCGAACCTCAAATCCACTAAATGTGTAAAACGATTACAACCTAATCCCGGAAGTAATCACACATCTACCTAATCCCGGTATAAGTGAACCTAGTCCAATTTGCTTGCGATCTAAGCAACCTAATCCCGGAAGCTACACACAAGACATACTTTCTCAATGAAGAGAATAACACCCTAAGTGAATATATGAATATCCAAATGCAACATAGAGCAAGGGAAACCCTATATGCTTATCTAAGATGATGAATATGCAATTAGAACAATCCTAGATATTAAAACTAAATGACATAGCAAATAGTTTAGCTAATCAAGATTAAGCACAAAACCTAATTAGCTATCACAATACAATTTCTCAAACATACAACACACTAATCTCAATCTTGTATCCAATATATATATAAAGATCATACAAGTAATAAATTGAGATTGCTTGTTAAGAAAAACACAAAATATGTAAGATATTAGTGAAAAGCTTACCAAGCAAAGTATGATGAAGAATCCATGCAAAAAGACATCTAGAAGATCAAAGATGATGCTAGATGATTATTGATGATCATGAAAAGGTGTTTGAGTAATTAAAAATGAGTTCTTGGAATTTTTCTTGTCTTTGAAAAATATCCTAAGTATGAAATCTGAATATGAACTCTCTTGATTGACCTAAAGTCAAAGTGGCATATATATAGGGTGTCAAGATGAAGTGTGGTCGTCTTGATTGGCCTTGGGCGCTGTACGTAGAGCGCTTATGTACAGCGCCCCAACTCTGGACTCTCGGGTCTGAGATGGGCGCTGTACGTACAGCTCTCTGTACAGCTACCCAACAGCGACCGAATTAAATCGATCAGGTCTGTACAGCGCTCGATGGGCACTGTTCGTACAGCGCTTTTGTAGAGCGCTTTTAAGAGCGCCCATTGCAAAAATGCAATCCTAAGTCTATGCATGAACATGCAATTGGACATACAAGATGCAATCAAAATAACAAGCAAGAAGAGATGTTAATGAATATTAATGCACAAAAATAAGACACACAACATACAAGGATTAAACATATGCATGAGTTGTAAGTGTGTGCAACTATCTCTTCAAGACAAGTAAGCATATAGAAATTTACCTTCGGTGCTTATCAAGACGAGGTCTTCAAAGGGCATTGAGCAATAACACCAACACTTAAGCTACCCTTACAAAGAACCCCCAACATGTGGTTTGTCTACGAAATAAGCCAATCAACAAAAAGGAACCTTACAATCTCCCCTTTTGGCTATTTCGTGACAAAACCACCACTCACATTGATTCCTCACAAAAAATAAGAAACTATGGGACTACAATGATTATCTACATTATAAAGAGATAAGAAAATAAAACTTCAAGTCTTCAACCTCTTGTAGAATAATCAAACCCTGAAAATAAGATTTCTATATTTTCCAATACAAGTAAGAGTGAGATTAATCAAGTGAGAACAAAAAACAAGCATTTGCATATTAAAAGATTAGGCACAACATTATGCAATGCTCCCCCTTAACGAGTTACTCCCTCTCAATGAATATTCTCCCCAACAAGCACAATTGCTACTACAATTTGCAACTCCCCTTACCATATCCTACTCCCCCTTTTTGTCATGATATAGGCAAAGGAGTAGTCCCTAATCGGGTCACTCATAGCAACGAGAGATAGAAGCATGCAAGATATTTGCATAATCAATATAAGTCACTTATGCATCTCAATTAATTGGAGAGAAACAAGGAGATTTATTTGAAGAAAATGTGTGAATCAAACATGCTTTGCATACAAGACATGTAGCATTCAAGTCCAAAATACAATGGTATTTGGCAAAGCAAATGACAAAGGTTTCTCATAAGAATTCAAACCAATTTCACCAATGTCATGAGAAAAGCAAGGATATAGAGATTTTATTGATTTCAATTTAAGAGTAACTATATCCAACTTTATAAGTGAAACATGGCATGAGCGACTGTGCACCCTATTTGATTTTTCCGGATAAGATATCCGTATGATAATAGCCATGTTCAACTGATAAAGAAAGAGAGACATTTGGAATATAAATTCCTTTGAACGGATACAAGATCCTTTATTCATTTTGAGTCTCATAAGCTTTCACACAAGTTTTACATTTTAAGAATATGCAATCATCAATTCATGCTTTTCATGTGAGCATGTAATATGAATTTCATGCTTTTTCATTTGTCATTAGCATGTTATAAAAGAATCATCATGTCATGGAGATAACTATAGGTCATTCAAATCATACTTCCCATGTACATCTCGTAGTCCAAAAATGCATGTTTGAACATAAATATGACATGGATTGTAAACAAGCAAGGTTCACACTTATTGAATTGAAAACATATATACATATGTGCAACCAAGCTTACTCAAGCAATTAAAAGAAGAAGCATAAGATATTTCAAATTTTTTGCAAGTGACAAGAATGCAAAATAGCTCTCTTTGCTTGAGTTCCCCATATGAGGTCAATCACAAATCACATCACTCCACAAGACATATCCCAATAGATCTACTAAGTGTTTTAAATCGAGTAGCATCTAAGGGTTTAGTAAATAAGTCCGCAAGTTGATCATTAGTACTTACATGTTCAAGTACTATGCATTTATTTTCAACAAGCTCTCTAATGAAATGATGGCGGATGTCAATATGCTTAGTTCTAGAATGTTGTACTGGATTCTTGGAAATATTTATAGCACTCATATTATCACAAAAGAGAGTGAGTGTACCTTGGTTGAATCCGTAGTCTACTAGCATTTGCTTCATCCATAGGAGTTGTGTGCATCCACTCCCCGCGGCTATATACTCGGCCTCGGCCGTGGACAAGGAAATTGAGTTTTGCTTCTTACAAAACCAAGACACCAAGTTGTTGCCTAGAAAGAAGCAACCGCCCGATGTGCTCTTCCTATCATCGCAATTTCCTGCCCAATCCCCATCACTAAAACCTACAAGACTAGCATTAGTGTCAAAAGAGTACCAAATCCCATAGTTGGATGTCCCATTCACATAGCGAATGATTCTCTTTACGGAAGAAAGATGGGACTCCTTAGGATGCGCTTGGTACCTAGCACACACACCCACACTAAAAGATATATCGGGCCTACTTGCGGTCAAATAAAGCAAGCTTCCTATCATGCCACGATATAACGTTTGTTCCACACTTTTACCAATAGCATCCTTGTTTAGCTTCAAAGTGGTACTCATAGGTGTATCACAATGTTTGGCATTTTCTAAACCAAACTTCTTCGCTATGTTTTTGGCATATTTGGCTTGGGTAATGAAGATCCCATCATCTAATTGCCTAGTTTGCAAACCTAGGAAGTAACTTAGCTCACCAACAAGACTCATCTTAAATTCATGAGACATAACATCAATAAATTGTTAGACCTTGGTGTTGTTAGTGGAGCCAAACACTATATCATCAACATAGATTTGAGCTATGAAAAGCTCATCATTGTCTTTCTTGATGAATAATGTTTTGTCAACACTACCCCTTATGTAGTTATTGTTAACAAGAAATTGAGTGAGGCGCTCATACCAAGCCCTCAGTGCTTGTTTCAACCCATATAGTGCCTTCTTGAGGCGATAGACATGGTTGGGGTGGTGTGCATCCACAAACCTCTTGGGTTGTTCAACAAACACTTTCTCTTGCAAGAAGCCATTGAGGAAGGCACTCTTGACATCCATTTGGTGCAATTTGAACTTGTGCACACAAGAAATAGACAACAGAAGCCTAATGGACTCTAAACGGGCAACATGAGCAAAAGTCTCCTCAAAGTCGATACCCTCAATTTGAGAGTACCCTTGTGCTACAAGCCTAGCCTTGTTCCGCACTATGTTGTCATTCTCATCAGATTTGTTCCTATAAATCCACTTAGTGCCTATCACATGTGAGCTTTTAGGCCTAGGAACTAGAGTCCAAACCTCATTCCTTTCGAATTGGTTTAGCTCTTCTTGCATGGCAAGAACCCAAAATTCATCATTCAAGGCTTCATCAACCTTTTTGGGTTCAATTTGAGAGGTGTAGCACGTAAAGCTAATGAGATTAGCTATTTGACGCTTAGTTCTAACACCCTCATTCACATCTCCAATAACATCCTCTTTGTTATGGAGTCTTCTAACCCATGGAGTGGTTCATTAAAGTCCAAGAGAGGGACTCTAGTAAGAGGTTGTGTGACCTCATTATTGTCATTGGACGTCCCAACATTAGGAGTCACCACAACCCTCTCCAAAGGAGAGTCATCATCTAAAACTTCCTCCTCCTTATGGTCAAGCTTCTTGGTGCTAGAATCCAACCTAGTCATAGACTCTCTTACTTCTTCAAGCTCCCTCTTTAGACTTTCTTCATTCCTCCTAGATAAGACTAACTCCTCTCTTAGCTTATCTTCCATCTTCTTGAATTTTTCCACTTGTTCACTTAAGTGGTCATTATGAGATAAAAGCTCAAGATTCTCTTCTCTTAACATCTTGATCTTTCTTGTGCTTTTGATTGCTAAATCATTAAACTCGGCATGGTATTTAGCAAGCACCTTTTTCTCCACAAATCCATTTATGGAGTTAGAAGAGGAATCACTTTCTTATCCACTTGATTCATTTTCCTTTTGACTCATTTCCTCTCTTTCACTAGCACTTTTGCTTTTATGGGAGGATTCAAAAGCTAGGAGATTAGCCATGAGCTCTTCATCATCCGAAGACTTATCTCCCTCAATGGAGTCATCACTACTTCCACTCCAAGTGGCGGCCATCACTTTTCCCTTTTTCTTCTCATTGTGATTTGCACATTCGAGGGCAAAGTGACCTATCCCACCACACTCAAAACAACGGACCCCTTTCCTTTCAGTCTTCTCTTTCCTAGGCTCAAACTTGTTGTAGGAACCCTTTTTCTTGAAGTTTTTGACCTTTGGAACCAAAGTCCTTTTTCCCGAACTTCATGACCCTCTTGAATCTCTTCACAAATAATGCAAGGTCTTCGTCCGAGTCATTCTTCTTTGCCTCCTTTTCATCTTTGGAGGTTTTCAAAGCAATTCCTTTTTGCTTTTTAGGAGGTGTGGAGATAGGACCCTTCCTAGACTCATAAGCTAGAAGTCTCCCAATCACCTCACTCGGCTTCATATCCTTATATCCACTATTTTCTTCTAAAGCCGTTACTTTTGATTCAAACCTATCGGGGAGAGATCTCATAATTTTCTGCTTGACTCTCCTATCCGAATACGGGTCTCCGAGTTGGTGACTTTGATTAACGATATCCATCAATTTGATTTCGAAATCATTGAAGCATTCATCCTCTCCCATCTTAAGTAACTCGAATTGAGTTTGGAGGACTTGAAGCTTGGATTCCTTCACCACCTCGATTCCTTCATGTGCAACTTGTAAGACATCCCAAGCCACTTTCGCGATTTAAGTGTTCTGAATTAGCTTATACTGATTTTCATCCATTGCACAAAGGATGGCGTGCATCGCCTTCCTATTCCACTTTGAAGCCTCAAACTCTTGCGGACTCCATTGTGCCTTAGGCTTCAATACTTCTTCTCCTCCACCATCGGGAGTCATCATGGGTAGATTATATCCATCTTCCACCGCCATCCACACACGGTCGTGAATTTGACATATGTAGGATTCCATCTTCCCTTTCCATTGGGAATAGTTCAACCCGATAAGAAGTGGAGGCTTTATGCTAGAAGCACTCTCGTTGCCACCACCATTTCCACCGTTTCCACTCATAGTGTTTATGAATGAATGAAATGAATGCAAATGTATGAATGATCAAAAAACACACAAAATGCAAAACACACCAAAAAGCAAGGATCACCTAAGTATGTCTAGGAACCCGCTCTGAAACCAATTGAAACAAATTATAGTACGGTGTGTATAAAACTATCTAGAGGGGGGGTGAATAGATTTTAAACTTATTACCCAATTTTTCATGTGAAGTCAATATTACGAAATAACCCCTAACTAGATAAAGCAATAAATCAAGTATAAAATGCGGAAATTAAATAACACTTGATTTTTAAGTGGAAACCCTCACGGGAAAAACCACGGGCTAGTAAGTAAGCCACACTCGAACCTCGAATCCACTAAATGTGTAAAACGATTACAACCTAATCTCGGAAGTAATCACACACCTACCTAATCCCGGTATAAGTGAACCTAGTTCAATTTGCTTGCAATCTAAGCAACCTAATCCCGGAAGCTACACACAAGACTTACTTTCTCAATGAAGAGAATAACACCCTAAGTGAATATATGAATATCCAAATGCAACATAGAGCAAGGGAAACCCTATATGCTTATCTAAGATGATGAATATGCAATTAGAACAATCCTAGATATTAAAACTAAATGACATAGCAAATAGTTTAGCTAATCAAGATTAAGCACAAAACCTAATTAGCTATCACAATACAACTTCTCAAACATACAACACACTAATCTCAATCTTGTATCCAAAATATATATAAAGATCATACAAGTAATAAATTGAGATTGCTTGTTAAGAAAAACACAAAATATGTAAGATATTAGTGAAAAGCTTACCAAGCAAAGTATGATGAAGAATCCATGCAAAAAGACATCTAGATGATCAAAGATGATGCTAGATGATGATTGATGATCATGAAAAGGTGTTTGAGTAATTAAAAATGAGTTCTTGGAATTTTTCTTGTCTTTGAAAAATATCCTAAGTATGAAATCTGAATATGAACTCTCTTAATTGACCTAAAGTCAAAGTGGCATATATATAGGGTGTCAAGATGAAGTGCGGTTGTTTTGATAAGTGACACCACTATTTTGCCTTGGGCGCTGTACGTAGAGCGCTTCTGTACAGCGTCTGTACAGTGCCCCAACTTTGGACTCTCGGGTCTGAGATGGGCGCTGTACGTACAAAGCTTTGTACAGCGACCCAACAGCGACCCAACAGTGACCGAATTAAATCGATCAGGTCTGTACAGCGCTCGATAGGCGCTGTTTGTACAGCGCTTCTATAGAGCGCTTTTGAGAGTGCCCATTGCAAAAATGCAATCCTAAGTCTATACATGAACATGCAATTAGACATACAAGATGCAATCAAAATAACAAGCAAGAAGAGATGTTAATGAACATTAATGCACAAAAATAAGACACACAACATACAAGGATTAAACATATGCATGAGTTGTGAGTGTGTGCAACTATCTCTTCAAGACAAGTAAGCACATAAAAATTTACCTTCAGTGCTTATCAAGATGAGGTCTTCAAAGGGCATTGAGCAATAACACCAACACTTAAGCTACCCTTACAAAGAACCCCCAACATGTGGTTTGTCTACGAAATAAGCCAATCAACAAAAAGGAACCTTACACCTGCCACTAACAGTTTTATTTGAATTGGGAGTCAACTTTCACACAATCTGCCAGAGAAGGAATCGCTTGATTCTAGGGATCAAATCCCCCGACAATCTCGTTGATCGCTAAGGAAAGTCATGTAATTGCTAAAACCCTAGACCGAAGTTATAGCAGTCCATGGCAAGAAACGAGGCCTATATATTCATCGTATTATCACACGGAAGGTGTAGGGGAAAAATCAAGTGCACGCAGCGGAAGCGAGACTAAAATAGGTTTAGTATATTTCAAAAAAATTTCCTTTTTAAAGATGAACCTTAACCCTTTAATTAATTAACATATAATAAAGATATCGTACCTTTGTCGCGTGATTCGATTGACGTTGCGTCGATGGTAATCCGCAAGATCTTCCAATCCAATCACGAACGTGAATCACCTAGGAGCGTGGTCTCCCTTCTCTTTGAATTGTGAACCTGAGGATGGATAACAAAAACTTTTTCTTTTTCGTTAGTCACAATAATTTCCAAGAGACTACAAAGAATGTTCCGGTCACTTTTGAAATCACAATTGTTATATCGAAACTCGCGTGAACCTTATTCGAAATTGTACACAAAACCTTTTGATGTAAAAGTTACAAGTGCACTATCGAAATAAGAACAATCTCTTCTCTCTATTTCCTCTTGGCCGAAAATCACAGTATGTCTAAGAGTTGGATTTTATTTTTCAAGCAATAGAAAAATAACTCTCTAGCAAGCCTTAGGGTTAGGCAAATTCTCTTTGCACAATATATATATATATATATATAGGTCTCAATGACCGAATTCTCTTTTTATATATATATTTATTATCTTGCACCGAATTCAACTTGCCTTATATAACATATATTGCTGCACGACTTTTTACTTGCATATATTGCTTATATATCTTGCACGTAAATTCAACTTGCATATATATTATATATAGCTGCCCGAATTAAACTTGCATATATAATATATATATCTTAGAATTCAACTTGCATATCATAATTAGGGTGACCGAATTCCTCTACCAAATAGGATTTTTGCCTTTTGACCTAAATCCTAACTCTAGGTAGATTTCCTTAAAATTCCAAACCCCAATCCAACTCCTTAGTGTATTTGTGACTATATAAAAGACTTCCTTATTTGACTAGATAAATAAATCCCTTATTTATCTACTTACCAAATAAAGTCTTTTATTTTAATTATACTACCACAATAGTATACTACTGAGAAACATATTTCCTAGTCAGAAAAAGATTTTGATTCTTAATTAAATAATTAATCAATCAATTAATTAATTTCCATTTAATCAAATAATAAAATAAAATAACATAGTAAGCTATTTTTCAAGCCTTGCCGCCCATACACAAAGATAGGCCCAAATATTATTTTTCATTTTATTGAATCCATTGGACCTTAATTAAAAGGCCCACATGTGAACTAGGCCCATTCTTACTAAAAGAAACAAGTCCACATGCCTTAATATAATTCTAGATGGATCCATAAATTAGTCCGGTAGAATATATCAAGTGATCCATGCAAGTCCGTGTGGATTGGGGATCTTGGCGGGCTATCTAAATTTAAGCTCCAATAGACATAACCCAATCACAATCAACAAATGATTCACTTAGGTTCAATCTATTAATTTTAGTTCATTCCACTAAAGAACTAAAATTGCACTCTTAAATAAAGATAGAACAAGTAAATGATTCTTATTCATACCCTAGACAATCTTATTGGAGATAGTGAATCCTCGTGAATAATATCATTAATCGCCAAGAGCTCATAGACCGCCTATAGCTCTCCAAGTTACCATATTTACTCATATGACCACATTTTGAACTTTGGATATTTTGACTTGTCCAGAAGCCATGCTTTCAATAGTCACTATCGAAAACTCAACGTTGAGATTTTATATCCAATTACCTCAAAACATCCATATGATGATATTATACTCTCATTGTATAAATGGAGCCACGATGTCCATATCTATAAATGAAGTCCTCTATTAATTAACAAATGAATATCATCAAACTATCGAGGATAGACTATGCTATATAATCGTACTCATTGATAACTCAAATGATACCACTTGCAACCATAAGTCCATCATTTATCTCAGGATTAAGATAGACTCTCCGATTGTCCTCATAATGAAAAGACTTTTATCTATTGACGGTTCTAAATAAAGTATTTCATTGTGGTCCAGTTCAATGCATCTAGTGCACTAGATTCTTTTACTCAAAGCCACTTTGATGATTTAGACCCATCATAACACATTTGATCCCACTCAAATGCTAGCAAAAGAATCTACAACTTTAACAAGATAAAGGTGCCCAACCTTTAACTTAAGTTGTGAACATTATTCAAGACTAACTAAAGAATTGTGTCTACCTCATACATATCTAGATGTACGAACAATTCTTCTTTTCTCATAGTCATATGACCTTATGATTATTTACCTTGACAATTATAATTATAAATGCTATAAGATTTTGTTAAATAAACAGAAATCACTTTATTAATATGATAAGATTGTCAATTACAACATTACACTCTTACTATTGAGCATAATCCTAACAGAAGGAAGAGGCGATTCTAAGTCCCAAACCCTACTTGATATTTTCCACTTATCGACATGCACAAGAGCTCCATCGCCAACAAAAACCCTTACCCACATCACCATAGCCATATGAACATCCTCACTGTATTTTCATTTAATGTTTACGATCAATAAAAGAATAATATTGTTGCATTATTGTTCATTCACCATTATCATTGCCTTTTTACTGGTTTTATTAGGAAGCTGAGGGTATCAAACTACTTGATACCTGTCCGACTGAGATCTACGTTGATTTCAGTCATTATAAATTGTTAATTGGAAAAATCACCCCAAGTGACAATTTTCGGTTAACACATATAATTTCTATTTCTTTAATACAATTTAAATTCATATTAAATTTTGACAATTGATTAAATTGGTAATTAAGTATCTATATAGTGACTTAATATTTATATTATTGACTGTCACTAAGTCTGCGTTGTAATGACAATTATTATATGGTTAACTTAATTGTTACTAAGTTTGTCTGTAGTGACATAATTTGAAGATGATTATTTGTCACTAGATTTGTGAATAGTGGCACTTTTTAAACAATAAATTGTCACTAAGAATATGTACAATGACAAAATCTTCAAATGGTTAATTGTCATCAATATTAATCTAGTAACAAATTTTATTTTCTCAATAATTAAGGTCAAGTGATAATGTGTCACTAAAAGTTATAATTTGTGACAAGTATCAAAAAGTTGTCACAAATACTTTTAGTGACGGGGGCAAAAGTGACGAATTGTTAGTGACACTTTTTTTTTATCACAATATTGAATTTATGATAATTTCTTCACTTATAATGACAAATATTTTTTGTCACTATAGGTCAATTTTCTTGTAGTGAATATTTCACACAAGTGAGTGATGCTTATTAAGTTAGCTTGTAACCCATCAACATACAAAGTATTGCGAAGTTTAGGCAATCCGGTGATACAAATTGTTCCCTTGCATAGAACTTGTCTTTTGGTGCCATCACCAAAAGTGACCTAACCTCCATCCTTCATGAAAAGGTTCTTAAAGAACTCTTTGTTTCCGGTCATGTTCCTGGAGCAATCGATATCTAGGTACCAAGAGTAGGAAGAGTTGGCTCTTATAGCATATTATGCAACTAGACATTAAGGTGTATCTTTTCTAACCCATACACTCTTCACAATACGCTTCTCACTCTCACCACTAACATACTTTGACTCAAAGTTTGACTTTTTAACATGCACCTTGACCTTATTAGTCATATCTTCAAATACATCAAACAAAGCATTATCAATTTTCTTATGCATTGTAGAGTGAGGCACAACACAAGATTTAGTAAGCAAGTCATCAACAAGTTTCTCAACATGCTTTTCCAAGGTCTTCCTAGGTCTAGTTCTAAATCCATACATGGATGATTGCCTAGGACCATTCAAAGACATATCATGTAAAGCATTATCAAATTTGCATTTCCGAATGTATTCAAAGCACCTAGGTCGAATATGTCCTACCATATTACAATGATGACAAATAGGTATGAATTTAAGAAATTTACCATTTGCATTTGCTTCCAAAACATTTGGTCTTCTCACAATTTTACCTCTTTAAAGTGCAACCCTTGATGCTTCACCTCTTGCATTTGAGGTTGATGCTCTTTGACTTTGATCTTGTTGAGATCTTCCATTTGAGTTCCTTGTTGATGTAGAGACACCTCTGATAGCTTTCATTGCTTTACCTTGAAAGAGAGTGCCTACATTTGTTTCACCACTTGCTTTGACAAAAATAGATTTGTTAGTAGAAGGAGTTATCCTATCATTAACATAACCTAAACCTCTTTTGTCACTAGGATGCTTTCCACTCTTAATGAGAGTTTCTATTTTGTTAGAACAAGATGACATCTTGTTAATCATCCAACTTGTCTCATCACGTTTATCACTAAGCATCATGTTCTTAATGGCATATTTCTCTAGGATATCATCACTTTTCCTAACATCTTCAAGAGATTTACTAAGCCATTCTTCATACTTTTTCTCATGATTTTGGTCCTTACTAAGTTTGGCTTTAAGCATATTTTTAGCCTCCTAGCACAATCAAGAGAACTATCCCTTTGCTCAATCTCTTGCTTCAAGATGCTAAGTCTATTATTGCTATCTTTTAGGTTCATTTATAGACTTAGGATCTTGTCTTTAAGATCATTGAATTCTTTTGAGCCTGGACCATGATTCTCTAACTTCTTATTAAGGGACACATTGACTTTAGATAAGCGTTCATTCTCAAGAATAAGATCATTGATCTTTTTCTCATCTTAGTCAATAGGTTCAACAAAAGAAGCCACATAGGAATACACTTCCTTAATCATGACTATATCACAAACAAAACACAAACACTATAAATAAAGGATCTATCTAATTGCTTCTAGACACCCGCTTTGATACCAAATGAAATTCCCTTAAGCAATATAGTGTAATATATACCTTGGGGGGGGGGGGTTGTATAGGTATAGGCCTAAATTCTTCCAAACTTCTTTTTCACTGAACAATGATGTGCACACTTAGTGTGTCTCACAAATGAATTGCTTTAATCAATACAATTTAGAATACAATTCATAAGTGATGCAATCAATAAAAGATATGGAAGTAATGAAACGTAAAACAAAACTTGACACAAGTGTTTTTACATGGTAAACCTCTGAAGAGGAAACATCCACGAGTTGAATCCACAACCACCGACAAACTGTAATTCACTATGATGAAAAGAGATACACACTTAAAGATAATCAACACATGATACACTCCTCAAGCTATCAACTCTTAATCTCACTTTGCCACAACTTTCGAACCGAGACAAATCGCTTGCCTCTAGAAAGTCACTCCATAACCGAGACTATCATCAAGTCTCTAGGAAGATTTCCTTGCTCGAACTTACTTGAAGCCTAGCTTCTTGTTAAGACTTCCTTGCTTAGTTATTCCGAGCACCTTGCTTTTAACTAAGACTTCTTTGCTTGGATTTACCTAGAGCCTCACACTCCTTACCAAGACTTCTTGCTCCGACTTACTTAGAGTCTCACACTCTTTGCCAAGACTTCCTTTGCTCTATGTTGAAGAATCACTCAACAACAAGAGACTTTACACCTTTTGCAAGGCAAATGATCTAAGTGATGCAAATGATGCAAACATAATTAAATAGAGAAAGCTAATCACACAAACTCTATGAACATGCAAGAGATAACTAGAATATGCTTTCAACACTCAATCACAAAGTTATCTAGAAATCCAAGCATGTGAATCAATAAGAACTAGATTAGAATAATCAATATTGCAATCACAAATCCTAGTTCTTAGATCATGAAACTAAACCTATAAATCAACAATCAAGCTCATCATAAAAAACATTTCTAGAATCAGTTTCATGTGAATCAAGTTTAGCTTTCAAATATGTTCAATCAAATCACAAAAAGCTATAACTCAAAAATCATTCAAACAAGTCTAAAATAGGAATCAAAATCATTCTAAAGATTTCTCATTAATCAAGTTATATGAATCATCAAGTTGATCATAAGAAAAATGCAAAGAAGATGATTACCAATAGAAAAGATGAACTCGAAATGAGATCAGATCATCACGAGAAATCTGGACATCTTTTGAACTTGAAAATTCTTGGGACTTGTTCCTCTCTTCAAGATCAACAATTTTGGTTTTTAGATCACTCAATTTGGAGTTGAGATGAGAGAGATATGACAAAAACAAAAATGCAAAAGTTGTATGAGTTGTGATTGTGTGGTGAACGAAATTTGAATCTTAAATACTTAGGGAAACCACTTGGAGAAGGAAGAAGGGCAAACTTGGAATTCAGCCACCTTTAGCCTTGATCCCCGTGGTGGCCACGCGCCTTCACGGTAATGAGGGAAGGTGGCATTTTGCCTCCTCTCTCCTCTTTCACACCCTTTTGCACACATCACCTGTTCTTTGACCATTCTTTGGCCTCCGAACTCTGAATTCAAATCCGATTTAGGATTACAAACCATAACTTGATGACACACAAGGATGAATATGAAACTTTAACAATTGGATATGAAATCGACTCGATACACGATGACGAAGACAATGCATTCTAAGAGAACGTAAAGTAACGTAACTTCCTCGTTTTGAACTCGAAATCTAATGAGTGAGTAACCGAATTGACCAGAACTCAACAAAGAATCATATGAGTACATATTCAAGTTTAAGACAGTAAAACCAAAACAAATAAACACAAGATCACACAAGTATGCCATTTCCTTGAGATAGTCCTAGAACATGCAATTCTACAATGTTTGTCAATATGAGACTAATGCATGTGCATACTTCAACAAGTGTGTGAATGTGTTATTCCAAATGTAGCATAATGATGCAGTGACACATATGAATGCAATGTGTGTGTGTGCGGTTTGCGCAATGATGCAGGGACACAAATGTATGAATTTGTGTGTGTATGCGCTTACGCCTTGCAAAAGGAAGAAATATCTTGATACCTTAGCATCCAAGTAAGCGCTATTCCTTTTGAAGATGATATTTGCATGAGAAGTTGCTTTTCTTCTTTGAAGCTCCTTTCAACTAAGAAACAGCTAAGTAACTAACCATTACAAATAAAGAGAGTTTTGCAATGGAATCAAGCTAACACAAATCTAAAACCTTACAAAGTACCAAGACAAGACTACAAAGGCCGAGTAAAGCTGAGTAGGAAACCATGCTTGGTCGGCCCTATTCGACTCGAATGGGAAAGACTCCATATTAGGGTTTTTCCATTACATATAAGGTTATACAGTTGTAATACGCAATCACACATCAACTAGTGTACAACCACCAGAAGGAGTTCAACAAGGAAACAAATAGATCTTCTCTCCAAGATATCAAAGTCCTAAACAGATTCGGAATCAACAGCATTAAACACACGACAACACCAAATAGGAAAAGAATCTTAAATCTAACTCTGTAATCCTCTACTTGTATGCCACACTTCCAAACCCTAGCAGTACTAAGTATAAATACACCGACAAAACACATTACAAGGGGTGGTGAAAAATCTAGCGAGAAAGATAGACTAGAGTGTGTATTATTTTATAGAATAGTGGATTTGACTCTCAGTTGCTAAGGCAATGACCCGTGGACGTTTCTCCGATCATTGGAGTCTTACCACGTATCTTGTTCTCTTTATTACTCTTGCTTTCATTATGCTTTTATTACACTTATACTTGCAGGTTTAATCGACCTAAATCGTTGACCAGTTGACAATCGAGAATTCACTGTCAACAACATTAAATTCGATTTGTGCTATTGGCTACTTTAGTTTTGTGTAACTTTAAATTGAAGATCAAAGGCTTTAAGTGCTTTATTAATTTTTGAAAGCCTTTCTTTTAGCACAATTACAAATATACACTTGAGTTCACGCCGCAACAAATTCAAAGCTTTTCACTTGAATTTTCCTAATTTGTACACCTTGAAAAATTAATAACTATGGTAAAGTTAAATGTTTTGGTTAGTGGTATGTGGTGGTGATGTAATGGTTTATGTGTTTCACCGTTTGTAGTATGTGATCGCATTATAAATGTTCACATTTTGTACTCCCTTTTCCTATCTTTTGTGTTTGTTTCCAAGCATTTTTGTGTATTTAATGTATGTTTTAGCCAAGTGTAGGTAAATGTTCCTCAAAGATGGTGTTTGTATCTAAAGGGAAGAAAATAGAGAAATTCAAGGGCAATTGTGTCATTTGGAGAAATCAGGGGTCAAAGTGCAATAGTCGGGCAAATATTGAAGATTTTGTAAATAAGGGATAATTCAAGGGTACAAACTGCAATTTACCAGCCACAGCACAGAAGGCTGCCACTTCACCAAATGAAACGGTGCGTTTTGGCGCCTTCTACTCGTGTCAGCATGACGTTAACATGATGTCACGTCATCTTCAATATGTTGGTAGAAGTAGGTTTTTGATTCAAATAAAATGTACCATTGTGAACTACACAATTATCAATAATGGTCTTTTACCCTGGCGATTGGAAACTTCAAAATGAAGTTTTACTACCGGAGTTTATACTAAATATAATATCACATTTGCTAATTAAACCACAAAATGTGAGGAGACCCATTCTCACAAGTGAGGAAGAGCCGTGATTGTGGAGTCAATTTTTTTTTTTTTTTTTTGGAGTATTACTATATTATATAATTTCGGGTTTTTTTGTAAAGGAAAGAGGACTCGAACCCGCAACCTTGTGGTGTAAGTGGATGGGTGACCACTGAACCAACCTAATATCATCCGTGCTTATATAGTCTAATCACATGAGGATAATTTATTCTATTAGAATTTTTTTTCATGAGGATAATGCGTGAATTTTTACCGGTTAGTAAAATTTTGGGCATGTAATTAGGGATGTCAAAGGTACGGGTCGGGTACGGGTTTTTCAATACTATCCTCAATACCAATTAGTATGAGAAATATCATCCCCTATGAATACCCACCTTAAAAGAAACAATGCAGGTACGGGGATTCCCCATTAAAGGATCGGTTTTTTTACCTCATACCATCCCCATCCCATTAATGTATTTTTTTTTTAATGACTTTTTGATAAAGATCATATAAATATTATTGAATAATATGAAAATAATAGTGTGTGGTATATTATATATAATAATATGCAACGGAGTAGTGTTTCGATGAAGAGAAAAACATGGGAAAAATGAGAGGGAAAACTATGTTAGTCGGAGGGAAAAAATGAATGAAAATTATGTTTTCTGAAGAAAGTAGTCATGGTACTATTTTTTTTTTAAGAGTTAATTCCAATACTAATCACATGCTTCAAATATATATATATATTGATAACGGGGTACGGGGACTTGAAATCCCATAACCGTACCGAAATTAAATCGGGTATTAAAAAAAATACCAGCCCCATACCACAACTTAATTGGTACGGTTAAACCCGTCCCTAACGGTTCGGGTCCCCACGGATCCCCGGACTAATGGATAATTTTGACATCCTTACATGTAATTTCAATACTTTATACAGAATCAATTGCATACCAAAAACTGTTTCAAGAAAAAAAATGCATACAAAAAAAAAAAAAAAAAACAAAAGAACGTATATATTTAAAGTCATAAATCATAATAATAGAGCCGAGGAAAAAAAAAAAAAATAGGTGGTTGATGAGAAAGGCAACCTAACTCGCACTGACTCACCAACCCCCACATTTGCAGTTGAAATCATTCAATTGACCTTCACCAACCCATCTCTCCCCTCCAACATAAGTTACTTTCACTTGTTTTTTATTTTTGCAGACAACGAAATGGGTGCAGATGGCAAGTTGTACACTTTGGCTGAGGTCGCCGAGCACAACCACAGCAAGGACTGTTGGCTTGTCATTCATGGCAAGGTATGCCTCACTTTTTCTTCTTTAATAACTTCATGCTTCTCCAATTTCTTTCATCATTATTATTATTTTAAGGGAATCACTTGTTTGAATCTGATGTACAGATCTCTGTAAGAAACCTTGTTCCTGTTTATCTGATTTTCTTGTAGAATACTGGGACAATTCAACTGATTTGATCTACGTCAAACATTAGTTTCTTCCTCCCTTCATTGTATATTTTTTAAATTGTTGTATGATTCATAATTTTCATTTAATGACTTGAGCAAGGTATCAGTTGGATCTGTCTTTAAACATACAATTGATTGGTCTAACCTTAAAGATTGACATATGTAGATTACAATCTTCAGATATATTTTTGTAAGGCAATATCCATCGAAGTGTGTTGACGTGCAATTTTTTGAACTTGTATAAACTGGCCCATCTGTTTACATTCAATACATCTCTAATTGTTATTAAAGGCACATTTGAGGAGTTTAAGGTTCAAATGGGTGCACTTTCAATATGTTGGTAGCAAAGAACTAAATTGTTCGAATTTGATAAAATAATTTACTGTTATTTTGGATTTAAGTGATCTCTGTATTTTTGCATTTTTTCACTTCTCTTCGAATTGATCGTTTTTATTTGGTTCAGACATACGTTTTTGATTGTTCATATACTGCTGTGAAGGAATGACTACCACATACAATCTTATCCACGAGTTATTATTTTTCCTATTAATCGTGAGGACATTTGGGTTTACAATAACCTTTTGGTCAATTTGATTGGCATTGGAAAATATTTTGTGGGTATGTTGCTTTGAGTGATCCCCATATGTTTGAAGATGTGGATGTGTTCCCTGTGCTCTTTTTGTTACTTTGGGAGTATCATATATGTGGTAATTGCTATGGACAAGTCACATGTTTTTAAAATGATGCTGAAACTATGTTTGCTTTGCTTGCCGGAAAACTTTGTGAAAGGCCAAATTCCTTGGAGCATTTATTTTTGGACATATGACTTCGTTGAGTACATGTTCCATTGCTTTTGAATGTTTGTTTAGTAGAGTAATTGTTGTATTATGTTTTTTTAATCATTAATAAACTGGACATGACATAAACAATAATAAATAATAGGTAACCCAGTTTGGTTCATAGCATAGAAGAAGTGGCAATTCTTGCCAATGTTGATTGGCGACAGTGGTGATGCTGGATTTAGTTAGCTACGGCTGTAGATGGTGGGGTGATTGTGGGTGGCTAATGGGTTTCCATGTGATTTATATAATTGGTACTTTGGTAGCTTTTGGAAGAGAACTGGGAATGAATTATGATTCTATTATGCGTTACTTTTTTGCTTGCCTCTTTGTTTGTTTGTGTTTGTGTTTGTGCATGTATGTGTCTGTGCATGAACGTTCAAATTGTTGCCTCTCTCTACTTGGTGGATCATCACTTTCTAGACTGAACCCTGTCAATTTGTGATTGAGAGTTCTGTGTGATTAATGTTGTTTCACAAGGCTCTCTCTCTCTCTCATTGGTGTAATATTTGCGTACAAATAAATAAGAACATTTGTAACTGCATTAGTGTATACGTGTTGGCCTAAAGGGAAGTAATTTGTTTGGACTAAAACCACTAAACTGTTTTCTGCATTTAAGTTGTATACTCGGTGTGTGAGAGTAGGAAACCTCTGTCCGGGATCTCTATCCATGCTTTTTGTGCATTAGGGTCTTAAAAAATGTTGACCTTAGCAGACATGAGAATCTTTCTACCATTATGTGAAAATCTGTATACCTCAAGGGATAACTAACTAATTTTTAATTTTTATCCAACCTAAGATTGTTGTTCGCAACATACTTGAATTCCATGTACTAATGTTTTGGAACAGGTATACGATGTAACAAAATTCTTGGAGGACCATCCCGGTGGTGATGACGTTTTATTGTCGGCAACTGGTAAGTTAGAACCTACTATGATTTGATTTGGATAAATGCTGTCATTTCTGCACAATCTTAGTGAAGCATTTATAGAGAGACTCATTGATGCCTCGTTTTGTATATATGTTGGCAGGAAAGGATGCAACTGATGACTTTGAAGATGTCGGCCACAGTAGCAGTGCAAAAGCAATGATGGAGGAGTTCTATGTAGGCAACATTGATTCATCAACCATTCCCACCAAGGTGAAGTATACAGCTCCAAAGCAGCCTCACTACAACCAAGACAAGACATCTGAATTCATTATAAAGCTACTCCAGTTCCTAGTTCCTCTGCTAATATTGGGATTGGCTGTTGGCATCCGCTTCTATACCAAATCTGCTTCAGCATAAATTGCAATTCCAAATTGGAGAGACATTTACAATAATTTTGTATCAGTTACCAATTTCCCCTTTAAAATACAAGTTGTTTGGACCTGAGGATATTTGAATATCTGCTTGGATTTTATTTCCTAGTACCTTTTGTCCTTTTGAGTTTGTCTCCTTTTCTCCTTCATTTGAAATTGGTGACTATCTTTTTTTTTTTTTTTTTTTGGATTATTACAATAAATTCTGACACCAAATGGTCAGGTCAGGTTAGGAATTTACCGAAACCTGCTGAGATTACTGTGTCCATAAGCAGGAAACCATGTAGCCTGCACTGCTCTGAATTTGGAAGATTTCAACATTTTTTAATTAATAATATACAGAAGTGCCAAAGTGGGGCAGGCTTTTGTGTGTCCATTTCGAAATAGTAAGAATACATTGAAAACAAAGGGAAGATGATGAATCTATTTTGCCGAGCTTAGAAGAAGAGAGAGAGTATATGAAGCAGGAGGGTGGTTGTCCATATTCCCCCTTTCTGATTGCTAAGCAATGGGAGCTGTAACAGGGAAGATGGTGTGCTGAAATTAGTTCATCCAGGAAAGTATGTGGAGATTCACAAACAACCCATTACTGCTGCCAAGAACCCTAGGCATTGCATTACTCGTGGTTAGACCTAAGTCTACACTCTTTCTAGGAAGAGTTTATTTCATTGTTCCTAATCGCACCTTGTTATAAACAATCAAGTTGAAATCTTGCTTAGAGAAAGAGGACACTGTCCGTAAGTCAATTAAAGATTGTGATACACAATTCAGATAGCATTCACAACAAGGAGGAGTTCAATGCTCATGTCATTAAAAATATATTTGATGTTTGTACTCCCAAAAACCATAATACAAAACCTAATCCGTACTGGCACATGTTCTCTCAATCACCTTAGAATCTGTTCTATAGGAATGCTTGGAGGGAGAACTTGAACCCCGCGAAGAAGTATGGCCAAAGAAGCTCAGCTTGCCAATTTTCCTGGAGAAAGAAGTCATAAATTTACGAGAATGAGACTTTTCCATATCCCTTTTCATACAAACATGTTCTTTCTCTAGATCATTTAATCTCATCCGTAAACGAGCTAACTCAAGTTTTAGCTCTCTGTTTTCTCGCCTCAATGATGCATAATTGTCTCGTGGAGACATTGCTGCACTGAGTGCACCGCTGCTGATTCGCCAAGAGTGGTGCACTGGCTTCTGCTCCTCGTCAGCATAAGAGCATGACAAGTTGTTTCGGAGCCTTAATTGCTCAAAGTAGAGCACTTGAACTATGGATTGGAGAGGAAGGCGTTCATTCTGTGCAGCATGAGCACCGGCTTCTTGTGACAGCTTTTGAAAATCAATCAGTTTGCTGAGCTTCTTCTTGTCCGAATCTGATAAATTCTGATGAGCCTGGGATATAAATACAATGCAGTGTTTTATATATTTGCACGAGAGAGAACCAATAATATAAATACAGTATAAATTCAGCAAACAACACAAGATACCTTGAGGTAAATATCAATGGCTCGATACAAGCCATCATGAACCGTACGAGCATGTGCTGGTAAAGTCTCTGCAATAACCATAAACTTGGAGAGCTTGAGATTTGCATCAGGGGCAATTTCAGCTAGGTAATTGTCAACCAATTTTGCTACTTTATACAATGCAGTTTGGGATGGTGAATGAGGACTGTCCGACTCAAAAACAGAGGCGTCATCCATATCATCTTCACTATCATCTTGCTGTGAGAAGTTTACCAATATCCTATGAACTGTGTCAACATCAAATAAGGTATCGCCTGCATGCCTGAAGGATGGGATCAAAAGATCATCAAGAGCAGCAATATCCAACTGGGAGCCAATCCTTCTCTCTAGATCAAGCCTACTACCAACCGAGCAATCAAGCATTACTGCACTCCGTAAAAGCCCAAAAAGGAAACTAATGGGAACAGCAAGTTTCTCAACAGGTAAAAGGCTCACAATTGTCTCAACCACATTCGAACCTGCATCAACTTTTGTCTTTGTCAACTCCTTCTGGGCATAATTCATAAGAGATGCACCGATACTCTCAGGACGAACCCCACGACACTTCATGGCCATCATCACTCTTTGATACAAGTCTATCCGAAGAACCGAAAGATCTTCTATCCACCAGTCTCCCTCACATTTTGCTTGCCTGTTCATATGAAGCCTCCCTGAGCTGCTATACTCCAGCCGTGAGAAGCTTGAAGCTATTTGCTCTGCACAAGCCTTCGAGGCTATTGCGTCTATGCAACGGCTAACTATTTTAAGCTCATCAGCAAGAGGAAGTAAGTTCTCACATTGTTGCAGAACTTCAACACATACTTCAAGGTTCTTGCAAACAATACTGTCTATATATTCTTCTGCACGGGAACCAAGATTATCTTTCGAAAATTCTTCTGTCATTTCCAGATAATCAGAAGCACAACACAGCTGACCTACATTTGCTGATGTAATTTCGAAGTTAATGCCATAACAGAATTTTGCTGCCAACTCAAATGATTCGGCACCTCCTGGTAGATTAAGAAGCTCTACCCTTGAGATATCAGAATCCCTATGTTCTGCAATTAGCTTTCGTATTCGCCCGCTTCGGGAGACAAGAGGGAACTGAAATTAACAATTAAGATCATAGTAAGTTACAAGGAATAAGAACACTTGAAAGGTATTAAGATTATAAAATTTGGACAGGTAATGACTATCAGCCTGGGACTACTCTGTACAACTTAAGATGCCAAAAGACTCACAGGGTAAGTATGCTCAACTCCATTTGTCATCTTTTAGAGCCCCCAATATCAAAGGGTGTTCCTTCACAACCTCTTTAATGTGTAATAAGGGTGTCATTTTTAAGAAGAACATAATTTTTTTTATTTTTTTTCCAAATTTGACAAAGTGACATACCGTAAAAAAAAAAACCTTTAAAAGGTAACCCAACTAAATCCAAACAACCCAACTAAATCCAAACCTTTAAAAGATTTTGTCAAAACACAAAAAATACATGTAGTGTGGCCAAAGGCCTACAATATCCAGTAGTGAAGACTGCAAAAAATTTCAGTGTGGTTAAAAGATAGAACATCTATGCAATGCAAAGGACAGAAAGAAATTAATAAATTGAGATCAAACAATCACCTTATGCAGTGCAAAAGTCCCTCCACTCACTTCTATTGTGATGTCGCTTGGAACGTCCCGAAAGATCCTACAATAAGATAACTTGCAATTTTTAAACAGAATAATCAAAACATATAATGTTCCTTCCTTGTATTGGCATGAGCTGGAGAAAGATTTCAGATTTATAGTGCTACAACTTCAAAATCTAAGAATCTAAACGATGGTCTCAAAGCCCTCAACAAAAACATATAATTGGTATATACAAGATGAAGAGTGCCATTTCTCAAGCAACAACTAAAGAAACAAAAAACTGCCCACTTACAGCAATTACAAGAACACTATAATTTGAGTTAAACACATGGAAATGATGAAGACAAACCATTCATTGCACCGTTGGCGGGAAGACTTGGCCAAGGACAGCTGCTGCTGCTGCTGCTTGATGTCCATGGACAGAGAGAAGTCAAGTGTTGAGAGAGAGAGAAGGAAAAATAGTCAAGTAGTGAAGAGAGAGACAATTACAAAGACCCAGTTGGAGATGTTGCTGTTTCTTAACTTGTTCCCACATTTTCGTCAAACAGATTGCAATTGTCCAAAGCGATGGGCCTCTCTGGTGGGGCATGCCTTGATCACTTTTTTTTTTTTTTTTTTCAGAAACTTTGAAGCACTGTTCAAATCTCTCCCTCTCTTCAACTACAAGCATCAATCACTGCTGTTTTGCTTATTGTCATTGTTTAAAAAGCAAGTAAATAAAGAAAAGCGCAAAAAGAGGGTGTGTTTGTAAAAAGTCAATAACTCTCATTAAGGAAAAAAAAAAAAAAAAAAAGCGGGAACAAAAGGAGTTGTTGTTTTGGACTTTTTTTCTTACACTTTTAACTCTTTGTCCCTGCCCGGTAAAAACTTTTTGGCCCCACCACTTTTTGAGCATTGGCTAAAATATATGTGGTGCCAACTTTTACAATAGTCCTTTAATTAATCCCAAATTCAAATAAGCTCCACTCCTGAATAGTTTTCTTGTTTTAGCCAAAAAAAATTTTTTTTGGAGAAAATATTTTTATCGGCTGGGTGACACGATAGCAAATATAGCAGAAAATACAGACATAGTAGTGCCACATCATCAAAAGTACATCAACTAGTCAACCAGAAAGAAATTGACAGAAGACACATCACCTGATCTAGGCACGTGCCAGGGAAGCCCATGTGCTAGGAACATGTTTGCCAAGTTAAGTCACTTGATTTAGAAAGTCTTGATGGGCAAAGATTCTACTCGCCGAAGATCTCTACTTAGCGAGATCTACTCAGCCAAAACAGGAAATATAACCTTATTAGGATACGCCATATCACGCAGAGATCCACTCAGATACGGAATTTGAGAATCACAATCCAATAAGGAAACATCGCTATTTCCTCTAAAGTCTCCAAGAATTCCAATTGGGAAAGGACTCAAAGCTTCTAGAATGATAAACACCAAACAGGAAACTCCTAAACGGGCTACTTGACTAGAATCATACAAGGATTCTAATTATGAGTCTGTCATTTACATGGCAAGAATTATGGCAATGCCCCATCGACCCAAATAAAAACTAGTGAAATCAATGTAAGAAGATATGAGCAATCTGTTAGAGAAAAAGTGAGCTTTGAGTGTGTAATCCTTAAAATTCATAGTGCTATTCTTCACGCCGTCTTCGGCAGTCATGGTTTTTTCCCTTCCTTAGGGTTTTCCACATAAAATCCGTGTTATGCATGTTTAGTAATTATTTTCTTATATTTCAGCATCACCGTCTTTAATAGTATTATTGTTAGACGTGTGAGTTTTCAACGATCAAAAAATCACCGTCAATAGAAAATTTGTAACATAAGCACAAAGATTCAACTATGGCGATCCCAATGAAGAGTGGTGAGTAATTTCTATAGTATGAATGTTAATGCGTTAGGTACGTGGTGAGGTTTTTCAATATCTTTACATAAGGGTGTAGGTAAGTTTTGTTTATGATGTGTCCGAGTTTATACTTGAATATGAAATTTAAGCAAATGAATGAGAACTATCTGGAAGAGGAATAACAGAGTTTTACGTAGCGAAATGTGAAAAATAGCTAGAGTAGTGAATTTGAGGCATAAAGCTTCTATTGAAGGAAGTTTGATACTTAAGTGGGCAGCTCTAATATGGAATATGTAAGGTAAGTGTTGTTGGGTTTGTGAAGCCTAAAGGATCGTCGAAGGAAGAAGACCACAACATGAACTGCAGAAGTTCACAGAGGATTCATTCGGTATAGACCGCTACATGAAGAAGGAGATACGTACCGTGGTATTGAGCGGTGTCTCAAAGAGAGGTTTACCATGGTACAGGGCATGGGCTGCAGACCGTTGTGACGACGAAACTTGCACGAATCAAGAAGTCTTGTGTGAGAAGAAAAGGCTTTCCTTATGGGATTTGGCTACCCTAATACTCTGATATAAATACTAATGTTTCCCTATGCTTATGGGCGTGTAGAAAATAGCAAGAGAGGTTGAGAGCAACTTGTAGAGAGACTAAAAGAGAGAGACATAGAGATTCTGATCAACTTTGATTATGGATTTGAGTGCGGGTGTACTCCGTGGATGTAGGCTTTTGCTAAACCACATAAAATCTCTTGTATTTTTCTTTTATTGCTTTCATTATCTCCGTGTAGATTTAAATTTGCATGTTTGCATTTACAGATTTTCTACAACAAATGGTATCAAAGCATAGGTCAGGAGGATATAGGGTTTTATGCAAATAGAGGGTTTCTTGAGGCAAGCGATTTCTTCGGGGACATGGGATTAGAGAAGGAGTCATACAGGGTCGAGAAATTCGATGGTGCAAATTTCAATTTCTGGATGATGTAGATGGATGACTATTTGTACCAGAAAGACCTATACCCACCGTTAATAAAGAAGTCGAAGGTTGTATTCAATGTAGAATGGTTGGTCCAACAGAAGCCAAAGGGCATGACCGAAACGGAGTGGTTGGTCTTGGACCGTAAAGCACTGAAGCAATTCGACTTAGTTTGTCAAAAACAATTGCCTTCAACGTCAAGGGTCAAAAGACATCAACAGATCTTATGAGAGCCCTATCAAATTTATAAGGGCAGCTTTCTACAGCAAGGAAGATCCATCTGATCAAGAAGTTGTTTACTCTGAAGATACTAGAAAATTAGAGTTTTAAGGATCACCTGATCGTGTTCAACGAGATAACATATGGATTAAATTCAGTTTCCATCGTGTTCGATGACGAGGTGTTAGGCGGTATTATTTTTAGTCAGATGCCGGTGACTTGGAAGACGACGTGTCAATTGATCACCAATTCGTTCGAGAAAGAGAAAATAAACTTCCAACAGTTCATAAACATGATTATGACCGAGGAGATCAAAATGCGTGAAGACAGATCAGAGGCATCATCTTCAGCACTGAATATGAAAGGTAGAAATAAAAATCAAAATAGAAATCAATGGGAAAGATCAAAGCCAAGAGGAAGATCCATATCCAGGAATCGTTAGGGAAACAGTTCGGGTAATCAATAGCGAAGCAAGAAGGATATCCAGTGTTGGAATTGTGGCATGAAGGGACATTACTCAAGTGAGTATAGGTCTAACTGAAATATACAAACACGGTTAAATTGCCTAAAGTTAATCTAGAGGGGGGTGAATCGGTTCTTACACCTTTTTTGATCCCTTAGAAACAAACAAAAGTTTATCCCTCTAGATAGTTTGTATCACAAACACATGATAGATATTTAAGCACATATAAACTATTGTAAAGTATGTTCAACATGATCACATCAATAATGTCTATGACTTGCAAGTGAAGTAATCAAGCTAAAAACTAAAATCAACTAATTACTTGTATTGATACTTATGTACACCATCTACAAGATTAAATGAAAGAATGACTATATACAAATAAGTCATTTTATAAAGATAAAACATATAAACAACTTTTATCAAAATGGATGTTTGCATTCATGTATTTGCATTGCATCTTGTTTACAAGGATTATGAAAGATGAAGATCCAAACAAGATACAACAGATCACACATACAAATATAAGAGAAAAGGATAGAGAAACTTGACACATAGTTTTTACGTGGTAAACCTTCGAAGAGGAAACATCCACGGGTTTAATCCACAACCATCGGCAAACCGTAATCCACTATGACAAATAAAAGATACACACTTAAAGAAGTGACCAATCCCATGATACACTCTCCAGGATAACACTCCTATTCTACCATCGGGCCTAGTGAATCACATTGCCTACTTTCTATCCAAGATTTGACTCTCACACCTCTAAGAAGCAACTTCCGATCTGAGTTGCTCATGACATGCCCTTACCGGTTCTACTAAATGAATCACTGCCACGGATGCTACTATAAGTTACACTACAACAGAAACCTTCCAATAGCATTGGAGTGGGGGCGACTATCAAAGATGTAAAAGGGAAAGTTCTTTCTGCTCGCTCGGTCTAGCTGAAGGGATCGTTTTCCACTAAGATCGGCCAACTATTGGCTTTGCGAGAAGGGTTGATGCTGGCTAAATTCTATCAATTCCCTATTTCTTTCATGGAAGCTTCTTCCCCTTCTGTTGCTCCCTCTCTAAATTGTGCTAATAATTTTCATGGGGATTCTTCTTCAATTGTAAAAGATATTAAAGCTTTAATTTCTGATGTTGGTAATTGTAAGTGCCTGGCCTCCTCTAAACAGGGGAACTCCTTAGCGCATAGACTAGCATCGATTGCCTTTTCCTCTGTGCAGGAACGTTTATGGTTGGATACCAGCTCTTTTGTGTTTTTCTTCTGTTGTGTAGTGGTTCTCCTTTTCTATCCAAAAAAAAAAAAAAACTAAGGGTGCGTGCGAGTGTTTCACCCTTCGCAAGTTCACGAGTCGTTCAACTTATATAGGGTGCACAAGTACTGGTTATCGTTCCTAAGAGGATTGTAAAATACGACCTAAATAGATAGAAAGCAATAAACACAAATGTTACTTATACTAGCAATTTCCAGTTCGATTAAACTAAAGTGATTAACACTACAATTATGCTAAGATGTGAATTAATTATGACTATAACTACAACTTCTTAATTCAAATACTAGATTAAAGGATTTGCTAGGGGAAAGACTCATTCAATTTATTCCCTATCCAAAAATTCAATCATTCATTCAGTTCATTCCCAATTGTCTTAAGCATGTAACTATCAAATAACAAGTTATAAGGTACTAACCCATCACTTTAATCACAACCTAAGTTTAGAGAAGTGATTTAAATGAGTATTGCTCAAGAGTGTTAGTGGAGATTCACCAAGTTTAGTAAATCTCTACAACATAGATATCACATGTGTCATATGCATTAATGGTACTTATTGCATATTAAATCTAAAAGCATCTTACGTGCATTCGAAGATAGATAAGTGGTTGTGTCAACCACCATACATAAATAGAACATAAAACAGTGAATAATACATAGATTGATTATATAACAAGGTTATTTATAAGAATTGCATCTAACCCCCAACAAAGAAGGGTTTAGTTACACAGAGAATATAAATAGCAAGAAGGTACAAAAGAGGAAAACATCACCGATTGGTGACTTTGTGATGAAGAATGTTCCCCTTTGCAATCCAAGCAACAAACTCTTCTATGGAAACTTAAAGTAATCTAAACTAAGGCACCAAAATGGGTGTTTTGTTGCCAAGAAAGTACCAAGAAAACTAACATGGAGTTTTAAGAACACTCCTTTAATTAATGCTCTAGATCTAAACTAGGTGTAAGTATCTAGTTGTCATAAGTGTGGGGGTGGTTGAATACATAAAATAGAGCAAGAGAGTTATGAGATGTGATGTGCATGGGGGAGGCCTTCCAAAGGGTAAGTGAGGCCAACTTGGTCGACCTTAATAGGCGGTTCAAGCAAGTGGATGGAAAAGAGGTTGATTTGACTGGTTTGGAAATAATAGAATCCACTTGCAGCTCATCAGAAATCTCCATGGGGTCATATCATGGGTTATTTCCCGCGGATGAAACCGGCGGGATGATCGTTCCCTTTCTGTGTGGACTCTTTCCGCAGCTTTATTCATGCTGGGCAGTCGGTTGAACTTGCCAAAGGTTCCTGTGGGTTTGTTCCGGTGGCTATCTTCCAACAAGATAGAAGGTCTGAATTCGCTGGAATGTTCCGTGGAGTTCCGCGGCTTCGATCTGGCGGCTATGTTCCTACGAGGCAGGGAGTACGAACTCACTAGATGTTTATGATGTTCCCCGCGGCTTTGCTTCACTGGTTCGTTATCATTGGGTAAGGAGTGTGAACCCGTGGAGGCAGAGATTCTTCTCTTTTCTGCCTTCATTGCCTTTTTTCATCACTTAGGATCAAAATGCCTTTGAAACGCCGAGAATACCTGAAAACACTTATTTTCAATGTTAAACACCTAAAATGCTCGGAAAACAATTACAAAAACCATGTAAAGGGAGCACTAAATGTGAACATTTTGAGCGCGATCAGCTTACGCCTCTAGAAAGATTTCGTGCATGACTATCCGGATCCTCCTGATCATAGCCAAAACTTCTTGCTTGACTATCCAATTCTCCCGATTCTAGCCAAGTCTTTCTTCCTTAACTAATCGGATTGTCCTGACGCCTTTTGCAAGGACTTGCTAAAGTGATAAATGAATGCAAAATACACACAAGCACTCAACATAGAATATGATGATCAACACATCCTATGGGAACTAGACATAGCTATGAAAGTTCAAACATTAAAGTTGTCTTGTTACTATACATGAACAAAATTCTAGAACATGTGAAACACTAAAAGGTATTAAATTTCTAGATTTATTCATGCAACTAAAACTTGAATCAAAATTGAATATATATATATATATATATAAATGTGTCTAAACTAACTTAGAGGGAAGGAAGAAGGGGGGGGGGGGGGGGGGGGGGGGGGGTGTGGATGAATAGGTTTTAATCAGGTTAATTACCAACTTTTCTTGTTTAGTCAATATTCAAAGTTAACCAAAAAACAATAAGCCGTCAATTGACAATTTAAAGGCGGAAAAAAAATAAATGACACATCAATTGATTTACGTGAGAAACCCTCCAACTGGGAAAAACTCATGAGCTATTATGTTAGCCAAACACGGTCCTAAAATCCACTATTTGAATGAAAATTTACAACCTAGGTTGACTTCAAATCAAACCGAAACAATTATGGCGTGTCTAATTATATCTATAGGGGAGATGAGTAGATTTTAATCAAGTTAATTACCAGTTTTTCTTGATTAGTCAATATTCAATAAAAACCCCTATCTAGTCAAAACTACAATCAAGTGTAAAATGCGGAAATTAAATAACACTTGATTTTTACATGTAAACCTTCAACAAGGAAAAACCATGGGCTAGTATGTGCGCCACACACGATCCTCGAATCCACTTTTTGTAATGGTATTTACAACCTAGGTTGACCACGTCAAACCCTACACGGTCACTAACCCACAACTACTACCCAACGGGCCTTTAATAACGAACCTAGATCAATTTGCTTGCAGACTTAGCAACCTTAGCCACAAGACTTAATTCTCACTAAAGAGATCAACAACCTAAGTGAATATCATGATATTCAATTATGCAATTAATGCTAGGTTACACTAAATGCTTATCTAGGATGAAATATAACAATAAACACAATCCTAGATATCAATATTGCTATATGACATGGCATACAACATAGCTAGCATATATAAAGCAATCCTAGGCAATGGCTATCACAATACAACTCTAAATCAATCAACATAATAATCTTAATCTTGTAAATATAATTTAATCTAAAAGCATACAAATGATAAAAGAGATTAATTGATAAGAAAGAACACTAAAATGGATGATTATGGTGTTCAACTTACCAAATCAAGTGTGTTGAAGAAGACCCATGCATAAATGCATCCTAGATGATCCTAGATGATGCTAGAGAATGATTGATGCACATGGAAATGATTTGAGTAATCAAAGATGAGTTCTTGGATCAATTTCTCTCTTTGAAAATGCACTCAATGAAAAATATGAATTTTTGAGTCATTGGATGATCTAAAGAGAAAGCAACATATATATATAGTTGGTCAAAATGAAGCAACGCCGTTTTGACAAAACAGGGGATGACCGATGCGGGTACTGCTGCCAAAGCCACAGCGGTGGTCAATAAATGCAATCAGGTCAATAAAACGCTACACCGACCACTGTGGCTTCCACAGCGGTAAGCGTTGAATGCAATTTGATGTGCCTACTGTTGCGGAAAACCACAGTGGTCAAAAGAGTGACCGAGACTGAATCCTCACCGCTGTGGCTACCGTTGTGAAGGACACAGCGGTACCAACAGCAGTCGGTGGGCCAAAGCATGCCAAGAGAAAAATCATGCAATCTAAAGCTACTTATGGCATGGCAATAATCAATGCATGAAGAGTTAAGAACATGAATGCACAAACATAAAAGCACACAACATACAAGAAGTATAGATATGCATGAGTTGTGTGTGTGTGTGCAACTACGATCTCTTCAATGCGAATAAGCACAAGTGTTTTACCTTTGGAGTGCTTATCATCTTGAGGTCTTGAGAGGGCTTTTATTGAGCTTGATCACCAACAATTAGAAGCCTAAACTACCCTTACATCATAAACCCCAAATGTGGTTTGTCACCGAAATAAGCCATCAAACTTGAGGAACTTACACAAAACATTCTTGGTCACTAACCCTTCCACTCTACCCGGCGGGCCTTTAATAGTGATCCTAGACCAACTTGCTTATGTACCAATCCACTTAGTCACAAGGCTTAACATTCAAATAAAAGATAACAACCTATGTGAATATCAAATGCATATATGCTAGGTCAACACATTTAATGTTTATCTAATCATGAATGAACAAGTCAAACAATCCTAGATATCATGTTTCTATATGTCATACATATAACTTAGCTATATAAAATAAATGCAAACCTAGATGCAATAGCTATCACAATACAAAACTCAATAAACAACACAAAAAATCTGACTTGTAGATAAAAACTTAATCTAAATGCAAACAAGTTATAAAAGAGATTTCTTGTTAAGCTAGAACACTAAGATTAATGAAGATGGTGTTCTACTTACCAAGTCATGCGTGTTGATGATAACCCATGAGATAATAAAACCTAGATGATGCTAGATGATGTTGGATTCATGAATGGATGATGGGTATTTAGGTTTTGGTCAATAAAGATTGAATCTTAAAACTAATAATGCACGGTGTGTATAAAACTATCTAGGGGGGGGGGGGGGGGGGTGAATAGATTTTAAACTATTATTAACAATTTTCGTAATTAGTCAATGTTACGAAAATAATCAAAACTAGTTAAAGCAATAAATCAAGTATAAAGTACGGAATTTAAATAACACTTGATTTTTACGTGGAAACCTTCAACAAGGAAAACCACGGGCTGTTATGTGCACCACACACAAACCTCAAATCCACTAATTGTGATAACATTTACAACCTAGGTTGACCTGAACCTCTAACAGTCAATAACCCGCTACCACTACCCTCAGGCCTATAAAAGTGGACCTAATCCGATTTGCTTGCACTACACACCGGTAGTCACAAGACTTACTTCTCAATGAAGAGATTAAACAACCTAATGTTGAAACTAAATATACCACGGTGTGTATAAAGCTATCTAGAGGGGGGGTGAATAGATTTTACGCTTTTTACCCAATTTTTCGTGTTAGTCAAAATTACGAAATTACCCTCAAGATAAATAAACAAGCAAGTGTAATATGGTGCGGAAATTAAATTGACACTTGATTTTTACGTGGAAACCCTCACGGGAAAAACCACGGGCTATGTAAGTAAGCCACACTCGAACCTCGAATCCACTAAATGTGCAAACGATTACAACCTAATCCCGGTAGTAATCACACACCTACCTAATCCCGGTATGAGTGAACCTAGTCCAATTTGCTTGCGATCTAAGCAACCTAATCCCGATTGCTACACACAAGACTTAGCTTCTCTTGAAGAGAATACAACCCTAAGTGAATATATGAAAATATCCAAAATGCAACATAGAGCAAGGGAAACCCTATATGCTTATCTAAGATGATTAATATGCAATTAAGAACAATCCTAGATATCAAAACTAAATGACATGTCAATTAGTTTAGCTAATCAATATCAAGCACAAAAACCTAATATGCTAGCACAATACAACTTCTCAAACATACATCATACTAATCTCAATCTTGTATTCAACAAATATAAAATCACATACAAGTAATTAAATTGAGATTGCTAGATAAGAGAAACACAAAATATGTAAGATATTAGTGAAAAGCTTACCAAGCAAAGTATGATGAAGAATCCATGCAAGATGTCATCTAGATGATCTAAGATGATGCTAGATGATGATTGATGATCATGGAAAAGGTGTTTGAGTAATTAAAAATGAGTTCTTGGAATTTTTCTTCTCTTTGAAAAATCTCCTAAGTATGGAATCTGAATATGAACTCTTGTGATTGACCTAAAGTCAAAGTGGCATATATATAGGGGGCCAAAACAAAGTGTGGTCGTTTTGATAAGTTTGCCCACTATTTGCCATGGGCGCTGTACGTAGAGCGCCATTGTACAGCGCCTGTACAGCGCCCTTGCTCTGTTTTCACGAGGAAACAGAGTGGCGCTGTTCGTACAGCGCTTTGTACAGCGCCACGTACAGCGCCCCAACAGCGACCCAACAGCGACCGATTAAATCGATCAGGTCTGAACAGCGCTCAATGGGCGCTGTTCGTACAGCGCTTCTGTACAGCGCTTTTGGGGGCGCCCAGTGCAAAAATGCAATCCTAAGTCTAAGCATGACAAGGCAATTGGATATGCAAGATGCAATCAAACTAACATGCAAGAAGAGATGTTAATGAGCATTAAGGCACACATAAAAGACACACAACATATAAGGATTAAACATATGCATGAGTTGTGAGTGTGTGCATCTATCTCTTCAAGACAAGTAAGCACTTAGAATATTACCTTTGGTGCTTGTCAATGGTGAGGTCTTCAAAAGGGCCTAAGCAATACCACAACATCTAAGCTACCCTTACAAAGCATCCCCACATGTGGTTTGATCACGAAATAAGCCAATTAAACACAACGGGAATCCTAACAATCTCCCCCTTTGGCTATTTCGTGACAAAACCACCACTCACATTGATTCCTCACATAGAATTAGAAACTACGGGACTACAATGATTATCTACATTACAAAGAGATAAGAAAGTAAAAACTTCAAGTCTTCAATCTCTTGTAGAACAATTAAGCCCTGAAAATAAAGTTTCTAGCATTTCCAATACAAGTAAAGTGTGAGATTAATCATGTGAGAACAATACCAAGCATTTGCATTTTTAGAATTTAGGCACAACATTAGCAAATGTATGCAATGAATGATAAATGCAATGCTCCCCCTCAAAGGGTTACTCCCCCTCAATGTATGTTCTCCCCAAAATGCACAAAAGCTTCTATATTTTGCAACTCCCCTTACCATATCCTACTCCCCCTTTTTGTCATGATATAGGCAAAGGAGTAGTCCCCAACCGGGTCACTCAAAGCAACGAGAGATAGAAGCATGCAAGATATGCATATACATATAAGTCACTTTATGCACTTCAATTAATTTGAGAGAAACAAGGAGATTTATTTGAGAAAATGTGTGAATCCAACATGCTTTGCATACAAGACATATAGCATTCAAGTCCAAAATACAATGGTATTTGGCAAAGCAAATGACAAAGGTTTCTAATTTGAATTCAAACCAATTTCACCAATGTCATGGGAAAAGCAAGGATATAGAGATTATTGATTTCAATTTTAAGAGCAACTATATCCAACTTTATAAGCGAAACATGGCATGAGCGACTTTGCACCCTATTTGATTTTTCCGGATAAGATATCCGTATGATAGTAACCATGTTCAACTAATAAAGAAGGAGAGACATTTGGAATGTAAATTCCTTTGAACGGATACAAGATCCTTTATTCATTTAGAGTCTCATAAGCTTTCACACAAGTTTTGCATTTTTAAGAATATGCAATCATCAATTCATGCTTTTCATGTGAGCATGTTGTATGAATTTCATGCTTTTTCATTTAGCATTAGCATGTTATTAAAGAATCATCATGTCATGGAGATAACTATAGGTCATTCACATCATACTTCCTAAGTAAATCTCCTAGTCCAAAAATGCATGTTTGAACATAAATGTGACATGGATTGTATACAAGCAAGGTTCACACTTATAGAATTTGAAAGCATATATACATATGTACAACCAAGCTTACTCAAGCAATCAAAAGAAGAGGCATAAGTTATTTCAAATTTTTTGCATGTTACATGAATGCAAAATAGCTCTCTTTGCTTGAGTTCCCCATATGGGGTCAATCATAGAACATCACTCCACAAGACATATCCCAATAGATCTACTAAGAGTTTTAAATCGAGTAGCATCTAAGGGTTTAGTAAATAAGTCCGCAAGTTGATCATTAGTACCTACATGTTCAAGTACTATGCATTTATTTTCAACAAGCTCTCTAATGAAGTGATGGCGGATGTCTATATGCTTAGTTCTAGAATGTTGAACCGGATTCTTGGAAATATTAATAGCACTCATGTTATCACAAAAGAGAGTGAGAGTACCTTGGTTGAATCCGTAGTCTACTAGCATTTGCTTCATCCATAGGAGTTGTGTGCATCCACTCCCCGCGGCTATGTACTCGGCCTCGGCCGTGGACAAGGAAATCGAGTTTTGCTTCTTGCAAAACCAAGACACCAAGTTGTTGCCTAGAAAGAAGCAACCGCCCGATGTGCTCTTCCTATCATCACAATTTCCTGCCCAATCCGCATCACTAAAGCCAACTAGACTAGCATTAGTGTCAAAAGAGTACCAAATCCCATAGTTGGATGTCCCATTCACATAGCGAATGATCCTCTTCACACAAGAGAGGTGGGACTCCTTAGGATCCGCTTGGTACCTAGCACACACACCCACACTAAAAGATATATCGGGCCTACTTGCGGTCAAGTAAAGCAAGCTACCTATCATGCCACGATATAGAGTTTGGTCCACACTTTTACCACTAGCATCCTTGCTTAGCTTCAAAGTTGTACTCATGGGTGTATCACAATGTTTGGCTTTCTCTAAACCAAACTTCTTCACTAGGTTCTTAGCATATTTGGCTTGGGTTATGAAAATCCCATCATTCATTTGCCTAATTTGCAAACCTAGGAAGTAACTAAGCTCACCAACAAGACTCATCTCAAATTCAAGAGACATGACATCAACAAATTGTTGGACTTTGGTGTTGTTGGTGGAGCCAAAAACTATATCATCAACATATATTTGAGCTATGAAAAGCTCATCATTGTCTCTCTTGATGAATAGTGTCTTGTCAACACTACCTCTTGTGTAGTTGTTGTCAACAAGAAATTGAGTGAGGCGCTCATACCAAGCCCTCGGTGCTTGTTTCAACCCATAAAGTGCCTTCTTGAGGCGATAGACATGATTGGGGTGGTGTGCATCCACAAACCCCTTAGGTTGTTCAACAAACACTTCCTCTTGCAAGAAGCCATTGAGGAAGGCACTCTTGACGTCCATTTGGTGCAATTTGAACTTGTGCACACAAGAGATGGACAAGAGAAGCCTAATGGACTCTAGGCGGGCAACGGGAGCAAAAGTCTCCTCAAAGTCGATACCCTCAATTTGAGAGTACCCTTGTGCTACAAGTCTAGCCTTGTTCCGCACTATGTTGCCATCCTCATCGGATTTGTTCCTAAATATCCATTTGGTGCCTATGACATTAGTGGTCTTAGGCCTAGGAACTAGAGTCCAAACCTCATTCCTTTCGAATTGGCTTAGCTCTTCTTGCATGGCAAGAACCCAAAATTCATCATTTAAGGCTTCTTCAACCTTTTTGGGTTCAATTTGAGAGGTGTAACATGTATAGCTAATAAGATTAGCAAGTTGGCGTCTAGTCCTAACACCCTCATTTACCTCTCCAATGATATCTTCTTTATCATGGAGTTTCCTAACCCATGGAGCGGGTTCTTTAGAGTCCAAGAGAGGAACTCTATCAATAGGTTGTGTGCCATCATTGTTGACATTAGATGTCCCAACATTAGGCGACACCACAACCTTCTCCAAAGGAGAATCATCACTAAAAATAACCTCCTCCTCATGGTCATTAGACTTGAGCCTAGTATCATCAAATACGACATTGGATGATTCCATAACACTTAGAGTCTTTAAATTGAAAACTCTATAGGCTCTACTATTTAAGGCATAGCCAATAAAAATACCCTCATCACTCTTAGCATCAAACTTGCCAAGTTGATCACGGTCATTCAAAATGTAGCATTTGCTTCCAAAAGTGTGGAAGTAGCTAACATTTGGCCTCTTGCCTTTCCATAACTCATAGGAGGTGTTTCTAGTACCGGGCCTTAGGAACACTCTATTTCCTATATAGCAAGCCGTGTTAATGGCTTCGGCCCATAGGTTCCTAGGGACATTGTTGCTAAGCAACATCACACGGGCCATCTCTTGGAGGACCCTATTCTTCCTCTCAACAACTCCATTTTGTTGAGGTGTCCTAGGAGCAGAAAATTCATGGGAGATGCCTAAACCATTACAAAAGGTTTCAAAGGTGGCATTCTCAAATTCTCTCCCATGGTCACTTCTAATCCGTTTAATGCTTCTAATGTTAGAATTCATTTCATTTTGCAATTTAGTACAAAGCATTTTAAACTTATCAAAAGTTTCGGATTTTTCTCTAAGAAAATATGTCCATGTAAATCTAGAGAAATCATCAACACAAACAAAAATGTATCTCTTTCCACCCAAACTTTCGGTTTGCATGGGACCCATGAGGTCCATGTGGAGAAGCTCAAGTGGCTCCTTGGTGGTGAGATACTTACCCTTTTTGTGCATGCTTTTGGTTTGCTTTCCTTGTTGGCAAGGTCCACAAATGCCATTGGCTTTCTTCCCAAGCTTAGGGAGGCCACGCACACAATTGAACTTTCCAAGGGTCCGT
Organism: Acer saccharum; assembly: GCA_030490815.1. NCBI lineage: Eukaryota > Viridiplantae > Streptophyta > Magnoliopsida > Sapindales > Sapindaceae > Acer > Acer saccharum. Next base: position 22,048,309 of record CM059870.1, read on the forward strand.
AGATCCCTAAAGTTCATGTGGCCAAGTCTTTCATGCCACAACTCAATTTGCTCATCCATGGACACATGATTAGATACAATTCTAGCTTCAAGACAATAGCAATTGTCGCTAGATCTCATGCCTTTCAACAAGGTTTGTCCATCGGGTTTAAGGATAGAGCAATAATCTTTAGAGAACAAGACGGAATATCCTTCATCACTAAGATGTGAAATGCTAATTAAATTGGCTTTCAAGCCATCAACAAATAAAGCATTGGATAAGGAGGGTAATCCGGGAACGGAAATGGTTCCTTTCCCTATAACATTTCTTTTAGATCCATCACCAAAAGTGACATTTCCACCTTCCTCCATAACAAGAGTCTCGAAGAAACTCTTGTTTCCCGTCATGTGCCTAGAGCACCCACTATCCAAGTACCAAAAATTAGAAGAATTTGCCTTCAAGGCTATTTGTGCAACATGGCAAACATTTTCATTCTTTCTAATCCACTTAGCAACAATTTTAGCTTTCTTAGTGGCCTTTGGTACATGTGCTCTACTATTTCTAGGATCATGCAAATCAACATTTTCTTTCCTAGAAACATGCATCTTGGCTCTATTCTTTCTCTTTTCAATCATGCTTTGTTTTCTACACATTTTAATATATTGAAAGCAATTTGGTCTAATATGACCATCACAACCACAAAAGTGACAAATAGGAATGAAAAAAGGAATCATACCTCGCCTTTGAGCACGTCCATGTCTTTGTGGATATGTGGGTTCAATCCGTCTTCGTTGTTGAACCGGTCTTGGTTGCTTCCAAGCTTGAGGTTGCATGATTGGTCTCTTTCCTTTGTGAGCCAATTTGGGAGGAGTGTTGGCTTGAGGAACCTTAGGAGGTTGAGCTTGAGTTTTCCTTCTTGGCCCCATTTTCACTTGTGCATTAGAGCTTTGTCCTATTTCTAACCTTTTCTTAGGAGGTTGCACAAATGAAATTTCTTCATTCTTCAAGCTCTTGACAAACACGGTCTTGTTAGAGGTTGAGATTTTCTTGCCATCTTCATACCCAAGACCTCTCTTGTCACTTGGACTCTTTCCAACACCAAGTAAATGATCAAGCTTCTTGGTGCTAGAATCTATCCTAGCCAAGGACTCTTTAGCTTCTACAAGTTCCCTCTTCAAGCCTTCTTCACTTCTCTTGGACAAGTCTAACTCCTCAATTAGCTTATCCTCTCTCCTCTTCAATCTTTCCACTTGTTCACTTAAGTGGTCATTGTGGGCCGAAAGTTCAAGGTTTTCTTCTCTCAACCTCTCAATCTTTCTTGTGCTTTTAAGTGCTAAATCATTGAACTCGGCATGGTATTTAGCAAGCACCTTTTGCTCCACAAACTTCTTCTTGGAACTAGAAGAGGAGTCACTTTCTTCTTCACTAGAGTCAATTTCCTCTTGACTCAAATCTTCCTTTTCACTAGCACTTTTGCTCTTGTGAGAAGATGCAAAAGCTAGGAAGTTAGCCATGAGTTCTTCCTCACTTGAAGACTCATCCTCCTCATTGGAGTCATCACTACTCCCACTCCATGTGGCGGCCATCACTTTACCCTTCTTCCTCTCATTGTGATTCGCACATTCGGGGGCAAAGTGACCAATCCCACCACACTCAAAGCATCGAACCCCTTTCCTTTCGGTCCTCTCTTGTCTAGGCTCAAACTTCTTGAAGGAACTCTTTTTCTTCAAATCTTGTCCTCTTGACCCAAATCCCTTCTTCTTCTTGAACCCCATAACCTTGTTGAACCGTTTCACAAATAAGGCAAGGTCTTCATCCGATTCATGCTTTGCCTCCTTTGCATCCTTAGATGCTTTCAAAGCTATTCCTTTAGACTTCTTAGGAGGAGTAGTGTTGCTAGGAGCCTTCCTAGACTCATATGCAAGGAGACGCCCAATTACCTCACTTGGCTTCATATCCATGTAGCCACTATTTTCTTCTATGGCCGTCACCTTTGATTCAAACCTATCGGGGAGAGATCTCATAATTTTTTGCTTGACTCTCCTATCCGAATACGGGTCTCCGAGTTGATGGCTTTGATTTACTATGTCCATCAATTTGATTTCGAAGTCGTTGAAGCATTCATCCTCTCCCATCCTAAGTAACTCAAATTGAGTTTGGAGGACTTGAAGCTTGGACTCCTTCACCACCTCGGTTCCCTCATGTGCAACTTGAAGGATGTCCCATGCCACTTTGGCAATTTGAGTGTTCTGAATAAGCTTGTACTGATTCTCATCCATGGCACACATAATGGCATGCATCGCCTTCCTATTCCACTTAGAAGCCTCAAACTCTTGCGCGTTCCATTGCGCCTTAGGCTTCAAAACATCTTGTCCTCCACCCGCGGGAGTCATCATAGGGAGATCATATCCGTCTTCCACCGCCATCCATGCACGGTCATGAATTTGGCATATGTAGGATTCCATCTTCCCTTTCCATTGGGAATAGTTCAAACCGGTAAGAAGTGGAGGCCTTGTGCTAGAAGCTCCTTCGTGGCCACCACCATTTCCACCGTTTCCACTCATAGTGTTTATGAATGGATGAAATGAATGCAAATGTATGAATGATCAAAAATCACACAAAATGCAAAACACACCAAAATAAAGCAAGGATCACCTATGTATGTCTAGGAACCCGCTCTGATACCAATTGAAACTAAATATACCACGGTGTGTATAAAGCTATCTAGAGGGGGGGTGAATAGATTTTACGCTTTTTACCCAATTTTTCGTGTTAGTCAAAATTACGAAATTACCCTCAAGATAAAATAAACAAGCAAGTGTAATATGGTGCGGAAATTAAATTGACACTTGATTTTTACGTGGAAACCCTCACGGGAAAAACCACGGGCTATGTAAGTAAGCCACACTCGAACCTCGAATCCACTAAATGTGCAAACGATTACAACCTAATCCCGGTAGTAATCACACACCTACCTAATCCCGGTATGAGTGAACCTAGTCCAATTTGCTTGCGATCTAAGCAACCTAATCCCGATTGCTACACACAAGACTTAGCTTCTCTTGAAGAGAATACAACCCTAAGTGAATATATGAAAATATCCAAAATGCAACATAGAGCAAGGGAAACCCTATATGCTTATCTAAGATGATTAATATGCAATTAAGAACAATCCTAGATATCAAAACTAAATGACATGTCAATTAGTTTAGCTAATCAATATCAAGCACAAAAACCTAATATGCTAGCACAATACAACTTCTCAAACATACATCATACTAATCTCAATCTTGTATTCAACAAATATAAAATCACATACAAGTAATTAAATTGAGATTGCTAGATAAGAGAAACACAAAATATGTAAGATATTAGTGAAAAGCTTACCAAGCAAAGTATGATGAAGAATCCATGCAAGATGTCATCTAGATGATCTAAGATGATGCTAGATGATGATTGATGATCATGGAAAAGGTGTTTGAGTAATTAAAAATGAGTTCTTGGAATTTTTCTTCTCTTTGAAAAATCTCCTAAGTATGGAATCTGAATATGAACTCTTGTGATTGACCTAAAGTCAAAGTGGCATATATATAGGGGGCCAAAACAAAGTGTGGTCGTTTTGATAAGTTTGCCCACTATTTGCCATGGGCGCTGTACGTAGAGCGCCATTGTACAGCGCCTGTACAGCGCCCTTGCTCTGTTTTCACGAGGAAACAGAGTGGCGCTGTTCGTACAGCGCTTTGTACAGCGCCACGTACAGCGCCCCAACAGCGACCCAACAGCGACCGATTAAATCGATCAGGTCTGAACAGCGCTCAATGGGCGCTGTTCGTACAGCGCTTCTGTACAGCGCTTTTGGGGGCGCCCAGTGCAAAAATGCAATCCTAAGTCTAAGCATGACAAGGCAATTGGATATGCAAGATGCAATCAAACTAACATGCAAGAAGAGATGTTAATGAGCATTAAGGCACACATAAAAGACACACAACATATAAGGATTAAACATATGCATGAGTTGTGAGTGTGTGCATCTATCTCTTCAAGACAAGTAAGCACTTAGAATATTACCTTTGGTGCTTGTCAATGGTGAGGTCTTCAAAAGGGCCTAAGCAATACCACAACATCTAAGCTACCCTTACAAAGCATCCCCACATGTGGTTTGATCACGAAATAAGCCAATTAAACACAACGGGAATCCTAACAAATGTGAATAATATGATATTCAAAAAGCAAGTAATGCTGGGTCACACTAAATGCTTATCTACGATAAAAGATGACAATAATCACAATCCTAGATATCAATCTTTGCTATATGACATGTCATAAAGCATAGCTATATAAGATAAGACAATCCTAATAATAGCTATCAAAATACAACTCTCAAATAGTCAATACACTAATTTCAATCTTGTATCTAAAATATATTCTAATGGTATACAAGTGATAAATGAGATTGCTTGTTAAGAAAGATACAAAATATGTAAGATATTAGTGAAAAACTTACCAAGCAAAGTATGTTGAAAAACCCTTGCAAAGATGACACCTAGATAATCAAGGATGATGCTAGATGATGATTGATGCACATGGACAAGTGTTTGAGTAATCAAAGGTGAGTTCTTTAGCGAATTTTTCTTTTGGAAAAAAATATGCTAAGTAAAATATCTGATTTTGAACTCTCTAAAACGACCTAATGCTGAAGAGGCATATATATAGGGTGTCAAAATGAAGTGGCATCGTTTTGATAATTTACCCTGTTTTTGCCTTGGGCGTTGTACGAGTCGTTGTATGTAGAGCGACTTGTACAACGCCTACCTGGGAAAAATGAAGAACATTCTTCATTGTCGCTCTATGAACAGCACTTCTGTAGAGCAACCCAACAGCACCAAAACTTTGTTCTTCTCGGGAAAACAGAGAGTCGCTGTTCGAACATCGACCGTACAGCGACTATGATAAAATGTATCAGGTCTGTACAACGCCTAAACTAACCCCATCAAGTCTCAGATGGGCGATGTACGAATAGTGCTATCAACAACGCTTTGTATAGTGCCTTTACACGTGTATGCAACCTAAACCTAATCATGATATGGCATTTGACATACAAGATGCAATCATTTAAATATGCATAGAGAGATGTTAAAAACACGAATGCACAAATATAAAAACACACAATATACACAAAGTATGGATATGCATGGAATGTGTGTGTGTGTGCAACTATATCTCTTCAAAGCAAGTAAGCACTTAGAAATTTACCTTTGGTGCTTCTTCTCTTGAGGACTTAAATAGGCCTTGGTTGTGCAAAGCACCAACCATCAAAAGTCTAAGCTACCCTTACAACAAACCCCACATGTGGTTTGTCACCAAAATAAGCTAATCAAACTTGAGGAACTTACAATCTCCCCTTTTGGCTATTTCGTGACAAAACCACCACTCACATTGATCATCACAATAAAATTTAAACCAAAGGTCAACAATGATTTTCTACATTACAAAGAGATAATTAAAAGCTAAAACTTGAAGACTTCAATCTCTTGTTGAACAATCAATCCTTCAAAAGAAAAAGATTACACTTTCCTAAGCAAGTGTATGTGAGGTGATCAAGTGAAATCAAACCAAGCATTTGCATTTTAAACAACTTAAGCAACATTATGCAATGAATGTGCAATGAAATGCTCCCCCTCAGCGGGTTACTCCCCCTTAATATATAATCTCCACAATATGCACAACTCCCCTTACCACATTTTACTCCCCATTTTTGTCATGATATAGGCAAATGAGTATTCCTTATCTGGTTCACTTGTAGCAAAGAGAGATAGTAGGATACAAGATATTTGCATAATCATATAAGCCATTTTATACAACTCAATTAATAGGAGAGAAACAAGGAGATTTATTTTAAGAAAATGTGTGATTAATATGCTTTGTATACAAGACATGTAGCATTCAAATCCAAAATACTATGGTATTTGGCAAAGCAAATGACAAAGGTTTCCAATAGAATTCAAACCAATTTCACCATTTGTCATGAGTAAAGCAAGGATATAGAGTTTTTATTGAATTCAATTTAAGAGCAACTATATCCAACTTTATAAGCGAAATATGGCATGAGTGACTTTTTGCACACTATTCGATTTTTCTGGGTGAGATACCTGTATGATAGTAGCCATGTTCAACTAATAAATAAAGATAGACATTTGGATGTTAAATCCTTTGAACGGATACAAGATCCTTTATTAATTTAAGTCTCATTAGTATTCACACATTGTTTTGCATTTAAGAATTGCAATCATCAATTCATGCTTTTTCATTTGAGCATGTCATTTGAATATCATGCTTTTTATATGACATTAGCATTTTATAAAAGAATCATCATGTCATGGAGATAACTATAGGTCATTCAAAATGTACTTCCTATGTAAATCTCCTAGTCCAAAAATGCATGTTTGAACATAAATATGATATGGATTGTAGTCAAAGCAAGGTTAACACTTATTGAATAAAATATCATATATCATATGTGCAACCAAGATACTCAAGCTATTAATAAAGAAGTATAAGATATTTCAAATTTTTGCATGTGACAAGTATGCAAAATAGCTCTCTTCGCTTGAGTTCCCCATATGGGGTCAATCACCAAAACACATCACTCTACAAGACATATCCCAATAGATCTACTAAGTGTTTTATACCTAGTTGCATCTAAGGGTTTAGTAAATAAGTCCACTCGTTGATCATTAGTACCTACATGTTCAAGTACTATGCATTTATTTTCAACTAGTTCTCTAATGAAATGATGATGGATGTCAATATGCTTAGTCTTAGAGTGTTGTACCAGATTCTTGGAAATATTAATAGCACTCATGTTATCACAAAAGAGAGTGAGTGTACCTTGGTTGAATCCGTAGTCGACTAGCATTTGCTTCATCCATAGGAGTTGTGTGCATCCACTCCCCACTGCTATGTACTTGGCCTCGGCTATGGATAAGGAAATTGAGTTTTTCTTCTTGCAAAACCAAAAGACTAAGTTGTTCCTAAGGAAGAAGCAACCGCCTGATCTGCTTTTCCTATCATCACAATTTCCTTCACAATTCGCATCACTAAAGCCTACAAGACTAGCATTAGTATCAAAAGAGTACCAAATCCTATAGTTGGATGTACCATTCACATAGCGAATGATTCTCTTTATGGATGAGAGATGTGACTCTTTAGGATCCGTTTGGTACCTAGCACACACACCCACACTAAAAGATATATCGGGCATACTTGCGGTCAAATAAAGTAAGCTACCAATCATGCCCCGATATAGAGTTTGTTCCACATTTTTACCACTAGCATCCTTGCTTAGCTTCAAAGTGGTATTCATGGGTGTATCACAATGTTTGGTATTTTCAAGACCAAACTTCTTCACTAGGTTCTTAGCATATTTGGCTTGGGTTATAAAAATCCCATTATTCAATTGCCTAATTTGCAAACCTAGGAAGTAACTTAGCCCACCAACAAGACTCATCTCAAATTCATAACATAACATCCATAAATTGTTGGACTTTGGTGTTGTTGGTGGAGCCAAACACTATATCATCAACATATATTTGAGCTATAAAGAGCTCATCATTGTCTTTCTTGATGAATAGTGTCTTGTCAACACTACCCCTTGTGTAGTCATTGTCAACAAGAAATTGAGTGAGGTGCTCATACCAAGCCCTCGGTGCTTGTTTCAACCCATATAAAGCCTTTTTGAGGCGATAGACATGGTTGGGGTGGTGTGCATCCACAAACACCTTGGGTTGCTCAACAAACGCTTCCTCTTGCAAGAAGCCATTTAGGAAGGCACTTTTCATATCCATTTGGTGCAATTTGAACTTGTGCACACAAGAAATGGACAAGAGAAGCCTAATGGATTCTAAACGGGCAACGGGAGTAAATGTCTCCTCAAAATTAATAGCCTCAACTTGAGAGTACCCTTATGCAACAAGTCTAGCCTTGTTATGCACTATGTTGCCATCCTCATCAGATTTGTTCCTATATATCCATTTAGTGCCTATGATAATAGTGTTCTTAGGCCTAGAAACTAGAGTCCAAACCTCATTCCTTTCGAATTGGTTTAGCTCTTCTTGCATGGCAAGAACCCAAAATTCATCATTTAAGGCTTTATCAACCTTTTTGGGTTCCATTTGAGAGGTGTAGCATGTATAGCTAATAAGATTAGCTATTTGATGCATAGTTTTAACACCCTCATTCACATCTCCAATAACATCATCTTTGTTATGGAGTCTTCTAACCCATGGAGCGGGTTCCTTAGAGTCCAAAAGAGAAACTCCATCAAAAGGTTGTGTGTCCTTTTCATCAAGGTTAGACGTCCCAACATTAGGAGTCTCCACAACCTTTTCCAAGTGAGAGTCATCATCTACAACAACCTCCTTCTCATGGTCACTAGACTTGAGCCTTGTATCATCAATGACAACATTGGATGATTCCAAGACACTTTGAGTCTTTAAATTGAAAACTCTATAGGCTCTACTATTTAAGGCATAACCAATAAACATACCCTTATCACTCTTAGCATCAAATTTGCCAAGTTGATCACGGTCATTTAAAATGTAGCATTTGCTTCCAAAGGAGTGGAAGTAGCTAACATTTGGCTTTCTATCTCTCAATAACTCATAGGATTGCCTAGTATCAGGCCTAAGGAAAACTCTATTTCCTATATAGCAAGCCGTATTGATAGCTTCGGCCCATAGGTACCTAGGGACATTGTTGCTAAGCAACATGACACAGGCCTTCTCTTGAAGGACCCTATTTTCCTTCTCAACAACTCCATTTTGTTAAGGTGTCCTAGGAGCCGAAAATTCATGGGAGATGCCTAAGCTATTGCAATAGGTTTCGAAGTAGGCATTCTCAAACTCCCTCCCATGGTCACTTCTTATCCGTATAATGCTTTTAATATTTGAATTCATTTCATTTTGAATTTTAGTACAAAGCATTTAAAACTTGTCAAAAGTTTCTGATTTTTCTCTAAGGAAATATGTCCATGTGAACCTAGAGAAATCATCTTTACAAACAAAAATGTATCTCTTTCCACCTAAACTTTCGGTTTGCATGGGACTTATAAGATCTATGTGGAGAAGCTCTAAGGGCTCCTTGGTGGAGAGATACTTGTCCTTTTTGTGCAGGCTCTTGGTTTGTTTCCCTTGTTGGCAAGGTCCACAAACACCATTTGCTTTCTTCCCAAGCTTGGGAAGGCTAGGCACAACATTGAACTTATCTAAGATCCATAGATCACGATAGTTCATGTGGCCAAGTCTTTCATGCCACAACTCAATTTGCTCATTCTTGGACACATTGTTTGAGACTATTCTAGCTTCAAGACAATAGCAATTGTCGCTAGATCTCATACCTTTCAATAATGTTTGTCCATCAGGCTTTAGGATTAAGCAATCATCTTTACTAAACAAGATGGAAAATCCTTCATTACTAAGATGAGAAATGCTTATCAAATTGGCTTTCAAGCCATCAACAAATAAAGCATTAGATAAGGAGGGTAATCCGGGAATGGAGATAGTTCTTTTCCCAACAACTCTCTTTTTAGATCCTTCACCAAAGGTGACACATCCTCCTTCCTCCATGACAATAGTCTCGAAGAAACTCTTGTTTCCCATCATGCCTAAAGCACCCACTATCTAAGTACCAAAAATTAGAAGAATTTGCCTTCAAGGCAATTTGAGCAACATTGCAAAAATATTCATCTCTTCTAATCCACCTAGGTGAAACACTTTTCTTCCTAGTGGTCAATGGTACATAGGCTCTAGATGTCCTAGGATCATGCAAATTAGTTCTCTCATTCCTATGAACATGCATCTTGGCTCTACTATTTTTCTTTTCAATAATGCATTTAGCTCTACACATTTTAATATAACGAAAGCACTTTGGTCTAATATGACCATCAATACCACAATAATGACATGTAGGAAAAAAGTTAGGAATCATACCATAACCTTGTATTGGTGCCTTCCCATGTCTTTATGGCTATCTTGGTTATTGATATGGATCTCTCCATCTTTGTTGTTGATCAATACTTGATTGCTTTCTCGGTTGAGCTTGCATGATTGGTCTCTTCCTTGATAAGCCATTTGTTGAGGAATGTTGGTTTAAGGAGCTCTTGTAGGTTGAGCTTAAGGTTGTCTTCTTGAGGCCTCATTCACTTGTGCACTATGAGAGCATTATCCTAGATCTATCTTCTTCTTAAGAGTTTGCACCGGTGAAGCTTTTTTATAGTTCAAGCTCTTGACAAACACGGTCTTGTTAGGAGTGGAGGTCTCCTTGCCTTCTTCAAACCCAAGACCTCTCTTGTCACGAGGACTCTTCCCAACACTTAACATGTGGTCAAGTTTTTCGGTGCTAAAAACTATCCTAGTCCTTGACCCTTTAGCTTCTTCAAGCTCCATCTTCAAACCTTCTTCATTCCTCATAGATAAGGCTAACTTCTCTCTTAGCTTATCTTCAATCTTCTTGGATCTTTCCACTTGTTCACTTAAGTGGTCAATATGTGTTGAAAGCTCTAGATTTTCTTCCTTTAATCTTCTAAGTTCTCTCTTGTTCTTCATTCTTGAGCTTTCAAACTTGACTATATAGTCATGAACATTTATCCTCTCCACATTTCCATTTGTGGAGTCAAGAGAGGAGCCATCATCACTAAAGTCATTTTCCTCTTGACTCTCATTCTCTTCTTCACTAGAACCTTTGCTCTTGTGGGAGGAGGCAAAGGCTACGAAGTTAGCCATGAGTTCTTCATCATTCGAAGACTCATCTCCTTCATTGGAGTCATCACTTCCACTCCATGTGGCAGCCATCACTTTTCCCTTCTTGTTCTTCAAATTAGCACAATCGGGAGCGATGTGTCCTATGCCACCATACTCATAGCATTGGATCCCATTTCTTTTACTCTTCTTTTGCCTAGGCTCAAACTTCTTAAAGGGAGCCTTTTTCTTCAAGTATTGGCCTTTAGATCCAAAGCCTTTCTTCTCAAACTTGGCGAACTTCTTGAATCTTCTCAATAATAGTGCCATATCTTCGTCCGAGTCATCCTTATCCTCTTTCTCAACTTTGGAGGATTTTAAAACAATTCTTTTTTGATTTTTAAGAGGTGTGGAGATAGGACCTTTCCTAGATTCGTATGCTAGAAGTCTCCCAATCACCTCACTCGGCTTCATATCCTTGTAACCACTATTTTCTTCTAAAGTCGTAACCTTGGACTCAAACCTCTAAAGTAGCAATCTCATAATCTTTTGTTTGATCCTTCGATCCAAGTAAGGATCACCAAGTTGATGACTTTGGTTGACTATGTCCATTAACTTGATCTCAAAGTCGTTGAAGCACTCATTCTCCTTTATCCTAAGCATCTCGAATTGAGTTTGGAGGACTTGAAGCTTGGAGTCCTTCACCACTTCGGTTCCCTCATGTGCAACTTCTAGGATGTCCTACGCCTCTTTAGCGATCCTAGTGTTTTGAATCAATTTATATTGATTTTCATCCATTGCATATAGGATGGCGTGCATCGCCTTCCTATTCCGTTTTGATAACTCAAACTCTTGCACGTTCCATTGCACCTTAGGCTTGAGAATATCCTCTCCTCCACCCATAAGAGTCATCATCGGTGATGTATAGCCGTCTTCAACGGCCATCCAAGCCCTATCATGGATTTGGCAAATATACGACTCCATCTTGCCTTTCCAAGAGGCATAATTCAACCCGGTAAGAAAGGGAGGTCTCGTGCTAGAAGCACCCTCCTTGCCACCTCCATTTCCACCGTTTCCACTCATAATGTTTATGAATGAATGAAATGAATGCAAATGTATGAATGATCAAAAATCACACAAAATGCAAAACACACCAAAATGAGCAAGGTTCACCTAAGTATATCTAGGAACCCGCTCTGATACTAATTGAAACTAATAATGCACGGTGTATATAAAACTATTTAGGGGGGGGGGGGGGTGAATAGATTTTAAACTATTATTACCAATTTTTGCAATTAGTCAATGTTATGAAAATACCCCAAACTAGTTAAAGCAATAAATCAAGTATAAAGTGCGGAATTTAAATAACACTTGATTTTTACGTGGAAACCTTCAACAAGGAAAAACCATGGGCTATTATGTGCGACACACATGAACCTTAAATCCACTAATTGTGATAACGTTTACAACCTAGGTTGACCTCAACCTTTAACGATCAATAACCCGCTACCACTACCCGTAGGCCTATAGAAGTGGACCTAGTCCAATTTGCTTGCACTACACACCGGTAGTCACAAGACTTACTTCTCAATGAAGAGATTAAACAACCTAATGTGAATAATATGATATTCAAAGAGCAAGTAATGCTAGGTTACACTAAATGCTTATCTACGATAAATGATGACAATAATCACAATCCTAGATATCAATCTTTGCTATATGACATGTCATAAAGCATAGCTATATAAGATAGGACAATCCTAATAATAGCTATCAAATACAACTCTCAAACAATCAATACACTAATCTCAATCTTGTATCTAAAATATATTCTAATGGCATACAAGTGATAAATGAGATTACTTGTTAAGAAAGACACAAAATATGTAAGATATTAGTGAAAAACTTGCCAAGCAAAGTGTGTTGAAAAACCCATGCAAAGATGACACCTAGATGACCAAGGATGATGCTAGACGATGATTGATGCACATGGACAAGTGTTTGAGTGATTAAAGGTGAGTTCTTTAGTGAATTTTTCTCTTGGAAAAATATGCTAAGTAAAATATTTGATTTTGAACTCTCTAAAATGACCTAATACTGAAGAGGCATATATATAGGGTGTTAAAATGAAGTGGCATCATTTTGACAAGTTACCCTGTTTTTGCCTTGGGTGCTATACAATTTGATGTACGTAGATCAACTTGTACGGTGCCTACCTGGGAAAAATGAAGAACATTCTTCATTGTCGCTCTACGAACAGCGCTTTTGTAGAGTGACCCAATAGCGCCACAACTCTCTTCTTCTAGGGAAAACAGAGAGTCGTTGAACAACAATGAAAATGCCTACAAGGTTATACTAAACAACCTAAAGGGGGGGTGAATAGGTTAACACACTAGTTTTAAAAACTTTTTCGTGACTTATGTCAAAACCTTGGTGAGCATACATATTAACCTTAAACATGATTGTTATGAGAAAACAATTATCACAAGTATGCTCAAATTCACCACCCTTAGTCTACAAAACATATATCAATAAACAATGTATCTCTTTTACAAGTATATTCAATAATGAGCAAATTTAAATTCCACAAGTTGTACTTTGAATATTACAATGCAAACTCACAAAGTTGAGCTTTACAACTTGATATAGAATCACAAGATACAATGTTCAAGCACTTACAAGATACAAGAAACAAATGTTGATTCAACCAACAATGTGTGCAACTCTTTTGACCATGCCAAACCGGGTCTAAATTAACTACACTAAATTACACTATTCTACCACGGTTATTCTAATGGGCGCGTGGGTGGTTCACCCCTTCGCAAGTGTACGAGTCGTATGAGTAGTAAAATGGTAACGAGTAAGGGTGATCGTTCCCACGAGGAATAATTAGCTACATGAGTCTAGGTTATCATTAATTATCTACTTCTAAAGTCTAACAAGTTAACTAGTTAATGTTATCTAAATCAATAATTCTAAGCTTGCAATTAACTAATGATTAAAGCTAGATTAAGATGATTAAGCTAGACTAAAGATGTTAGGGGATTAATTCATTCAAGTAATTACCATATCATTAATCAATCATTCATTAAGCACATTCACAACTTTCTAAGGCATGTAATTCATTATCAATAATGTTAAGCACAAAATCCATCATCTAAACATAATCTAATATCATAGATAAGTGATTAAGAGAGGATTTAGGAATGGTGATGTAGAGATTTTCTAATTAACTCAATTCATGAATTACTTAGACACATCTCTATGAAATTGATAGTAAAATATTCATACATATTGTAGGACACTACATGCATGAGATTAACTACCAAGTGTGTGTACATAGATGTACATGCAAACATATCATCCACATATCTTAATTATTAGAGTTCATAATACACACATACAAGCCTTAAAGAGTGAAATAACAAATTGATTGATTACATCTATGGTATAATTACAAGAATTACATCAATCCCTTAACAAAAGAGTTTAGTTACACATAGAATTATATAAGCATGAAAATACAAAAGAAGAGCTAAACAAACCCATCCGGATTCGTTTCTTGCGCAAGAAGGCTCCTCCTAGCAATCCAAGCACAATATCCTTCTAGAGCAACTCCAAAGGATCAAGTCTAGGTAACCTAAATTGGTGTTTGGCTACCTAGAAAGTGATGGAAAATGATGAGAAAAACTACACTAAAGTTGAGAGAGTTATTCTCTCTCTTAAAACTAAACTAAAGTAAGTTACAAACTAATGTGTGTCTACTAACTAATTGCTAACTAATGACTAATTGTTGTGTGTAGTATATGTGTGTAGTATTACTTACAAACTAAGATAGATAGAATAGATATTTTATCTAAGATAATTGTATGGAAAAATATCTCAAAATATCTAAGTGGGAAGAGTTTTTGGGCCAGCTCATGTGATTGGAGAGCAAGTGGGATGAGTTGAAATTCTTCCAGGCATTCCGGCGAGTTCATGCTTTCTGGAAGGCTAGCTTGTTCCCGCCGCACGAACCCTCCTTGCCCTCGGAGTCTTCTTTCCCGCCGTCGAGCTCGCCGCCCGAACCCGCCTTCTTTCTGGCGACTTCAAATCTTCGGGAAGGCTGGCATGTGCCCGCCTTCAGAACCCGCCTTAATTTCTGGCGAATTACACAATGCACCCCTCAGCTCTTCACTAATCACCGATTCTGCATTAATTTCTCAAGAATTGCACTTTGACCCCTGATTTTCCCAAATGGCATTTTTGCCCTCTTTTGCCCCGATTTCGCCACTTTTCTCCAGTTTGGTCCAAAATACCCCTAATGAGCTGAAATACCTGAAAAACACTTATTTACAATATTAAATACCAAAAAGGGCTCAGAAAACGGTTACAAAAGCTAAGTTAGGGAGCGCTAAATGTAAACATTTGGAGCGCGATCATCTTTCTTTATCAATAACTTGTTTACAAGGATGTGAGGAAATGAAGAACTTAAACAAGTTATATAGATCATACATACAAATATAAAGAGATAGAGATAGAGACATTTGACACATTGATTTTTACGTGGTGAACCTCCGAAGAGGAAACATCCACGGGTTGAATCCACAACCACCGGCAAAGCAATTCACTATGACGAAAATGACTTACACACTCAAGGCTATCAACATATGATATCCACCCTAAGCTATCAACTCCTAGTCTACCCTCGGGCCTAGTAAACCACCTAGCCTACTTCCTATCCGAGATGTGTCTTACACCTCTAGAAAGCAACTTCCTATCCAAGACGCTCACGTCTCTAGGAAGATTTCTTGCTTAGCTATCCGGAGTTTCCTACTCCTAGCTAAGTCTTCTTGCTTGATTATCCGAGTCCTCCCGACTCTAATCAAGACTTCTTTTCTCTATCCACAAAGCTACTCTCACTTTGCTAGAGACTTCAACCTTTTACAAGGCAATGATCTAAGTGATGCAAATGATGCAAACACATGCAACATAGAATATATGATCAATACATCCTATGGAAACTAGAAATAATCAATGAGCACACAATGTACATTTTTCTAGTTTATGATCCAAAACATGACACCACACAAAATGATGCATGAGCATATGAAATGTATGGATAAAGTACACTTCATGAAGATCTAGACATAGGCAACAAAGTTCATAAAACAAAGTTGTCTAGACCTTAAACATGAACAAAAATCTAGAGCATGCAAAACACTAAAAACATGCCAAATCCTAGATTCTATTCATGTTTCTAAAGCTTGAAAACAAAGCATGTTCATTAAGCATATAATCAAAACTTTAGAACACAAACAACAAAAATGCTAGAATCACAAAGTGTATTCAAAGAATATTCTAGCAAGTATTTAGAGAAATGATATAATGAATAATCAATTAAATCCTATTTAGCTCTAAACACCAAATCAAATGTGCTAATCCTAGAATTTATTCAATTAAAGGATCCAAGCACATTCTAAGGTTATTAATCATAAAATGAATCAATCAAGTCACAAATAACCCTAGATATCAAGCTAAGCACAATACAACTCTCAATCATGTGAAAAACTAGAATAATAGAAAAATAGATCACACTTGTCTCTAATTAGACTTGATTAGCTTTGATTATGAAGCTATCTTTTCAAATAGCATTCATCATACATACACATACATATAGAAGAAGAAACCCCAAGCAAATTGAAGGTTAAAAAGAAAGAAATCCCAAAGATAAGACCAATACCTTGGATTCACGAGCTGGTTCGCTTTTCTATGTAGAACCACCAGAAAAATCGATCAAACAGCTACCAAACCACTTGGAAAAGGTAGAGGACTCGATTACAAACATTCTCCAACTTGAAGCACTCAAATCCAACTTCGTATAAGAAAGTTATGGTGTTTGGAAGATGAGAAAATTTGGGAGAAAAAATCTGACGGGATTTCAAAACTTTTCTTCTTGAAAATCAAATGGAAAGAGATGAGGGAAATAAAAGGAGGAGAGAGAAGGGGCAAAATGGGCCAATCAGCTGAGGCCACGTCACCCCAGGCCGTGGGGGGCGCATGGGCCTCACGGGGGCAGAGAGCCCCTCTGGCCGTGGAGCCCACGGCCTCCCTCATGGCGTGGGCCAAGTGGCCTCACGGCCACACACCTCTCTCGCGTGCTCCCTCGGTTTTTCAGCCGTATCTTGGGCATCCGAACTCCAATTTCGAATCCATTTTCAGATTACAAACCATGACTCTCTTACGCATGACAAAAACAACTTTGAAAAATGGTTGAGAAATCATCTCGAAAAATAATGATGAAGTCAACTCAACGAATGAGAACGAAAAGTAGCGTAGCTACATCGTTTGGACTTGAAACCTTATGAATGAATAACCGAAACGACCGGAACTCAATAAGGAATCATAATAGAACATATTCAAGTCCAAATACAAAAATATGGAAACATACAAACATAAAGACACACACATATGCTATTCCCTAGACATAGTCCTAGAACACGCAATAAGCAAAGTTTGTCAAGATAGTATAAATGCATGAGCATAAATTATCAAGTATGTGAATGTGTTATATCAATGATGTTTAACCATGAAGGAACACACAAGGATGCCATGTGTGTGTGTGTGCCTAGCCTTATAAGAGATATGAGGTCTTATATTACCTTTGATGATCAATGATGCACATATCTCTTTAATGCCGGCTTCTTGCAAGAATTGTGGTTGAGACATTCTTCGTCTTCTTAAATCTTCAATATATGAACCACTAAACATTACAAGATAAACACGTTTTGATATAGAATTAATGCCAACATAAACTATAAACCTAACAAACAACCGTACAACGACCATGATAAAATGTATCAGGTCTGTATAACACCTAAACCCACCCCATCAGGTGTCAAATGGGCACTGTACGAATAATGCTATCAACAACGCTTTATACAGTGCCTTTACACATGTATGCAACCTAAGCCTAATCATGATATGGCATTTGACATACAAGATGCAATCATTTAAATATGCATGAAGAGATGTTAAAAACATGAATGCACACATATAATAACACACAATATACACAAAGTATGGATATGCATGGAATGTGTGTGTGTGCAACTATATCTCTTTAAAGCAAGTAAGCACTTAGAAATTTACCTTTGGTGCTTCTTCTCTTGAGGACATGAAAGGGCCTTGGTTTTGCAAAGCACCAACCATCAAAAGCCTAAGCTACCCTTACAATAAACCCTACATGTGGTTTGTCACCGAAATAAGCCAATCAAACCTAAAGAACTTACAAATCTTGAAGGCATTTCTTGCAAGGCACTCTTTAGCTCTCAAGAAACTCAAATTTCAAGTTATCATTTAGCCAAAAAGAGAATAATATATATATATATATATATATGAAGCCCTAGCCAAAGAGACTTTGTTTTGAATAAGAGAGTCGAAATCCCGTCCAAACCGCAGTACAGACAAAGTGTCCAGACTACAGTACACACAGCGTCACACTTCTGAAAAACTTCGCAGTTAGGATCGCTACAAAGGCAACAAGCAACAGCTGTGTCATAAGCCGCAGTACACAATAAAGGCTACACTTGACAATACCGTGGTTCACGCAAGATGAACCAGCTGCTGTACACGCAACGACACAAACTGTGGAAAAGAGAAAAAAAAAAAAAAAACTCTTTCCAACCCAACAAAGCACACCTAACCTATATGAATTTTGTGCAAGTGTGAAGTGAGTAAAAAACATGCATGAAGATAGATATAATCATAA
This sequence comes from Acer saccharum, assembly GCA_030490815.1. Taxonomy (NCBI): domain Eukaryota; kingdom Viridiplantae; phylum Streptophyta; class Magnoliopsida; order Sapindales; family Sapindaceae; genus Acer; species Acer saccharum. The sequence goes on from CM059870.1 coordinate 22,066,771, forward strand.
ATGAGCACCAAACATGTAACACACAAAAATATACGAAATAAGAGAATTCAACTAAATCTCTTCAAGGAGTTTGACCACAAGTGATATACCTTAGAAGTGCTCTTGATCTTGAGGTCTTGAGAGAGCCATGAGCTTGATCATGAACAATGAAGACCTAATCTACCCTTACACATTAACCATAAATGTGGTTTGTCAATGAAATAAGCTAAAGCACATATTCAAGATTTTAGTAACAAATAAAAAAATATATATTCTAGATTCATAAGAAATGATCAATGGATATTCTAGCTGTAAGGTCTTATATTTTGATTGGCTTATTTCGTGGACAAACCACATATTGGGAATTGATGTAAGGGTAGCTTAGGCATTTGATGGTCGGTGATTTGCACAACCAATGCCCTCTCAAGACCTCAAGAGAAGAAGCACCAAAGGTATATTCTAGTGCTTACGTGATTTGAAGAGATCTAGTTGCACACACTCACAACTCATGCTATCTCTAATACTTGTATGTTGTGTGTTTTTAATATGTGTGCATTCATGATTGCTGAATATCTCTTCATGCATGTTTATTTGATTGCATCTAGTTTATTGAAATGCCATGACAAGTTTAGGCATTAGGATGCATTCACTTCCCACACTTGCACTTCATTTTAGTCTTAAGTGTGGTGTAATTCGTTTCCATTTGTGTGATCAGAAACGTCCGTGCTTTCACGATGGTGTGCATGTCTTAGCGTGATGGTTGACTACTTGAGAATGTCTCATTCTTCTCTTAGATAAGTGGTAGTTTTGGTTTGGTTGTTTGGAGTAAAGTGTCTAGTTTCAAAAGAATGTATTTCAATGTTTTAAATGTTTTTCAAAACTGACCTTTGTATGGTCTTGTGACCAAAACTTTTTATAAAAAGATTTAAATTGAGTTTTGTAAAATTCTAGACAAACTAGACACCCATACCTTTCCAACAGTATACTATTCGTAATGTTTCATGACCGTTTAGATTGGTTTTGAAATCTCCAAAGTGACCACCAAAACAGGGCAACTCTGTTGTTGTCCGTTTCTGACCTTTGGTCACTCTATTGACCATAACATTTTGTACAAACATTGAAATATCATTCTGTAAATTGTAGTAGAAATTAGACATCCATACCTTTCTAATGATATATCATACGAAAGGTTTCGATGTCGTTTGGTCATGTTTGAGGCAGTTGATTCTGAAGCTGATGCATTGTCGCGCCCAAACCACTGTTCACTCGCCCTACGTAGAGCAGGCACTTGATTGATTTTTCAATCCACCCTACACCCGCCCAAAATCTGCCCTACGTAGAGCGGTTTGTGTGGAATTTTTTTTGGAAAATTTCCAAAACGACATAGCTTCAATTGGACATCATATATATATATATATATATAAATGCCTATATACCTTTTTGACCTTAGGCCATTCTAATGACTCAAAAAACCCATATTTTTTATTGAGAGGATTTTCAAAGAGAGAAATTCACCCAAGAACTCATCTTTGATCATCCAAACCCATTTCCACATGCATAAATCATCATCTAAGCATCATCTAGGATCTTCTAGTATGTGCTAATGCATGGGTCTTCTTCAACACACATGGTATGGTATGTTGAACACTATTATCTTACATAATTAGTGTTTTTACTTATCAATTTATCTCATTTATTACTTGTATGTCATTAGATTAATTTCCACATACATGATTAAGATTATGTGTTGATTGAGTTATTTATGATAGCTAGGATTTTCATGTTTATCTAACATCTAGCTAATTAATGTCATTATATGATTGAGATTGTTTTTTGATAGCTATGATTTCATGCTAATATGTCATCTAGCTAATTAATCTCATTAATATGTTTGAGATTGTTATTTATAGCTATTGTATCTAGGATTGGTTATCTTATACATAGCTAAAGTTGTATGCCATGTCATATAGCTATTTTCATATCTATGATTGATTTTATTGTCATCATATGATACATAAGCATTTAGTGTACCCTAGCTCTATTTGCATATTTGGATATCTTGCATATTCACTTACGGTGTTGATCTCTTCGGAGAATTTAAGTCTTGATCTAGGATTGCTATTACAGGCCTACGGGTAGTAGTGGTGGGTTACATACCGGGATTAGGTTGTGAACATCATTACAAGTAGTGATTGCGAGGATTAAGCAATTAGATTAGGTCCACTTTTACAGGCTTGTGGGTAGTGGTAGTAGGTTACATACCGGGATTAAGTTGTAAACGTTATCACAATTAGTGGATTCGAGGTTCGAGTGTGGGGCACTTACTAGCCCGTGGTTTTTCTCTGTTGAGGGTTTCCACGTAAAAATCAAGTGTCATTTATATTTCCGCACCTTTACACTTGATTTATTGTGTTGACTAGATTGGGGTATTTTCGTAATATTGACTAAACGCGAAAATTGGTAATAAGGGTTAAAATCTATTCACCCCCCTCTAGAATAATTATTAGAACACACTGTAATTTGTTTCACTAGCAAATATTTAGAGCATATAATTAATCAATAATCAATTAATTCTTAATTATCTCTAAATACAAAATCAAATATGCTAATCCTAGATTTATTCAACTAATGAGTCCTAGCACATGGTAAGGCTATCAATCATGAAAATAAATTCTGAAAGTATACAAACGTAGTTAAATAGCATAAAGCATACTTAAGGGGGGGGTGAATAGGTTTTTACACCTTTTTTAATCCCTTGAACAAACTTTCGTTTGTCCCTTAAGGTAGCCTTACATACAACACGTAAACCATAAATCCATACATAGACAAGATAAGCATATGATCATATAAGCATAGTCTATGAATATCAATTAGTTGTATGAGGTATAAGAACACATAAACTCAACATCAAAGAATACTTATATTTCAATATTTGTTCAATGTATTACAAGCATAATCAAATAACACTATACACAAGAAATACAATATACAAAAGAATTATATTTACAAATAAGATCAAATGAATAAGTTCACAAATCACACTTTACAAAATCTTGTTTCAATATACATCACAAGTGAATAATATGCAACAAGATAACAACATACACATATACAAATATAAGAAATAGAGATAGGAAGAATTAACACAAGAGATTTTTTTAACGTGGTAAAACCTCCAAGGAGGAAACATCCACAGGTTGAACTACAACCATTGGGTACTATATATATTGGATGGTAAATTAGAAATTCCATAAAGTGACCAATCATAGATCAACTTCCTATATGAGTCTATGTTTACCCAACCCTATTGGAAAGTACGAAATCCCTCAATGATACGAAGCCACCATATATTGGACAACATACAAAACTAACATCGATGGTAGATTATAAATTCCTCAAGAGTGCATACACATCCCATGTACCCCGCTCTTTTGGAGTCTATGTCTAACCATACGCCTAGGCCTACCAACATACAAGCCAACTCCCTATCCAAGACACTCATGCCTCTAGGTAGCCTCTCATGCATGACTATTCGAGTCCTCCCGACTCTAGCCATGACTCCTTGCTTGCCTATCTGAGTCCTCCCGACTCTAGACAAGATTTCTTGCCTGGCTATCTGAGTCCTTCCGACGCTAACCAAGACTTCATGCCTTTTACAAAGACTTCCTAGTGTGATCATGTGAATGCAAATGATGCAAACAATCAATTCAACATAGAATATGTGATCAATACATTCCATGGAACAACTAGACCTAAACAAGTGATAACACAAGTAATAAAAGTCTTTATGCAATATTTGAATAAAAACCTAGAGCATGTGAAAACACCTAACACATAAAACTCATAGTTTCATTCACACAAATAACACTTGAACAATTCATATACATGAAACACAAATTCAAGATGTTATAAACATATACAAAAATGCTAAAATCACTAAATGTGTTCAATGAATATTCTAGCCAACAATTAGAGCAAGGATATATTGAATAATCAATTAAAATCCTATTTGTCTCTAAATACACATATAAAAGCATTAATCCTAGATTTTATCGATTAAAGGATCAAAACACATTTCAAGGATTATTAATCATAAAATGATTCAATCAAGTCACAAATAATCCTAAATATCAATCTAATCACAATACAACTCTCAAACATGTGAAAAAACTAGAATCTAAGAAACTAGTTCACATGTCTCTAATTAGACTTTTGATTAAGATTGATTATGAAGCTATCTTTCTCAATAGCATTCACCATACATACACGTACATATAGAAGAAGAAACCTCAAGGTAATTGAAGGTTATAAAAGAAGAAATCTCAAAGATATGAACACTACCTTGGATTCTCGAGCTGGTTAGGTTTTCTATGTGCAACCACCAGAAAAGTCGATAAAACAGCTGCCAAGCCACTTAGAAAAGGTAGAGGACTCGATTACGAATAATCTCCAACTTGAATAACTCAATTCCAAGTTTGTATGAGAAAGTTATGGCATTTGGAATATGAGAAAAGTTGGAGAGAAAATTCTAGCGAGATTCAACTTTTTCTTCTTGAAAATCAATTGAAGGGAATTGGGAATATTTAAAAGGAAGAGAGAGAGGGAAGAATTTCAACCAACCAGAAGCTGCCACATCAGCTCCTGGCCGTGTGGGGGGCGTGTGCCACACGGGACCAGAGGGCTGGTCTGGCTGTGTGGCCCACGGCCTCCACACGTGGCCAAGCAAGCTTGGCCGTTGGCCTCCCTTGCTTCTCCTGCGCACCGCTCGCTTTCTTCGGCCGTATTCGGGCCTTCGAACTCCGATTTCGAATCCATCTTCTGATTACAAATTGTGACTCCCTCATGCACAACAAAGACTATGAAACTTTGACAAAAGGTTAAGAAATCATCTTGGAATACGATGACGAAAACAACTCAACGAATGAGAACAAAAAATAGTGTAGCTACATCGTTTGGACTCGAAACCTAATGAATGAGTAACCGAAATGATCGGGACTCAATAAGGAATCATAAGCGATCATTTTCAAGTCCAAAACAAAAATATATAAACATATACACACAAAATCACACACATATGCCTTTCCTAGACATAGTCATAGAACATGCAAATTACAATGTTTATCAAATTAAAGCTAATGCTTGAGCATACATTACCAAGTGTGTGAAAGTGATATATAAATGATGTTCAACCACGTAGGGACACATATGAATGCCATGTGTGTGTGTGCCAAGCCTTGTAAGAGAAATGAGGTCTTATATACCTTTGTAGACCAATGAAGCACATTTCTTTTTGAAGCCGGCATCTTGCATGAGTTGTGGCCAAGTCTTTCTTTGTCGACTTGAATCTTCAATTCTTAGACCACTAAACATTACAAGAGAACATTGTTTTGATATGGAATACATGCCAAGACAAACCAAAAACCTAACAATCTCTCCCTTTGGCAAATTCCATGTCAAAACCCCTATACATATACTAAAACAATTACAAAAGAAAATATGGTCACAATGAGTTACACATTTTTAGACACAAATTATAACAACAAGTCTTGAACTTCATCTTGGTCTTCTCTTGATATCACCTAAAAGTAACTTGAAAGCACAAGAATATCCAAGAGACAACACATATGGCAATATTCATTCTTAGACAATAAAAATAAACATTTAAGTTCAAATGGATCATGTATGCTCCCCATAAATACATGCAATCCAACAAAGTATTCTAGCCAAGAATGAACAAAAAATATTACAAGCCATAGAGTTCAAACTTGATACCAAATACACCAAAATCTAAAAAATAATATGAGACTAAGTAAGCTAGATATATATCTCCCATATTTCTCCCCCTTTTTGACATGATATGAAGCCAAAAGGAAAGAGTAAGAAAATATACCTCAAGATACTCTCTAGCCACTTGTGCCACCAAGGAAAGTAGTGCGATGTGATGATCTCACATAACAACTATCTTAGCATTAAGATCTTCAATCTTCCTTTGTGACGACTCAATCATCCTTCGTGACTCTTCAACCTCTTTCTTCAATTGTATAGCATAACTTGGAAGAATAGATGTGCTAGGAACATGGCTTGAATCAAGAGATTCGCCAAATAGCCTAAATGTATCACTAGGCTTTCCCTTTTCCTTGTATGACATGGTTGTCACACGTTTGTCACTTAACTTCTCTAAGGGAGGAAGTAGCACATCATCATCATAATTCTTCAACCCTTTAGCTAAACACAATTGAGAAATAAACTCCGGAAAAGCTAATTTCTTATCAAAACTACTTGAACAAGTCGCGATCTCAATATGTTCAATAAGCTATTCACCAAGATTAATAGGTTTGTTTGTCACCAAAGCATACACAATCTTGATCTTATCTCTATTAAGCTCGGTAGCATTAGTAGAAACAACAAGATTAGAGCAAACAAATAAATGCCAAAAAGCACTCTGGTCAACTCGCTTTGCCTAATGAAGGCACGTTTCCCCCACACAAAATTAACATCATCACAAAGAGTCTTACCCATCAAGTCTAGATATTCCAAGACATCAACGTCAAGGAAATCCGACTCTATGTCATCGAGCAAACCTAAAAAATCATTCAACTTCCTAGAATTTACTCTAAAGATGACTCCTCTCATGTCCATAACTGCATCCTTAACGGTGGTACTTGATTTGTATTCATGATAAAATTCCCTAACCATTGTCCCATTAACAATTCCTATCATGTTAATCCAAGTATGCCATTTTCTTTCCATGATTACCTTATGAACATAAGAGTCAATACAAAAGTTCAAGTCTATACCTCTTTCTTGAATAATCTTTTTGCTCCCAAAAATTCCCAAACTTTTCACCTTGCTAGCTTTGGAAACCTTGGACGAAGAAGTAGACTTAGACTTGTCAATAGGATTCGAAGGGTTAGAAGCACCAACTTTCTTAGCCTTTCCCATGACTTTGTATCACACAAACACTAAAAACAAAATGAGTGGAAACATAAAAACAAGTTAGTGACCAATAAACATATACAAAGGCAAAAACATCATTTTTGAACAAATCAACATGCATATAAGAAATTATCATAGCATCTCAAAGATTTATCAAAAATACGAATAATGCCAACAAACAACAATTTTGAAGAATCATGTGAACAAATCATACAAGAGAACAAAACATAGCATATAATGCTCCCCCTTGATAAATGCCTCATCTAGCATCTAGATAGACAATTGTTCACATGTATCGCCACACATTCACATCACAAGCAATTTATAATAGATTTTTTTCAAATAAGCTTCATAAATCAATGAGAGTTACACTAAGATTTTCAATCACTCTCATATATCTTCAAAAATTGCTAAAGTATTGTTGTATGTATAAATTCGCCAACCTGACACGTCATAAAAATAGTCAACGAAAGACTGCCACGTCACTCATTGACCGGGTCAAGGGAGGAAGTTTGACAAGTCAGAATGATAAAATAGCTCATTGTAAGGTTGATAATTAGTGTTGGCATTAATTCCATATCAAAACGTGTTTTACTTGTAATGTTTAGTGGTTAGTAAATGAAGGATTTCGAAGACGAAGGACGTCTCAACCATTATTCGTTCAAGTTGCCGGCTTTTAAGAGTTTCGGACATTATCGGTCTACGAAGGTATTCAAAGACCTCTTATCTCTTACAAGGCTAGGCACACACTCACACATATCATTCTTGTGTGTCCCTTCATGATTTTATTTCATTTACATTTCACTTTCACACACTTGGCAAAATATGCTCATGCATTCACATTTAGTTAATAAACTTTGTGTTTTGCATTTTCTAGGACTATGTCCGGAAACTAGCATATGTGTGTGTATTTGTGCTTGTATGTTTCCGTATTTTATGTTTAGGACTTGAACATGTTCTTATTCAATGCCTTATTGAGTTCCGGTCGTTTCGGTTACTCATTCATAAGGTTTCGAGTCCAAACGTGTTGACTATGCCACTTTACGTTCTCTTACGTTGTGTTGACTTCATCGATGATTTCCGAGATGATTTCTCAACCATTTTTCAAAGTTGTATAGTCGTTATCATGTGTGAGGGAGTCACGGTTCGTAATCCGAAAACGGATTCGAAATCGGAGGTCGGATGCTCAAGATATGGGCTGAAGATCCGAAGGAGCGCGCGAGGGCGTAAGTGGCCAAGAGGCCACGTGTGGCCCACCCCGTGGATGGAGCCGTGGGCCCCACGGCCAGAGGGACTCTCTGCCCCCGTGTGGCCCACGCGCCCCCCACGGGGCTGGGCTGAGGTGGCCCTCTTTTATTGGCCAAAAATTGCCTCCTCTCTCCTCTTTTTAAAACCCCTCCATTCCCTCCATTTGTTTTCAAGAAGAAAAAATTAGAATTCCCGTCAGAATTTTTTCTCCCAAATTTTCCCAACTTCCAAACACCATAACTTTCTCATACGAAGTCGGATTTGAGTGATTCAAGTTGGAGAACGTTCGTAATCGAGTCCTCTACCTTTTCCAAGTGATTTGGCAGCTGTTTGATCGACTTTTCTGGTGGTTGCACACAGAAAACCGAACCAGCTCGAAAATCCAAGGTAGTGTTCATATCTTTGGGATTTCTTCTTTTATAACCTTCAATTTGCTTGGGGTTTCTTCTTCTATATGTATGTTTATGTATTATGAATGCTATAGAGAAAGGTAGCTTCATAATCAATCTTAATCAAAAGTCTAATTAGAGACATATGTGAACTAGTTTCTTAGATTCTAGGTTTTTCACATGTTTGAGAGTTGTATTGTGATTAGATTGATATCTAGGATTATTTGTGGATTGATTGATGTATTTTATGATTAATAATCCTCACATGTGCTTAGATCCTCTTATTGAACAAATCTAAGATTAGCACATTTGATTTTGTATTTAGAGCTAATTAGGATTTAATTGATTATTCATTATATCCTTGCTCTAAATACTTGCTAGAATATTCATTGTATACATTTTGTGATTCTAGCATTTTTTTGTTGTTTGTGTTCTAAAGTCTTGATTATGTGCTTAATGAACATGCTTTGTTTTCAAGCTTTAGAAACATGAATAGAATCTAGGCTTGGCATGTTTTAGGTGTTTTGCATGCTCTAGATTTTTGTTCATGTTTAAGATCTAGACTACTTTGTTTTGTGAACTTTGTTGCCTATGTCTAGATCTTCATGAAGTGTACCTTATCCATACATTTCATATGCTCATGCATCATTTTGTATGGTGTCATGTTTTGGATCATAAACTAGAAAAATGTACATTGTGTGCTCATTGATTATTTCTAGTTTCCATAGGATGTATTGATCATATATTCTATGTTGCATGTGTTTGCATCATTTGCATCACTTAGATCATTGCCTTGTAAAAGGTGGAAGTCTCTTGCAAAGTGAGTGAAGCTTTGTGGAAAGAGCAAGGAAGCCTTGACTAGGACATGTGGTCCGGATAGTCAAGCAAGGAAGTCTTGTCTAGGGTCGGGAGGATCCGGATAGGCAAGCAAGAAATCTTCCTAGAGACGTGAGCGTCTTGGATAGGAAGTTGCTTCCTAGAGGTGTAGGACACATCTCGGATAGGAAGTAGGCTAGGTGGTTCACTAGGCCCGAGGGTAGACTAGGAGTTGATAGCTTGAGCGGATATCATGAGTTGGTAGCTTGAGTGTGTAAGTCCTTTTCGTCATAGTGGATTGCTTTGCCGGTGGTTGTGGATTCAACCCGTGGATGTTTCCTCTTCGGAGGTTTACCACGTAAAAATCAATGTGTCAAATGTCTCTATCTCTATCTCTTTATATTTGTATGTATGATCTATATAACTTGTTTAAGCTCTTCATTTCCTCACATCCTTGTATACAAGTTATTGATAAAGAAAGAGTTGCGCACATTGTTGGTTGAATCTACATTTGTTTCTTGTATCTTGTAAGTGCTTGAACATTGTATCTTGTGATTCTATATCAAGTTGTAAAGCTTAACTTGGTGAGTTTGCATTGTAATATTCAAAGTACAACTTGTGGAATTTAAATTTGCTCATTATTGAATATACTTGTAAAAGAGATACATTGTTCATTGATATATGTTTTGTAGACTAAGGGTGGTGAATCGAGCATACTTGTGATAATTGTTTTCTCATAACAATCATGTTTAAGGTTAATATGTATGCTCACCGAGGTTTTGACATAAGTCACGAAAAAGTTTTTAAAACTAGTGCGTCAACCTATTCACCCCCCCTCTAGGTTGTTTAGTATAACCTTGTAGGTATTTCACTCAAGCTAAAAGGGAGTCAAAGATATGGTCGCCGAAGCTAGATACCTACTCGTCGAATGTAGAAATGTGCTCGCCAAAGATACGATACCCAGAAAGTGAAGGTACTCGCTAGACCAGTACACTGGGCCTGAACCGACTCGGTAGAAACACAGAAATAAACCCTAAACTTTTAGAAGACCCAGAACAACGAGGAATCATAAAAAGGAAAGTAAAACCTGATCCGTGACAAGAAAGGATCCTAGTACGAATCAAAAAGGGAAACCTTCCACCCACACGGCTAAAAGCAAGGGGAAACCCTAATTAAAAATGTATAAATAGAACCACCTATCCCATGAGGAAGAGGTTCAGAAATCTAGAGAGAGAAGAGAGCCATTGTAAGAGAGATCTAAGTGTGTAACAAGGCAACGAAACCTAGTATTATTTTTCTGCCCTCAGGGGCGCCGTGGTTTTTTCCCATTCAAGGGTTTTCCACGTAAAAACTGTCTTTTGCATGCGTTCTTAATTTTCTTATTTTATATTAAATTGATTTAATTGTTGAGTGCGTGGCAATCCAAATTTCACCGTCAACAATTGGCGTTAGAAGGAGGGGGTCTTTGAACAGAAACTTCGAGGGACCCTTGCGAATCAAACAAACATGAACAACGACAGCGACAGAGATGGTAACTCCAGCGGAGATTTAGTTGTTGAACCAACCACGCCGACGGGAGATAGGGCGGTGACAATCGGGGAACAATCAGCGGCAACACAAGGAACTAGGGCAGCTGATCCCGGGATTCTGCAGCACTTCCAAGCTGCATTGGTAAACTTAATCAGCGAAGCCAGCAAAATAGGACTATCGCTCCCCATAGGGTTGGGAGTTTCATCTCCTTACAAGTTAACCACTCCTGGAATCCATCCACCCGGAAGGCTACGATCAGAAGTTCACATTGCAATTCCCGATACTTAAGCAAGACAATCCACTGAGGAGACTCCCCAGGACCACACTGAGGATTTTGAGGGGAGAAAACAAAGGAAGGGAAAAGGTGTGATGAATGAAGAATCCAAGGAGGAACGAGACTAGGTGCGAACACATGGGGTCAATTCCAGCGACACATATCAACAGAACCGGCGGAGACACCGTTCCATCTCATCTGAAGAAAAGAGTCCTCGTCCACGAAGGGAATTACGATCCAAAAGAGCGAAGCGAAGAAGATCCGAGAGCACTGAAGATCGAAGAAGCCCGGATGAGAGAGGCAATCATGGTAGAATGACAATCAAGAGTAGACTAGATCCAGCAGGAGAACCAACTGGTCAGCGAGATGTCACCCTGCAAGAGCTATCAAGAAAAGTTTCAGCAATGGCGCGAAGGTATGGTCGTAATGTATCTTCGGATGATGAGTCAGATAGCCCATTCATCGAAACTATTGCCCGCACCCAATTTCCAGATAGATTTAGAATGCCAACCATTGAGCAGTACAAAAAGAATAGGGATCCGAAGGAGCACGTTCGCCGATTCCGTAACATTATGGCCCAGTACTCATCCAACGATGGGTTGTTATGCCTCACCTTCCCGCAAACATTCGGCGACCTTGCCTCTAGGTGGTTTGGAAGACTTCCTCCCGGAAGTATAAGCAGCTTCTCAAATCTCAGCAAAGCGTTCATAAGGCAATTCATGGGGAGTGTCCAGAGAAGAAAGTCACTCGCTCATCTATCCAATTTGAAACAGGAACGTAACGAGTCGATCAAGAAGTATCTAGCGAGATTTGGGAAGGAGGTTGCTCAAATTGAAGACGCCAGTGATGTAGCTGTGATCGCCGCATTCACCAATGGGTTACAAAGTGGGCGATTATCCTTTGACCTACGAAGGGAGAGACCAAAAACTTATGAGGAGATGATGGAAATAGCTGGCGACTATGCACTGGCGGAAGAAGAAGAAGTAGCGCAAGGGGGTAGCTATGTGCATGGACACAAGCCTGACTCAAAACCGGACCATAAGGATGACAAAAAGACGCAGTCACGTGATCGCCAGAGAGATGAGAAGGGCCAAAAGGGATATCCAAGAGAAGGCAGAGGAAACGCTCGAGCCAATAAGTTTCGAGGAAGGTATAGCCATTACACCCCTTTAACTGGCGATCAGGAGGAGATACTGTCTGTGGTAGAAGACAAGGGACTCGCCAAATATCCTCGGCAGCAATCAGCAAATGTTAGGAGAGATACAACTAAGTACTGCCGATTCCACAAAGATCATGGGCATGAAACTTCAAAATGTTTTCACTTACGCGATCACATTGAAAGCTTGATTAGAGATGGGCACCTGAAGGACTTTGCTTTAAAAGGGGACAAGCACGTTGGTCGCCAGGATAACCGCCAAGGAAATGGGCAAGAAAGGAGTAGTCCAAGGAGGAACAGCCCAAACGCAACTATAAACACCATTTTCGGCGGACCTCATACTGGGAGGAGCAATCGAGAAAGGATGTCAGAAGTCCGGGAAGTAATGTATGAAAGCAGAAGCATGGAGATCAACTCTGTGCAGAGAAACCCCAAGAAAGGAAGAGAAGGACATGATCCCATAACATTTATAGCAGAAGACTCAGACGGAATTGATGCAAAGCCTAACGATGCAATCGTCGTGGGGGTTCGAATAGCCCATAGGGATGTCCTTCGGGTGATGATTGACAATGGAAGTTCAGCTGATATCTTAAGTGCCAGAGTATATGATGAGTTGCGGCTGGACAGAAAAGATCTTGAACCATTCCATGTGCCATTAAAAGGATTCGGTGGCGTAGAAGTTAGGTCGTTAGGAACTGTGAAGCTGCTGGTGAGATTTGGTACAGCACCATGTCGGTGAACAATCCTGTTGGACTTTGTCATAGTCGACATCCATAATTGGCCGTATAATGCTCTACTCGGCCGACCGTTTCTTAACAAAGCTCGAGCTGTTACTTCAACCCATGCGTTGAAAATAAAATTCCCTACAGAATTTGGTGTCGGAGAATTGAGAGGGTCACAGGAGATGGCTCGCCGCGCCAACCTATCAATCTTCAAAGATAAAACGGGGATGGAAACCTTGAGCATATTCGAGGTAGACAAGGAAGTACAGGAAGATAATCCGGAAAACTTTGAACTGGACCCAAGGGACAAAACAAGCAGAGAGAAAGAAGAACCAACTGAGCCAGTTGTTCTAGATGAAGCGGAACCAGATAAAACAGTAAAGATTGGAGCAAGGCTGACTGAACAAGTTAAGAAAGATGTGACAAGCTTGTTGAAGGAATATAAGGGGATTTTCGCTTGGTGCCACGAAGATATGCCAGGGATTGATAGGAGCGTAATTTCACACAATCTGGCTGTGAATGAAAAATGCAAACCGGTTGTGCAGAAAAGGAGAAGCTTCAACCCAGAAAGAAGTGCAGCAATAAAAGAGGAAGTATCAAAGTTGCTCGCCGCAAAGTCAATTAGAGAAGTTAAGTACCCGGAGTGGGTGGCGAATGTGGTCCTAGTGAAAAAGAAAAACAATCAATGGAGGATGTGCGTCGACTTCACCGATCTGAATAAGGCCTGCCCCAAGGACAGCTTCCCGCTACCAGGGATTGACCAGTTAGTCGATGCAACAGCCGGACATGAGACGTTGAGCTTCATGGATGCATATTCAGGATATAACCAGATAAAGATGCACAAGCCAGATGAAGAAAAGACAGCGTTCACCACAGATCAGGGGTTATATTGTTACACAGTTATGCCATTAGGCCTGAAGAACGCTGGGGCAACTTACCAGCGCTTGGTCAACAAAATGTTCGCCAGACAAATAGGGAGAAATATGGAAGTCTACGTTGACGATATGCTTACAAAAAGCATCACAGCAGATAGACATACAGATGACCTGAGGAAAACATTCGATGTGCTGGTCAAGTATGGAATGAAATTGAATCCAGCAAAATGTGTATTCGGCGTACCATCTAGGAGGTTTCTCGGATATCAAGTACATCAAAGAGGAATAGAGGTGAACCCTGAAAAAATCCAAGCACTAGCAAAAATGGTCTCGCCAAGAACTTTGAAGGACGTCCAAAAACTCACGGGGTGCCTAGCATCGCTGAGCAGATTCATAGCCAAGTCAACAGATCGATGCCTACCATTTTTCAAAGCTCTAAAAAGGGAAAGGGAATCGAGTGGAATGAGGATTGCGAAAAGGCGTTCCAGGCCTTGAAAGATTACCTTGGACAGGCACCGCTGCTATCAAAACCAGAAACAGGAGAAACATTGTACATGTACTTGTCCGTCTCTGAAGCAGCCACAAGTTCCGTGCTAGTGCGACAGGAAGATGGAATCCAGAAGCCAATATACTACACCAGCAAAGCACTGTTACCAGCCGAAACAAGGTACTCGTCGGTTGAAAAAATGGCACTCGCTCTAATAATAGCAGCTAAGAAGCTAAGACCATATTTCTAGGCTCATAAAATCGGGGTATACACCAACTGCCCACTGAAATTAATCCTGCAGAAACCAGAAGTATCTGGTCGATTAACAAAGTGGGCGATCGAATTAAGTGAATTTGACGTAGAGTATCTCCCACGGACAGCAATCAAAGCACAGGCAGTGGCAGACTTTGTGGCAGAGTTCACCGAGCCAAGCATAGAGGTAGCTAGAATGATGGTGGAGCAAAATAAGAAAGTATTCAAATGGCAACTCCGCATCGACGGTTCGTCAAACACGCATGGCAGCGGGGCAGGGGTAGTAGTGTCAACCTCGGAAGGAGATTCAGTCGAATGTGCCCTGCGTTTTGACTTCAAAGCTACTAACAATTAAGCTGAATACGAGGCACTCATAGCAGGTTTAAAAGTTTGCACAGTCCTAGGGGCAGATGAGGTAGAAATCTTCAGCGACTCTCAAATGGTTGTCAATCAGGTACTAGATGAATACCAGGCGAGAGATGAAAGCATGATCACCTACCTGGAATTAGCAAAGGAATTGTTAGGAAGATTTAAAGAATACAGAATTGTTCATGTCCCCAGAGAAGAAAACGAGCAAGCTGATGCCCTGGCCAAATTGGCATCCGCCACAATTAACATCTGGCCCAAAAGTATATCCATGATCCGCCTGTTGCAGCCAAGCATAGTCAGATCAAAAGAAGTAGGGGCAGTCTTTGGCGAGAGGAACAGCTGGATCACACCAATCAAAGAATATCTCGTCAATGATGTACTCCCAAGTGACCCATTAGAAGCAAAACGGTTGAAGTATAGAGCTACAAGATATTCAGTACTCAATGGAGAGCTGTACAAAAGGAGGTATTCAAGGGCACTACAGAGATGTGTCGGACCTGAAGAAGCAGAAGGTATCCTGAGAAGCATACATAGTGGAAATTGTGGGAACCACGCTGGGGGTGTCAACCTAGCCCACAAAACATTAAGGCAGGGTTTTTACTGGCCAACACTATTCGCCGATGCCAAAAGAGTAGCAGCGAGATGTGAGGTGTGTCCAAAAATCGCCAACAACATCCGACAACCACCTGAACTTTTGCAAAGTATCACCTCGCTGTGGCCGTTCGCCATGTGGGGAATTGATTTAATTGGCCCAATGCCAACAGCAATTGGAGGGGCAAAGCACGCCATAGTGGCCGTGGATTATTTTACGAAGTGGGTAGAAGCCGAACCATTGGTACATATAACAGAGGCGAACACTATAAGCTTTGTAAAGAAAAATATCCTGTACAGATTCGGGATACCAAACACCATCATCACGGACAATGGGACCCAATTCGATGGTAGGAAATTCAGGGAGCTGTGTGACAAGTATGGCATCAACAACTACTACGCCTCCCTAACACATCCGCAGACGAATGGCCAGACTAAGGCAGTAAACAAAATCATAAAGCACAACCTGAAAGCTAAATTGGCAACAAAAAAGGGCAGCTGGGCAGATAAATTACCACAAGTGCTCTGGGCGTATCGAACCACAGAGAGGGGTTCAACAGGTGAGACCCCATATTCCATGGCTTATGGAGCTGAAGCTGTTATTCCCGTGGAAACGTCATTCTCTTCACCAAGGGTACAGCTCTTCCAACCAGAACTTAACATTGATATGCTAAAATGCGGTCTGGATGAGTTAGAAGAAAGAAGAGAGCGCGCACAAATAAGGAATACTGCGTACCAACAGAGGGTAGCCAGATATTACAACTCACATGTGCGTGAAAGGAGGTTCTCGCTTGGTGACTTAGTGCTAAAAAGGGTGAATCCGAGAACAAGAGACAAAGTTGTAGGATCACTCGCAGACAAATGGGAAGGGCCTTATCAGGTTACAGGAATAGCTGGCCACGGGGCATATCGCATTACTCGAGAAGGTTTTGGCGAACTACCCCGCCCATGCAATGCGCAGTACTTGAAGATATATTATCCTTAACTTTTTCAAAGTTTAGAGCTTTTTTCAATCTTTTTATTATGTCTTAGAATAGTTTTTCGTTTTAGCATTTTCTTTATGACTATGTTAACAAAGTTGCAGGAAATATTCAATGAAAGAGTAATTTATTACTGAGAATTCGCAATTTCTCTCGCCAGTCACAAAGGGCATTCGCCATCATATATCGCTACCGTCACACAAAGACGAGTTTTCATACTCGCTACAATGACAATTGGCGAGAAACAAAATCCCAAGTTGCAAAAAGCAGCGATTGCCATTACGGGAAAATATAATTCCTAGAAGCAAGAAAACCAGCTGAGCAAAGACAAAACATATTAAAAACTTGGTGTATGGTCGGATACGTCCTGACAAATACTAAGTATGCCAAAATACAGCAATGGCAGCTGAATATGGCTATAAATACGCTAAAAACTTGGTGTATGGTCGGATACGTCCTGACAAATACCGAGTAAGCCGAAAACTCAGCAATGGCAGCTGAATAAAAGCAAAAAATATGTTAAAAAATAACTTGGTGAAAAACTAAGTAAAGCCAAAAACTCAGCAAAGGCAGCTGAACAAAGAAAAGTATATATTTATAACTTTGTATCATTTACAAATGAATGAACAAAAAGAATAAATTTACAGTCCTAAACAATAGAAAAATCCAAAAACTCAACCAGCTGCAGGAGGGCCCTCGTTATCTTCCTCATCTTCAATCTCCTCGTCCGAAGGCCAAATGACTTCCTCATCCTCCATGGGCATGAAAGGCTCATAATCTCTTCCAGCAACGGGACCCAAGTCAGGCTCAGCACCAGAGCCAGAAAAGCTGCCCTTCTGACCTGAATAGTAAATATTGAAGGCACGCTTGCTGGGGATCTCTAGATGCATGGGATGAGGTTCAGTCCTGTTGTAACGGCAGTGGGCTTTCCATCGTTTTATTTGGTCTTTAATCGAGTCCACGCCGCTAGCCATGTGCTGTTGGAGGGACCTGTCGAAACGCTTCAGAGCTTTCTCGTTAGAATGATACTTCATAGCAAAGAATTTCTTTGCCTGCCT
Source organism: Acer saccharum (assembly GCA_030490815.1). Lineage (NCBI taxonomy): Eukaryota > Viridiplantae > Streptophyta > Magnoliopsida > Sapindales > Sapindaceae > Acer > Acer saccharum. The sequence continues at coordinate 22,084,433 of CM059870.1, forward strand.
CATGCCTTTCTCAAATTCGCGCAACAAAAGCGCATCGTAGACAGGGGATCTATTGAAGCGGTCAACTGATTCAGCCTCCAGCACAGCTTTCAAATTTTGAAGATAAGGTCACGGGAAGACAACTGGTTGCGTAAATCTGCCGCCTCTTGCTCAGCCTTCTCCTTAGCCTCCTCAGCTACCCGCTCGGCCTCCAAACGTGCTGCGAAGGACTCTAGACTCGTAGATAGAAGCTCCTTGAATGAGCGAATCTCCTTTTCAGTAGCAAAAAGTTTTTCTTCGGCGGCCAGCTGAGCAGACAGATGACCATCTAAGGATTCTCTGAACTGAGCAAGCTGTTGAGCATGGGATTCTTCAGCTGAGAGTTTTTCAGCCGCCAAAACAGAAGCCTGCTCGCGCAAGCGTTTAACCTCACGGGAAGCCCTGATCCCATACTTATAAGTCTCACCCAGCTCAGACATCATCTGAGGAAAAGGATAGTCGAAGTTAGAAAATATATGGAAAAATAATAATACATAGAGATTTACGGCGAAGAACTTACCAAGGAGTGGCAGTTGAAGAAAAATTCCATCTTCCTGTTACAAGACTTGTCTTTAACATGCCCCCAGCTATCACCAATGTATATATCATTATTAACCAGGTGGGAGCATATTTCAATAGCCGAAAAATAAAAAGAGACACGTTCCCTTCATCGGCTTCAACCGGTCCTACAGGAGGGGCTTCATGGGTAAAACCCGAACCGGAAGCGGAGGTCCCAAGCTGTTTTGACGGGCCTGGCCAATCAGCCGATTCAGGTTGGCCAGATGGCCTAGGTTGATCTGAGACACTCGGCTCGCCCATAGCCACTGAAGGAGAAGCTGGTCGAGGAGAAGTAGAAGTAGGGATAGCCTGTTCATTGACCCCTTCAGAAGGAGGCGTCGCTACATTCTCTACCTCAGCAGGACCCTCGCGAACAGCCGGTTGGGTAGAAGGGGTCTTGGCGACAGCTGGCTCCTCAGTGCCCTCCTCGTCAGAAGAAACAACGAACTGCACCACCCGTGAAGCCCGCTTGGGAGGTCGAGCAGAATGATCAGGCGTGCTCTCAGCAGGACTTTTACTCCTCCTAGCTCTGGGGGCCAGGTCACTCGCAGGATCGAGAGGAGTCTCAGGAACATCCACGTTAAAAAAAGGGATGTCACTGACCCCTCTTGAAACCCCAACCTTCTCCTTCTCCTTCTCCTTACCCTTACGACTGGGGGTGGTCGCAGTCGGGGTAGTCGCAGCAGTAGCAGTAGCAGGGGTAGTCGCAGCAGCAGCAGCAATAGGAATAGTCGCAGCAGCCTCTGTACGCATAGGGGGCTGCCCCGATTCAACCCCTCCCCCGGTAACATCACCAGCGTCCTCACCATCGGAAGGATCATCACCGTCCGGGCTTGCAAACCAGCAGCATGCCTTTTGCTGGCAGCCTCGGAATTCTTCACCGCCCGGGCTTTCAAGTCGCAAACGGTGTCAAAGTCACACACTGCAAGAAAATAAACCAAGTGTCAATTAACAGAACAAAACGAAACAGTAAAACAAAGAAGGAATGGACAAAGACTTACAGCGAGGAAGCCTTGCATGTAGGCGTGTGAAAATCCCCTCAGAAATCATTTTTTTCCTCATCCAAGAGGAAGGACCTATCCCTTGAGCTCAAAGGGAGGACATCTGCTACGGCGAGGCGAGAGATCTCTGTATCTAGTAAAACAGGGGCCGCCTTCGACCAGGCTTCAGGTGATGTGAAGTGCCTGGGAACCTTCTTCGCCGAGAGATTACGGCGACTGCTGGCAGGCACATCACGGCCCCACTCGCCGCCAACAAAAAACCAGCTATTCTTCCACCTCTTGTTCGAAGTGGGAAAGCCCCAGATGAACCCCTTTTTCTTCTCATCGCCGGAGATTTCTACTTGGCCGGGGTTCGCCACCCCCTCAGGGATCCAGTTCTCCACGGGCGAAGAGAGAAGGAAATACGTGCCACCATTGCCCGCCTGCCTTAGCGTGTAAAAATGGCGGATCTCGCGAGGAGTAAAGGGCCCGTAACCCTTCAACTTCCACATGAGGCACAGGCACATCAATATTCTGTAGCTATTTGGAGCAAGCTGTGCTGGCGCAATTTGAGCCTCCGCAAGAAATCTGGCGATGAAAGGCTGAAGAGGGAGAGTTACCCCACAGCTGAGCATTGCCCCGTAAATGGCGATTGCATTTTCGGAAGGATTCCACACAGCCCGGTCGCCGGGTAACATAAGAGTCACTGAGTCTGAAAGGTCAAAACGACTCTTGTATTTGCGAAGCTCATCCTCGCCGACCACGTTAACTTCCGTGTCAAAGGAACACGGGCGATTCGGTGAAAAATGCAGCACATCCCTTTGATGATCTTCGACGTCAGAATCAACCGTCGTCTGCGCATCTAGCAGGGATTCACGAGAAGCCCTAGGGGCGCGTCGTTTACTGCCGCCTGGATTGGAAGATCTCGGCATATTGGGAGAATCACTGTTGGAAGATGGAGGAAAGATGTTAGGAATAAGGTTATCCTCAGAAGATGGAACATAAACAGAAACCGGGACCGGAGAATCCGGGCGAAAATTACGAATCAGAGATTCAATCTTGTCTGCAGTACTTTTATCACCAAGCTCCATGGCTTGCATCATCCGATTAAAAAGAGAAGAACGTAAGGAAGGGTCCATGGGAACTCACCAGAAAGCCCTAGATTCGTGAAGATGTGCAAGAGAGTTAGGGACGCAGAGAGGCAGGAAAAGTCGAATCCGGTGAACCGTCCAGCAATAGAAAGCATAGGGAAAAGACTGTAGCAAGTTCTCGAAGAAATAAGGAAGACAAAACGAAAGATCAAACTGTTCTTTTCTGCTCTGATGAAACACGATGGAGGAATAAATGAAAAAAAAAAAAAGCAAAGTGAGAAAAAAGAAACAATCGGCCTTAAAAAGAGGGAACTTCGAAATTCAAAAAAAAAATCAAGTACAATGATACGCAACTAATGAGAATGACGGCCACAGTGACCAAACCGCAACAGTCACCACCAAGTAAATGACATGTGGCATCTCGGGGATAACCAAGCCGTCAGAATGTCCCTTCACCTGTCAAACAAGTGGAAGCGCCAGAAGTTGTGTGGTTTAAATTGAAAGCTTGCACCGGAAGAGTCAATTAATAATTACAACGCGTGGTAAAAAGGAAAGAGGGAGTTATTGCCAAGTGTGTTGAAATCTTATAAACATAAATATAAATACTACTCGCAGAGGCAAACGAAGTGGGAAGAACAAGTCATTTGCCCAGCTCGAAGTATTTATAGGGGTATTGTTGTATGTATAAATTCGCCAACCTGACACGTCATAAAAAGAGTCAACGAAAGACTGCCACGTCACTCATTGACCGGGTCAAGGGAGGAAGTTTGACAAGTCAGAATGATAAAATAGCTCAAGCCAAAAGGGAGTCAAAGATATGGTCGCCGAAGCTAGATACCTACTCGCCGAATGTAGAAATGTGCTCGCCAAAGATACGATACCCAGAAAGTGAAGGTACTCGCTGGACCAGTACACTGGGCCTGAACCGACTCGGCAGAAACACAGAAATAAACCCTAAACTTTTAGAAGACCCAGAACAACGAGAAATCATAAAAAGGAAAGTAAAACCTGATCCGTGACAAGAAAGGATCCTAGTACGAATCAAAGAGGGAAACCTTCCACCCACACGGCTAAAAGCAAGGGGAAACCCTAATTAAAATTGTATAAATAGAACCACCTATCCCATGAGGAAGAGGTTCAGAAATCTAGAGAGAGAAGAGAGCCATTGTAAGAGAGATCTAAGTGTGTAACAAGGCAACGAAACCTAGTATTATTTTTTCTGCCCTCAGGGGCGCCGTGGTTTTTTCCCATTCAAGGGTTTTCCAGGTAAAAACTGTCTTTTGCATGCGTTCTTAATTTTCTTATTTTATATTAAATTGATTTAATTGTTGAGTGCGTGGCAATCCAAATTTCACCGTCAACAAGTATCAATATACCAAATAAGCAAATGTGAGTGTGTGAAGATTTTACTTCAAGTATATAAAAGGAAGTATTTTGAAAATCAAACATGCAAACATTTTCAACATCTATTCATCTCAAGTCTTTCCGTAGAAAGGTCAAACCGATCATCATCCAAAATTTTGCTTTTAAAAGAATAGAGCTCAATATGTGAGCGAAGTGTGTGCATGTGGCTCGTCAATCCATTTCTGTTTGACAACCCGAGCTAATTTGATTTTTCAACTATACTCCATAAGCCTTTTTGAAATGTTTTAGGCTTGAATCAATTTTTTTTTTTTAATGATTCATTTCAACACTTCTTTGACTTTTAACAAACATAAACATATACACCTCATGGTGGCTTTCACTCATCACGATGGCGTAGCCCTTTCCTACATTGGGCGGCTTCACAACCAAGGTGTGTAGTCCTTTCCATGAGGGTGCCTATTGAGTTCTATGTTGCCGAAGCAAATGGATACCGACCATTGGTCATTTTTAAACGTACTAGTCCTTAGGACTTCAAGTTGTATCCATACTAATATTAATCAAACTCAACACACTTAACAAACATATAAGAGAAGCAAATTGCTTTTTAGAAACCAAGTTTTATGGCTTAAAAGCACATGATCAAAAAAGCAAGTAAAGAGACTTACTTAAGATCTCTACTTCTCAAGAGAGTAGCTTTCAAAGAATATGAAGCATATTTTTCAAAACTTGCCACTCAAACAATCATACAAACAATAACACACATCATGATTAAGATCAATGTTAACAATTATCACCAAAGATCTTAGACTAGCAAATGTCAACGAGGACCATATAAACACTATATTAGTTCTCAATTATGACATGCTTCATGAAGTGATACAAACAATGAGTTGAGAGATGAAAAATAGATAAGCAAGCAATGTGATATTAGAGATACCTTCGCAAACTATTTTCATCAAATGCAAGGCCTTCACCCTTTTTATGAGTCCTCTTGGCTTGTAAGTCCTCATGACTACAAGTTATAGGTGTGTCGAATACAAGAGACTAAAGACTATGCATTTCAACTCAAACAACAAAAAAAATTGACTTTCTCTAAAAGTCTTAACATGATTGTAACCATATAGATTTCATAAAACAACTTCTCAAAAAGTTAATCAATAGATTTCGACTATCATAACAAAAATGTGAGATAGCTAAGTTCATGTTAAGTTGTAGAGATACAAGCAAACAAGCTAAGCTTCTTAACAACAAACACTAATCTTAAAGCTAAATCACATATGCAACTTACACTACTGATAAGAGCACTCACCCTTGACAAATTTTGTCTTGGATGGACCTACACAAACATTATCAAGATTCTCTTTGACAATAATGTTGAATCTAAAGTAAAGTTCTTCCACAACTTGATTAACAATAATATCATTGATACTCTTCTTTTCAACATTATTAGCAACACATGCATTGTCAAATTTTGCAAGGTTTCCATTCTTCACATTCTAGACATTCTTAACATGCTTTGTGACATTATTATGCTTTCCATATTCAAAAGCTTTGGCATGCTTAAAATGAAGTCCAATCTCTCTATCCCTAGATTCATTTTCTATGTTGCAATATTCAATGAATTTAAAGCACTTGAGCTTGATATGGCCTACGGTATTGCAAAAATGACATACGGTAACAAAAGTAGAGATTTTACCTTCCGGGATGGGAGAAGCACAAATGAGAGTTTCAAGGGGTACCTTGTTCTTCAACTTGTTCTTTTCTTGGAACGTCTCTTCTTAGGAGCTTTCTTTTCAACAATGACCTCGCTTGTAGGAAATGATGCTTCTATGAGCTTCTCCTCAACTACCGCGTTGCTTGAGCCTCCTAAGGACAAACTAGAGATGATCCTATCCTTTTCAAGAACAATCCCCTCAACTTCTCTAAGCTTCTTGGCAAGAGAATTCTTTTCACCCAAGAGCCTCCGAGTAGTTGAAACAAACTCATTCACTTGTATCTTGATCAAATCATCCTTCTCATCAATCTCTTTTAAAGCTATCTTTAAATTTTCTTCAAGACAATTCATCTTAGCCAAAAGATCAATGATAGTAGAATCTTCACTTAAGCATTCTTGATGATTTAGATCATCCTCCTTGTCCAACGAATCTTGACATACATCCTCTAGGATAGAGTGAGAGGTCATGAATGCAATAAAGTTGCTCACCAACTCTTCCTCACTAGAAAACTCATCACTAGAGCTCTCCTCATCACTAGAGTCATCATCTTCACTCTATGTGGCCGCCATGGCTTTTCCCTTCTTGTCCTTCTTACTTGGACAATCCGAAGCATAATGTCCTAACTTCTTGCACTTGAAGCATTGGACTTTTCTATTGCTCTTAGCATGACCACTCCTTTTATGAGGTGGAGTAAAGGATTTCTTGACTTCCCTATCCCTTGAGAACTTGTCACTTGGCTTGGCACCTTTCCTTATGAACTTCCTAAACTTCCTAACCAATAAAGCCATTTCCTCCTCATCATTGCTACTACTAGCTTCCTTGACAACCTTGAGAGCTAAACCCTTGTTCTTAGCCTTCGGTTTCATGCACGCCTCAAAGGTTTGAAGAGATCCTAGCAACTCATCTAAGCTCATGACCTCAACGTCTTTGCTTTCTTCAATGGCGGTAACCTTGGCTTTGAACCTCTTTGGAAGAGATCTAAGAATCTTTCAATTTAACCTCTCACCGGAGATAGGAGTACCAAGAGCTTGGCATTGGTTGGTGATGTCTAGTAGCTTGTCTTGGAAGTCAACAAACTTGTCTTCCTCACCCATTTGCAAAACCTCAAATTGGGAAGTGAGCAATTGAAGACGAGACTTCTTCACCGTTTTAGTCCCCTCATTGGTGACTTGGAGAGCTTCTCATGCCTCCTTTGCGGTTTCTAGGTTTTGAATGTAGGAAAATTGCTTACTATTAACACCTTCAAAAATAGCATTCACCGCTCGATGATGCCATTTTGCTAACTCAAACCCATTAGTTGACCACTCACTCCTAGGCTTGGAAATGGTCACTCCATTCTCACTCTTGTTGGGAGCAAGGTAACCTTTTTCCACGATCATCCAAGCTCTCTCATCAATAGAGCGAATGTAAGCCTTCATCCTCAATTTCCAAAACCCGTAGTTGTGACCCTTGAGAAGAGGAGGCCTAGAATTCAAAGCCCCTTCGGTAATCACATCATCTTCGAAAATCATGCTTCAAAAACCTAAGCAATTCACTAGTAAGTATAACCCGGATCTCGTCGAGTGCCGTCCGACGACCCAACCCTATTGGAAAGTACGAAATCCCTCAATGATACGAAGCCACCATATATTGGACAACATACAAAACCAACATCGATGGTAGATTAGAAATTCCTCAAGAGTGCATACACATCCCATGTACCCCGCTCTTTTGGAGTCTATGTCTATCCATACGCCTAGGCCTACCAACATACAAGCAAACTCCCTATCCAAGGCACTCATGCCTCTAAAGAGCCTCCCATGCATGACTATCCGAGTCCTCCTGACTCTAGCCATGACTCCTTGCTTGCCTATTCGAGTCCTCTTGACTCTAGACAAGACTTCTTGCTTGGCTATCCGATTCCTTCCGACTCTAACCAAGACTTCATGCCTTTTACAAGAACTTTCTAGTGTGATCATGTGAATGCAAATGATGCAAACAATCAATTCAACGTAGAACATGTGATCAATACATTCCATGGAACAACTAGAACTAAACAAGTGATAACACAAGTAATAAAAGTCTAGATGCAATACTTGAATAAAAACCTAGAGCATGTGAAAACACCTAACACATAAAACTCATAGTTTCATTCACACAAATAACACTTGAACAATTCATATACATGAATCACAAATTCAAGATGTTATAAACATACATAAAAATGCTAGAATCACTAAATATGTTCAATGAATATTCTAGCCAACAATTAGAGCAAAGATATATTGAATAATCAATTAAAATCCTATTTGTCTCTAAATACACATATAAGAGCATTAATCCTAGATTTTATCGATCAAAGGATCAAAACACATTTCAAGGATTATTAATCATAAAATGATTCAATCAAGTCACAAATAATCGTAGATATCAATCCAATCACAATACAACTCTCAAACATCTGAAAAAACTAGAATCTAAGAAACTAGTTCACATATGTCTCTAATTAAACTTTTGATTAAGATTGATTATGAAGCTATCTTTCTCAATAGCATTCACCATACATACACATACATATAGAAGAAGAAACCCTAAGGTAATTGAAGGTTATAAAAGAAGAAATCTCTAAGATATGAACACTACCTTGGATTCTCAAGCTGGTTCAGTTTTCTGTTTGCAACCACCAAAAAAGTCAATAATACAGCTACCAAAACACTTGGAAAAGGTAGAGCACTCGATTACAAACAATCTCCAACTTGAATCACTCAATTCCGAGTTCGTATGAGAAAGTTATGGTGTTTGGAAGATGAGAAACATTGGAAAGAAAATTCTAGCGAGATTCAAGTTTTTCTTCTTGAAAATGAATTGGAGGGAATTAGGAATATTTAAAAGGAAGAGAGAGAGGGAAGAATTTCGGCCAACCAGAAACTGCCACATTAGCTCCTGGCCATGTGGGGGGCATGTTCCACACGAGACCAGAGGGCTAGTTTGGCCGTGTGGCCCATGGCCTCCACACGTGGCCAAGCAAGCTTGGCTGTTGGCCTTGCTTGCTTCTCCCACGCACCGCCCGTGTTCTTTGGCCATATTCAGGCCTCCGAACTCTGATTTTGAATCTGTCTTCAGATTACGAATCATTACTCCCTCATGCACAATGAAGACTATGAAACTTTAACAAAAGGTTGAGAAATCATCTCGGAATATGACGACGAAAACAACTCAACAAATGAGAACGAAAAATAGTGTAGCTACATCGTTTAGACTCGAAACCTAATGAATGAGTAATCGAAATGACCGGGACTCAATAAGGAATCATAAGAGATCATTTTCAAGTCCAAAACAAAAATATGAAAACATATACACACAAAATCACACACATATGCCTTTCCTAGACATAGTCCTAGAACATGCAAATTACAATGTTTAACAAATTAAAGCTAATGCATGCGCATATATTACCAAGTGTGTGAAAGTGATATATGAATGATGTTCAACCATGTAGGGACACATATGAATGCTATGTGTGTGTGTGTCCAGCCTTGTAAGAGAAATGAGGTCTTATATACCTTTGTAGACCAATGAAGCACATTTCTCTTTGAAGCCGGCATCTTGCATGAGTTGTGGCCAAGTCTTTTTTTGATGACTTGAATCTTCAATTCTTAGACCACTTAACATTACAAGAGAACATTGTTTTGATATGGAATACATGCCAAGACAAACCAAAAACCTAACTAATTCAATCAATGTACAAATAGCCCAAGATAATAAGCTAATCACAATACAACTCACAAACATGTGAAAACCTAGTTCTATGAAAAACTAGTTCACATCTAAGTCTCTAATTAGACAAGATTAGCCTATAATTAAAGCTCTACTTCTCAATAACATTTTTCCAAGTAACACTTACATATAGAAGAGGAAAACCCAAGGTAATTAAAGGCTTTAAAGATCAAAACACAAAGCATAGATCAATACCTTTGGAATTTCGTGCAGTTTCGGATTTAGGTGTTGAACCATCACAAAACTTGAACACAAGGCTTCAAACTCACTTGGAGAAGTTAGAAAACGTCAATACAAAGATTCTCCAACTTGAATCATTCAAATCAGATGAAAAATGAGAGAGCTATGGTGTTTGGAAGTTGAGAAAATTTGGAGAGAAAATTCTCCACACTTATCTTCTTGAAATGAATGAGATGGAAAAGAGATATTTAAAGAGAGGGTGTAAGTTCCTCATATTTTGATTGGCTTATTTCGTTGACAAACCACATTTGGGGATGATTTTGTAATGGGTAGCTTAGGTCCTCGATGGCAAGCTTCCTAGCATCCCGGTGACTTCAAGAGCAAAAGCGAAAGGTAAATCACTTGACTTGCCTCTTGAAGAGATTAGTTTGCACACACACACACACACTACATGCATGCTTTGTTCATCCTGCATTTGTGTTCTAATTGCTTATATATGTGCATCCTTTACACAATCACACTTACACTTCATTGTAAGATTTAAGTGTGGTCTTTTTACTCTAGATTAGGTATTTATTGCTTGATTAAATACCTTGACTCATTTATTGCATATATTTATGAGTCTTGATAACATGATTGGGTTTGTATTGATGACTAGATTTTAGGTTTTCATATCTATAGCTAGTTAGGTCTTTATGAAATTTCCATTAAGTAGTAGTGAAATATACCTAGGGGGGGGGGGGGGGGGTGTGTGAATAGGTATAGGCTCCAAATTCTCTTGATTTAAAAATAATGCGGAATATATCAATAAAAATGCACACTTGATTAAATTTGACAAATTAATTGATTTCACTTATACAAGAGTTAATCAATTTACAAGATATGCAATCAATGAAAGAAATGGAAGATAAAGAAAAGTAAAAGCAAAAATGAACACAAGTGTTTTAACGTGGTAAAACCTCAAAGAGGAAACATCCACGGGTTGATACTACAACCACCGGCAAAGCAATCCACTATGTGAAAAAGGACTTACACACTCAAGCTATCACTCATGATATCCGCTCAAGCTATCAACTCCTAATCTACCCTCGGGCTAGTGAATCACCAAGCCTACTTTCTATCCGAGATGTATCCTACACCTCTAGAAAGCAACTTCCTATCCAAGACGCTTACGTCTCTAGGAAGATTTCTTGCTTGCCTATCCGGATCCTCCCGACCCTAGACAAGACTTCCTTGCTTGATTATCCGAGTCCTCCCGACTTTAATCAAGACTTCCTTGCTCTATCCACAAAGCTTTACTCACTTTGCTAGAGACTTCAACCTAATGCAAGACTATGATCTAAAGTGATGCAAGTGATGCAAACACAAACAAATTAAGCTAGATGATCAATCAAGCAAAATGTACATGTTCAATGACAATCTAGAATATGTTTCCAACACACAATCACAAGATTATCTAGAAATCAAGACATGTAAATCAATAAGAACAAAGGTATGAATATTCAATTTATCACACTAAAAACCTAGTTCTTAGATCATGAAATAAAATCTAGAAAATAATATGAGACATATCATATATTCATTTTCTAGAATCAATTTCATACAAAATCAAGTTTAGCACATATATGTTCAAACAAATCACGAAGCTAAATCTCAATTAACAAATGATCAAACAATCCTAGCATATGATCTAACATACTTCTCAACAAATTTCATCAATCAAATAGTAAGAATCAAGAGATGAACAAAGATGAAATTGAAAAAGAAGAAGTTGAACTAACAACCTTGACCACGGACTGAAAATGGATCAGCTGAGAAAAATGGCGAAGTCAGCTGCCTCTGGAAATACTTGGGGTTTGTAGCTCTCTTCGAGACCAACAATTTTGGTTTTTGAATCGATTAATTTCGAGTTCGTATGAGAGAGATATGATCAAAATAAGAAAACGAAAAATTGGAGAATTCTGCAGAAAATTGTGAAGAGTTCTTCAAAATTCAACAAAGTGTGGAGGGAAGGAGATGAGTTTAAAAGGAGGAGAGAGAGAGATTTTTTGAGCAAATCAGAGCATGCCACGTCACCTCCCCGTGGGGGGCACGTGGGCCACATGGGAGCAGAGGGCTCCCTTGGCCGTGGGGCCCACGGTCTCCCTCACGGCAAGGCCTTGTGGCCACACGTGCTCCCGACTTCTCTCGCGCGCTCCTTCAGTTCTTCAGCCCATATCTTGGGCATCCAAACTTCGATTTCAAATATGTTTTCGGATTACGAACCGTGACACCCTCACGCACGACTACGACTACGACTACACAACTTTGAAAATGGTTGAGAAATCATCTCGGAAAATGATGATGAAGTCAACTCAACGAATGAGAATGAAAAGTAGCATAGTCACATTGTTTGGACTCGAAACCTTATGAATGAGTAACCGAAATGACCGGAACTCAATATGACATTAATAAGAACATGTTCAAGTCCTAAACACAAAATACACAAACAAATAAACACATATTCACACAAGCATGCCATATCAAAGAGATAGTCACAAAGCATGCAATTTCACAATTTTTGTCTATTAAAGAACAATGCATGAGCATACTATAAAGTGTGTGAAAGTGTTATACAAAATGTTTGAACCACGATACAGGGACACACATGCATGAATTGTGTGTGTGTGCGCTAATGCCTTGCAAGAGGGTATAAATCAAGATATACCTTTGACGCTTTCCACCTCTTGAAGACGACTTTTGTACTAGACATTGCTTCTTCATCTTTTAAGCTTCCTTTCTTCAAAGAACATCTTAAGCAATAACTAATACAAACATAGAGCATTTTGCAATGGAATCAAGCCAATACAAATCATAAACCTTACAATCTCCCTCTTTGGCTATTCCATTGGCAAAACCTCAACCTCACCATACAATGTTTCACTCAAATAAACTCAAGATGATAGCATACTCTCAATCTCACATTACAAAGAAATTCCTAGACTAAAAAGTCTTCAAGTCTTCAAGAATTCCTCTTTCGGTCTTCAAAGTACCTATGAGAGAAAATAGCAACCAAACAAGAGATCTTCTCTAAAGAAGAATGGTGAGTTATTTAACCAAACAACAAACATAGAAGATATCCCTTATCTCATACACAAATGCATTATCTCAAGTGAATAAAATATGTTCATATTAAAGCATTCCCTTAGTTTCCCAATTCCCAATGACCAACTATCCTTAACATTATCAAGAAAGAATTCTTTCTCCCCCTTAAGACAAGAATTCTCCCCCTTAAGACAAAGTCACAATTAAGCACAAAGAGGAATATGATTCACACGATTGGAACATTTTTCCACACAAGGTGTGAAGTATACAAAATCTCCCCAATATCAAACATGGTGAGGTGTACATTTTCTCCCCCTTTTTGTCAAGGAATAGACAAGGGACACAAGAGATAAAGAACGAGATATTAAGTAAACAAATCGTATAGAAAGCGAAAGTTGAATAAACTAAAGCTCCCCCTTAACATATGCTCCACATATTATCAACAAGTAGATTTGTTCACAAGGGACATCACACAATCACACAATCAAGCAATAAGAGAAATATTTCATAACTTGTCAAAGTCCAAGAGAGAATCATAGATTTTCATTAATCTCTCAAAAATATTCTCACATTGCTAATGAATCAAGCACATAAGTAAATGTGTGTGTGTTGAATGCTTCTCAAATATATAGTAGGAGTAATTGTGATATCAACATGCAAACTCTATCCATACCTATCCATCTAAAGCCTTTCCAAAAATAGGTCAAACCGATATTCATCCGGATTTTTGCTTTTAAAATGAATAGATATCAACATATGAGCGTGTGTGTGCATGTGGCTCGTTTTCCCGTTTCTATTTGTCAACTCGAGCTTTTTCACAATTCTCAACTATACACCAATAAGCCTTTTATTTTTCATTTCTTTTAGGCTTAGAATCAAAGATTTTTTTTTTTTTTTTTTTTAATGATTCATTTCAACACTTCTTTGATTTTACTAACAAAAACATATACTCCTCATGGCGGCTTTCACTCATCACAATGGCGTAGCCCTTTCCTACATTGGGTGGCTTCACAACCAAGGTGTGTAGCCCTTTCCATGAGGGTGCTCGTTGATTACTATGTAGTGCCGAAGCAAAATGGATACATACCATAGGTCATCTATCATGTACTTAACAATAAACTTCTAGATGGATCCATTATCTACATATATTCAACCACAAAAACTCAAAAACTAAAACATAAAGAGAAGCATTAGTGCACTTTTAAAAATAAGATTTTCAAGCTCAAGTGCATGATCTAGAAACAATAAAAGATACTTGTTAAAGATCATTAATTCTCAAGTGAGTAGCTCTTAAAGACAATGATATTCAATTAAAGTTTTGCTCATCAAGCCACTCACAATCACACAAAGACATCAATCAACACAAATCATGCCAATGGACATTATAAGAGTTTTAAACCTCTCTTTGTCCAAGGGCTTAGTGAACAAGTCCGCAAGTTGATTTTTAGTAGGCAAATGCTCTAGAGTAACAATAGAATGTTCAACTAGATCTCTAATGAAATGATGCCTAATGTCTATGTGTTTAGTACGGGAGTGTTGAACCGGATTTTTAGAGATGTTAATGGCACTTAAGTTATCACAATAAAGTGTCATTTTTCCTTGTTCTATCTCATAATCCTTAAGGATTTGTTTCATCCAAAGTAATTGTGTGCAAGCACTTCCGGCCGCAATGTATTCGGCTTCGGAAGAGGAAAGGGAAACCGAATTTTGTTTCTTACTTGACCAAGAAACCAAGTTATTACCAACATAAAAGCAACCGCCCGATGTGCTTTTACGATCATCTATGTTTCCCGCCCAATCCGCATCACAATAGCCTACAAGGATATCATTGGTATCAAATGAATAGAATAGACCAAGACTATGAGTTCCTTTGATGTACCTAATGATCCTCTTGACGGCTTTTAATTGAGATTCCTTGGGATTTGCTTGGAATCTAGCACACAAGCCTACACTAAAGCAAATGTCGGGTCTACTAGCCGTTAGGTAAAGTAGACTACCTATCATGCTTCTATAAAGGCTTTGGTCAACACTTTTCCCTTTTTCATCTTTGTCAAGTTTTAAAGTGGTGCTCATGGGAGTTTCAAAATCTTTTCCATTTTCTAGGCCAAATCTCTTAACTAGATTTTTAGCATATTTAGATTGATTCAACATTATGCCCATGCTAGTTTGCTTTACTTGCATTCCTAGAAAATAATTCAACTCACCCACCATACTCATTTCAAATTCACTTGACATAACACTAACAAATTCATCAACCTTGGTTTTATTAGTAGACCCAAAAACAATGTCATCAACATATATTTGTGCAACAAAAATATCATGATCATGATGTTTGATAAACAAATTTCTATCAATGCCACCTCTCCTATATTGATTGTCAATAAGATATTGAGTCAACCTATCATACCAAGCTCTTGGAGCTTGTTTAAGGCCATAGAGAGCCTTTTTCAATTTAAACACATGATTAGGAGAGTGTGGGTCTACAAAACCCTTAGGTTGTTCAACATACACTTCTTCTTGAAGGTATCCATTGAGGAAAGCACTTTTGACATCCATTTGAAATAATTTGAACTTTTTAATGCATGCAATGGACAACAGAAGTCTAATGGACTCGAGACGAGCAACCGGGGCAAACGTCTCATCAAAGTCAACACCCTCCACTTGAGTGTAACCTTGAGCCACTAGTCTAGCTTTATTCCTCACAATCTTGCCACTTTCATCGGTCTTATTCCTAAACACCCATTTAGTGCCAATTACATTTATATCTTTGGGTCTAGGAACTAAGGACCACACTTCGTTCCTCTCAAATTGATTAAGTTCTTCTTGCATAGCCCCAACCCAATATTCATCAACAATTGCTTCATTAATATTTTTGGGTTCAATTTGAGAAGTGTAGCAAGCATATGATATTTGGTTAGCAATTTGATTTCTTATTCTAACCCCTTCATTTAAATCACCTATGATGTCTTCTTGATAGTGTAAGTTTCTAAGTCTTGGGTGAGAATGTTCAACAACTTGGTCATTTTGTTGATTATCATTTAAAGCATTTTCCAACCCTTGACTTACAACTTCAACATGACTATCATTTTCATCATCTTGACTAGAAACACTACTAGCCACATCAATAGGTGTTTTAGTGTCATTCAACATGTTTTCTTTAGGTTCATTGACACCATTATCATCACACAAATTAAGCATGCTAAGATCATCTATCTTCACATTGATAGACTCCATGATAGTCTTAGTAGTCAAGTTAAAGACTCTATATGCACGACTATTAATAGCATACCCAAGAAAGAGACCAACATCACTTTTAGCATCAAACTTTCCTAAGTGATCTCTATCATTCAAAATATAACATTTACTCCCAAAAGTGTGGAAGTAACTCACATTAGGGCTTCTTGCCCTTCCATAGCTCATAGGACGTTTGTTTTGTGCCGGGCCTTTTGAAAACACGATTTGACACATACAAGCGGTATTTACCGCCTCGGCCCATAGGTTTCTAGGGACTTTCTTGCTATTGAGCATGACCCTAGCCATCTCTTGCAAGACACGGTTTTTCCTCTCAACAACACCATTTTGTTGAGGAGTTCTAGGTGCGGAGAACTCATGAGAAATCCCTAAACCATCACAAAACTCACTAAATTTTGCATTTTAAAATTCCGTCCCATGATCACTCCTAATGCGACATATTTTCTTGATATCAAGACCTTTTTCATTTTGAACTTGATTACAAAACTTTTTAAAGTAATCAAAAGCCTCGGTCTTGTTTCTAAGAAAATAAACCCAAGTAAACCTAGAGAAGTCATCAACACATACAAAATGTATTTTTTGCCATTAATGCTCTCGGTTTGAATTGGCCCCATTAGGTCCATATGCACAAGTTCTAAAGGTCTCTTGGTAGCTATGTAAGAATTTTTCTTATGAGGCACTTTGGTTTGCGTTGCTTACCTAATTGGCAAGGTTCACAAACCACCTCAAGCTTTTTACCAAGATTAGGAAGACCTCTAACAATGCCATGTTTTTCAAGCATTTTCAAATCTTTAAAATTCATGTGACCCAAACGTTGATGCCACAAATCAAGCTTATTGCACTCATGTGCCATGTTGCAAGTTAGAGGATCTATCTCAAGACAATAACAATTGTCTATAGACCTTTTGACACTTAGGACAACATTGCCCTTTTTATCAATTATAGTGCATACATCTTTGTTAAAGCTAACTTCTTTAAAAATTTCACACAAGTGAGTAATGCTTATCAAGTTATCTTGTAACCTATCAACATACAAAGTATTGCGAAGTTTAGGCAATCCGGGGATACAAATTGTTCCCTTGCCAAGAACTTGCTTTTTGGTACCATCACCAAAAGTTACCCAACCTCCATCCTTTAAAACAAGATTCTTAAAGAACTCTTTGTTCCCTGGTCATGTTCCTAGAGCAACCGCTATCTAGGTACCAAGAATAGGAGGAGTTGGCACGTAAAGCATATTGTGCAACATTACACTTAGATGTGTCTTTTCTAATCCACACATTTTTCACAACATGCTTCTCACTCTTACTTCTAACATGCTTTGACTCAATGTTAGGCTTTTTAACATGCACCTTGACCTCATTGGTCACATCTTTCAAAATATCAAACAAAGCATTATCAATTTTCTTATGCATAGTAGAGTGAGGCACAACACAAGATTTAGCAAGCAAGTCATCAACAACTTTTTCAACAACATGCTTTTCCAAGGTCTTCCTAGGTCTATTTCTATATCCATACATGGATGATTGCCTAGGTCCATTCAAAGACATATCATGAAAAGCATTATCAAGTTTGCATTTCCGAATATACTCAAAGCATCTAGGTCGAATATGTCCTATCATATTACAATGATGACAAATAGGAATAAATTTGAGAAATTTACCATTTGCATTTGCTTCCATAGCATTTGGTCTTCTCACAATTTTACCTCTTTGAAGAGCAACCCTTGATGCTCCACCTCTTGCATTTGAGGTTGTTACTTCTTGATGCTTATGTTGTTGAGTTCTTCCATTGAACATCCTTGTTGATGAAGAGGCACCTTCCGGTGGCTTTCATAGCTTTACCTTGAGAGAGTGTATCTACAATTGATTCAATGCTTGCTTTGACAAAATAGATTTGTTAGATGAAGGAGTCTCCTTCTCATTGATATAACCCAAACCTCTTTTGTCACATGGATGCTTTCCACTTTTAATGAGGGTTTCAACTTTATTAGAACTAGATGACATCTTGCTAATCACCCTATTAGCCTCATCAAGTTTCTCACGAAGCATCCTAAGTTCAATGGCATATTTTTCCGCTATGTCATCACTAAACATAACATCTTTACATGATTTATCAAGCCATTGTTCATACTTTTTCTCTTGATTTAAATGCTCATTAAGTTTGGATTTAAGCACATTTTCAAGTTTTTTAGTATTAACAAGAGAAACAATCTCTTTGCTCAATTTCTTGCTTCAAGATACCAAGTCTATCATTGCTATCTTTAAGATTCAATTCTAGACTTAGGATCTTGTCTTTAAGTTCATTGAACTCCTTTGAGCCAAGAGCATGATCTTCTAACTTCTTGTTGAAGGACATATTGACATTGGATAAACGTTCATTTTCAACAGTAAGATCATTGACCTTTTTCTCATCTAAGTCAATATGTTCAACAAAAGAAGCCACATAGGAATACACTTCCTTAATCATGATTTATCACAAACAAAAACACAAAACACTACAAAGAAAGGATCTATCTAAGTACGTCTAGACACCCGCTCTGATACCAATGAAATTTCCCTTAAGTAGTAGTGAAATATACCTAGAGGGGGGGTGAATAGGTATAGGCTCCAAATTCTCTCGATTTAAAAATAATGTGGAATATATCAATAAAAATGCACACTTGATTAAATTTGAACAAATTAATTGATTTCACTTATACAAGAGTTAATCAATTTACAAGATATGCAATCAATGAAAGAAATGGAAGATAAAGAAAAGTAAAAGCAAAAATGAACACAAGTGTTTTAACGTGGTAAAACCTCAAAGAGGAAACATCCACGGGTTGATACCACAACCACCGGCAAAGCAATCCACTATGTGAAAAAGGACTAACACACTCAAGCTATCACTCATGATATCCGCTCAAGCTATCAACTCCTAATCTACCCTCGGGCTAGTGAATCACCAAGCCTACTTCCTATCCGAGATGTATCCTACACCTCTAGAAAGCAACTTCCTATCCAAGACGCTCACGTCTCTAGGAAGATTTCTTGCTTGCCTATCCGGATCCTCCTAACCCTATACAAGACTTCCTTGCTTGATTATCCGAGTCCTCCTGACTCTAATCAAGACTTCCTTGCTCTATCCACAAAGCTTCACTCACTTTGCTAGAGACTTCAACCTAATGCAAGGCTATGATCTAAAGTGATGCAAGTGATGCAAACACAAACAAATTAAGCTAGATGATCAATCAAGCAAAATGTACATGTTCAATGATAATCTAGAATATGCTTCAACACACAATCACAAGATTATCTAGAAATCAAGACATGCAAATCAATAAGAACAAAGGTATGAATATTCAATTTATCACACTAAAAACCTAGTTCTTAGATCATGAAATAAAACTAGAAAATAATATGAGACATCAATATTCATTTTCTAGAATCAATTTCACACAAATCAAGTTTAGCACATATATGTTCAAAACAAATCACAAAGCTAAATCTCAATTAAAAATGATCAAACAACCCTAGCATGTGATCTAACATACTTCTCAACAAATTTCATCAATCAAATAGTAAGAATCAAGAGATGATCAAAGATGAAATTGAAAAAGAAGAAGTTGAAATAACAACCTTGACCACGGACTGAAAATGGATCAGCTGAGAAAAATGGCGAAGTCAGCTGCCTCTGGAAATGCTTGGAGTTTGTAGCTCTCTTCGAGACCAACAATTTTGGTTTTTGAATCGATTGATTTCGAGTTCGTATGAGAGAGATATGATCAAAATAAGAAAACGAAAATTGGAGAATTCTGCAGAAATCGTGAAGTTCTTCAAAATTCAACAAAGTGTGGAGGGAAGGAGATGAGTTTAAAAAGGAGAGAGAGAGATTTTTTGAGCAATCAGAGCGTGCCATGTCACCTCCCCGTGGGGGCACGTGGGCCACATGGAGCAGAGGCTCCCTTGGCCGTGGGGCCCACGGCCTCCCACGGCAGGCCTTGTGGCCACACGTGCTCCCGACTTCTCTCCGCGCTCCTTCGTTCTTCAGCCCATATCTTGGGCATCCGAACTCCGATTTCGAATCCTTTTTGGATTACAACCATGACTCCCTCATGCACGACTATGACTACACAACTTTGAAAAATGGTTGAGAAATCATCTCGGAAATGATGATGAAGTCAACTCAACGAATGAGAACGAAAAGTAGCATAGTCACATTGTTTGGACTCGAAACCTTATGAATGAGTAACCGAAATGACCGGAACTCAATAAGGCATTAAATAAGAACATGTTCAAGTCCTAAACACAAAATACACAAACAAATAAACACATATTCACACAAGCATGCCATATCAAAGAGATAGTCACAAAGCATGCAATTTCACAATTTTTGTCTATTAAAGAACAATGCATGAGCATACTATGAAGTGTGTGAAAGTGTTATACAAATGTTTGAACCACATGCAGGGACACACATATATGAATTGTGTGTGTGTACGCTAACGCCTTGCAAGAGGGTGTAAATCAAGATATACCTTTGACGCTTTCACCTCTTGAAGACGACTTTTGCACTAGACATTGCTTCTTCATCTTTTAAGCTTCCTTTCTTCAAAGAACATCTTAAGCAATAACTAATACAAACATAGAGCGTTTTGTAATGGAATCAAGCCAATACAAATCATAAACCTTACACTTTATGAGCATTCATTTAGACATATTGATATTTAGGATTGAATTTATTACCATCATTTAATCTCTAGTTAAGCATTTAGTGTAGCCTAGTTTTATTTGAATTTTGAATATTGTCATATATTCACATAGGTTGTTGATCTCTTTTTGAGAATCAATTCTTGTGACTAAGTTGCTCAATGCACAAGCAAGTGGGTCAAGTGCCACTGTAAAAGGCCTGCGGGTAGAGTAGGAGATGCTCACGCCAAGAGTAGTGGATCGGGGGATATCACTAGGGATTGAACTAAGAGTGGTGAGTGGTAGTGTCCATAGCCTGAGATTGTCTAGAGTGAGAGTTCGTGTATCACTTGAGGGTGTAACCTTTTATTCATATAGTGGATTTCGGTGATCGTGTGTGGCTAGCATAATAACTCATGGTTTTTCCTTGTTGAAGGTTTCCACGGAAAAATCAAGTGTTCTTTAATTTCCACACTTTATACTTGATTTTATTGTTTGTTGAATTGGGTTTATAATTGAATATTGACTAATCTAAATAATTTGGCAATAATTGGATTAACAACCCATTCACCCCCTTCTAGGTTGTATTAAATGCATGCGCATATTTGTTTCAATTGGCATCAGAGCAGGTTCCTAGACATACTTAAGAGATCCTTGCCATATTTACGTGTCTTGCATTTTGTGTTTTTGATTGATACATACATTTGCATTCATCTCATTTATTAAACACTATGAATGGCATTGAGAAGTTAAAGGGTAATTTGACCTCCAAAGTGGAGAGGAAAGAAATTGACTCCGATGAGGAGGTGACTCTCTTGATAGAGAGATTTAGGAGATTTGTGAAATCTCACAAGAAGAGAATGACCTCTAAGGTGAAAAAGGAAAAGATGACCCCATCCAAGAAAAGGGGAAGCTATGATCGTTACATGGAGTGATAGCGAAGTTAAAGTAGTTGAAGGATGCTCCACAAGCTCGATTGAGCGTGAGAACAACTACTTTGTCCTTCCGGTCTCCTACCAAGAAGAAGCTCAAACCGTCACCAAGTGTTTGTCACTTGAAGAATTCAAGAAGGGTGACTTGAAGAGTGGAGATCAAAGAGGCAAGTTTGAGAGAAGCAAGCATTGATGACATGACCCATGAAAGTACAATGGGATAAGTTTTGATCAAGAGAGTACTCACTTCGGAAACTTGAGTGATAGTGTGGTTGACTATCAAGAGTTTATTGACTATCTTCAAAGGTCTTTGAAGAATAAAGACGAAGAAATCAAGAAGTTGAAGAAGGAAAACCTTCAACTAAGGACCAATATAGATGACTCCTTGAAGACGGACTTGATTGAAGTGTCCAAGTTCAAAAGAAGATTGATGATTGCCATCAAAGGATGAAGGCACTAAAGGATGAGCTTGCCAACAAAGACATCCCCTTGAAGATTGTCAAGGAAAGAGAGATTAAGTGCCTTGAAGAATTAAAGAAGGCTAAGGTCAAACAACCTCAAGCTCAAGGCAACAGTATAGCTTCATCCAAGCATCTTTCATCTCAAGGAAAGTCCATACAAGCCTTGGCAACTCAACCAAAGCCTAGTCAATCTAAGAAATATGGACAAGTCCTTAAGAAGTCAACCACCTCATCTATCAAGCCAACTATCAAGAAAGGAGGTAACCACATGACTTAACTTTTGAGAAATGTTCATCATGCTCAACCACAAAGGCACCAACATTCGGCTATTGCTCACAAGAAAAGCCAACCGGTGCACCATTAAACACAACCTCATCAACATGGCAATTCCTTGATGAGAGCTCAAAGCGATGGTATAAATTCTCTCTTTATACCCAATTGTAATTTTTGTGGTATGATTGGTCACATATACCAAATTGTTTTAACTACATCAAGTTATGTAGAATTAAGAGCATGAAAGAAAAGAAAATGAATCGTAAGGCTAATTTGCATGAACCTAGGGATCCTAGAAATACGTCTATGACCACTAAAAATAAAAAGTGGAACCTAGGTGGGCTAGAAAGAACGAACCTGAATGCAATTGTACTTATATGGCACCCGTGGATACTATTGAGTCTAATGGACTGGGTATGTCTAGTGGGTGTTGTCCCATGCCCTGATACAGTATGGCAATTGACTCCATCAAGGGAGCTCAAGCAAAGAGAGCAATTTGCATACTTGTAACATGCAAAAATTTGAAAAATCTTATGCTTCTTTATTAATTGCTTGAGTATCTTGGTTGCACATATGCTTGTGTTTTTCTATTCAATAAGTGTGAACCAATTGCTTTGATTGCAATCCATATCATATTTATGTTCAAACATGCATTTTTGGACTAGGAGATTTATTAGGAAGTACTCTTTGAATGAACTATAATAATCTCTATGACATGATGATTCTTTCAAATGACATGCTTAAAATGAAAAGCATGATTTCTTATGACAATTAAATAATAAGATTATTTAATTATGTAATTAATTATTGATAGAGGGGTTAGTTGATATTTATATTTGAAAAATGGGATAATATGATTATCTTATTTTTTAATTAATTAAATATTAATTTTGAATTTAAATAGTTTAAATTCAAATTAGATGATATCTGTTAATAAATAAAATAAAGATTTTGTTTTTAAATTAAAAGATATCATCAGTTTTAAATATATATATGATATTTATTTTTTAGGTATAAGATACAAAAATAAAAAACTAACAGACGCAAAAAAAAAAAAAAAAAGAGAAAATGGAAGCAGGTGTGCGGCTAAACTAAAAAAAGAAAAGAAAAGAAAGTTTCTTGTTTTTGACTAAGTGGTGGCCGCACTTCACCATTAAAAGAACAAGAGTCTTTTGTTTTGTGTTCTTTCTTTTCAACCTCCATACAGGTTCCTGAATACCGTGACGCGCCCACACGCCGTTATCGGTCTCGAGAGATTGCGAGGAAGATCAAGTGGTTCAAATCAAGAGCAGATCGTATTAAAGTGAATGAGCCTCCTACGTAGGTATGAAGAAAATTGTTTTCTCTTCTCTTTTATATATTTCGATTTCGATTTCTTGTTTTTACTGTTCCAAAAAATAGATCCTAGGGTTTACTAATCGCAATATTTCTTTATGAAATAATTTTTTTTAAAGTTCCTTCCGTTGTGTGATTGGTAAACCGGGGTCCCACACACCTACTTCTATAATGCGCCAGATCAGCAGGGAAGCATAGGTGGAGCAATCACGGCCCTTCAAGCCACGCCACCTCTACACTTGATCCAAAGGGACGGCGGGGATCAGGTCAGGCATCTACCGCCGAAAGGGATGCCCCTCACCTACCACCACTAGGTCACCCTATAAATATCCAAACTCGAGAAGAGAAAAGGGAGACATTTTTTCTATCACCTAAGAGAGAGTTCTACTTGGCTACTACCTTCCTACAAACATCTCCATATTTGTTATCCTACATGGCTACTACCCTCCTACAAACGTCTCCATATTGGTCACCTTACTTGGCAACCACTCCCATTACAATGTCCCATACTTCCATGACACTCTCAAAAGACTTAGAAATTTTTGTATGCCTACAGGCAATGTATAATGTATCCTGGCTTGTGTGATTCATAAAAAGTGCTTTGTACCCGGTTGTATTTCCTTATTCACCCCCTTAATGCTTTCAGAACTAGTCTTGTTTATCAGTGTCTGTCCCGATTAATCGGACCAGATAAACCCCGGTACCGTCCTCGATTAAACCGGGCCAACTCCCTACTCGGTATGAACCAACCATGGAGCACCAGTACTTCGTGGTCAATGGTGTCCTGAAGGATGCATACAAAGATATATGGAACTTTTCCCATCTGCACCCCCTTGTTTAAATACAATGAGCACCTTTGATGAAATCGCATGTAATTGAATGTGTTTCAATGAGATTTTTGTATCCATTCTAAGAAAATTAAAATACTCATCTAGTACAATTTGAATTTTTTTTGGATTCGAGAACTATTTTTTTTGATTTCTCTATTTTTAAATGTTTTATATTCAAAAAGTCAGAAAAATTTAGTTTTTGTACCTAAAAATTTTTCAATTTTTTCTACAAATGTATTTCATTATTTTTATCATCCATACCAAAAATCACATCAAAATTTAATAAATTCCATTAAATTTTACCAAAGGTGTTTAAAGTGTGCATTGTAAAAAGTCCACATTGGGAAATATATGTATATATATATATATATACAGTCTTTCTATTGTCAGTTCGTCCTGATAATAAATATATTTGGACGAAGAATATGGACCACAGATTATGGAGAAGTTTTGAAAAGTGCATACACTTTGAATCAAAGTATGTAAATATAGTGGTCCACATTCTTGTCCTGATATATTTATTATCAGGACGAACTAATAATAGAAAATCTGTATATATATATGAGTGGTCCTCTCATAAGCGATCCCTTATTTTAATTTCGGTAAGGACTTTGATGAAATCACGCCGATTTCTATGAATTTTGATCTAATTTTTTGTGTGGATGATAAGTTCAAAAAATGTTCAATAAAATATACTATCAATGAGATTTGAGAATTTTTCAAGTACTACAACTATTTATCTCGATTTTGTAAATATGAAGGCATCGAAAAATGGGCGAAATATAGGAAAATTCAAGAAAAATAATTGTAGTGCTTGGAAAATTCTCAAATTTTATTCGTAGTAGATTTCATTGAACATATCATCTACAAAATATTCAGATCAAAATTCATAGAAATGGATGTGATTTCATCAAATATTTGGAATTCGATAGCATTGTCATTCATAAATATGATTTACACACCCATATAAAAATTTAAAAATATACAATACTATAAACACTCATTCTAATGCCAATAATAAAATAAGGTATACTTTACATAGGGGAATATTTTTTCTAGGCTTCATTCTTTCTTTCTTCTACGCCTTCATCTTTTCCTTTTTATTTATTTATTATTTTTTTTACTGTGCCTCATCTACTCCCTTTTTTTTTTTTCTTTTGTTTAAATAAACTTCATTTAAAATTAAATGATGGAATAATGGATGAGATCTGATCTCTACCATCCAATTGAATGAGGAGATCTGATCCCCTGCATCCATTTCTTTATTTATGAATGGTTTATTAGATAAATGATAAAAAAAAAAAAAAAAAAAATTGACGATTTTACCACTGAGCAGTTAACTTTTATTAATGGATTTCAACTATCAGCAGGGGAGGTTTGTGCAATTTTGAGTAAAAGATTTATCTAAATGTAATTAGGTCTAAACTCAGGGGAGGTTGTTCAATTACTCCTTTATCTTTTGACACTCTTTTGATGAAAACACTCTAGCCTAACCACAAATTTTTAAATAATTTATAAGGGAAAAAAAAAAACTTTACACAAAGATTTTACTGATTGTTTGGTTCTGCCAAAAAAAAAAAAAAAAAAACTGTGATAATCAATACTTTAAAAACTTGCTTTTTTATCGTTGTAAATCTTTTACATCACTTCAAAATCAAATAAAACTTTAATGATTTTGAATTAAAAATGTTTTAGGGGGATGTATTGGATTTGGATTTAATAGACAATTTTGGGGTGCAATGATTTTATGGATTTGCAAGACTATTATGATTATTAGGATTGTTAGGATTATACTTTTAGAATTATCAGGATATGGACTAGACTTTTAGGATTCTGAAATAGTATTTGGACTTATTTATAGACTATTATGATTATCTAGACTTTATTTCAAGACTTTTTGGATTTTTAAAAATATGGACTTTCAAAAGTCGATTGTAATTCATTTTCTCCCCAAGTTCCAGTGCTCTATAATTTTGTTGAGGGCAGTCACTGAACAACAAAAATTGAATGAGAAACATGTATAAACTATGAAGAGAAGTAATAAAATTTTAAAATACCACCAACCAACACTAACCTTCAGCTGGTTCGACCATTTGTGCATAAACAAGCTGAAGCAGCCATAGAAGAAGCAAAGAGATGCTCAAGAATTCCATTACTATAAACAAGACAAAACTCAAAGACCTAAAAAGCGAATTCATGGTGGGGGATTCATGAAAGATTCTTTAGAGATTGTCGGTGAATCATTAGATGTAAAACGGTTTTAAGATGCTTTAAATTATTCTTTCATTACAGGTAAGTCAGAGTCCGGTACTCTGAACTAGATATGTGTATTGGTTTTCTACCCAATGCATAATCATCGGTACTTCTCATCTTGGTGTTTTGTGTTTGTGGAAGTAATATAAAGCTTGCATGTGTTTGTACTACTGTTAGTATTTATTTGGGATTATTGTTTGGATTCAACTCTGTTTGCTTCTCTTCATGGATGCAACGGTCATTATGCTCTATGACATACATGAAGTGTGCTCAAATTTCTGTTAATAAAGTATGTGGAATATGAGAGAAGCTAAAGATGATTTGAGTGAGAGAGAAAAGTCTAGAAAGTATTGAGGGAGAGGGCAAGACAATTTTGGGTTCAAGTTATTTATACATATCACTAAAAAGTCTAGAAAATCCATTTTGTCATGAAATCCTAAAAATCTTAATCTCAATCCAATACCACCAGACAATTTGCTACCCCTTGAAAGTCTAGATCCAATACAATATGGACTTTTAAAAAAAATCTTAAAAGTCTAGATCTAATACCATAAGACAATATGGACTTTAAAAAAATCTTAAAAGTCTTGATCGAATACCACTGGACTTATTTAACTTGTTAAAAAGTCTCAATCCAATACCACCAGACTTACTTCCCCAAATTGTCTAATAAAATCTTGAACCAATACACCCCCTTTAGGATTTGTGAAATGTAAAAGATTAAAATAATAATAATAATATAATAATAAAAAGGCTTCGTCTATTCTTTAAGCTGACAAGTTGTTGGTTTTTTTTTTGATATAAGAAACAAACATTACACAACCAAAACAATAGAAGGACTTGAGTCCAGCCATAAACGCTCCCGAACAAAGGAGAAGGCTAAAGAAGCAAGGTTTTGTGCCAAGGAATTTCCCGAAGCCGGGATGGCTTGGCACTTACAAATACCCACTTCAGAAAATAAAGGCAAAATGTCATTGACAATAAACTTTGTGCCCCCCATAGGAGGGGTCGAACTAACTAACGAGGCAACCACAGCAGAAGAGGAGATTTCAGCGATTGAAATAGAAAAATTATAGAATTTTGCCAACGCAAGACCCTTTCTCAAAGCCATACACTGACCAATCTCTGCTGAAAATGACCCCATCAATTGGCTTGAATGAGCAACAAGAACCTTGCCAAAAGAGTCCCTTATTGCCACCCCTATCCCAACACATCTAGAATTTTTCCGGACAGCCACCCAGTATTAATTTTCAGCTGACCAGAGGGGGGGAGGGGGGGGGGGGCGCGAGCCACACTAAGGGGGGAGTAGGGAAGAGGAAGAAGGGCCAGCAGACAAAACTTGCTTTGAATTTTGGAACTCAGCTAGCAGCTCAGAAGCCCAATTCGCTAAAGCCTCAGAATCTCTCGCCTTCCCACTATTAATCAAAGCATTGCGATTCTCCCAAATGGCCCAAGTAACCGTACACACAAGCTCAAGATCAATCACATAAATCTTATCAACAAGAAAGAGGAAAATATCTTGCGTTGTAAGGTGTTTCAAATCCCCAAGAAGGCTGCCAAACCGAGTCCCTAGCCATACCTTTCTAGAAGCTTTGTAGCCAAAGAGGGCATACCAGCCGATTCCGTTAAAGAGGAGCAGCTGTTGCAGTTAGGACTAGGGACAATTTTTTCTTCCACAAACAAGCCCACCAAGTAAAAATCTTCACCTTGGGAGGAATGTTCATCTTCCAAAGAGACTTCCACCACTGACACATCCTGGAAGAACTGGAAACCGAAGAGAATCTTTCTTGTAAGGCCAAACGGTACCCACTACTGACGAGAAAATCCCTGACTTTTCAAAATGCCAAAGGATGAAATCTTTCCCACCTCTCCAAATGACTGGAATAGACCTGATGATCTCCTTATCCACAGGCAATAAAAGCTTATCCAATTTCGCAAGATCCCACCCCCGCCGAGATCTATCCATCAGCTCTGAGACAGTGATATCTATTCCAGGATCAAAAGTAACTGTCCTAAACGAGCTAGGGCCAGGCAGCCACTTATCTTTAAACACACTCAGGCTGCAACCATCGCCCACCGTCCATCTGAGTCCCTTCGAAAGGATATTATTTTCCACCCTCACTTATGAGGTATTGGTCATTTTGCACCCTCTAGTTTGAGTAATAGCCAAAATCCACCCTCTAATTTTAGTTAATAATCAAAATGCACCCTACCGTTACTATTCGGTTAAAATTTTATTTTTCTGTTAAGTCAGTAAGGGTATAATAGTAAATGAAGTGGAAATAATAATAATTATTAAATTAAATATAAAACAATTAATTTAATATATAAAAAATCTCCACTCAATCTCTCTCTCACACCCTACCACCCACCACTCCACCAAGCCACCATCGATCTCCACCCTCTCCCTCATTTTCTCTTATTCTCTCTCTCACGTCCATCTCTCTCTCTTTTTTTCTTTGATTTTTCACTCTTTGTAAATCAATCTCTCACTCACTCAATCTAATCTCTCTCAAACATTCAATCATCTTCCCCACCATCATCTCCACCCATTCAATCATCTTCCACACCATCCCTCTCTTGGTTTCCTCCGAGTCGAGATCGGTGCTCGATCTCTTACTTCATGCCGCTCGATCTCCTCTCACCGCCGAGTCCCTTCTCTTTCTCTTCCCCCTTCTTCTTCCCATTTCTCGTCATGTAGTAGTGGTGATTGTGGTGAATGGGTTTCTTTTTAGGTCTGGGTTTGGGTGGTCGCCGGCGATTGGAGAGCTGATCTCCTCCGCTAAGAGATCAGTTGATGGGGGGTGGTTGGGTGCTTTCGATTGTTGGATTTACTGGTTGGATTTGAGTGTTGAATTTTTTTGGTTTTACTTTTAATTTGATTTTGCTAAAAAAAAAAAAACAGATGGTTACTTTGATTTTGGTTTAATTAGTTTGTCATTTTTTTTCAACTAAGAATTTATTGGTGAATGGAGTTGCAGGTTGGGAATTGGATGGATTCGATTTCGTTTTTTTTTTTTCTAGTGGGGTGTCAGTTTTTGGGTTTCTATTTCTTGTTGGTGTAACAGTGTTGGTGTGTTGTTTTTCTGGTTGGTGTTGGTATTGGTCTATGGGAGCTAGTGTGGGAGTTGGGTGATAACTGATGAGGTTTCGGGTTTCATGATGAAGATGAAGAAGTTGAATTTTTTTTTTGCTTTTTTTTTTTCTTGGTTATCTCCACCGTCCATCTCTGATATCGACGACATAGATCGAATCTGGTGATGCCGTTGAATTTTTTTAAAAATCTAAACAAATTAAAAACTAAAAAGAGAGGTTGAAGTGTATAATAGTATTTTTGATAAAAAGTTAACAGACCTTAACAAAAGGTGGAAAATGGCCATTACATAAACTAGAGGGTGGAAAATGACCAATACCTCATAAGTGAGGGTGGAAATAATAATATCCCTATCTTTAAACACACTCAGGCTGCAACCATTGCCCACCGTCCATCTGAGTCCCTTCGAAAGAGCTCCCTACCCCATAACAAACTCCTCTAAATGTGGGAGCAACCCTCTTTAGCAGAAGCCGAGAGGAAATCACAATTGGAAAAATATTTTGCCTTGAGGACCTGAGCTGCCAGCGAATCTGGGGATGAGAGGATACGCTAGCCTTGCTTCGCTAAGAGGGACTGATTGAAGAGGGAAAGATCCTTGAAACCCAAACCCCCTAAGCTTTTCTGGAGACATAAATTTCTCCAACTG
Source organism: Acer saccharum (assembly GCA_030490815.1). Lineage (NCBI taxonomy): Eukaryota > Viridiplantae > Streptophyta > Magnoliopsida > Sapindales > Sapindaceae > Acer > Acer saccharum. Next base: position 22,114,923 of record CM059870.1, read on the forward strand.
ACCCAGTGATCTTTCTTTTGCCATCCCTAGAGCCCCACTAAAACTTAGAAATAAGGGCATGGATATCATTGTAGAGACCTATCAGCAATTTGAACAGACTCATTGAATACGACAGGATGGCTTGTGCCACTGCCTTGATCAGGACCTCCTTGCCCCCAAAGGAGAAAAGGTTACCCTTCCAACTACGTAACTTCTTCCAGACACTGTCTTTAATATCATTGAAGATCACCTTCTTGTTTCTGCCAACCCAAGAGGGGAGACCCAAATACTTATCATGAGTATTCCATCCACTATCCCAAGCAAATCAAGAATCTCCCTTTTAACGCCCCCAACACCTTCGGGCTGAACGTAATCTTAACTTATTTAAATTTATTTGTTACCCAGAAGCTTTGCCATAAGTAACAAGAACCTGCTGACAAGTTGTTATATGACTTCTATTTGTTAATTTGCCATTTGTAAGAAATCAAAGAACCATTACTAATTGTAATCGCTATTTCAAATTCGAGCTAGTTTTTTCTGTATTGAATCGAGTACAAAAAAAAAAAAAAAATGGAGAAATTGAATCTTCTCATTTTTAGCCTAATTCATTTTTTGTTTGGTTCGCACGAAAATGTAGAAAAAAGGAAATGAAAGTTTTGTAATTTTAGAGTAATACAATTATTTGGTTGATTGAGATGGATTCCTTTTTTCTATGAGCTCGGTTGAGTAAGAAATGTAGAAGAAATTGAATCTTCTCATTATTGCCTAATCAAAATGATTAATCTTGATTCAACATAACATTGGAGTCTAGCTATTAGTGTAGTGTGTTTAGAATTTTTTGTTTCTTTAGTAATTTAATAGAATAAAATTGTCATATAATACAAAAATTAAAATGGAGTGTAGAAATATATTTAATGAATTGCCACCACCCTTTAATAAAATATGGGTTTATAAATCATATTTTGAGTGGTAATATCGACACCCAAATATTTCCATTGAATAGATTATTTATACATTGACACCTCTTAAGTTTGGTATAAATATGTTAGAAAGCAAGTATGCATTTATCTATTTAGTAGTTAGTTGGGTCTAATAATAGTCTCTCTTGTTTGCATCACTTGAATAGACAATGAAGCTCATGGATCAACAATATAGATGACGCAATCGGGGCCCTAAATACTAATAGATTATACTAAATACATAGATCATGTTCACGAGAAAACAAGTGAACAACATTAATAGATTAATAAAAATCATCATAGTGTATTCCATAGCTGTTGAGTGTGACACACCACCGTCACAATAACCAATATCCTAAAAAGGGACACTGTATATGGAAAGAATCATCATCATTCATCAATCAATTCTTTAATTAATTGACAGTCGACCATTCATTATATGACCAAATTGATGGAGTCTGACTTCAATTCTTCAAATGCAAGTGGCTTTGGCTATCATGCACAATTGCACATATAATTGATGGGGCATTATCCGCAATACAAGGAAATTAAAGAAATTGATATTTGTTTATACGCATTTGATGTTGTTCATAGCCTACGTTTCCGTTTGGGAGGTCAAAACAACTCTTGTCCTACAAAACGTTACACAAAATTTAAGCTCCTTACATTCATCTCTCATAAACTATGCCTTTAACATAACTACATATGTATTCACCTCTTTCTCTCTATTTCGTGTTGATCCAACAAATTCAACAAACAATAATGTTATACACTCCACTCAATTTGCATCCTAATTAATGATGCGGTAATTGATACATTAATGAAATTTATCCCATTTATAATGTGTAATTTAAGTATAATTATCGCATCATAAATTTAGATATAAAGCAATGTAATGAGTGTTAGCTACCATTAGGCTAATCCTCTAAAGAAAGCTCAAATATTAGGGTTTTTTTATATTTTTACGGCCGAGCTTTAATTTAAAGTCTCCAATCATCAAGACAAGTGAACCTTCAAATATTAGATATTAAACATGAGTAATGCTAGTTATCACACCCACAATCACACATTTCAATCACAACCCATGTGGCAGCTAATGTGCCAATTGGTGAATTAAATAAGGGTAAGTCAGATAAATCATTATTAATGTGTATCCACTCACAAATTGACACCTTAGCTGTACATGAGTTGTGACTGAAAATGTGTAATTTCTAGCATTATTAAATAGTATCTCTTCCTTTTGTTGACAATGATTTTTGGACCGTTGAAAGTCAATCCACCAAATAATTACACGTAGGTAGATCGAAGGTTTGACTGGTCAATGTGAGATAGCCAAAACCCCTCTCTTCTACGTGGATGCAATGCAGTTGTTGAATATATAACCCGCTATGGTTGGCTAGCTCGGCAAGGATGGTGGTTTGAAGAATAATATAGAGAAAAAGTAATAAAATAAAGACATAAGATTTATGTGGAAAACCCTAAAGTAAGGAAAAACCACGTCTGCTAGAGACAGTAAGAAAAATATCACTATAATCTTAGGGTTTACACACTCAATCCTTTCCTTTCTCTCGAATAATTGCTCATATCCTAATACAATGATTTCTATTGCAATTTATTTGGGTTGGTAGGGTGTCGCCCTCATCCTTGTTGTGCAAGTAAAGGATTCGCTGTCAGAATCCTTATAGGATTCTAGTTGAGTGACTTGTGGGACTTATTTTTTTATTGGTGCGCAATCTTCTTGAAGTATTGTGTTGTTGCTTGATTGAGATTCCCAGATACTTGGTAGATATTGATATATTTCCTTGTTAGAGTATGATTCTGAGATTCCGTATCTGAGTGGATCTCTGCTTGATGTGGCGTATCTTAATGAAATTGTTCTTGATTTACTGAGAAGTACAAACTGAGTAAAGATCCTCATCGAATAAAATCCTCGTTCATTAAGACGCCTTAATTAAGCAGGTTAATTCGACGTGTGTTATAGGTGAAAATAGTCATGAGGACACGTCATCACCACAGAAGGCCATGCCATAGGAGTCAAGATAAATCAACTTATGGAGCAGACCCCCACGATAACCTACTTGGAAAAGAGAGTGAGTAGTCCGACCACAAACGAAGATGATCAGCTTGGGCAGCAGATCTCACTCGGGCACACTCAGTCATACTCGGGCACACTCGGGCACACATACTCGGGAACCAATAAGACCATCACCAACACTCATATACCAGTCATAATCAGCGACCAGCATGTCCAATAAGCAACGATGCGGACCATTAGAGTTTAAAAAGGAAACAAGCAGTTCTCCACAAATAAAGGGAAAGAATCTCGTCCAGAATTGGGCTCAGCCGAATTAGGAAAACATAATCTAATTATGACTAGGAAACCGCTTGAGACTTGGGGACCACAACACTAAACCCTAACGGCCACCCTAAAACCCTAAAAACAACATGTATAAATACCCCCTCTATTCATAAACAGGGGGTACGCGAGAAGTAGATAGAGAGGGATAGAGAGGATCACAGTGAATGTTCTTGTAATCATTTCATAGTGAATTCGACTTTGTTGCTAAAGCAACAACCCGTGGATGTTTCTCCAATCTCTGGAGTTTTACCACGTAATCGTTTGTTATTTCTTCTCAATCTTTATCATATTCAATCATAAATTGCATAATACGAAAACAAATCATTGACTTGGTGACCATCAAAAATCACCGTCAACAATTGGCGCTAGAAGAAGGGGATACCGAAAATTTGTGACAACAATGGCTGGCGATGGAGATGGGTAGCGATTCTAGGTACAGTCAAGGCATGCCAAGTAACGAGTTGGAAGATGACACCGCGCTCAATATTGCGGATGCAACTTTGACAACGGCAGACCAGTCAGCCGCCCTGGCTGGTATTCAAGTTTCCCTACAGCTAATGAAGAAATCGCGCAACGACTCCGCACTTCTCTGCAACAACTCATATCGGACGCAGCAAGGCAAGGAATTGACCTTTCTGTCACGGAAGGTTTGATGTCGCCTCACAATCTGTCCGCCCCAAGCCAGCAGACAGCAAGATTGCGTTCTGCAGTGGTGATACCAACGCCTGATGCACCCCCAAAGGCAAGACGAGATCCTACTGGCAGACCAGAGATGCTATCTGAGAGAGTGGCCAGGAGAAGTAGGGAGCATAGAGAGGGGAATGATTCTGACAAAGGGTACGATCAAGATCGGATAGCCGGGGATCGTGACCACCCCAGGAGGCGCAGTCACCGGAGAGACCGGTCATCCTCCTTTGAAGAAAGTGAGCAGAATCATCATCGCAAGCGCCAAAGGGGCACAGTCCGGCTGCATGGCCTAAACCGAGATCGTAGAGAGTTAAATCCGGAGGAGAGGGGCCAAAAACTGACCATAAGCCAAAACTTCAATGCGTTAGGGGAACCTGAAGGGGACAGAGACATACTCATACAGAGTCTCACCCGGGAAGTTCAGAATAATCGTCGACAAATGGATGCTTTGGTCAGGCGGTATGGGCGTAACGAGCTGTCAGATGATGAACGGAAGCCCTTTCACCAAGGAGTTCTGAGGATGCCTTTCCCAGAGAGATTCAGGATGCCCCACATTGAGCTGTTCAAGAAGGATACCGACCCAAAAGAGCACGTCCGGAGGTATAGGAGCGCTATGGCGCAATATGTCCACAATGATGCACTACTATGTTTGAATTTTCCCCAGACTCTTGGGGATCTAGGCTCCCGGTGGTTTGGAAGACTGCCGGCAGCAAGCATAAGCAGCTTCGGCGAGCTGAGCAAGGCCTTCTCAAGGCAGTTCCTCGGGAATGTACACAGGAAAAAGTCAGTGGCTCATTTATCCCAACTCAAACAGGGAAAAGAACGAGTCGTGAAGAAATATCTGGGGAGGTTCGGTCAGGAAGTGTCCGAAATTGGGAGTGCAAACGACGAAGCAATAATTGCCGCGTTCATCAACCTTCAGAACGGTCAGTTGTCCTTTGACCTTAGAAGAGCCCGACTAACCAGCTATGCCGATATGATGGACATGGCAGGGGGTTACGCCTTGGCGAAGAAGAGGAAATTGCCACAGGAGGTTACTTTGTGCATGGCGGTCGCCCAGAGGGATCCAAAACCAAAGACCAGATGAAGGCGCCCGATACAAAGGTGACAAACAGAAGATAAAGCGCGGGATGGTCGGGATGGTCGGGATGGACGACGAGCATACGACCCAAAAACCGATCAACCACGGCAGAGGTTCCAGGGCAGATACACAAATTACACCCGTTGAAGAAAGATCAAGAAGAAGTCCTGGCAATCCTAGAAGAGAAGAACATGTCTAAAGAACCGCCTAAGCAGTCGATATGCTCGGAGGGACACCACCAAATATTGCCGTTTCCACAAAGAGAATGGGCACGAGACGTCCAAGTGTTTCCAGCTAAGGGACCACATCGAAACTCTCATTAGGGAAGGGCATTTGAAGGACATTGTTTTCAAAAAGGTGGACAGGGCGGATGGACAGAAAGATAGTCGACAGGACGGACGGGCAAGAAAGCTTAGTCCCAAGAAAGCCGAGGATGAAGGGGCAATTAACACCATCTTTGGAGGACCAGCGACGGGCAAGAGTAACAGGGAAAGGACCCAGGAAATTCGGGAAGCCATGGAGGCACGGAGAGACCTGGACGTCAATTCTATTGAGCCCGACCCGAAAAGAATCAAGGAGGGCTGGGATCCGATCGTGTTCACGGAAGCCGATTCACACGGAGTAGATGTTAGGCCAAACGACGCGCTGGTGATCAGCGCACGGATCGGCCATAGAGAAGTTCATCGAATTTTGATTGATAATGGGAGTTCAGCAGATATTCTTAGTGCAGAAGTATATGACCAGCTGAGACTAGATAGGAAAGACCTACAGCCGTTTCCCCACCCCTTAGAGGATTTGGAGGAGTCGAAGTAAGGTCACTGGCACGGTAAAGCTACCCGTGAAGATCGGGAAGGCTCCTTGCCAAAAACAGTGCTCGACTTCGTGGTGGTAGATACAGAAAATTGGCCGTACAACGCCTTATGGGCCGACCGTTTTTGAATAAAGCCAAGGCGGTGACAGCAACTTATGCCCTCATGATGAAATTCCCGACCGAATATGGCGTTGGAGTGGTCAAAGGGTCACAAGAGATGGCCCGAAGAGCAAACTTGTCATGTATAAAGATAGGGAGGTACACCAAGTATACACAATAACGGCCCAACAAAAGGCTGGAGAACCTGAAGAGCGGCAGAGAAGTGCCGAAAGATTTTGAGTTGGATCCCAGAGAAGAACCGGAGGACAGGAAAGACGAGCCGACTCAAGAGGTGGCACTAGACCCAGAAGATCCGGGTAGGACAGTGAAGGTAGGGGCAAGTTTGAGCGTACATGTCAAAACCCAACTTGTTACGCTGCTAAGAAACTACAAGGACGTTTTCGCTTGGAGTCATGAAGATATGCTGGGGGTAGACCCGAAGGTGATTTCACATCATCTTTCCATCAACCCAGAGTTCCGACCAGTGGTACAAAAAAGGAGATTATTCAATCCAGAAAGAAGCGTCGCAATCAAGAAGGAAGTAGAGAAGCTGCTTTCCGGGGGTCGATAAGGGAAGTCAAGTATCCGGAGTGGGTAGCCAATGTAGTGTTGGTCAAGAAAAAGAACAAACAATGGAGGATGTGCGTAGACTTCACAGACTTGAACAAAGCTTGCCCAAAAGATAGTTTCCCACTACCGAGGATCGACCAGTTGGTAGATGCAACAGCAGGACACGAATTGTTGAGTTTCATGGACGCCTACTCAGGGTACAACCAGATCCGGATGAACAAGGCAGACGAGGAAAAAACATCGTTTACCACGGACCAGGGCCTATATTGCTACAAAGTGATGCCATTCGGATTGAAAAACGCTGGGGCAACATACCAGAGGTTGGTAAACAGGATATTCGCTCGGCAGATTGGGAAAAACATGGAGGTTTACGTGGATGACATGTTGACCAAAAGCACCACTGCAGAAAAACACACGGAAGATTTGAAGGAAACCTTTGACGTCCTAAGGAAGTATCAAATGAAGCTCAACCCAAGCAAATGTGTGTTCGGGGTACCTTCGGGAAGGTTTCTAGGTTTTCAGGTACACCAAGGGGAATCGAAGTAAATCCCGAGAAGATCAAAGCATTAGAAGGAATGGCTTCACCAAAGACACTGAAAGATGTGCAAAGGCTAACGGGATGCCTTGCGTCACTCAACCGGTTTATAGCCAAGTCAACAGACAAATGTGCTATTCTTTAAAGCAATAAAAAAGGGAAAGGGCTCGAATGGAGTACAGAATGTGAAGAAGCCTTTCAGAAATTGAAAGAGTATTTGGGGAGGGCGCCCATCCTTTCAAAACCGGTGGGGGAGAAACATTGTACTTATACCTCTCGGTCACCGAAGTGGCGACAAGTTCGGTGTTGATCCGACTGGAGGAAGGAATACAAAAGCCAGTGTACTACACAAGCAAAGCATTGTTAGCGGCAGAAACCAGGTACTCACCGGCAGAAAAAATAGCGCTAGCTCTGATCACATCGGCCAGGAAGTTAAGGCCATATTTCCAAGCGCATACAATAGAGGTATATACAGACTGCCCACTAAAACTCATTCTTCAAAAGCCGGAGGTGTCGGGAAGGCTGACCAAATGGGCAGTGGAGCTCAGCGAATACGATATCAGATACACACCAAAAGCGGCCATCAAAGGGCAGGCGGTATCTGACTTTATAGCAGAATTCACCGAGCCAGACGCCGAGGTAAGGAGGGCAATGGAAGATGAACAGACTACTAAATTCCAATGGAAATTGCATGTAGAGGGTCATAACACACATGGCAGCGGGGCAGGAATAGTCATAACGACCCCCGAGGGGGATACTGTGGAATGTGCCATGAGGTTCGATTTCAAGGCAACCAACAATCAAGCAGAGTATGAAGCCTTGTTGGCCGGCCTAAGGGTCTGCATAGCATTAGGGGCAGACGAGCTGGAAGTTTACAGCGATTCACAGGTCGTGGTCCATCAGGTACTGGATGAATACCAGCAAGGGAAGAGCACATGATAGCTTATTTGGACATTGCAAAGAGACTACTTAAAAAGTTCAAAGCGTACAGAATCTCTCAGATCCCTCGGGAAGAGAACGAAAAAGCAGATGCTTTGTCCAAACTAGCTTCAGCCACCACAAGCATCAGATCCAAAGCAATACCAGTGGCACACCTGACTAAACCAAGTACAGCAGAATCCGAGGAAATCATAATAGCAGAGATCGACCTAGCCCGGGCGACTGGACATACAAACTCAGAAAGTACTTAGAGGAAAACATACTACCGGAGGATACTGTGGAAGCTAAACGCATCAGATACAGGTCAGCCCGGTACACGATTCTGAGGGGAGAATTATATAGGAGAGGATTCTCAAAAGTGCTGCAGAGATGCATTTCCGGTGAAAAGACTGGAGAGATCCTGAGAAGCGTCCACAGTGGAGTGTGTGGGAACCACACCGGGGGTAAAAGCTTAGCACACAAGATACTCAGGCAAGGATTCTACTGGCCGACTCTGTTCGCGGAAGCGCAGCAATTCGCAGAGAGTTGCGAAACATGCCAAAGAGTAGCAAACGACATTCGGCGACCCCCAGAATTGCTTAGAAGCTTAACCTCGCCTTGGCCCTTCGCCATGTGGGGACTCGACCTAATAGGACCAATGCCCACAGGAACAAAGGGAGGAGCAAAGCATGCTATTGTGGCAGTGGATTTTACCAAATGGGCAGAGGCAGAAGCACTTGTACACATCACTGAGGCAAACACCACCAGCTTCGTTAAGAAGAATATAATATATCGGTTCGGGATCCCGAGCATCATCATAACAGACAATGGAACTCAATTCGACAATAAGAAGTTCAGAGAAATGTGTGAAGAATTCAAGATCGCAAACTACTATGCATCGCCTGCTCACCCTCAAACCAATGGCCAACTGAGGCCGTGAATAAAGTGATCAAGCACACATTGAAAGCAAAACTAGAGGCAAAGAAAGGTGGCTGGGCGGACAAACTGCCCGAGGTACTATGGGCATACCGAACAACTGTAAGGTCGTCCACAGGGGAAACTCCTTTCGCGCTGGCGTTTGGGACAGAGGCTGTTATCCCAGCAGAAACAACTTTTACATCCCCAGGGTCCAGTTATACAGCCCCGAGCACAATATAGATATGCTGCAGCAGAACCTAGACGAGCTTGAAGAGATCAGAGATGCAGCACAAGTAAGAAATTCCGCATACCAGCAAAGGGCTGCTAGGTACTACAACTCTCACGTTCGGGAGCGGAGATTCCAACTCGGGGATTTAGTGCTGAGAAGAGTATCCCCAAATACCAAAGATAAATCATCGGGATCTCTCGCCGATAAATGGGAAGGGCCATATATCATCAAGAGAATAGGGCACGGGGCCTACATGATAGCCCGACCAGAAGGTAGCCTGGTACCCCGACCATGCAACGCACAATATCTGAAGATCTTCTATCCCTAAAGAATCCGATTATGGTTCTACAGTTTATTTATTCTGCTTTAGCTCAGTTTTTAGTTTCCGCGTTAAATATTTCAGATTTATTTGTTAATTTATATTCATGATCATCTAATAAAGTTCAGTTGCTAGTATGGTGTAGGAATCAATAAAATCCATGAGCACATTTCAATAGGCCACTCAAAAGCCGACCGAATAAACGCCAAAAAGAGTCGGGCGCTATAAGGCCGCGAAAGAGCGGACGAGTGGTGCTCGAAGGGCGGAAAAGCTGTAGTAGCATGCCCGCCTAGTTAAGGCGATGCAAACGCGTCCCTTAGCAAAAAGGCAAAACCGAGGCACCAGGATAACTGGGAAACTGCTCGGAGCGCCGCTAGAAAGACTAGTGAGATGCGCAGTCGTGTTGGCCGGTACAAATTACCCCAACGATTCGACAAAACCTTGCACAGATAAAACCAGGAGACGTCCTAGGTGACTTGTGCAAGGACCTCAACGTATGGTCGTGGCGAGCCTCGACGTAACGTGGAGGTAAAACCTCAAAAATCAAAGGATAAAAGCCAGTTACATAAGATACTCGGCAAACATTAGTTACAGTTAAATAAGATACTCGGTCTAATCGATTAAAAGCCAGTTACATAAGATACTCGGCAAACATTAGTTACTAGTTAAATAAGATACTGGTCTAATCGATTAAAAGCCAGTTACATAAGATACTCGGCAAACATTAGCTACCAGTTAAATAAGATACTCGGTCTAATCGATTAAAAGCCAGTTACATAAGATACTCGGCAAAAATTAGATACTAGTTAAATAAGATACTCGGTCTAATCGATTAAAAAGCCAGTTATATAAGATATTTGGCTGAAATTAGTTGCCGGCCATAAGATACTCGGTCAAAGCATAGCCAAGGATTCCCGAAGGATCCGTAAATTCAAAGACAACGAGTACAAGCAGACTAAACAGGTTCAGGTCGTCCCATTTATGCATTGGTCGTGCAGTAAAATAGAACAGTAAGAATGTAAGAGTAAATTTTATTCTTAAATATGTGTGGAAAAAATACAATGTATGAAGAAAAATACAAAGGTAGTTACAAAAAAAAGGGGCTCAGAAATCAAGAGGAAGGCGCCGGGGGTTGTGAGCTGCTTCCGCCGACATCAGGATCAGGCTCCATCACGTATTCGCTCAAAAGGCTGTCATCCGAGGGCCACACAATCACATCTTCCTCGTCATCCATCCAGTAGCTGTAATCGGTACCAGGGACTGGCCACAAGTCAGGTCTCTCGTTGTTGAACCCCGCCCTCTCACAGGCGTAAAAAGTAGAGAAAGACTCGGCGGTGGGAACCTCAAGGTGCATGGGATGTGGCGTTTTTCCTTTACTTCTACAATATGCTCGCCACTCCTTCATCTGGATCCGAAGGGACTCTAGGGATGTGTCCACATGCTTCCTAATTGAGAGGCTCTAGTTGGCCCTGGCCCGATCAATCGCCCTGTTCTTCTGCTTAAGAATTCACCAGCCGAGACCATGCCCCGCTGGAATTCCCAAAGAAGCAAAGCATCATAGGCTGGAGATCTCTTGAAACGATCAACGCTTTGTAGCTCCATCTCCAGCCTAGCTTCCTTCGACAGTTCCTTAGCTGTCAGGGCTTGACACTCCAAGTCTTCGATTCGACATTCATAAGTTGACTTGGCGTCTTCAGCATTCTGTTCGGCCCGAAGCAAGGCGTCCCGGGTGGATGACAGCTGATCCTGCAGAGTCCTGACCTCCTCCGCAGCAGAAGATGCTCGCTGCTTGGCCTCCATTTGCCGCGCTAGGCATTGATTCAGGAGAATCTGATTCGGATGGCCTCCTCTTGATGAGCTAATTCAGCCCGAGAGCAATGCTCTTCACTTTCCTTCAATTGGGCTTCCAGCCTCCTTATTCGCTCCGCTTGGGCTTCGCCAACTTGGCAAGCCCCAAACATCTCGGCCACCATCTACAGCAGGTCAACAGCGAATAGAAGTAAGTAAAAAGAGGAGGAATACGAAATTATACATAAAGACCAAGGCGTTACTTACGTAGGAAGCACTATTAAAAAAGTTACAGAGGCGGTCAGATACGTCCCGGTCCGGAAGTGACTCCAGCGATCCTCCCCAATATAGGCTCGGCCTGAAGCCATGGCCTTAGCATTGTCTCGGGGGTAGGATCGTCGATCTGGGGAGAAGAGCCGAACCGCTTGCACCAGCTTCAGGGAGTCCAGCAGATGAGGCTGCCAGGGCAAGTCGGTTGAACCACCAGCATTATCTTTGATCTGCTCCTCCGGAGGGACCATGCCCGCCTCTTTTTCAACATCACCCTCCCCCTCATCGCCCGATGAAGAATCAACATATGCAACTACTCGGGGAATCTTGGGGTAAGGGCGACCAGAAGAAAACGAGGCTTTCCTCTTCCCGGGCTGCCCCGCTTCAACGTTGTGCCTGGGGGTGGAAATCGGATCAGAGGAATTGGAGTCTCCGAGGTAGAAAATTTGGCTCGGCTTGAAGTCGAAACCTCTGGAGCTACCGTATCCGAGCGTCCCCCAACTGCTTCAACACCTTGAGAGGTAACGTTTGGCGGGTGTGCAGCAGAGGGGGGAGAACGGGATCCGCTGGGAAAAGCTGCCTGCTCGGGCTCAGAGGGTCCCCTACCTTCTCTTTCCCCTTGGAAGATGGACCTGCTCGATTGCCTTGGTCAGGAGAGGTCGTACTTACTCCAAAGTCTTCCGGGTCGCCCACATCCTCCGCAGAACAGGCAGACGTCCCGTGACCTTGGGTCTCTCGGGAACATAATCGGGGACTCCCCCTCATCTCCCTCAGGAGGGTTCTCAGGAGCACTTTCATCCGATTTCTTCGGGAGGGGCTATCCCAGCGTCTCGCTGACGAAGGGCAGCTTTCCGGCTCACCTCCACAATGCCTTCATTCGGCGGGCCAGAGCGTCGCAGACCACGTCTACCTCAAACACTTAAAAAAAAAGGGTCCGAGTTAGCAGACAAATTTAGGAATTAGGTTGCAAATAAAAAGTACACACAACAAATGAACTTACGGCGTCTGCGGCGCGCAGAAATCTGAGGAGGAAAGAGACGGGCCTTAATCATCCCCTCATTGTAAAGATAGGGTTTCCCCCTTTTCTCTAGAGGGCGGACTGTGCCCGAGCCAAAGTCTTCAGCTCCTCGTCGGTAAAGGCTGAAGTCAGATGGTTCCATTGAGGCGTACAGAAGTACGAGGAACCCGGCAAGTCATCTGAGTGCCATCCAAGTCAAAGCTGATCGACTGGCCCCAGTCCTTCCCCACAAAGAACCAGCTATTTTTCCAAAATTGTTTGAGGTAGGGAAGCCCCAAACAAACCCCTTCATCTTCTCCTCCGTGGTCGGCTCGACCTCGCCCTTGACCACAACATCTTTTGGGATCCATAACTCGGGCTGAGACGACTGAAGGAAATAAATCCCGGTCTTCCCCACCGGCCTCAGCGAATAGAAATGACGGATCTCGCGAGGTGTAGGAGGTGGCCGCTTCATTCTATGCCACATGTGCCACATGCACATCAAAATACGGTAATTTGGGGTCAGCTGCGCTGGAGCAAGTCGGGCCTAGCCAGAAACCATGTGATAAAAGGCTGGAAAGGGAGGGTGACGCCACAAGTGAGCATTGCCCCATAGACCGCCACATGGCCAGGCGGGGGGTTCCATGCAGCCCGACCCTCGGCCGGAATCAGCGAAATCCTGTTGCTATCCAAGTCAAACCTCCGCATATTTCATCACCTCTTCAGGGCCGACCACGTTCGGCTCCAATCATAAATACATATATGCTCGGGGGAGAAGGGAATGCGAGCGGCCCTGTGCTCCTCTTCAATGTCATCCTCGATAATCCTTTGGGCCGCCACTCGGCTTTCCCGAGAATGCGAGTCCTTATAAATTCGGCGAGTACTCATTCTTTTTCCTGGTCTTCTGCTCGGGCGAGTCAGTACAAGCAGAAGAAGAAGAATCGACCAAGCTTCAGGCTGGTATGAGTAAGGTGGCGATGAACTGGCAGAAGCAGAAGGGATCTCTGAAGCAGGAGGAACCTCAGAAGTCGCAGGCCTTTCCGGAAAAAGTCCAGAAATGTCAGCGTCGGTATAGCGCGGCTGATCGAAACGGGGCGTCTAGTAACCTGTGAACAACCGACGCAGTGAAAGCATCATTTCGCTCAATAGCAATCATACCAACAGTAAAAAGACGGTATCTAGCTTCAGAATCCATAAAGACTAACCTTGGTGTAGCGAAGAACGAAGACGATGCAAACCGCAGAAGAAGGGTCTCCGAGGAAAAATCTGGGGGTTGAAGCAGATAAACTCAAGAAAAGAGGGTTAGAAAAACGGGTTGGTAAACAAAATGAAGCACACAGAAGCAAAAGAGACACAGACAAGTTTCCTTCGAAGAACACGCGAAGATAATGGAAGAGAGATAAAAGTGAAAAATGCAAAACCAGAATATATAGGCGACGTCTCGATTTCAAAAAAACCAAAACCCTAGGAGAGGCTGCAGAAAAAGGGGGAAAACAGAGGGGCGTGGGTTGATGACGTAGGCTGCGCGCAGGCGAGCAGAAAGGTTACGTCCCATAAATGCACGTACCACAGCCAAACAAAAAGGGACAAGTGGCAGCAAGAGACAATAAGCCGGCGGAGAGCAGAAGCGTCAGCGTCAAAAGGATTTGAAATGATGATGAATCGAATGTGTGCGGTCGCAATTAAGACACGTCATTTAAAGCTTGATTCAAACGAGGATACATTAATACAGAAAACGACAAATGAGGACTAGTTATAAAGAATATTAAGGTTAAATATTCGACCCGAGAGGGCCTGACTAAGCATGATCGGTTCAAATATTTAAGGGGGTATTGTTATAGGTGAAAATAGTCATGAGGGACACGTCATCACCAGAAGGCCAGGCCACAGGAGTCAGATAAATCAACTTATGGAGCAGAGACCCCCACGATAACCTACTTGGAAAAGAGATGAGTAGTCCGACCACAAACGAAGATGATCAGCTTGGGCAGCAGATCTCACTCGGGCACACTCGGTCATACTCGGGCACACTCGGGCGCACATACTCGGGAACCAATAAGACCATCACCACAATCATATACCAGTCATAATCAGCGACCAGCATGTCCACAATAAGCAACGATGCGGACCATTAGAGTTTTAAAAAGGAAACAAGCAGTTCTCCGCAAATAAAGGAGAAAGAATCTCGTCCAGAATTGGGCTCAGCCGAATTAGGAAAACATAATCTAATTAGGACGGAAAACCGCTTGAGACTTGGGGACCACAACACTAAACC